>LR990864.1:3046386-4246386 GCA_905163395.2 Endotricha flammealis | reverse complement strand
CCAATCCTGAGCGATCGGTATTGAATTGTTACGTTTAGGTATACTTAAGAAATTATACTAGCTTTAACTAATCAACTAAACTAAATGAAATTCTGATTGTACAAATTAGTAACAAATTAGTAAAATATAAAGTTTCAAGAGAATTTGAATTTGCTATTTTATACATAATTAAAATTAAAATCGAGATTTCGGGCATGTGTACTTGTGTGAATTGTGTAAAAATTTATCAAATTGTTTTCAGACGAGTCGGGATGCGAGGCTGATATGTTGGAGGGCGCGGAGGTGGGACGGCACTCGCCGCCCCGGCCGCAGCAGGAACCCATCAACCTCAAGAATGAGGTAAGTCAATTAGGGGACTTTAGTAAGAAGGAATTGTTGCTAACATTAGAGGGTACCGGCTTATTAGTTATCAAAGTATCTATTTGTCACGTCTTCGTTTTTACGTATTAGAATTTTATGTTATTGATGGAAAAATAAATAGTACTACTGCTAGTCTGTCCAGTAAAAACATTATAAGAGTCTACGAAATAGACTCGTCTTTCAAATGTCGAAGGGCACTTGTTACAATTTGATGTAATTGATAAAAGAAATAGTATTGCTAGTCTGTCCAGCAAAAACATATAAGACTCTACGAAATGATCATCCTTCAAATCTTGGAGAGGCACTTTACAGTAAGAATTAAAAAAAATGCTGTAGAATATTATGTCCTATTTGACAGTCTAAAACCCCTTCCTAACCTAGTTGTCGCTATGATGTTCTATTAAATTATCATATTGTTTCATAATCATTTAATTCCAAATCAAAACAATCAACATAGCATTTCTATAGAGCAAACTTCAAAAAGACTTGAACTCAATACGTGTACCAAGCTAACTGGATTAAGAATTGCATGAATACCACGAGAAATGCCAAAGCATAAAAATTTCAATATAAAATCCAACAAAACCCGTAACAAACTTCAATGAAACAATGTTACAGAAGCCACACGTGGCAAATTCTTCGACTGAGTTTAGAAAAAGGCGAATCACGCAATAGAAAATTAAAATAACAAAAACAATGTCAAAGTTAAGTGCGAATAAGCGCGCTCGTTCTCAAGTGCGCCCGTTCAGTTAGCCCCTGGGCAAAAAGACGACGCGCAGCGCCCGAGCTCAAAAGGTCCTAGCAATTCCGCCGAAAGACTAAACATTCACCGCTTCGTTAGAGTTGTACGAAAAAATGGCGAGCGATTCCCCGCCGCCCAATCGGCGTGGTACAGGCGCAACCTACTTGCCTCAGAATCTATAGTATCGATTAGTGAACGCTTTTTTTACCCATACGCACTCACACACTGGCGCGCGGGAGCCAGCCTTTTTAACAATCTTTTTTCGACCACCCTCCCCCGAAACCGCCGTCCATTGCGCGGATGCAAAGACCACCCCGCGCGCCCCACCCCTCGTATAGCAGCATTGAAAATGGAATTTCCATGAGTGATGGAGTGTCAAACGGAAAGTGCAAAAAGGAGAAAAAGTACATTATGTTAATTATTGAACGCGTGCTCCGTCGTCCGAGTTTAAATTGAATGTCATGTCGGACGTGTCGTGGATACGTACGCTTTCCCTGTTCTATTCCGGCGAAATTCGCCTTTTTTTTGGCGAAAAATAAACACGTTCCTTGTTAATACAGGATGTTCTAATTAACGTCGCGAGACACCGGCCAGTCCTGATCTAAATTTACCGGCGTTTTGTTTCAAAATGAACTTTTCTAAAACCTGTGTTACCATGTTTCCTCATGGGACATGTATAACAGTGGGTACACTGAAATGCTCCTTACATGTATTATAGAAGGTTCAAAATGTTTTGACAGAGGGTGAACAATTACTCTGAATCTAGGTGATATCTGATAAATTTTATGAAAACAAAACACAATATTTTTTCTATCAAATGTAAGATTTTTTTTCTATGTCAGGCTATTCGTACATATTGTAATACACAACATACATTGCTAAATGAATTAGGCAACACGATCAGTCACCGTCAACGACCAAGCAATCTATTTAGTCCAACTATCAACGCACTAAACAAGAATGAAAAAGGCCAAACTTTTCAAACGGGACAGGGTACAGTCGCATTGCTAATGGAAATCCCGAAAAAATATCGTCAAAACTAGTTTAAAAAAAGCAAGTACATTTTGAATGGGCATCGGGCGGTGGGCGTGGGCCCGATTGGTTATTATTATGTACTTGTATTGCATTATAACCAATGATGTTAATAAGAAGTAGATTGGTTAAACAGTTTTCGAATTTCATCACTTAAATTCCCCTCATTCGTCTTAGGAATGAGGGGAATTTAAGTGATGAAATTTTTATATTTTTGGACTGGTAATTCATTCGCTAGAGACACATCATTTGTCAAGAATATACGAATATTTCATTGATGGCTTCGGTAAATTTTCACATGGAAGTAGGATGAAGTGATTCTAATAAAAAGCAAAAAAGAGACAAAAAAAACTTGACAGTTCTACTTGAATAGTGTTAGATTAGAACACGCAAGATAAACAACGACGACTTCAACCACTACCATATGGGAGGATTTAAAAATCTCGAGTTTTACTGTTTTATCATTGTAGGTCTCTGTTTCCTTTACAGTTGAGAAACTAAGTTAGATGACAAGACTTTTTGTACCACTAAGGTGGCAAACAATGTGTCCAGCAGTGGATTTCTTGTGGCTGAGATGACGGTGAAGGTGGCAAACTAACTGATCCACAGTGTCATATATTACAACAAACATACGCATAGTAAAAGCGCCATGTATTTCAATATACTTTTTTGCTTAGTGGATTGAAAAAAACAACCTGTCATTTCACGTACAGCCCATCTATATTTTTTGTAATACAACATCATTGTATTATGCATTTTTTGGGCGCACACACTCACGCCGCCATCCGTTTTCTTTTACTTTTTTGGGCGATCGGCGCCGCGTCGTCCCCCCATACGCAACGCGGGTAGAGTAGCGCCGGGTAGCTGGATCGAACTATGCGATCTCTACAAGTGGACGAACATTTAAATTGGCTCTCATCAAATATTGCCGTGTAGTTTTTTCATTAACCGGCCGGGCTTTTTGTGAGGTCTACCCGTCGTACGATTGAGTTGCAATATTTTAAGTACTCCTTTTGATATCACGTATACTTGCTTAATTAGCTGTTTTTTTTATGATTGCAATACGATTCAATTGATTTATAGTTTTTCATTCATTCCTCTAATTACATATGAACATATGAATGAAGTGACGGCTGATAGGGGAGAATGAAAAAGAATTCGTCTGAATACGAAAATATTTTGAATTCTTAGCTACTTTATTTTAAAGGCCTTTCTGACTGACAGACTGATTCGTATGGGTACCATCAACTATCATCTCGGTTTAAGGAATCGCGGATATGAATATTTTCCAGCCAAGAGCATCTAAGCACGAAGAAGTGTCAAGCTTCTTTGTGCTTGGATTCATAACGAATTTAATCATGAAGATATTAGGTGTAAGAAGTATTGAAGTATTGGAATTCCCTCAACAACTAATTTCGTCATCAATATGAAACAAAAGAATCATAGATCTCTCTAGATAGGTTAGTTAGGAGGTTTAAAATCATATAATTATTTGACCAACCCGCAGTAGAGCAGCGTGTTTCAAAACTCTGCGTCCGTCACCAAATCATTGACTTCAGCTAATTCGTATTTGACATCAGTTGTAAATAACATACCTACTTAAAATACTGAAACAAAGAAATCGTAATATTAGTACTATAATAAGTATTATTTTACAAAACAATAACCGCATTATATGATAAAAACCCCGCAACATTTCGCTATAACTTTGGTAATTTACAAGCCAATTAAAATAAAAAATGGGATGCACCCCACCGCCACCCCTTTCATTATGATTTTTTTGCATTTTTTTATGATAATAAATACGCTTGAACTGCAGGCGACATTGTACACACACCTCTGGGAAATTGTCACCGTTTTATACTTTTGCTTGATTTATAAAAAAAAGTGTAACTTGCTTTGATTCGGCTGAACCCAATATAAGATCGCAATACTCTATCGAAGATCGTTCGTGATTGACGGAAGTATTGATAGTTTACATCCATAGATTAAAAATACAATGCATCGATTGGTTAAGGAGACGCGTAATGTAACTTGTTCAATCTGACATAGGAAAAAAAGGATTGACTAGCAACACCTCCTCATGGCATCCGATAAAGATGTTGCCAAGTACTGGTCAAACTTAATTTAAATCTGGGAGTGTTATTGCCTCGAAAAGAAGAACTAGACTTAGGGACATCTTCAAGAAAGAAGTACTCTTTCCGCAAGAGCCTACAACGCATTTGTGTGACTGCAAAGGTGTTTAGGTTGTTATCAAGTTAAGTTTATAACTATCTCTTTTTTTCTTTCACAATATTCCAGAACAGCAACAGGTTTGAATTTGAAAAGTATTTTTGCAACTTACTAACAGTTAGTCAGCTTCAACGAAATGGGAACAAATTATTTTATACCAGCTCTACACTGTCGTGAAATTTAAAGAAGACAAAGGAAAATTGAAAACTAAGAGCCTGTTTACACTCTTGTATTCATTCAACTTCGCGAGAGGTAGTAAAGTTTTTGTATACGTGACATTGCACGACGACATAGGTCAACCTTATGGGTGCCTATGGGTTGAAGTTCAAACAAAACTTTGTATTTTTCCATACGTTTTCACAGTCTACAAAGGAGTGTTCAAATATTTGAAATGTGTCTGGTTTCCGCTTAACTATTACGTATAAAACAAAAATAATAAAAGAAACCAAACAATATGAAAATTTCTGCATTGTTTCAAAATAAAAAATAAAATAAAATAATTTATTTTATAGCAAATACTTTCGAACGTCAAATGTTTTTTTATGAGTAACAGCGGACAGTAACCTATAGTTTATTTTAATGGTAGAGTAATGAGTGATAATATGAGCAATATTAACCCTCTCGTATAATAAAGGTGTGAAGCATTCACTTCGTTATTTTTTAGTTTATGGCATCGATGATAAGATGTATGCTTATTCTAATCCCTTCCTTGATTTTGCCTCTTTTTATAGAGATGAGCAGTCTGTCAGGCAATCAGTAGAGCAGCGCATTCGTAGCGCCCCTGGTGTTACTTATATTCAAAGGCAGAGGTACTAAGGTGGTCTGCTCGCATGTTTGTTGCAAGGATTTCATATGTGTCGTTAAGTGAGCATTAACAGGGGTCTTTGGGAAATTCCCATGGGTACTGAAATTCGCTCATAACACCGCGTGATTAATAGAATACCTAGTTTTTAAAATTATCAGAATTCTAAGACATTTTCATACGTAATACTAAGTAAAAGTTACGTACAAAAATACACATCGAGCCACGAAAGGAATTGAGATCTAAAATATTCTCTCAACACTTAATACTTATACAAACAAACTTATAATCTCTTCACGCCAAATGGCTATCCCATATCCGTACAAATTTACGAATGCAACTCACAAACTAACATATAACACATAACCCCCAGGAAATAGAGCTGAGAATCGATTGTAATGCATTAATCACACCGTCGAATACATATTTGCGCCTCGGGAGCTAGGGTTGCTACAAATATAAATCTACGGCGTCGCAGCCGCGGCCAGGGCTGCCCACGGAGGACGGGCGTGATTGATCAAAGTCGTTTGTCAGGCTCGCGTCGCGACTGGTGGTAGCCCTGTACAATTAGCACATGATTCTGGGCGTCTAATGCCACCGAATTCAGTTTTAATTATGGATCACCGTTGCTATGGTAACGTGTTGATGCATATTGCTATCGTTTATAAGGAGGTTAACCATATTTAAGGGTTTTGTTTGTAATGATCCTTGTCGTTTATATTATTTTAGTCCTATATGCTGTGACTGTGAATTAGCGATAGACTGGATGGAATTTACCAGACACGACCGAATCCCAATTAACGTTCTAACGGATCACACATACTAATGACGTATTTATGTTTAGATACGTCACCCAAAGCAGCACTACAATGAAACATTGAACCTCCTCCTTTTTTGAAGTCGGTTAAAAATACATAAACTGATCTTATAGCTAGAGATATTTTTTTACGAGAAATATTATTTAGGAATATTTCTAAACTACAAAATATTAACAAAATTTAATTACGCATGCTTCATTACGAATACAAAATAATCGTCAATAATCGATTTAATCGTATGGGATCTAATATTTCGTAATCGAGGCCTATTGTTCGTGTCTGGTATTGCATTAGAACCTGATTAAGCATGCACATTGACAAATTAAATTGTATTTCACAAATTTTACCTAAATCTATGTGGAACGCGCTGCCTGCTCACGTGTTTCCTTCTTCTTATGATCCCGGATTCTTCAAACTTAGCGTGAAAAGGTTTTGCCGACAAGGTGAGACTGACCGGTGACTGCGCTCCCTGTCCGCGGTGCCGATGGGTCTCACTTCTGGACTCCACTAACATCAGGTGTGGTGGAGTCAACTTGTTTGGCCATACATAAAAAATATACACTTCGACGTCCGATCTTGAACCTGTAGCATGCCAAATGCCTGGACCTTTCCCATCCAAAAAAAATAAAGAAAAAAAATCCAACCGCTCTGCCCGCATTATCTTCTTACATCGTCAATCTATCTAGCAGTTGATCTGCCAAGTTTCCAGTACCGGTGCGCGGTCTCTATTCCAGCTAGCCATTTTCCCTATAAGCTTTCAATTCTGAAACATTTGTGACCAGTCCATTACTACTTCTGTTGCCTAACCTTTCGATTTATGAATCACCTAAAACAAATTCAAAAGCCATTATTCTTGGCACTATAAAAATAAGTTTTGTAATCGAAATTAGTAAGGGGAAACTGGTAGAACATCTTATAAGGCATGACGACTTTCTCAGAAACATCTTAGACAGACAGAAGAGGAAACAGACGACTGAGAAGAGCTTACATGGATCAAGTGAAGGAAAATACAAGCCTCGTGTCTTAGAGAGGTGAAGAAGCTGGCACAAGACAGGAAAATGGAGGCTGTTATACGGACAAGAGAAGAGACCTCTGCTTATCAAGATCTCCCTAAATTTTCTGGATGTTTCGAAATGTCAATTGTTCTCCCAAATGAAAGTTCAAACATAAAAGTACTTTCTACAAAATATTAGTGCAGTATGAATATTCAGTGTGATGGTGAGAGTTATAAAGATTGGCGCCATTAATCTTATCATTGACATACTCATACCTTAAGTCGATGCATTAAGACTTAATATTGTTTAAAATTTAATGCATAGGTGCATAATAATAATTCTTATTATTCATAAATGCATTGGAAATTAGTTCTTATTGCTTTGGCTTAAGAATAAGATATTACTGAATGTAACACAGTATCGATGCAAAAAGGTCATAAAATGGATAGCTTTGGACGCGCCTGCGCAGCACTTAATGCTTAAGAAAAAAGGGACAAGTGTAAGTTGTTATCTGTATACTGTTCTGTACAACATTATGCCTGTAAAGGGTACTAACAAATATTCTATTTCACGAAGGGAATTTGGCAATGAATGTTGTAAGGCGTAACATGCACATTGTTTATGTGTGCGTGACCGATTTTACGAGCATTGCCGAGGTTACGCACACTACACTGTCCATGTTAACGTTACAACATTCATCCATAGCCAAATGATCTTCGTGAAATAGAAAATATTTGTATCTGCCCAAAATATTTTTTGTCACTTTCGCACTTTGAAGTCTCCTCAAGATAATGACAAAACAGACCATCACTAAACTAGGCTTATCGATTTGGGGTAAACGCGGACACGAGATTATTGTACTAGATTGAATATGAAAGAACAAAAGTTTTTTTTTTTTTTAACTTTAGTGAAAGAAAGAAAGAAAAAATATTTATTTGGAACACTTAACACTAAACAACAATAACTTAAAATTACTTATAGCTAATTGTGTCCCAAATGGGTCTCCACTCAGCATATGTCGTGGCACGAGTACCACGACATATGCATAGGTACCATATTAATTTATATAGTGCACTTTTGTGGACTTTGTTTGCGGTAAGTGATTGCAGTAACCGCCGTATCCCACTGTATTGCAAGAGTACAAATAGAAATCTTTAGAATATAAGGAAAAACAGACTCGAACTTTGATTTATAATAGAGATATCATTCATTCAATCATTCAGTCAATTATCTTCTGTATACATAACAATAGCACGTGGTTTTTATAATTCAACAGCTGAATTCTAAAAGGAATCGCAATAAACATTTAAAAAGCGAGATGTACAGACATTATGAGCGAATTAAAATGCGGAATCACGTACATTACGGCTTGTTCCAATCTTTTTTTCAATACACTAATAAATGCGGACAGAGAAATGCGTGGAGTGTTTAAATGCTTGATTGTTTTTTAAATTTAATTGCTATTTGGTTTTGTTTGCCTACGTTCGGCAGCGAAAACAACTGGTTCTTTATTATATATTAAAAAAAAATACAAACTCAAAGATTCTCCATAGATGTTTTCATCCATGTAGAGACTGTAAAACATTGTATTTCAGATCGTGTTTATAAATATTTCTCTGCTTATTTTGTATGTTATGTCTCTATGATTGTAATTGTGTGTTATTGTAAAAGGTGTCGTTAAATTGATGATTATTTGTACAACTCAAATTGACGATATCATTTTCTAGTTAGAAGGTGTGGCTTGTTTCTTACAGTCGTTGAGAATCAACTTGTTGCAATTTAATAAACGTGTATATTTTGTGATGGAAATAATGTATTTTGAATTTCAAAATGGAGATAGTTTCATAGTGAAGTTATATTTTATTACTGAATATGAAAGTGTCACAGTGGACCACAGAAAACCCTAATTGGTAGACTAGAAGTGGCAAACAAGTATATTGTGCTGGAATGCGTGTCGGTTGAGCCTTCAGAACAAGCCCACATTCCCATCGCTGTCTCCTGTATAGCCAGGATCAACAACGGCGACCTCAGATTGACAATAAGCGATGAAGCTTATTGATGTCCCAGGGGAGAAACTACACTGCCTTGGAACTCACAACGTCTGTCAACAACAATCTATATCCAGGTTTACGTGCCCAAAATCAAGGAGCATTTTTAAACCCATCTAAATACTTGCTGTGTCCGTCGTTACTTAACTTACGTGTTCGTTCGCAATCAAGCTCCTCATATCAATGTCGCTTTATTAATTTAACAAAACCTTGATTTCAATGTAAGTTCTATCTAAATGAACGACCAACACACAATCCAGGGAACAAAAGAGAATCACCTATCTGCGCACCCAACAAAAACCTATTAACGATATAAGTAATGCACAACTTAGATTGAGCCGCTATCTCCGCATATGAATCGACCGTGCATACGAGCGATTAATAAACGCTATAGAATAATCATAGTTAATAAATAAAAACGTCGTTGTTCAATAATTTTGAATGTTCAAGTTTACTAAAGCGTTGTTTTGTTTTGTTACCACCTTACTTTCTTATGCCTCTCTGTTTAGTACAATAAGTTTCAGAGAAACCTGACCCCCAAACAAAGCAAGAATAAAGTTTTCTCATGTAATTCTCAACATATTTAAACGACTAATTATTTGAAAAATTAATAAAATATATACTTCGATTACGACTAGTATTCGATGAAATTTCGTTGAAATCTGATTAGAGTTACCTAAAAAAACTTAATTCTTATTTCGTTTGGGGGGTCAGGTTTCTCTGCAGCTGACTGTACGCATCTTTTGTACTTGGTTTTTTATATCGGTCATCTAGTCTCATCGCTCCTGTTTATATTCTGAAGGCTAAGAGTGTACCTTCTTTAAAAATGAGCATTGATGGTATACTGTTTAATTTAATCTAGCTTATTAGCTATATGAGGTTTTAATTAGATTTTGTCATTCCAAATTATTGATTGAAGTAGCGCGAATACTAAAAATAGTAATGGAAATCAAAATTTATTATACTGACTCATAACCATAATAAACATGGCGTACGTACATTGCGTACACTCAGTATTGAGTGGCGACGAGCTGAAAAATCAAATTTATAATCATAGTAAAACATTTTTTTAGGTAAAGTATGAATATGTAATTCCTACTTAAGAATATTACGATCTAGCTATTGGCTAAAGTAATTTAAATTTGACCTAAACTAAAACAACTTTGAAAAAATTATTATATCTCGTGAATCGAGCGTCAGAACGCCGCGTCCAAGCCGCCCGTCTACGCAGCCTCGTTCAGTGCCCATCCTCTGAAAATGGAGCGACCGATAAAAAAGGTAACGAATTATAAAAAAGCGAAGCACACAATCGTGAGCGCGGACGTGTGGGCGGGCGGGCGAAATGAAATGAAATAATGAAAAAAATGGGCAAAAAGCAGTACAAACATGCATTGTCCCCATACACCCGCCACCCTTAATGAGTGAGGGTGAGCCTACCCCACCGCGACACGCGCGTCGTGTATCTGAAGTGGCCTGATTATCACCTGATTCTATCTAGCCATATAAAAATGTATAAACGTTAGATGAAGACACGTGACGAAGATGAGTTGTTAGGACGTGCTGTCTACTGGACAAGCCCACATTTCCACCGTTTCATGTAAAGCCAGGATCAAAAACGGCAACCTCCTTTCAGATTGACAAGCCAAAGATTGTAGAGTTGGTAAAACGTGCTGGCTAAGGAACAAGCCCACCACACATTCTCACAGTTTTCTTTGAAGCCAGGATCGACAATGGCGACTTCAGATTGTCAATAAGCAATAAAATTTACATCTTGGGGTCTTGGTAGTATACACATAACGTAGTGTATTTTCTTTATTTAAACAAGTTGTAAATGACAAGAAAAAGTGCCTGTGAAGGTCTAATTTCTGAAATAAACGATTTCATTTCATTTCATTTCAGACAATACAGCTGTCTTGGAACCCACAACAAATTAAATCATAAAGATATACTTAGACGGTGTAAGAAGTATTGAAAAGACTGAAAGGAAGTGCTGGCAAATTTGCTATTTATGAAAAACTAGCTTTCGCGCGCGGCTTCGCTCGCAGTAAATTTTATGACATAGATCTCGTTTGACAACAAAACAACCCATAGCGCGACTTGTGGCGCCATCTGTTGGCCGGTACAGCGCCCTATATAGTTTCCCATTGGAATGACATACTTTTACGGGATAAAAAGTAGCCTATGTTGGGCTCTGTACCCCTGACAATATATGTACAAATTTTCATAATGATCGGCTGATTAGTCAAGCCGTGAAGGAATAACAAACAAACAAACTCATTTTCTCATTTATAATATTAGTTAGGATTCTTTAAAGATCCTACCTATCTACTTATACCTATCTGCCAACCGCCCGGTCGTACTGGAAGCATTTGAGGGAAGCCTATGCGTGCCAGAAGTCCAATAAGCATTGGACTTCTTGAGGCTGAAATTATGATCCTGTGAAAGATTACATCTTAAGAAAACTATGAATTATTATTTTTAGAACTTTTTTTCTTATTGTATCTCATTAGTTGTTTCGATGATAGTACTTTAAAAATTAAACCACAAGACGAGTTTGTGGATCTTGAAGAGTTTATATTTTATTTAGATTATAATCATCATATTATCATGACCCATAATCATCCCACTGCTGGGATACGGGTCTCCCTTCAATCGAAGGTGATTAAAGCGTACTCTGCAACGCTGCTCCAATACGGATTGGCTGACTGACTGCCTTAAGGGCACCGACTTGGATTAACGACTGTCATCCATCGGAACCGACGACTTAACGTGCCCTCCGAAGCACGGAGAAGCTCGAGATAACGAAACCACCCAAACGCTGGCTAGGGTCGACGTCGCTTAACTTGCGTATTCATATTAGAGTGAGGTACACAGCGACGCCATCGAGGTCCTCGTAATAAGAAAGAATCGAAGATTATAATATAGTAGTGATAAAAATATTTAAAATCTAAATCAGCATTTGAAATTAAACAAAAAAGACGTATTATATTGTTCCAAAATCCCTTTTAATATGCGACTATCAGCACGGATTACTAAATATACTATCAACCACTTTCTGAAATGCATCAAAAATTTATTAATTTTAATTCCTCGTGTTAAGCTATATTGTTTTTCTTCTTTAGTTTCTGTTTAAAGTATTGAAAGTGATTGCCATACTTTAATGTGTAACTTTAAAAATGCGCTTCAAATACTGGCTGTATAAAGGCGAAAGAGAGCTATTTCAAAAGTACGTTAATAGAGCGAAAAGCGAGAAAAGAATTCTGTGTACGTTCGTCCCGTACCGTGATTGTCAATTGTTTGGTATTGTTCCTTACGTTAGGTCTTTTTGTCAAAATTAAATGCTGTGTACGTAAATCCTTACGCGGCTCGGCATCGCGTTTCGTGCTACATTGAACTCTTTGTATGCTAGACCTCACGATGAAGTGATTGGGAACTCCGCTATAGGCAGTAAAACGCGACAAAAACACGCGGCGAATTCGCCCTTTCTGGACAAGGTCTTGTCGTTGTCTGTAAGTTTGATTGCGTGGTCAATATAGTTATTGTGTGTGGCAGAGAGACTAGAGGAAGGGTGGAGTGATGTGCACTTTATTTTTAAAACAAGAAGAAAGAACCTCCTTCTTTTTAAATTTCTTTCTTTACTTTTTTATGGCACCAATTTCAAACATATCAGTTAGTAGGTAGCTGGCACGTAATGTCAGATTATTTTCCTCGAAAAATCTCAATTCTGAACGCGGCTTTAGCCTAGTAAGAAGACGGCGATTTTCTTGGAATATATAATTTTTAATATTTCGATTAAAAACTCATTTCTGGAGTTCCAAATTCTGTTTAACCTTCACAGGGATTACCATTACAGTCTTGAATGTGAATATCAAATCACATGATATTGCATGAAAAAGATTACCTAAATGTTCCGTCCAATATTAAGTTGAGGTAACAGAAACTTGTGCAGTCCATCCCGTGAATCATTGAATATGCAGAACTCGATCTAAAATGCGAATAGTAACGCAAACCGAATTGAAAATTAACTGAATGTCAATAAAGTTTCAATTCTAAGTAAGTTCTGATTAGCCGGTGGAAATCACCAACATTTTTCGAACACATTAACCATCAAAAAGTGAGGCCGAAATTAATTTGTTTATGCGAACAAAGGTGGGTGCCCGCTGCATGCGCCCGTGTCTCCCCCACCTCCCGAAAAAAAAGGAAAAAAATACGAAAAAAGAGGGAGCGGAGGTGGGGAACCCCCTCGCGGCACGATCGGCATCGGCCTTCTTTTTTTAATCGCGTCGCATTCGGTATATTCGTTTTTGGTAAGCACACACTGCGCGATGCCTATTTTCCAATTTAGATTGCTTTGTATTACCGGTTGAGCGATGCGCAATAGTTTTTGAGGCTCGTGACATGTGAGAGCGGAAATTAAATTCTGTGTAAAATAAAAGTCAGGAAAAACGAGATTTTTTAAGGGCCCTCTAATAACGCTCGGGTTCACCAAGACTGGCGCTGCAATAACCTTTAACCTATTCACTTATATTAATCTAGTTCGATCTGGAGTCCCATTGAGATGTGATTAATAAATAATCGAGAACGGACCTTATTAATTGCAACTCTACAATTAGAGTTTTCTGATCAATTTGACGTTCTCACCATCTTTTCATTGATAGTGAGCGGTTTTATCATAAATGAAAGATTCTCTGAAAGATTCCTTTTAATTCAATAATTTATTCTTAATTTATTCACAAACACATTGCACAGAAAACAGGCTCTTGTGGTGGTGACACCCGGCACCAGCACAGTAAGCAATGTAGACGGAGAATGTTACAAGATCAAGATTATTATTTTGCTAGATTCCAAAATGTTATCAATTAAAAATTCACTTATACTTATACCTGAGAGTGTATAGTGTATCGTCCCGGTCCCCGTAGTTGGGGTAAGTCAGTCAATATGTCAATTTCTTGAAGCGAATCTGCAAAGGTGTAGCGACTAGCGAGACGTTCTTGAACCAACAGCACATCCTGTGTCTAAACTTTTTTCATCATTGAAAAAAATATATATTCCGAACAAAAAACCCCTACGATCACATAATTCATTGCTCTATTATTTTGCATGGAGATGGTCATTTGTTACTTCATGCTACTTTGTTCTAAGTGATATTATCTATGTTTCGAAATGATCTCTTTGTACACCACTCTCTAATTACGCAGTAAGTGTGCATTTTAATTATACAGGGGGGTGCAGAAAACCGGCGTCGCCTTCGGCTATGCGTGTACTGCGGCTGCTTAAGCTGAGAACTTACGAGAATTTATATTTATAGATAGCCTACCTAACATTTATATGCTTAGTATGCTTAGGATGTAAAAAACTACCTTTTTGACATGTTCAAGTCAATTCGTATTAATTGAACTTCGAAATAGAGATATACAATTATTTTTAATAGCCATCTATTTCTCACAGCTAAACAAAAGCCTCCACTTCTTCCCTCATCTATCCCTTTGTAACGCTGTTCATTCACAAACTGGCGAATTTCGTATTTCTGTCTCTTTTCCTTCAAGTTCTCCTCTTTCCTTCACCTATCAGTCTGAATTCAGCTGTTGACCATAAACGATTTCACTTCACTTTTTTACCAAAGTCCTGCCTGAAATAACTATATATCAACGCACAGTCCAAACCGCTGGATCTAGAGATTCCAAATTTGAAATGTAGGTTCCTTACGACGTCTAAGGATGTACTAAGAAAGGATTTTTCAAAAGGAAAAGCGAGATATACGCAAACGAAGTTGCGAGTATTTATAGTTAAAAATAAATATATATAAAAAACCAATAAAATAGGGATAAAAGTTTATATCGGCAACAAGAATCTCTATCTATTTACTGTATGTTATTTTGTATGGCACCGATTCATCTTGTCTCAACTATAGTAATTAGCCGATGTCCACGTCTTTCGTGGTCGTATCCAAGTTCTTGTGATTAGGTGGCCGCTTAATAATCGTCTTGGTGATATTTATGGCTTTTGCTTGCTAATTATTAGGGAATTTTGATACTTGAGTTATTGGACTGGGTATCTCGTTAATTATATTTAATTTTAATACTCATGTTCTAGGGAGAGGCATTTCTAAATTGTAAGATAATTGCGTTTAGTTAAAATGTAAGATTTAAGTTTGTTATTTTTATCGATAATGGATAATTTTAGAGTTATGGGCATATATAACAAAGTCACACAAGACTTAATGTAAACTCGTTATATTTTTTTATTGGGACTCGACATGTGACTCCAACTCCTGCCAGATGGGCCGCAGGACACTGGGGTCCAGGAATACTAGCGACGAGACATCTTTTAGGGTGTCTCGTCGCTTCTACTCTTCACGCTCCGCTTGAAGGGCCCCATGTCGTACACGTGTGGTGCAGGGACCACATCGGGACGGTCAGCTTCTTTCTAATATGTCTTCAGTTTACATAAATCTTTTTTGGCGGTGAGAGTCGCGCTTCCAAAATCGCTCGATGTCCTAGCAAAAGACCGCAGCAAGTCTGGCTACTCTGTCCATTAAAAAAAGTTTCATTATTTATTTAGGCAAGTTAAATAATAATCTGTACGAAAAAAAACATGGTGATGTGGCGAATCAAAACTAACATATCAGATTTTACGGTATAACATAAAATTAAAACTAATAATACATTTTCATGTTATGGACTTGACCACAACCATCGATTACGTATCACTATGATCCCAATTAACGTCATATACAGTACTAGCGAAACCCGCGCAACTTCCTTTGCTTTTATTCCGCTTTCCCGTGGGAATTTTGAAAAATCCTTTCTTAGTACACACCTAGACGTCGTAAGGAACCTACATTCCAAATTTGGAATCTCTAGACCCAGCGGTTTAGGTTGTGCGTTGATATATAGTTAAGTCAGTCAGTCAGGACTTTGAATTTTAGATGTCGTATTAATTCCAGGACACCTTGTATGCATTGAGTCATCATCATCATCATCTCAGCCACAAGAAGTCCACTGCTGGACATCGGCCTCCCCCAAACGCCTCCAATGCGACCTGCTGGAAGGTTTACATATTTGACGACCTCCGTGGCGTAATGGTTACCACGCCATACCGCCACCCAGGAGGTCCCGGGTTCGATCCCCGGTCGGATCATGATGGAAAACGAACTTTTTCTGATTGGCCTCGGGTCTTGGATGTTTATCTATGTATGTATTTGTTATAAAATATAATATCGTTGAGTTAGTATCCCATAACACAAGTTTCGAACTTACTTTGGGGCTAGCTCAATCTGTATGAATTGTCCCTATATATTTATTATATATAGATAGAGTAAAATGTGCTTATCTTTTTGCATAAATAGAGGAGCTGCTACCTCTTTGTATCACTACAGCACACAGTTCTACCTAAACTCTTTTGTATGTCTTGGAGATACAAAATATTTATCTATCTATCTATAAAATCTTATACCACCATCATTTTGTTTGAAAAAAAAACACCCGGACGATAGTTGCGTCCGGGGCAACTCGATCCCGGTAATGATCTAATTACTTTGATTAATGATACGCATTTATATCCCTGTAAACGTACACCCATCTCAGGAAAGCTCCAAGGACGTCCCGGAATTAAGGTTATAGAAAAAAGCCTGGAGAAGCTCGGCCAAATTAAAAGCTTATGGATATTTTGCTAGTAAAATTTAGGCCGATTTAGGTTTTATAACACAAGACCTAACATAAGTTTCCTTTGTTCGTACCACCTTGCGTGCGGTCGACATACGCTGCGCTTTCCAAAACATGTTCGCCATTCCAGAACCTTCTTGCCCTAGCCATCACGCGCGACCAGGGCCCCAAGTCTGCTAAACACAAATGCACCAATAGATTGTCGATAGTGTGTCTCTTGAATAGTTTTTGGCATTTGGTATTCTCATATTTGTTTAAGTCCGAGGCCATTTCATTGACACACTATCGAACTACTTTTGATCTTTTCGGTAGTATCTTTCACATAAAAGCGATTTAACGGAAATATTAGTTCATGGTAGATTTTAAATGTCGACCATTCCGTTCATATTCCACTGAAACTATAGTCAATACATTGAGATACTAGTTAACTTTTAGCAGAATACCAAATTTGGCACTATGGAAATATAATGACAATATGGTGATGGTATGGCAATAGTTGGTCGCGTAATCTTGGGCTCCAGCTGGCAAATAAAAACTAAGAAAAAATCAGAAATCTCTTATGACATTCATGTCTTGCTAGCCTGCTCACTCCATATTTAATTTCGTTCTAAGATTGCCTTGAAAATATTGCTTTCAGCTTGTTGTAATTATACAGTTTATAATTATCTAGTAAAACCCGTGCAACTTCGTTTGTGTGTATCCGGCTTTCCCGCGGGAATTTCAGAATATATTATTAATAATACATTTAAACCTTCCTTTTGAATCACTCTTAAAAAACGCATCAAAATCTGTTGCATAGTTTTAAAGATCTAACCATACTTAAGGACAGACAGATAGTGCGCATTTTATACTATGTAAAAATTTTCTATTTTCATTGTACTTTTACACTGTCTGTGTATTGCAAATATAGCATATTATATTTATCGATATCAGTGACGGAATAAATAAACAAATTACCTAATGAACTAAATACTGAACGCAATTAAATTAATACATTAAAATGTAACCACGTAGTTAGGTACCTATTATAAAATCGTTCTGAATATCTATGTAATTTTTCCACATACTCCGGTTAAGTAGCCGGTCGATCTCGCTGCAGCACTTAATTGCGACCGCTATGATTTATTATCGGTTAATTTTATGATAATGAGACTATGAATAATCTGCGCCGAGTGCAATATTCTGGAAGTATTCGATATTTTACTTGAATACTTAATAGAATTTCTTGCAGCTGCGGACTGTGTTAATGTTATTTTTTATATATTTATTATCATTGTCGTACTCAACGTACTCTTTTAAGAGATTTTAATTCAAAAGCTACCTTTTTTGCCACGTTCTTTAGTTCTATTGCAGGTTGACGGTAGTACTTTCAAGACAATTTTATTCTTTGTCATCAACATCTACTCCACGCTGTTCAGCTGCACGTTGGAGTTCGATGTTTTTAAACCACTTTTAGGGCACTATTTTTTTTTATACCACTAAGGTGGCAAACAACCATACGGCCCGCCTGATAGTAAGCAGTCACCGTAGCCTATAGACGGTTGCATTATCTGAGGTAACACTCGCGCGTCGCCGACTCCTGTCTAATTGTAATTTTTTCTTAAATGCAAATAAATGAAAAAACAATCCCAGTAACATGTAAAATTGACATAATTTCTGCAAGATACAGTACAATTCTTAATACTTACTTCTATTAATCTTAATATGTACTTACTTCTATTAAGATTTAAAATGTTGAATAAGTACAACAAACTTTGAAGAGTATTTTTTTACTTCCATTAAAATAAATGTAATATCTATAATGACAAATTTATAATAATTTAATGGCGGCACGCGATAAAAAATCAATTGGTAAATTATTTTTATCAGTTAAATCTCTTTATTACAATCCAGTTTCGAGAAAATGAAACATTTACAAAACCAGTTTTCATAATAGTTTATATTGGTTTTAATTATGTAATATTAAATAACTGTCTATCATTAGCCGCCATTAAATAATATTTATAACTATTTTATTCTGATCACAATATATTGATAAGTTCCAAATAATCTATTTTTTAAGTAAATTTTCGATTACTTAAAAATGACAATTTATCAAACGTAAACTTACACTAAAGATTATTAAATCTTTATGTCTAGATACGTCCCAGATAAAGTATCTGACAAATAAATAGCAATTATCGTATGAGTTTTCAACTATTTATCTGTTATAATGGTCGACTATTTATCACATCTGATCTGATGATTATCAGGATCTAGTGAAGTCAAAGTGTGTTCGTTCAATATTTTTTTAAGAACGATGTAAAATTGTTTGAAAAGTGTCGTATAATATTTGGAATGCGTATTTGAAATAATAGCCCCCCGTTAAACATTGTGCAGTAGCCAATAATAATTACATTTTGATGTTAGTTGCATACAATTAAATTTACATTTGTACGTTCATGAACTATTAAGGACCTTCTCCAATTCATAATCAACACAGATTTTTTAACAATTAAATTCATTCATAAAAATAAGTTAACTTCTTAAACATAAAGCCTGTCGTTTACTCCCATTGAAGCTCTTGATTCTTTATTTTTTTTAAATCATGAGTGACAATATGCATCGATTTTTGGTAACACATTATCTGGTTTGTCTTTATAATTAACAAAAAAAATATTATACCATTTAAAACTCATAAAGCATATCTTACTAGTTAGACCAAGAGCAACATCAGTTTTTATTCACCCCATTATAAAATATTAGTTCTTATTCACCCAAAGATAACCCTGTAATCACCACAATAAAATAGTTCGTGAAAAAAACTTAGATTAGGTACTGCATCGGGCACGTATAGTTGCAAAAGTGTCGTGTACTCGTGTACTGTTCGATATATACGTAATAGCACCTCAGGCTAGTATCGAACGGGAGCGGATTGTAATAAGTCCACTGTAATTTATGTTACACGCAATTAAAGTAAGATTGTTGCACGGCCTCCAAGCTCCCGACGATGCTAGGAGCCATTGTTGTTTTGCTTTTGAAATTACAAAGCTATGAGTGGATAAATCATTTGTAACATAAACGTCTCCTGTCCTCTGTTTTATGGAAGTGTTGCCTTGGATTTTGTCCTTGGATGTAGTAATTATTTTTTTTATTTATGGATATCAAAATAAGTTCAAAAGACTTTTTTATAGGCTGTTAAGTAAGCGTGAGACAAAGAAAACTTTAGACACAGTATTGTTTTTTGGAATATTATCTTTCAAGAAAAAATACTGTAAAATTATACAAATAATAAAAATTTTTGAACAGCTATCAGGAACTTATCAAATTGACATATTGCATTGTCAAATTGACGTTTTACCTGACGAGAAAGTACTTTTGAAATAAAAATTAAATGTTGTTAACTTTTAAACTACAAGCTCTTTGACTAAAATCGAGCGCTAACCGTCACCGAATGAGATTTAATGTTGTGTAGACCGTTTCTCAGCGATACAGGAACGTTTATTATGGTATTTTAGTATTTTGTCGCATATTAGATCATATGGGTGTGCCATAATTATTGCCATCGCTTGTGGTCACTATAACTAAGCAACTTTAATGTAGAGTTTTTATTTTTATTTTTTATACCACACAGTTGGCAAACAAGCATACGGTCGGCCTGATAGTAAGCCGCCACCGTAGCCTATAGACGTAAGCAATACCGGGGGTATCACTCACGCGTTGCCAACCCTCCCAACCCCCCCAAGTGGAGCTCTGGAGACCTTACTCACCGTAGGAACACAACATGGCCGAGACCAATGCTATTTGGCTACGATCTTTTGTAAGGTGGAGGTCCTTCCCCAGATGGGCTGCTCCGATTTGAGCGGATTATCCGCTGTGCCCTACCTCTCTTAAAGAGTCTTTTAAATAGAGGCTTTTTTAAAGTAAAATGTTTAGAAGCTCGATGGCCTCGTTGTGCGTGTCAAAGTGGAATGATCCCGCAAGTTGAGCCACGACAATCCTAGTCAATATTTTTAATGGGCTTAAAAAATCTGGAGACACGCCGTCCGCTACTGAGATTATGCGGTAGTGCGATGGTGCACATTCACACCACCACCCTTCATTCAGTTGCGAGCGAGTGACAGTGCTTCTGAAGCAGTAGTGTCCAATTGACATTAACCTGTCGGTCCCGGTCGTTGTCGTTATATAACAGTCAACAAGTCAGTGACCGTTAGGTGATTTCAAAACACTGATCTGCTACCCGCAGGTGACAATAATTGCGGGAAGTACAAGAAAAGAATAAGAAGAATAAAGGTTTTTTAAAAGTCTTCAGTGGGGAACAATTGAAATTGCTGGGGTCATTGAGACTTCACTGGGCAACCGAGGTCGTTAATCAAAATAGTTAACATGATGATTTGTCAATCACAGAAATTATAACCGAATCTTATCTATTAATTGTGTTAATTAAGAAAAATGATTACATTACATTTTGAGATTTTTTAGCCGGTGTAGCGTCCATCCGTTCAGGTAAAAATCCTCCGCGGACTAAAAAGCACGCAATAAAAGACGTGGTATCTGGCATACCACTACATCTATATTAAATTAAAAAATATCTATGAATAGGATACCCACTGAGTGGCCCCACAAAGACAGTTCTTTGTTTGGGCCAGTGTCCAAGGGGGTCAAATGAGGAAGTCTATTTTTGAATTGGCTGACTTGACCCAATTGGGCCAGTCGCGTAATATCATTTGGGACGTGGCTGACTGACCCCAACTTGCCAACTACGATAAGTCTTTTTTGACTAAGTCACAAAAGACCGAACGTAAGTAGCACCATGGGGTTAGTCGGCCACGTCCCGAAAATTGTTACTCGACTGGCCCCATTTGGTTCAGTCGGCCAATTCAAAAAGAGACTTCCTCAACTGACCCCCTTGGGCCAGTTCTTTGTGGGGCCACTCAGTTAACAACCTATATACAGCATTAACTATAATCACTCCACACATCGGTTAATAGTTTTTTTGTGATGTACGGACGGACTATTTATTAGTAAATCATCGTCATCAACCGCTAACATTTAGGATTATGGGTTTTTTTTATACTGCAGCGTGCTGTTTGTCATCGACTTAACCACTCTTATCTATCGACAATAGCTGAAACTGGCAGCAATTCTAAACCCATCCAAATAGTGGCTAGAGGTATCGTTGCTTAACTTTTATATTAAATCAGTTTGACGCTCACAACTTTGTTGTAAAAATGAGTAAGTAGACACGTCTCGGCAGTCAATAATTTTAAGATGCAGGTTGACTTACAGCCCACTTGGTTAACCAACTTATATGCACTCGATTCTAATCAATATGCAAAACAGTTAGACGCGATCGCGTGATATCGCGCCCCGTCGCAAATTTTCGCCTTTTTATTTAATTAAACTTACTGATTAATGTTGCATTACTCGCACTTAATTGGCAAGCAGATTAAAACGTTTTTAGAAATTATTCTCAAATTATGAAATAACTGTGAATTAAAACAATGTCATGTCAATAACCTTATTTTTGTTTAAGAGAGGTAGGGCATAGCGGATAATCCGCTCAAATCGGAGCAGCCCGTCTGGGGAAGGACCTCCACCTTATAGAAGATCGTAGCCAAATAGCATTGGTCTCGAACATGTTGTGTAGGAACACAACATGTTCGAGACCAATGCTATTAACCGTAGGAACGGTGAGTATGGTCTCCAGAGCTCCACTAGGGGGGTTGGGAAGGTTGGCAGCGCGTGAGTGATACCCCGGTATTGCAAGCGTCTATAGGCTACGGTGACGGCTTACCATCAGGCCGACCGTATGCTTGTCTGCCACCCGTGTGGTATTTTAAAAAAAAAATATTAAACTGTATTTTTTTAGGGTTACTAAGCCACCGCTGCCTGTTTGTCCGTCCATCTGTCACCAGGCTGTATCTCATGAACCGTGATGGCTTGGCAGTTAAAAATTTCGCAGATGATCTATTTCTGTTGCCGCGATAACAACAAAGTACTAAGAACAGAATAAAATAAATATTTAAGGGGTCCATACAACAAACGTGATTTTTTGTCATTTTCTATACATAATAGTACGGAACCCTTCGTGTGCAAGTCCTACTTAACCGGTTTTTTTTTTTACTTTTGACATGACATGGCCGATAGTTGAGCATAAAACAATGGCTTATATATCCATAGATAGGCGGTTTTGAATTTCACAGCAAAGCAAAAAATAAAATCCATTCTGTGAAAAAATGCTAAAAAAAAACATCATACCTGAAAATCAATTTTAAATAATTAATATAATTGCATTAGATTGAATGAGTTAGCATTAAATTCCGATGCAATAATGTATCAATAAAGTAAAATTTATATGATATTAAAATGTATTATTTATTTATGAGATAAAATAAGGTGAATAGGGAAAAGACGTGTGATAGTCATGATGGGGGTCACTAAGGATAAGGAATAACTAATTAAATATTATCTCTTATTAAAAAGACAAAATTAAACTTTAAAGAAAGCAAAAAGAATTTGATTGGAATTTAATCATTTAAATAGCAGGGTTAAAAATTAAACTTATAATGGTATACAATTAATTAACAAGAATTTACATAGACACGTGCTTGACTTGTTTTTTTCGTTGATCGTAAATTTAAAACTTATGGGTCTTTCTACAACCTATAATTACTTGTACAAATACTCATTTTAATCCGCTTTGACCTCAAATTCTTTAATGTTAACATTATGGTATTTTTAATTAGCATTTAATTTATGGAGACTTGTTTTAATAAATATTTTTGTGTGATATGAAAAACTGGATCTTATAGCTTCTTCATTTCTATAATATTATATGAAATTGTTCAAAAACAAATGGTAAGGCAATTTGATTTTCTTAAAAAAAAGGTTTCTGAATATATTTATAAAAAATTTTTAGGAACTTAACAAAAAAAAATATTAATTTGTTATTCTTATAAGGAATTGACTTACATTTGAATAAAAGGCTACGGAGGAAAGTTGAATAAAATAATATATCTCCAAAAAAATTCACAAAGGGTTGAAAAGTTAAAATCAGCAACTTTAACAATGGTAGCAATTATAAGAATGATTTTTATTATTTAGTTTAGTAACTTCTTTAATTTATTTTAGACATTTTACGAGTAACTTTGGTAAAGTCGTTTATAGCTAAACACATTTTGGCACGGTTGAATATAAAAGTAACCTATGTACCTTATACGGGATTCAAAGCGCGGTTACTTTCTGACCGACAAGTTGTGACTTACAAACGAGCGACCGCGGTGATCGAGTGATGGGTCTCTTAGACTGGGATTAATCTTTTCACTGATGAAATAATAGTTTTGTAGTGTTTTTTACTTTAAATCATTATCATAAGGATTAATGTGACGACAATTATTTTACTAATTTGAAAAGGTAAATCAGAAGTTGATATAGATAATGAAAAACTCAAAGCAAAAACATTACATAGACAAAAATCACGTTTTAAAAACATACAAACAAGTTAACACTCCAAGCCGAGTCATATAAATATAACGTTCATACAGCATTAACATGCTTATTAATTGCAGCCGCTGGGCTACTATGGTAGCCGTTTATTCATCCCGAATGCTTTACGAGAGCTCCGCCCTACTCGCGTTCAAGACGATCCTTAATGTAGCCTCCGCGATACAACAAATGAGTATGCTGATTAAGTTTCGTGTTATATTTTATTTTGTTCTTTTTCACCTCTTACAGTTACGGATAATGAGTTTAAGTTTTGAAAGGTTGGAATTTGATATGCATAAATTGAACAGCAAATAAAATACAATGATTAGGTTATTCCTTATTCACCCCATAATCATTCATCTTTATATTTCTTACTCATCCCAACTGTTGTGTCCAAAGCTTTGACTCTTCAACTAGCGCCTAATAATAAAGAACTAACGAATAAATGAAAGCGCCATGTACAGGTTCACAATGCTATATTGCGCAGAAATCTAAAGTAATTGTCCGTTGATAATAATATAGAATTTTGTTGATTTTGGTTAACCAATAATATTTTATAAACGATTCGGTCTGAACTGTTGATAGGTGAATGAGGAATGAAAGCAGGAAAAAATATTTCCCATGCTTGTTTTCTCACTGAATTGAATAAAAATAATATTCGTGCAAAAACATAATAAACATTCGAATTAAATGCGTTTCAGTAATAATTACTTATTCTAGAAAGATATCTTGAGCAAGTGAAAGTAGTTCGGCGTGCGTGATCGTAGTAATTTCTCAGTTACCGGAAAAGTACCTACCTACTAGGAATTTAATCAAATGTATCTAGGTAACATATTGCTACTATTTAGTAAGGTGTAGATCATATCAACGAGTTTCTCTTCTTTAAATTTATTTGACTTAGCTTCTCAATTCCTTAAATTTACTCTTGGTAAGTGCCTCTCTGGCTAGAAAAAACTTAAAGGTGATGGGTTTATAACCGCCCAGCTAAAATTCCTAGACCTTAAGAGTTTAAATTTTACCCAGTAAGTGGGGGATCGAGCAGTGGATCCAAGTGGAATGAGTGGTTCTTATTCTGATGTAGACAAAATGATAAAGATGTCGGAATTTCTTAAAGTTGCGCGAGTTTAACTAATATAACATTGCAACCACGTTTTTTTAGATTTACTCGAGACTTTACATTCTAATAACATGTTGTCATGCTTAATTTTATTGTTATTAACTATTTCTTTTTTTTTTCAGGTAATGTACCCATGTACCAACTACAATTATTATGTAAGTAAAATAAAATAGCTATGATTTTCAGGCAACTACGATAGAAACATTAACAACGCCAATAGTTACTTCATTTGATAATTATCTACATTACACTCGCTCCGAAATATAACGAAGGACTTTCTATACTGGTTCATACTTAACATTAGATAATTTACATTTCCATTGGCTTCGTATATTGCAACAGTAACCGCATTCATAATAATTTCCCATTTGACCCCTTATACCTTCTTCCAATTAATTACATAATAATAATATAAGTACTAGTTGTCTCGTTAGGCGGAAAACTATACCTCTTTGCCATAATGATAATTGGCTACCTTTTGTAGAAGCAAAATAATTTTATTGATTAAACACTTGCATTGCAATGATGCATTTTTGGGTCTCTTGCGCAGCTCATGATAATGATTCACAGTCCAATAGTTTTTGAATTGTAATTGAATTTTTTGGTGAATATTAGGTGAAGTAAAATTGTCGGTTTATTCAAGTCACATTCACCCCACATTTCATACTTACATAAATGTGGTGAATGTGACATAAACCAAGTATTCACACCTCACATAGAAAATAAAACTAACTAGCCCCACATTACCAGTTACAAAGCCAGTTGCCAATACTAAATTATGTTAACGCAAACAAACTATTAATGTAATGTACAGTCACCCACACAAACACGTCTTCAATCAGGACAAGTCGCATTTCGAAAGCAAATTATCAAGGCGCGGGGCTTGTGGAAGGGGGGGGGGGTGTATAATTAAAATCCGTTGATTAATATGTAAATGTAATAAGATTACTCTCTCCTGAATAATTTAAACTGGGAGCGGAGATGAGTTATATACCTACGGTGGACTCTCATTATGTTAGTTGTATCGGTAGGGTTGTCTCAATGACCAAAGGGGTAGGATTATACGTAAGAGGTTATAGGTGGATATAATTTACATAGATACGAAATGCTTTATTTAAAAAGGTACAATAAACACACTTACTGACTATTATAGTTCAATCGCAACAAGGCGGCTCAGATGTTGAATTTTGTATAGTCAACGTATAGGAAAGATAAAAGTAGGTTTCTCTTATAAGGGT
Source organism: Endotricha flammealis (assembly GCA_905163395.2). Taxonomy (NCBI): domain Eukaryota; kingdom Metazoa; phylum Arthropoda; class Insecta; order Lepidoptera; family Pyralidae; genus Endotricha; species Endotricha flammealis. Next base: position 4,219,871 of record LR990864.1, on the reverse strand, counting down.
TAATCTCATAGACTTTCTGTTTAAATGTGACCGGTCGTTCCATCGCGATTCCACAATATTTACGCTAATAACGTCAAATTGCAATACGAATTTGATTTGACTGGTCTTCTTTTCTTTTTATGATTTTATTTTCTTTTAGAAGACTTTTAACGATCTAAAGATTTTTATTTAAATTAAAATAATTTTTAATCAAAATTCAAATCATCGTGTATTGTATGAATAATAAATTCATTGACAAGTAACAGATTATGATCAATCTTTATTTTACACATTTTTTAAATAAATTGTTGTGCTTAATAGTTTTTATAATGAAATGAAATAAAAATTTCAAATGAATAATAATTAGATAAATTATCGATGTGCATGCGACAACCCTAGTTGCTAGGCATTGTAATGTATGTGGACGCGTCTGACTTGATAAATGCTGTCGTGAGCAAAGCCGGGCGACGCAAGTGAGCAAATTTCAGTACTAAACGGGTGAGATATCGTAGTATTGACCGAAAATTCGAAATGTTAATTTCTTCGATTTAGAAAATGTCGTAACAGCACGTTAATAATCTCTACGGTATTGCTACCTGTAGCCTGTACTGACTGCTTATCATCAGGCGTCCTTGTTTGCCACCTCTGTGATATAAAAAAATAAAACGAAATCGTATACCTACTGAGAGAATAACGTTGAAAATATTGTTTTTATTAAAGTAACTAGTTATTTTTACTCGTAAAGCCTCCTTGTATTCAATTCACTAGTCTGGTAAGTCCTTGTCCTTAACCCTTATCTGCGTATAACACAGGATCACATTAAATGATGAATATTTATTAAATTTTTAATGTTTTTGAACTTTACATCTAAATAAAAAAAAAATAAAAAAAATGTAATAGTTCTGTTGTCCTAATAAGAGTGAATACGTGTGTATAGATTTTCTTTCATGTCGATCGATTACGTGCGGTTTCGAAAGCCTGCGAAACATAAACTTTATCCGCGATTTAGACCGCGCAGTTGGGTTTCTGAAAACGATCCGTGAGGAAAAGAAACTAAAAAAAGAAGGGTTACTTTATTTTTTTAAGACTTTTGCATGAATCTATTTTGTCTTTTGTATCATGTGTTATTCTCTTCTTTTTTTATCTTACTTGATGATAACTGATTAGATATGTATGAACAGTATATAAACCTTTGTCTTGATCTATTCACAGACCTATCCATAATAATTGCGAATATAACGAAAACCTTTACAGACCGTTTTGTAATATTATAGGAATTAGGTACTTGGTCATATGGCAAATACTCTGAATAATTAACGGATATGCAATCAATCCAGAAATTTCCCTCCAAAATTTCCCGCCAAAACGGCCATGTTGTTTCCGCCATCTTTATTAAGAACGCATGGCCTCCCGCCTCCTAGCGTTGGTCAACGGCCAGCAAGGCGTTAAAGGCATCAGCTATGCCTCCCGCCAATGTTGACAGAGCTTTCTGCCCCCCCTGTCCTGTTGGTCGTTAGTTACTTAGAAGGGGACTACTGGGAGCTTTCATAGGTCAACTAGGACTGGTCGTAGGTGTTTAGCTCACTTGTCTAATGGCTTTGATTAAACTGCCAGTTTATTTGACGGTAGGATGCGTGCGGCTACGTATGGATTTATGTTTAGACGACGTTGGCTATGGAAATAATGATAGAAGATACGTCATATTGCGCTATATACGGCCTTTGAGTTTAAGCCTGTGCCTCTTTGATAGTTTCGTGCTGACGTCATCAAAGGGACATTAGTAAAGGTTACGATCAGCAACGTATAATGCAAAGTATATTGCTAGAAATCATAGAAAAAATTTAAATGTATTGTACTAGTACATCAACACTAGGAGCAGTTGGTTTGATAAGATACTAAAATATGTCTGTTGATAACTGGGACTCACATCAAACACACATCGTATGTGTCTCAATGCTAATTGTCATTCAAAATAATGTGTACTTTAACAGGGTCTTACTTATGTACTTTGACAGGGTATTTTATATTTATTTTTTTACAATTAATGTATGTCCTATTCACCACACATAATTATAAATTCTTACATTTATTCCGCATTCACCACACACTCAATTTTTTTTTTTTTATACCCTACATGTTAAGTTCTTTTTTAAGATAACGTATGGACTTTTAAAATTGTGAGCAAAATGTAGGAAAATCATTCGCTCAAAGTTTGCCCGATCATAAACGCGGCCTTAAGCAAAGTTGAAATTTGTTTAAACAGGATGGTTGCTTCAGGGGATGTCAATAAATGATTAGTACTTAAAACAACAAACATTTGTTTGTATTTTATACGTAAGCAAGTTAATTTTACAGTTAACTAAATCAACTAAAAGGAACTTATTTTTCCGATAATAAATAACATTACATAAAATGTAGTTTTTATTGATAAACTTTATTAATTTCTATGTCGGGGAGAGACGATCTAGCGAAACTTCGTCAAGTTAGAATTTCCTACTATAACAGCCAGTTTTTAAAACCCACTTTAATTTTATTTCCACATTCTCAAACTATCTCTTCACTAAACTAAAGCTACATTAGCGGGCTACGGCGAATATTCGTGTTAACCCGATAGTGTGGCCGGGCAGATCGTTGCAACGCGTAACTTACTCGAATTTTTGCAACACTTGAGGGTAAAGAAAAGAACATCGCATGTGCACGATGATTTTAACACGACACGAATCGCCCGCTAATGTAGCCGCAGCATTAGATAATATTTTAAATATAACCGTCAAAAATTCTACGAATTTTACAAATTATATTCGTCACATTTCTAATAGTAACATGTAGAAACATTCGTATGCAGATAAAGTAAACATTGCCTCCTAACAATAGGAAACCTATCCTTGTTTCGTAGGCTTTCAATAATTAGGATAGTGCATCTCCCCCGTATAAAGCCTATCTTTGTATTGGTGTGAGGTGGGGGTATGCATCTTGATTCGAAGTTTGCACCCTCCACGGCCACAGTCCGAACCAAACCTTGTTTATAACTGGAGACCCCGCTCATGCTACGATCGTATTGACGAAAATTGTCATAACATAGGCTAATTTCAACATATATGCATATTAAATTATTTGTACTGACTGATGGACTGTTCTTTGTATGACGTAGGCATAAGAAAAGTTTTTCCAAGGGTATGCGGGATACACGCCAACGTACACCCTCAAAATTAGCGAAACATTGAACAGTTTGTATGAAAATATGCATTTTCAACACGCCTTAACTTAAAATCTGTTACACATAGAAAAAAAAAAGTTACATTATTTTGTTACGGTCCATAACTAAAATTAGATGTTACGAAATAAATACATAATAATAATAAAAAATACCTCTGCGTTTTACTCGCGATTTTTAAAAATAAAATTTAATTATGTTATGCAAAATCAATTTTATTAAAAGACTATGTAGTCTAGGTTTAAACTAAAATTACGTCGATATTTTCGAATGTTTAATTTCTTAGTCATTAATTTTCGTTCCGTTAATTTTTTCGCTAGCCTAAGAATAAATTCTGTATTCTGTAAATGTTACTATTTTTAATGCGCTTTACGCGTGGTTTTCTATTAGAAACTAATGTGTTTAATATACCTAGGTAATTAATAAACTGTCCGCATTTGAAATTGTTGATCGACAAATAATTATATCAGCACTAGCTTATTCCCACGGTTTAACCTGTGAAATCTTTTTTATTTACTTTCTCCAAGCAATATAATATATCTATCTGAGTTAAAAACTATTCTGTGTTCAATCAGATTATAAACCTTTACCGTTTAAATTAATTTGAAGCAAATCTCAAGCCATTTTTGCCAGACTGAGTAACAAACATACAAACATGTCATACAAACGTGTCACGTTTAATAAATAAAAAGTTGATGATTTATTAAATAATAGCCATTATTTATTATTATAATAATACATTGTCAAACTAATAAAAAAGATAACTTGAAACTTAATGTGGAATTAAAATTAAAGTGTGTTTCTGCAACTGGTTTTAAGTCTGATCAATTTATGCGATACGCTCCTTTTTTTCGGAAACCTTAAAATACTCGAACTTTATTAGATAGAACTATACATTTTGTCTCACTATGTGAAATGATCTCGGTTATCTTTCAGATAACTTAGTCGAAAACTAATATAAAATATGCAAATTAATCTGACAGATATCAAGAACCTGTGAAATGGCCTTTAGACTTTTTATAAATTGTCATTTATTTATTTAATCTATATTGCACGATTGAAAGTACAATTGGCGGACTTAATGCCAAAAGGCTTTCTCTACCAGTTAACCATCAGGTAATGCAGACATATTGTATTTCTTTTTTTTCTGAGAAATTACTTTAAATTACTGTCCACCTTCTCTTATGTACGTTCATACGAAATATTTATTTTAAATTATTTTGAGTAAGTATAACTTTACAACTTCACAGATTTACGGTACCGAAGCCAATAAACATTTCGAAAACTTTAATATATCTAAACATTATTAAAACAATCAGTACATTATATAACAAAATCCACAATCAAGTACCGATAATAAATATTCGGAGAACGCGTTTGAATTTTTGTCAGCCGACGTTTCGTAATCAGAAATCCTTTGGAGAATTCAATTTTTTATTGAAATTGGCGTCTCGTTAATTAAAACCAAATCGAATTAATTACAGACCTAAAATTATTCCACCCCTTTTGTTATTGCTCAAAAAATTGATTAAGAACCCGTTTTGTGTACAAATTATTATAATGAAATTTCGGCATCTATGGGTACACTGCATCCCATAAACTAATATTCGTCGGACACTACTTGGAATTATTGGACAATGTAAATGAACGCTATCTCCTATAATGCCTGCCTTATTCCCCCCTCGCCAGGCCAGTGCCCGGGGCGGCCACCCCGGGAGGGGGCCCCACCCCGACCGATGTCTCATCAGTAAGGATTGAACCCTTTAATGTATTCCCGTAACTTCGGGATGAGTCTTGTATTAGTGTTATAATGAGACGTGGCCCCAAGGAATTATGTCTATACTTGTGGATCTCAGGGGTCGAGATTACCTACAACCCAGTTTCGATATGTGTATGTGAGCCCCGGTGGCTCGTCGATAGTATCATGTCTTAAGGTTTCGTAAATACACCGATTGCTTTGTGAAACTAATTTTGCTATTCATTATAATTATGTTTACATAACTAGCAAAATTTTGCAAAACTTTTTATTGCACATTATTTAAGAAAATAGTGTACAAAAGGCTATCTTAATGCAAAAGCAATCTACAGAATTAAAAACACGATTAATCGGTTAACAATAAAAAATAAACTCAAAAATAAATTGTCAACGCATAATATCTACTAATTTGATCCATAAACAAATGATAAAATCCATCATGGTTAGACAAAACAAAGTTATGGTAAGAGTGCTTGACGAAAAGTTCTCGAACGCAACGCACTGTTCCGAATCTGTTGTCTCCCACAGAAAGTATTTCATTAAAAACGTTATTTACTCCGTCTCCTTGAGTCGCCAACAGATCGATAATGCTGCCAATTAGTCGGTACCAATTTTCCAATAAAACTTCAAACTGTTTTCCATTCCATTATCTCTTACCACCCTTTATTGCTGGGAAAGTTAAGCTATGACTCCTCTTTCCACTCGGCTCTGAAATTATTACAATAATAATATTATTATATTAATAATTGTATTGATAAGGAGACTCTCGTAATAAGGGTAAACCGTCCCCTTCGCCAGCCATCCTCAATAGGAGAATTTATGTAACTAATGAAATAAGCGAAGTGCCGTACCCGCCGCCCAACCGGCTCCCTCCACCCTTCATTATCGGAAAGTTTGAAATATAATTTGAAATTATGCTCAATGTTATATTGAAGATAAGAGAAACACAAATTCCTTTAATTGGACTTGTTAAAGTGACTCAAATTAAGTTAACACCGAGTTGATGGTATTACTTTTGGAGTTGGAAGTTATGACGGACTGTCCGTGGACGGGATTCATGGTGTGATTAGGCGGTAGAAAGAACAGTTATCGGTTCCCCGTCGAAGGTTTATTTAATGGCGTGACGTTTATGAGAACTTACAGCATTGTGTTAAATTCTAACTGGATTAAGTGGTGCAGGAAACACTACTCTGTTATTACGTATAAATGTACTCTGATACTATATTTTCTTTGGCTATTAGAGTCTTTGAACTGTGTGCCATTTTATGTTAATGATCGTGTACTACAAATTTCTTAATGGCAATTAAAAGAGTATCATTATAATCTTATTGTGTTATTTTTAGCTATACTCTTTTGTTATGTAAACTACGGATAGTTTTATGTGCCGTATATAATTTTAAACATAGATTTCTCTTTGCGAATGTATCCAACTGTGTTGCCTTTCGTCGAATGAGTTTGAATACGTATCATAATAAAAACGGCTCTTTATAAAAATTACTCTAAGGTTGTGTCTTCCTTTCAGGATTACAATAGTAAGACGACCTCAGATATAAGCTACAAGACAACTTAAAAAAAAACGTTTTCTAATGGAATTTTCTTTGCGTTGTGCAAATAAAACTGAGAAAAAAAAACTGGCAGTATGAAGAAACGAAGATTCCAAAAAATAACGACTCGGAAAAAACCCGGAAGTTTACAATAGGTTAATAAAGTCTGAGTTATAACAAAGACATAATTAAATGTTAAAATAAGTAAATTATAAATTTAACAACAGTAGAACACAGTAAGGCGTATAAGGTCAGTTATTGATTTTGAGAGTGAGCCGCCAGGGGTCTCGCAACTTGAGACCGCCACAATTAGGCAGCGTCCCGATCTAATTATACATCTGATTGCCTCCACGCGACCCGATGACAGATACAAATGATTGCCAACAAAATTACTATAATTTTATTAAAATCCATTCTTAATAATATAAATGCGAAAGTGTGTTTTCTTGTTTGTTTGTCCTTATTTAACGTCGAAAGTAACGAACGGATTGTAATTTTTTAGGGATAGGTAAGGACCTGGAGAGTATCGTAGGCTACTTTTTATCTCGGAAAAACATGTTATTCCCACGGGAAAAAATAAAGAATATTTTTTTTTACAACATAACAGGGCGACAGCTTTTTGGTCGAATTCCTTAAAAGTGGTTAAACTAGAGGTCATTTACAACAAAATTTATCAACAAGGGCTGGAAGTGAGCAGTTTCCGAGATATTGGTGTTTTTAAAAAAAAACGATTGTCGCCTATTATTTGAGGATTGTTAGTGACGGGGGCATCAGTATATTAGATTTATGTTCACAAGCATACTTTCTCTGTAGATGTCGAGTCCCACAACTTTAAGTCTAAACTTTACTGCACATTAAATCAAATGATTTTTTTTTAAAAGATCATACATAATTTTGCATTTCGAAGAACTTTTTTAAAATGAAATACACTAGGTACTCAAGTAAAATTCTTTTGAAATTGTGAAAAAATATTTTATCACCATGTTTCTGTTGTGGTATTTTTCGTACCAAATAGTTTCTGACAGACAACAATATAATAAACTTTATACATCTGTAGCATAATTTTATGGGCATGCAATTTAAGAACAAAAAGTTTGGCCAATTAGCATTGTTTTTGTAGAAATATAATGCTCGCACTAATAACAATATATTTCTAAATGCATTTATTTAAAGAGGGGAAGAAAATGACGCAAATTAATATAATATCTCATTCACATTTGAATTTCATATAACATAGACGAACATTAATTTAATATCGATTTGGAATCGTGAATATCGAGATCTCATTATTCGAGTCGGAGCAGCACTAGTCAATTGTGGACTGGCGATTTCGGAAATTGCCAAGGCGTCGACGACGCCCGCCGCGCCTCCCGCACGCCTTGCATTTCAGCTACGGTCAATCACAACTAGTTACCCTTAATTCTACTGTGTATAACACATTAGTTTGAATGGCTAGACGACTTAGTTATCAAAAATATCGTATAACATGAAAAACTTATACTACTACTAACTACGATTTCTGATAAAAAATGTACCTACAAAAAGTACTTACGCCATATTGCAGTGGAACTTGTTTAGTTTTCCTTTAAGTCGATGTGTTTTCCTTGTCTGTTGCTCTGTTTTCTGTTATATGTGTCCATGGATGTAATAAAGAAAAAATAAAGAAATATGTATCTATCTATTTATCTTTGAATGAAATGAGTAATTAAAGTAGTTAATCTATGGTTTTAGACATGATTTTAATTTTCATCAAAGAATCTGTGAAAAACCATCGAAGATGTGAAAAACTATGAGCGTTCGTCTACCATAAAACAATAGTAATAAATTGTGTTACAAATTAGTAGGAATATTTTTATTATTATCATTTCTGAACGAGAATTTTTAAATTTAAGACGTAGAGATGTATTGTTTATTGTTGAAAGATGTCATACAAAAATTCAGAGCCGATTGGGAGATTTTCTCTTTTCTCTGCCATCCCATAATTTTTTGTAAGCATTTATTCACTTTTATTATTGTTTTCATAATATACGTGCAACTTGTTGAAATAAAGCGACCAAAAACTATGAGCCTCTCTTTCAAGGATCATGTCCTTATTTTATTTTTATTTCAATTAAACAACATTTGGTAGACACTGTATAAAAAAAATTATTGACAAAAAAAGTATAGAAAAATAAAAGAAGTCTCGCCAGCCAGTAACGGCATCGCGCTGTGTACGGCCTCCTTACTCGGGTATACTTCTCAAATTCAAATTCAAATTCAAATTCTTTATTTGACAAAACCATATTCTCAACACTCTTGCACGAACTACACAGCTTTTTTATAACCTATAAGTTACTAGTCTCTGTATGATAATTGAAAATGAATTTTCTGGTTACTAATGTTGCTATTTTAAAACTAACGCCGCCGTCTGCCTATATAAATATTTTTGTAGGTTTCATTCGTATTTGTATAGGAGAATTTGTCATTTGCAGAAGTTGGCGAGTGCTTAAAATTACACAAGTTTAAATGGCTTAAGCATGAGTAGGTGTCCTGCAAAGCTATAGTCAAAGTTAAAATTCCGACCTTTAGCAATTCGTTAGGTCGACCCAAATTAAAAATGGGTTTTTCACATTAAGGACCTGTTTTATCGCTTGCTAACCGTTAGATAAATTAAATTGGGTTGTTGTACATTCGTCACAAACTAAATTCGTCATTATTGTACACTTCATACGTTAAAAGTAAATTTGTCAATTTTCATAGGTGTTTAGTCTATGACAAATACTCTGTGACGAATCTACAACAACCGGATAAATGTGTTGACAAATTGACAAGTTTCTCTTTGATTTTAACTTTATACTAACATACACAGCCAATTTAAGGCATTATTAGAGTTAATGACACGTTATGACGTTAAGTTATGGCTGTTATTATCAAACTACAGAAGAAAGACCAAAATGAAGGGTCGGTCATAGCTTGAGACTTTATGTGAAATTAGAAATAATATGTGTCCCATAAATTTTATGTATGAGAAAAGTGACGTCTGGGAGATATGGATACCCTATTAGGTAAACTTAAGTCGAGGAATATTAAACAATCGTAAAATACATGTACCTATAGTAGAGACGTGTATCGCATAAATTAACTATAAGTACTTACCTTTATTTAGCTAAAGCGAATTAATTCAACAGTAATAAACTGTAATACCTCAGACGAGAGGACTAGGTACACCAAAAATCGCTTTTAATTACCATAAATATTTAATTTATCAAGCATTCGTAACAACAATGGTAAATATAAAACGTAATAATATGGTTTTTTTAACTAAAGAGACACAAGTAATCGCTGCTCATCATCAACATCATCATCTCAGCCACTAGAAGTCCACTGCTGGACATAGGCCACCCCTAAACTCCTCCAATGCGACCTGTTGGCAGCGGCCTGCATCCAGCGGCTTCCTGCGACCTTCCGAAAGTCCTTGTAAGTGGGCGTCCTACTCTGCGCTTTCCGGTACGTGGTCGCCATTCCAAAACCCTTTTGCCCCATCGGCCATCGGTTCTGCGCGCTATGTGCCCTGCCCACTGCCACTTCAGCTTGCTGATCCGTTTGGCTATGTCGGTTATTTTGGTTCTGCTAAGGATCTCCTCATTTCTAATTCGATCTCGTAGAGAAAATCTCTCATAGCTCTCTCCATGGCTCGCTGTGTGACCGTGAGCCTTCTCATGAGGCCCATAGTGAGCGACCACGTCTCGGATCCATATCGCTGCTCGTCCAACTTGAAAGATTCAATGATAGTTTTTGAACTTTTTGAAGGTTGGTGCTGAACATAATGCTGTGTGCTTTATTACAATGATTGATGACATGTTTATCTTATATCGATTTATATTTTAAATCACGACGAATGTGTAGATCTTCTGTGCCAAGTACCTATATTGGAATGGATTATAATGACAGTTACTCTTTGTAGAAATTACTATCTTCGCCAAAAACTTTCTCGTCTGATGCCTGCGTCTGTATAGAATAGATAGACTAATACGACGACTATGCGACTATGCGACCCGACGACGTCTCAGCGTGGCGTACAAGTGGTCGCTTCTGCAGTACTTGCTATTGGAGTTTGTTTGAGTTACGTAGTAACTATTTAGTAATATGGTTTGAGTTCGTATGATGATGCAAAAACACGCGATATTTATTGAAATTTCCAAAAGTAAAATTTATATTAAAATCGAACCCCTTTTCTAAGACATAAGATCTATCTTTAGTTAACTATAGAATTATTAGAGTCAACCGGATTCTAATTAAACCCTGTCCTGATAGTGCACCAGAGCTGTAGACTGAGTAATTTACATTAATCCAATAATTGCATGGAGGTTTCCTAGTTAGAAATTCAAATGAGATGATGTACTGGGGGGTGGTGGGGTGAGAAACGGTGCGGTTAACGCGCCGTTATCAGATCTTGATAGTTTTTAATTAGGTTAAACCACGTTTAAAACGCAATGCTTTAAATTGCACATTTTGTTCTTTTTCAACACACTGTATAGTATATATATTTATATATAATTAACTTTAGTACAGTCAGCAATATAAAAATTAACACTCTAGAATAGTCAACCAATGAAAAAGGTGGTTAAATATTGCGTGACGAGATTTACTGGAATTTTTATTTATCAATATTCTAGTTGCCGTAAAAAATGTAATTAGTCCTTCTTTTAGATTATTCAAAAATAAGGCAACTCATTTTTTCATTTGTAAATTAGACCAAAAATGACAAAGATATCTATTACGTGTGACGATTTTTTCGCACGGGGTGACGTCAAAAGCCCTCCTAAATTTTTATGCCATGTTATTTTTTGTTTAATCGAAAAAAGAAAAAATACCTGTTCAATATTTTTTTATAATCTAAAATACGGACTAAATATAATGTAATTATTTTGACCCTGGAAACAACCGTATTGAACTAAATTACAAAGTTTCAGTCAGCACGATGTTTACATTAAATTTATCTTAATCTTTTTTCTTAATTCTCTACTCTGGTCACCTCTTACTTTGGTTGACGGTACCGTCATTAAAATATCCATACAACTGTCTATTTTAAATTAGGCTACCAACCTTTGCCCTACCATCCACCCACCCACCATATTGTCATTATATTTCCATAGTGTCAAATTTGGTATAATGTCAGTGGAATATGAACGGAATGGTCTACCATGAACTACTATTTTAGTTAAATCGCTTTTATGTGAAAGATACTACTGAAAAGATCAATAGTAGTTCGATAGTGTGTCAATGAAATGGCTTAGGACTTAAACAGATATGAGAATACCAAATGTCAAAAACTATTCAAGAGACACACTATCGACACTCTATTGGTGCATTTGTATTTAGGAAACTTGGGCCACAGGTGTCTATTTCTGTATATATTCGCAATACCATAGCTTGGTTTGAAATGGTACGAAAAGTATGAAAGTGTTGTATAATAATGGTGTCCGTACCTAGCACATTTAAATTACTGAAGACTTATGAACTACTAATATTACAAATGCGAAGTTTGTTACTCGTTCACGCGAAAACGACTTGACAGATGTGAAGTATCAGATATTCTATCTGTAAGATATTGTCGAGATAAGCCAATGGAACTTATCAGGGATTTGCGAAAGCTAACCTGCATCATGAATAGTTTTAAAAAGCTTTATTTAAATGTCTTACAAACTCAAGCTATCTCTTTTATTCATCTTCAGTTTGACAGTGACAGCTTTAATTTAATGTGGAGCTTTAAAAATGCGTTGCAGAAACTGTCTGTTAAAAGAAACGTAAAACGACACACAACATTACGTCTACCAAACTCACATTCAATAAAAGTTCAAGTCGGTAGCCAACTTTATAAACACAACAAAATTCAAATAAAAAAAGAAATAAACATCCATTCCTTCGTGACCCTGAAAATGCTCGTAGGTGAAAGCCCTCGGGAATACGTACGGGGAACAAAAAAAACTCTAACCCCCGCGTAAGGAGCGAGGGGAGGGCCCGCCCATGAATGAGCGAAGGAGGCACGCGTCCTTGAGCAAAAAAGTCACGTGACCCCACTCAACAGGTGGCCCCGTAAATGTGTCCTTGCCGCGATTAGAAAACTGTTCGGATTTTTGACGTTCTTTTTTTATTCTTCTTCTAAGATGCGGATTTCTTTAAAATATGACAGGTGGCATAAACTTGTCCTTGTTTAAATGACATGACATGTGTTCGATTTTTTTTTTTTTGTGTTTTGTTTTTGTATTATTTTTAAAATATTTATTTTTTATGGCTGGCTGGACATTAAGTTAATTTTCGTTAACGTTAGTTTAGTCAGAGATTAAAATCAATCTTTTTAATAATTTGTAGATTAATAATTTAAATACGAACTAAATAATATACTATTTACTTAATTAGATACATTATTTAGTTCTTACAAATATAAAAGATTCTCAAAATAGGTTTTTAAAAGACATAAATTTATAATAATAACCATAACAAATTATAATAAACATGTCCGTCTAATCACAAACAGATGCCAAACTCCCAAAATCGACCAAACAAACAGGTTATCATAATCCAGCAAAGCCTTAAAAAAGCAAAGCAATTCGTCTCCACTCCAAAAATCTCCGTACACCCAATCCAACAAGTTTACTTTCAAACAGTTGTAGCTTCGTGAGCGTCCTTTATGAATGGCGCTCCCTCGGTCCCGCTTAACACAAATGTCACGACGCCCCGACGAGCCGGAAAACTCTCTTTTCTTCCTGAATTACCGACTAAACCCAACGACGGAAAGTAAACTCTAAACTGTGACGCAACAAGGCCGAAAACTTCTCGCATCCCTAGCGAAATTTAAGGAATTTTCTCTCCATCCACCGCAGACAGTTCTTAAACGTATTACAACGTGTTAAAGTCGACATTTGAATGTTATCGCCGGCCGAGGCATGAAATCTTCCAGTCTCCTGCAGCAAATTGTTTCCTCGCGCGCCGTGTTTGTATTTTATTATACATTTTTATTTCTCGATAACATTAGCTTAACCGACTTTTCATTGCCTCCGCTAGGGTTGCCACTTGCCTACTGCCTTGTAAACTTAATTTTATGTTTGTTGTCGGAAAGTCGTTTTATGAGCTCTTTTGTTAATGTTTCAAGTGCGTTAACGTCAGCGGCCGCGCTCAACGTGTTTATTTAATATTTTTATGCCCTTTTGAAGGCTTTCCGCTATTTTTATGTAAGTGATATTGTTTACGCAAGCGTTATATATAATTTATGAGCGGTTTTCTTAATAATTATCTCCTTATAAATAAAATTACTTCTCGGAATAATCGTAGAAACCTTCTCTAATGAATGTTAATAATTTGATGGTATAATTAAAACCACGTCAAAGGCACTCTGACCTTTGAGATGGTCTTTTGCCGCGTAATAATGTTGTAAAAATAGACTGCACACGTCAATCTTGATAATCATCTGACTTTATAATAACTTCAGTTTTTAATTTATAAAAACTTTTTACGAACCGTCATATTTTCGAATGGATAATCGCATCGTATCACAACAAAAAAATCATAAAATTTTGATATGATACAGCCCTAAACAATAAACGTATTAAAATAAAGATTTTAAATCCCAGCAAAATCTTTAAAGTATAAGCGACAACAATATGAAATTGGCAACCCTAAAGAGGCGTAAAGCTGATCGCAGAACAAGCGTAACAACCCTAAGAAAAGTTGAGGCGAGGCAGGAATGTCAAAAACGTCGAGGCGCGAACAAATATGTGCTTTCCCCGCGCCCGGGTTCCCCACGGGTTAACTTAGGTTTAAAAAGTGGTGGAGAGTTCCGTATTTTTAGTGTTTTAAAAACGGTCGAGAGTTTCGGATTTCGCAAGTTTTTTTTATAAGACATTTGGAGTTAACAATGTTGGAATAAAATTAAAACAAGTATGACGAATTCTACATTTACCGTCTTACTCTTAGAAAGACAGATTTTATGTAGAGTCATATGAATTCTTAATTTAATAAATTAAGTTATTTTTTTATTAATTTTAAATTTTTTGATTAAAATTAATAAAATAAATAATACTATAACGTGATATTCACCACTATTTTAGTATTCACAACAAGTTTAATCAGAAACGAACTGAAAAGAGTTAATGAAAGTCAAAATAATGCAAATAAAAAAAACTGACCGGACAAAAACCTTAAATTAAATCCAACGAAACAAAACGCAATCAAATCTTCACTCTGCAAACTTGACTAAACAAAATTGAATTAAACCTTCGTTTAACTTGGCGATTAACCTCTGTTGTTGCCACCCGGCCGGGCCCTCCTGAATCCTTTGCGTTTCCCTCGCCACTTTTCAACGTTTTTATTTATTTACTTTTGGCGCGAATGTTAGACGCCTGAGGCGCCACTTGCTATTCGAGTACTGTGGGGATCCGACTTGTGTTCTGTTTTCAAAGTTGAGTGTTCGGATTTCGAACGTGCTTTCTTTTTCATTTGAGTGTTTTTTTTTATAACACTCTATGAGTACTTGGAAATTATAAATTCTATGATATTTTTTTGTCTTTTGATTTGGAATCTGTACATTGTATTTACTTAATAAAAAAATTTATATGACTTAGGTACTCTCTAAATAAACGTTTACAAAACTTACAGTCGATCGCGACTCTACCTGTCTGTATCTTTTAGGACAGATTTTTTTTCAAGATGAAGAGTACCCTATTTCTTTCTTTTCACCTATGTGAACATAATTACGGCTTGAAAGTGTGAATGCAATTTCGTATTTATAATGTTAGATGTAGGTATAGAGTTTGAGGAGCTCGGCGATCACGTAAGTTAAGCAACAACAATCCTAGTCAATACTTAGATGTATTTAAAAAAGTTCGCGCTCCTCTGTGCTTAAGCCGTCGGCCCCGATTGTTGTCGATAGACAAGTCTTCAAGTCAAGTCAGTGATCGTCTCGTGACTTGAAAACACTCTAAAACCCGTAGTTGACTCTAATTGCGGGAAACACACGAAAAAGAAGAGTCTTAGCTAGAATTATCAACAAACTTTATTTCCCTAACATGTTGTAAAAGGTGACTTTACGTTCAGACAAGTTAGCGAAACAGTTTTATCCACTCTATTCCATTTATGCTTCTTACATGAAACTCATTTAAATTTTAATTCCACGTTAAGTCTCAAGCTATATCTTTCTTTCTTCTGTAGTTTGACAGAGGCAGCCTATAATGTCAATACTAAAAATATATTCAAAACATTAGGTTATTCCAAAAACACCACGAAAATTTATAAAAAGTTATTGTTTTACAAATACAAAAATATAAAAAACAAATGAAAATACTTAATTTGTGTTCTTATTTCAAAAATGACAAAAAAATAAATGTAAAAACTGCCATGTCCATTACTTATCACCTGCGTACACAGGACAAAGATCGGGGCATACGTGTGGGGGCAGAATTAGACCGACTACACACTATAACAACAGGGGACCACCCCCCGGGCTATCGATTTTGGATGAGGAACTGGACTCGAGACGTGCAAGGCGTAATATCAATTCGAGATAACCTTTACTGCAGATTCTAAAGGGGTTTTGATTGTGCGCGCATAGCTTTACTTTCATTTATTTGAATTTTTACCGTTCTTTATTGTCTATGTGTATTTTGCAGTAAGTATTTTGTTTGTAGCGTACTTTGTGTAAAGTCTGCGCTACGGTTTAAAGCAATGATTTAAAGCGGATATTTAAAACCGTGTAGACAGTGATTTCATGCCAAATCTTGTCCACACTATTTGAAATCTGGGTTTCAAACCAAAGGTTTTAACCGTATAGCGCAGGCCTCAAATAAAAATATGTACTTATACTAAACTTTCAAGTTATTCAAAAATCAAAACCTACTTCATGTCTGACAAAAAGAAAAGCTGAAGGAAAACACTATAGGTAATTGTAGAAATGTCTCAAACTATGTATAAAGGTCAGAATAATATCTCAAACTATGTTGGTATGGTCAAGCATTATCTCCTTTTTTTTCTTCTTTAGTCTGACAGTGACAACTGACAGCACTGACAGCCATATTATATGTGTAGGCAATGAGATTTTATATATTTTATAACAAGAGAAGTAACGTCATACAAAGCATTCGTAAAAAGCCGCAACCACTTTAGAGTGTTAAAGACGTAGCTTTGAAACCGATACATATTCCGAGCATATGCCAAAGTAAAATATGTTTGTCTCTTTTTTTCTAGAGTCAAACTAATTATGTCAAAATGAGACAAAAGCATTACTCCCAGAAAAATGGTTAGAGTTGCCAGCTCATGAATAATTTTCCCATTGAATGAATGTTATGAGTCTTTTTTTTTTTTTTAAGTTTTTATACCATATTATTGTTTTTTAGGTGACAGAAGAATTAAAGATAGGAAGAAATAAATATATAGATGCGTAAATATAACATACATATTATATTTCAAGAATGAATCATGGCGGAATGGAGAAGTTTCCATTTTTTAGTCATTGATGAATCTAACCGATGCAGACCTACCACTATTATCTATTCTGTGCTACTACTAACTTTTAGCAGAGATTTTTTTTTGTTTTCTTCACCCATTCTGGGTAGGCAAAGGGAACTATGCCCATACAGCCAAGTCTTCAGTAGATTTTTTTTATTGTTAAGAAATGAAAATGAAATTTAAATAAAATAAAATAATAAATTTAAATAATTTGAATAAAATACAACATAAAACAAAAAAACTATTGTACTCAATCGAACATTTGATAATTGCAGAAACAATTTAAATTAAACACCGTTACCACAATGAAAAAGATGAAATTGTTACTTCACTGTCATAGTATTAATATCATTATGTCAAATGTCAGTTAAAAGCCATATCAAAAAGAGGAAAATGATTTGTTTTTTCATGTCTTGACGTGCGTAGCACTAGCGATTGATTTTAGTATCAATCAATTCTAAGTAAATAATTAATTCTAGTTTGAGCCTGGTTGTAGGTTTACTTCTACTGTGTTACTAATGATACATAAAGGCGTATGAGTTCGTCATTGACTAAACTCCCAACATTTGGGAAACTTAAAATCGTTTTTACTGGCAACACTGTTGGCAAAAACAATGCGTAATATATTAATTTCGATTTTAATACTATTTTGGTATAATTTTAACATAATTAAGCATTCTTATTTGTGAAAAGTGATACCACTTGCTTTGTTATTAGTTTGGGATCACGACATACATGTTTTAACAGTGCATTTAACCATTTTTGTGATATTATTGTGAGATACGCATTCACTGAACGTCAAACTACAACTAAGTCGGAAGAAATTCAACTAAGGCTGTGGCCTCAGTCGACGTGGCAGCGGGTATGTGTCAAACATTACGAATCTATAGTAAATAACAGATCACTGTGTGTAGGTACTTGTATTAATCAGAATCAAAGGGTGTGTTCGGCAGAATAAATCGATGTAAATCGATTTAAGCGATTTACAGAAAAATGGCGACTTCATGAATCATAACAAATCGTTATTAATAATTATGAATGTAATCAATGGCGTTTTAGATTATATTTTCTAATTTCTCAAAGCATAATGAAACAATTAAAAAAAATAACTAAAATGGCGGACCGTAAAGAGCACGTGACTCAAAATGGAGCAAAGTGTCCTGGCAGAAATCAGTGAATCGCTTAAATCGCTTTACATCGATTTATTCTGCCGTTCGGCAGAATAAATCGATGTAAATCGATTTAAGCGATTTACAGAAAAATTGCGACTTCATGAATCATAACAAATCGTTATTAATAATTATGAATGTAATCAATGGCGTTTTAGATTATATTTTCTAATTTCTCAAAGCATAATGAAACAATTAAAAAAAATAACTAAAATGGCGGACCGTAAAGAGCACGTGACTCAAAATGGAGCAAAGTGTCCTGGCAGAAATCAGTGAATCGCTTAAATCGCTTTACATCGATTTATTCTGCTGAACACACCCAAATTAAAACAACAAAACACTGCATTCTAATAACACAATATTAAAATTAGTATGAAAGTTATCAAAACCAAAACTAATTTATTAATTATAATTTAAAATTGATAACCCGCCCAAATTAAATATACGGCACCTCTAACAAAACGGGGACCTAAACTTATTACAAGCAAAGCAACCCAACTCATTATCTCTGGGCTATAGTTCCGAATCGATAATAGGAAACGAACACACAGAAACAAAACGCACACAAACAAAAACGATAGTACGTAACCGGCGCGTCAACTTAAAACTTAATTATAATTAATTAATTCCAATTGGACGGTGTCTCTTTCTGGCTTTATGCATCTTAGGTACACCCGTCCCTGTCTATTCGAAGGCGAGGGTAGGAACGCGGTATTGTATTTTCGAAGAGGTTTTATCACAGCGGCATTTCACGAAGCGAGTTAGTTTAGTTCCTTTTCGATTTTATTGGCACTTCGCTTTTAATTGGTGTTATATTAATTGATGTTTTGTCGGTATGTTTGTAACCTTTTACCTTTTTAGATATCACTATTCTTAGTTATCCCGTTTCATAATACAATAGGATTGGAAATTAATCTAAACCTAATTTGGCGATATATAATAAACTACGTTATATACTACCACCATTTCGGACACAAGCAAAATGGCAACCGGTAAAAAGAAATGGCGAAAGAAAACAGGTTACGGCCTTTTTTGTCATTATGTTTTTTTTTTTTTTCTTTTTTTTCCACTCATTAGTTACAATGTAGGTATAAGTACATAAAAATTGTGGTAACTAGTAAAACTCGAAAAACGAAAAAATCTGTTTTATAGTTACCCCACACTAGTTGAAGCAGCGACCTTTCGGTTAATAAGGTTTCTTATCCACTGATCTATCACTCTTGAAGAATTATAGCTTTATGCCACTTTTGCCCGTGTTTCAAAATACCATAACTACAGTTTCGATAATTTTCCAATTGAAATGGTGGATTTTTATAATTTATTACTGGCAACACTAAAATATTAGTGCAATTTTTATGAATTTCTCTAGAAGTCTGTAATTAATTTAAAATATTTAATGAACAGTATCATTTTTCTAACAGTCATAGACGATATGGACATTATTGGACATATAGGACGAAGTCATAGACAAAAAAATTATTACTTTCTCATAAATTGTGGTTCGCGATTTTTACTATGTAGAACAATTTTGTGAGTGCCCGGCAAAGACTTATAAAACGAAACTAGAAAGATTTTTTTAAAGTAGTAGATTTTAAGTATTTTTTTTATCATACAGTAGACTTACAAGCAAGAGGGCCACCTGATGGAAAGTGGTCACCGCCGCCTATGGACATCAGTAACACCAGGGGTGCTACCAATGCGTTGTCCACCAAGGGGGTTGGAGGAAGGGAAAGGAAAGAAGGAGGGGGAAAGAGGGGATAGGGAAGGAGTTGGGCTTCCGGATCTCTCACTTACCGAACGAAACGCGTTGCTGCTTCACGTCGATATTCTATGAGAGGATGGTACTTCCCCGGTCGACCAAGTCCATTTCATAATAATTGCTCTACCACTCCAAAAAGTATAAGTACTTAATATTTGAATACAGCAAAAAAAAAAGATAGACCTAGTTTTGATTAGAATAAATGAATGTAGATCATTTAAAAGTAGACAAAATTAAATGTTTATTAAAATGTAATTGTTTAAGACATCACAGTCTCGCCTCTTGAGAGCATGAAAGCGTCAAATCAAAAGAAAATGGCCGTTGCGCCTTGAATGGCGGATAATTTAATTGTAATCATCACTACATCGGGCGGTGACGAGTATCAACGAGATGCGACTAGAAGGGTCCACCCGCCACCCCGACTAACCCCCCAAGAAGGGGTTAACACCCCCCCTCATTACCATATTTCATTTACTCAACGAAATTATGCTAATTACTTATATTGCTTTGTGTAAAAAGGAAATTTATAAGGATTAAACTTACTCCCCCACGGCACAACGGCACAACTCCAAACTAGTCGGAGTTCAGATGAATTTTAGAAGATCATTTTGAATAAGAAAAATCTGAGGGCCCGCTGCTGTAATTCGCGATCGTTTTGATTATAATCGGACGCAATTAAAATTCAAATTGGGGAATTTTTAATTTTGTTATTGATGGTCCACTTTAGCGGACGGATTGAATCGAACGTTGTTAAAAAGTTCCCGGGAAGTTAAGGCGGCTCTTCGGCGTAAATTGCTTGTTTATTTTATAAATTTTCGTACTTAACGACTTTTGCTCGGATGTGAATGAGTTCAGACTTTGTTTAGGACGTACCCGTGGATTGGCGACGCTTCGTTTAAGATTTTGAGGAATTAGACATGTTAATGAATGACGCGTTACATGCTATTTAATATTTTCTATTCTATATTAAATGGTGATTGTAACTTTATTAGTATCATTTCAAAAGAGCAAGTGCTAAGTTTCCTGCCAATTCTTCTTAGTACAACTTTTGACTTTCACATAATTACTTGCTCATGTTTCATACTATTTTTTGATTGATTTCTTTAAATAATGCCTGCAACAACAATACAAAAGAATGTAAGCTTTTGCAAAGTACAATGATCAATATAGATAATGCTAAACAAACTAAAAAGCGTTTAACTTATCAGCTATAAATTTTAATTGTTATATTTTCTTATATTTATAACTTTGAGTTGTCTGAATTGAATTATAGTAATGAAATGAAATACGTTGCTTTGGGCTGGAGAGTGCCCCCGGCCGCTAGTTTCGCAACTTATCCCAGCTAAGGCGAGTCCTTATTTAAATGTAAATTAGGTTCATTTCACGAAATTAATGTCGTTCAGGCCCTCCCCCGTCGTACGGTGACCATGCTGCCGGCCCTTTTTTGTACAAGTCCCGCTTTCGCAGGCGATCGCTTCGAGCGCGTTTCGTTTTATTATCGTGTCAGTTTTGATGACTGTTTATGAGCGGAGCGATTTAATTTTCGTCTGTTTATTGTGGAAATGTCTTTAAATTTTATTATACACGCTGTGTAATTTTATCAAAAATATTAACTGAAATTGTATGGCCGATTATTATAGGGCGATGATACCTTGATGTGCGTAATTAATAAATTTATGTTGATTTTTCGATATTGTGATATCACCATTATTTTAAATTTAATATATATTTTATAATTTAGCAACGTTCCGTTTATAATAAGACACTTATTCATGGGTTTATTTTAAGCACTATATCGATCGAATATGTTGTAACTGTCATTTTAGTTTATTATGCATGCTTAGGAACGGAATATCCCATTTAACCCATAAGGTTTTCCTGTCCAAGTCCTGCTAATACTGATACAGAGGTCACCCTACACGGAGGCAGTAATGGCTGCTCTATGATTATATGGACAGACGAGTCATTACTCCAGCGTAAGTGTTGTTACGAATTGCTAATGATGCCGCCGAGTTTTACACAAATTAATCGTTAGTTTAACTTCAATTAAAACATATTTCGGACCTAATGTTCAATGTAATATGTTTCATTCTTTGTTACGTTGTTGGCCGCCCATGAGCCCTTTCCGGACCAGGGTTGCCGCGACTGTCTGAATACTTTTTTTCTTGAATTTGTCAGTTGCGCCTTTTGTTTGTGGCCAGGACTCTTTTCGATCAACCTTTTGAATGTCTTGCACAAACACATTTACTTTCTTTTTCACTCCCTTTCGCGGGATTCTTATATTAGTATAAAATGACAATTTATCAATTTATCTGGCAGATAGGATCTTATCAAGAATCTGTGAAACCAATAAGTGAGCAATTTTAGTTATTATTAGGTCTTTCTCCGAACACTTTGTAAAAAAAATAAAAATAATTTACCTTCCATATTTCGAAGCATTTTCACGTGTTCGAGACCAACCAAACATGATCCCTCGTTCAATTGACTTTTATATTACTTAGAGTTCAAGGAATGTTCTAAAATGAATTTGTTAAACCAACATAATATGAACTGTATCGAAGTTATATTTATTTACGTTTGAAAGCTCAAACGTTGGTTTTAAAATCTATATGAATAGATTTACTAACGTTAACGACAGCTTATTAAGAATATCCCGTGAGTAAGTTTTGTGAGAGACAGATTTAGATTTTTTTTAAAACTTTATTGATGTAATCTTTAACGGTAAAATGACATGATTCTTATATTATATAGTATAAAATGTCAATTTATCAATTTTGTTTTGTGAGAGACAGATTTAGATTTTTTTTAAAACTTTATTGATGTAATCTTTAACGGTAAAATGACATGATTCTTATATTATATAGTATAAAATGTCAATTTATCAATTTATCTGGCAGATAGGATCTTATCAAGAATCTGTGAAACCAATAAGTGAGCAATTTTAGTTATTATTAGGTCTTTCTCCGAACACTTTGTAAAAAAAATAAAAATAATTTACCTTCCATATTTCGAAGCATTTTCACGCGTTCGAGACCAACCAAACATGATCCCTCGTTCAATTGACTTTTATATTACTTAGAGTTCAAGGAATGTTCTAAAATGAATTTGTTAAACCAACATAATATGAAATGTATCGAAGTTATATTTATTTACGTTTGAAAGCTCAAACGTTGGTTTTAAAATCTATATGAATAGATTTACTAACGTTAACGACAGCTTATTAAGAATATCCCGTGAGTAAGTTTTGTGAGAGACAGATTTAGATTTTTTTTAAAACTTTATTGATGTAATCTTTAACGGTAAAATGACATGACTTGATTTCATTATTCTTCTCATGAATGAGAGTGACAAAATATTCAATGGTTAATAAAATTCGGAAATACAGCTTCACTATAACTAGACTTGGTTAAAGACTACGTGTAGCACAAGACATTGTTTAATATTTCAGAATTATGGTTATGAAAATGCTCAAAAAGCAACGATAAATATAGATGTCGACTACTTCAACTTATAATGATCGAAGGTAGACTTAGATGATCTCGTTTAAGAAACATACGTGGCCTGGATTCACATGTGACGAGAAACAGCCACAGTCAATATCCAACAATGCAGAGGCACAGAATGAAAAAAAATGACTTTTGTTTAGCATACACGAAACTGTTTATATAGGTACTTGTACTGTTACTGTACTGTACTGTACTGTACTGTACTGTTTATCCAAGAAATACATTTGGTTGTAAACATGCCGTGGATCATGACAAACTAAAACATCGAATAATCGTAAAATCGAAATATTAAAACGATTGTAGCAAACGAAACTAAAGCATTAATCGTGATATTACGATCACGATCACTCGGCGACGGCGCGATATGAACAGAAAGGGTTGGCCCACCCCTACGCTACATAATTACACACACACATACAAAAACATTAACACAGCCATAAAACAAGGCAACTACTTAGCATTTTCAAATTAAATACACTAATCACTTGTATAAACCGTTCGTATACAGACACAAATGTTGGGATCGATAATACCTATGTGTGGGTGGCGATTATAATGAAGGGTAGAAGGGTGAAATTAAGTGGCTCTATTCGTGTACCCTCGCCACTACTTGCTGTGTAGTCATGCCTTACCCACTTCATAGGTTAGACCCAATAATTTCTGGTGCTTATTATCGTGTTTGATTTTTTTTTTCAACCTAAGTTTAATTATACATTTGAAATTTTTAATGGTAATTAACACGATCATGCCTTGATATTGCCTGGCTTTTTTTGGTGGCGCTTACGAAATGGACTGGCTTGACCGCGGAAGCACCACCCAGACTCTTACCGAATATCGGCATGAAGTAAATTGGTGAATGAAAGTTCCGGAAGTGTCACTCCTGTCCATATCCCATTAAAACCTGTTTAGTAAGTTCCAGATAGCATCCATCAGATAAACTTTTCGACAAATTATGTAAAAAGTCTTCAATGTTTAACATAGAGTATTCGCAATCAGAACAATTTATGAATACAATAACTCATTGACAAAGTATAAATTAAAACCAGCCAGTGCTCTCCAAACACATCGCTTCCTGCATCGAGAATTAAAAATAATTACCATTCGTAATAAAAATTTTGAATTTTTAAAAACTCGCACCGGTGCTCGATCGATTAATTAGCGTTATTACATACAGTATGATCCATCTATCCTAATTAGACTCCAATCCCTTCTCGGCGAAAAATAATGACGCACCCTAAAACACTTTATACTTTTTTTTTTCATTTTAATCCAATTTGGTGAGGATTATGTCGGTAATTATATTTTTCCAATTGGGCCCGGTGGCTGTGGAAATTTGTTCGCTTGATTGCGAACCGAAAAATCCGGACGTTGATTAGCCTTTTTAGATGTATGTTACGTCATAAAGAGTAGCTGTATGGATATTCTATTGTGTAAAACAAAGTTTCGTTCGCGATAGTTGCATTTGTCGACGCGTAGTCGAACATAAACAACTCTATTTCAAAACATTCCGCTTCTCCTTGATTGAACTAAACCTTTTTCTCAATCACACTTGTCTTAACCAAGTGAGATTGAGAAAAAGGTTTAGTTCCTATTTAAATAGAAATATAACAAAATAAAATAAAAATTGACGACCTCCGTGGCGTAATGGTTACCACGCCAGACCGCCACCCAGGAGGTCCCGGGTTCGATCCCCGGTCGGGTCATGATGAAAAACGAACTTTTTCTGATTGGCCTCGGGTCTTGGATGTTTATCTATATATGTATTTGTTATAAATATAATATCGTTGAGTTAGTATCCCATAACACAAGTTTCGAACTTACTTTGGGGCTAGCTCAATCTGTGTGAATTGTCCCTATATATTTATTTATTTATTATTTATTTATTTTAATTATGCATCATTTCTTTTAATTAGCCAAAACAAGTTGACTATGTTGAGCAGTACCACAGGCATCAGCCCCACCAGAGTCGAGAAATGACCAATCGGCACTGCGAAAATCTTTTTCACGCCGTTTGAAAAACCCAAGATCATAAGAATAAGGAAAAGGGAAAATATTTATTAGAAAAATAAGAAATAATGATAATATTTATTTTCATATAAATGTTTGTACAAGAAAACTCGTCAACAAGAAAACTCGACAGCATTTTCTGTACATTTTTTATGTGACGAATTAACTACAAAGACTAGTTAAGTATTACGGGTTTTAAGACGATAACACTATGTGTCTTGGCAGGAGCATGGCACTTGTTACTGGGCGCTGCATAGCCGACACTTTGGCGCTCACCCATGTCGAAGTAACTATTTGAAAGGCTGTCTAACATATGGTTTAACTTATGGTAAACAAGACTATTGTACCTTTATTTAATCTAAATATTATGAAATCAGTCAATTCAGTTCAATCAGTCAGTAAATTATAAATCAATCATGATCAGCGGGATCATGGGAAATCATTAGAAACTAATGTAGTTAAATTTTTTAAAAAAAAATTACAAAAAAGCGTTACTGTTTTTGTGATATGAAAAATACTGTTTTCAATTTTTTGTACAATAAGCAGACAAACAAGCAATCAGGTCACATGATGGATTGCGGTCCACCGCGCCGCCTATGAACTTCCCCGATTCCTTCTCATGGGGGATGGGCACCATTTCCCGTATTTTTGCTCCGAGCAGGAATCTAACCCGCGCCGTACTACCAACACATTACCGGGGACTGTCATGTAAATATAGACAAGATAACGTTATGATACAAGGTATAAATCCAAATGCAATGATTATTTATAGATAGCTTTTAGAAATAAGGCTGTCTTGTTGATAAGTTAGATATCAATGTAATTTTTCTATGTGCTGTTGTATATTGCAAATAAAGTATATAAGGTCCTGATTAATTTAATGAACTTTCTTTTAACACATTACAGACTATAAGGAAATAATGGTCTATTCAGTAAAAAAAGACATTATATTTAGAAATACTCGGTAAAATGCGCCTCTCTTGTAGCAGCCATTCGTCAGTAGAAAAAAAAGATTTAGTTTAAAAAAAAAGGTTTAGGTTTAGTTTAAGCGTCAACGCGTCTCACATATCAAAATGGTTGATTATGGATGAATTTATGTAGTTAGCAAAATTTTCTAACTACTTACAATTTTACAATACAATCTAATTTTTATTACTGAATACTAGACCATTATTTCCTTACTTAAATGATCAGGTGTTAAAAGGAAGTTCATTAATAAATTAGGACCTTTTATTCTATGTATCTATTCATGATTCATAGTAAACATAAAGCCATAATCGTTAATATAATCACGAAACCTCGTCTAGACTATGAATCATAGACACACATCTTTAATCAATAGCTGTACTAGGTTTAGGAGATATTGATGACCTCCGTGGTCGTGCCGACGTCATAGGTTCGATGCCCATATTATATAACAAATATTAATTCGTTTGTACATTCAGGAGCACGTGGAACTTTTGAGGTACAAATTTGGCTTTTATGACATAGAACTTAAGAATGGTACAGTCCGATATGTAAAGGTCGACCTGCTCTTGACTGTACTGTAATAAAAATTACGAAGTATTCTAATTTTAGTTCAAGGGCTCCCCTTAACATTTTCTTAACAGGTCGCCTGTCAAAGATACACACACCAAATATATAAAAAAATATCTATTTATATAAAAGGAGATGCTGACTGACTATCTGAATGACTGACTATCAACGCAGGGCATAAACTATAAGGGTTAGAAACTTGAAAATTTGCACAGGGGTTCCTATTATAACGTAGGGGAGCACTAATAAAGGATTTTTTAAAATTCTCACGGGAAAGCGAGATATACGCAAACGAAGTTGCACGGGTTTCGCTAGTACATTATAATGGGTAATAAAGGTACCTAATGAAATGAAAGATTAAGTCTACAAAGAAATCTAAAAAAGCTTTCCAGTTATTTATAAAGTACCTACAGTTAAAGGAATAAGTATGTTTTCACTTAATGTCTTGTCACCATAACTTTAACTTTTAACGTTGATGTGTTCTTTCAAAAGTATCCAGTAAGTAATCAAAAGGTCAAAAGTATTTAGTAAGTAATTAAAAGGATATAATGTAAACTTGCATATGTATTAATAAATAAATAGAAAAATAATAACTGTAACAACGCAGTTACTAAAATGACAGCATATGACTGTATTTGTGCTGCAAAAACGATACAGAAAAACATTATTAGATTTGCAAAGTGCAAACTACAGAGTAATATAAATTACTTCTCATACCAACACGCTATTATAACCTGACAAAATAGAGGAGTAATAATATAATACTGAAGTAGTATTAAAGCAGGGCTATCACAAACCGGTCGTGTTTGCGTCATTAATGACGAGTTATTGTCATTAACGCCACCGTTGGGTACGAGGGTTGCCACCTCCGAATTATGATCCGTTTCCATTGTCGAACGAGATTTTATATTACTTATGTTCGTGAATTATTTTCTATTGGATATTAAAAAAGAACTAGGATGCGATTTTGTAATTATATTATTTATACATAACAATACATATTCTAATACCCTTAGACACATAAAAAACATCCAGACTTGAGACAAACACAACGGTATCACATAAAAATTTGTGTGGGTTGGATGGATTGACCCGCGCCGCCGTCTAGTGCCGAAGGAAAGGTAGTGACTCTTCTTTCGGCACCAATACAACGGTAGTGACTGACCAAAACGTTATTGCCACCGGACTGTCAAATAAATTCGGTTAGCTTTGCGGTGACGAACCATGCCTTGTCATTATCATTTTGAATTATTTTTTTTTTGTTTTGGCAATCTAACCTGTGCGCGTTGCCAACAATAAAATGAAAAATCGTGTCGTTAGTATCAGTGCATACGCGCAGTGGCCGGCCTGTCGAAGCGATCTAGCCCGCATGCTTAGAAGCATTAAGCATTTCACTAATGAGGGATCATAGACACACACATACGTGTATGTTATATTTACTTATAATGCTATATTTTATTGAAACATAGTTAATTAACTGCTAGTCTACACATTTTTTCTTCTTTATGTCTCTTATCTTTCTTACTTTACGTGCGCTTCTGTAATCGCTACTGCGGATTATCTTTGGGCAGTGTTTTCAGACCATCTGATAGTCACTAACTTATGACTTAACGACAGACATCTCATATCAATAGCAGTCGGAACCGACAGCTAAACGTACCCTCCGAAACATGGACATTGTGATGCTCATCTAATTACGTTGCTTACTTGAATGATCAATCTGTTTGACAACATAACTCAAATTTTAAGCTACTGCGTTTTCTTCGTTGACTCCTTTTTTTATCGTCCATGCAGTCTTTTTCCTTTTGTGGGGCATAAGCCTCACTTACCCTATTTCACACATCCCAATCTAGGGCTTTCACTGTCGACTCCCTGACATCTTCGACGTCATCAGACCTTTTCATCCTTGACCTCCCTTCTTTTATGAATTCTTCTAACTTTTTCCATCGCATTTACACACCGCACCTATTTTCCGTCACTGGGAAAATTAAAAACCGCAACACACATAGAAACCTACTTTGTAAAGTATTATGTGTGTGTACCGGCTAATTGCCCAAGTCATTAATAGTCGCAAATCGCGAATACTTCTTACTGTATTGTACAATTAGTAGTAATGATGTGTAATTAGTAATACGTATGCTGTGTGTGTGTGTGTAAATAACAATGGTCTTAATGAGCTCTAAATGACGCAAACAAAAAGTTTAAAGTGACTCAATGACTGGTTGAAATTATAGGGAGTACTTTTAGGGTTCCGTAAGGAATCGTCCTTGAGTGAACTAAGTAGACGTAAAATAAAAGTTCCTTGGGAACTTGGGATGGCTGGAGTGAACACGGGCCACCACCCTTTCATTGCAAAATAATATACTCTATGCGCGAATTTCCGTAGTAAAAAATATTATGATCCAAAAATACCTAAATAAATGGAAAGCAGCGTATCTATATCTCAAGCTGACTCTTTTTTCTTCCTTAATTTGACAGTAACGTCAGATTTAATGTGTCATTAACTTTAAAATGTAT
This sequence comes from Endotricha flammealis, assembly GCA_905163395.2. NCBI lineage: Eukaryota > Metazoa > Arthropoda > Insecta > Lepidoptera > Pyralidae > Endotricha > Endotricha flammealis. Next base: position 4,190,405 of record LR990864.1, on the reverse strand, counting down.
TTCTCAAGACGATAATGTTGAAAATACTTTTGATTTTAATCTTTATTTAAGTTCCAATTTTCAGTGACCCACTTTTTGAATGATCTCAAAAATAATGTATGAATGCTGTTTATAGATTGAGTACGAATGGATCAGAATCGAAAATCTGAATTTTACGATATAATTATGTTCAAAATTTAATTGAAAATATAAACTAAGTCATAACTAAGTATACAATGTGCAGTAACAAATTCTCGATACAAAACAAAGCCAATATTAGCCGAGACTTGGATATAAAGCCAGTTCTACACGCGAACAATGCGCGCGATAAAATATGCAGCGTCGCGACGCGATCATAATCGAAGGGGTAATTAGGCTGTAATGCATGCGCGATGGGAGTCACCGGAAAGGCACCGCGCTGTAGACTCAACCTGTATATAGACTGGCGATCAGGACTCATTTTATTTACAAAAGATAGGTAGATAGACAGACCTGACGACCTCCGTGGCGTAATGGTTACCACGCCAGACCGCGCCACCCAGGAGGTCCCGGGTTCGATCCCCGGTCGGGTCATGATGAAAAACTAACTTTTTCTGATTGGCCTCGGGTCTTGGATGTTTATCTATATATGTATTTGTTATAAAATATAATATCGTTGAGTTAGTATCCCATAACACAAGTTTCGAACTTACTTTGGGGCTAGCTCAATCTGTATGAATTGTCCCTATATATTTATATAAAGAAATATGCTATTATTTGCAATACACAAACAAAATAGGTAAACAATAGATATAAACTTACCGGCTAGTGTTTAGGGAACAAGGCGGCCTTATTTCTAATTTTACACATGTAACCATTTATTTTCATTTTAAAAAATACTCCGCCCCAGGATTTCTAGAGAACGTAGAGCTACCAGTGAAGATATTAAAGAAATTCTGCTTCGGAATCTCTCACCAATCTGAATGCATTCTGCTTTGGTCATTTCATAAATGCTCATTCAATACCCTAACATTTACACATAATACTCCAAAGAATCCGATTTCGTATTTGGCTTCCTGTTTCGCTCGGTAGAAGACGATATTTATTTATTTACATCAAACAATTGCGAATATTATAGTCTGTCAACATAATACGATTGGTTCGGAAAACATGGTTCGGACGATGGTCTAAAACTAAAATAACAATCAACTAAATTCTAAGTAGGGAAACTGATTTTTACATTTACGAGATAATTATTGTTACAATACTAAATAAATAAATAAATAAATAAATATATATATAGGGACAATTCACACATATTATTATCATAGAAATGAAGGTACTTGTGAACGTACACCGTCACGTATTAATACCGAGTTATTTTTTATGGAAGAGGCTGGCAAACAAGCTTCCGGGTAACCTGATAGAAAGTGACACATTTTTGTCATTTATAAGGGAAAAGGGAGGAGCCAAACAAGTGCGTGTCGCTCACGTACACAGTACCTACAGGGTTCAGTATTTACTACAATTTGCTTGCTTACAGATGAGTGCACATGTTGTGTACACTGCACACTTGTTATTCTATCACATTTTGTATGGTTTTCATAAAATATGGTTTATCTTAAAAGTTCTTCGGCTAACTGACTATTAGATAGAACCTACTAAATCGTGATAATTTTAATTGTTTTTGAAATTTACCTCTGCTACGTAAGGTTCAATTTTAGGAGGCATCTATTTGACCACCACCAGAGAAAGGTTTTTTTTTATACCACACAGTTGGCAAACAAGCATACGGCCCGTCTGATGGTAAGCATCACCGTAGCCTATAGACGCTTGCAGTACCGTGGGTATCACTCACGCGTTGCCAACCCTCCCAAACCCCCCAAGTGGAGCTCTGGAGACATAACTCACCGTAGGAACACAACATGGCCGAGACCAATGCTAATTTGGCTACGATCTTCTGTAAGGTGGAGGGAGGTCCTTCCCCAGACGGGCTGCGTCGATTTGAGCGGATTATCCGCTGTGCCCTACCTCTCTTAGATTTAAAATTAATCTCTTAGGTTAAAAATAACCGATATCTTCGTATTGGCTACCAACCTTCACTTACAAATTAATAATTAATTAGATTCATCATCAGCCACAAGAAGTCCACTGCTGGACATAGATTATAGGCCTCCCCCAAACGTCTCCAGCATGACCGGTTGGCAACGGCCTGTAATCCCGTGGCTTCCTGCTACTTTCTTTAGGTCGTCCTACGCTGCTTTCCGGTACATTATTAAGTATATTATGAAGTTATTAATAATGTAAACAAGATAATTATTAAATCACATGAACTTTAAATTGATTTATAGTTAAAAATGACAATGCAGCTGACGTGACACTGCGTAACCTTCTTGATACTTGCAATAATTTATAATCAACACAATTATTCCATGAAATCAATGTATATTATTTAATAGGGACCTTCGAACAACTATTAATTATTTAACAATCCACGATTATGGCATTCAAATTGCAAATTATGTTTTTCTAATAGTTTTGTAATGGCTTGCTTGTGTGGAAGTGTGTTAATAATGTACCCAAGTATGTGGGAAGGAGATAATTATCATTATATTGTTGTGTTTTGTAATCGATGCTTGTGTAAAAAAAGCATATTTGGATAACTTAATTGGTATCTTAGATAGATCTCATTATAGTTAAGATCAAATAGATCCTGACATCATAATACGTTTTTTTTTATTTTTATTAAGTTTGAAGACTTGGAGTACAATGATATTGTGAATTTGGTTACATGAAGTTATACAATATAACTAATAGATCGAAACGACATTCATACTAATATTATAAATGAGAAAGTGAGTTTGTTTGTTATTCCTTCACGGCTTGACTAAGCAGCCGATCAATATGAAAATTTGTATACAAATTGCCAGAACAGAGTCCAACTTATGATAATATATACGCGGGCGAAGCTGCGGGTAACAGCACTAACAGCTAGTAACAAATAAAGCAGTTACAAGTGATTTTGACAATGGTTTTGTTATGAAATGTAAGTATGTAGACTACAGTCTAAGTCTAAATTCCCACGAGATTATGAGACTGCGTGGTTAACTAACAAGATTTTTCGGACTGTTAGAACAGTCTAAAGCTCGCTAACTAATACGTTTGAGAATAACAGTGACGGTATACATAATAATCGAGTTAATAACACACAAATTATAAGCCAACAACTTGAATGGTGGCCGGACATCCTTTTGGAATGAAAACCCTATTAACATTACCCTCTGACAAAGTTGAAAGATATTCCAACACAATAATTAAGAAAACCGCAACTCAACGTGTCCGCTTATACGTTTAAAACGCATTTTAATTATGCTTATTAACAATTAAAGGCAATCCACAAATGTAGGTCAAGTTGGTTAAAAGGAATAAATCAAGTGTATACGAACCATGATCTCATGAATAGCCCGCGTTAAGTTTGCCGATGGTATACACTTTATCACATTGGTATTAAAGTTTATTATCATATGTTGTGATTGTTTAATAAAGTTTGTAAACTAAGGCCGAGCGTGTCATTACATTTTATTTTAAGATCATTAATTTGCTACAATGTTCTCGTGATTGATATAAGTAGGAGATAAATACTTATTACTCTATCCTTAGTGCGTATTTATTTTATAGTCAAAACACGCGACTTCTTCTGCGTAATTCCTTCGAGTCTGTAGACATCCATTCGAGTACCTATCTTACTTTTTACTGCCTCCAAAGATGTTTCCGAATTTTTGACTTAGGGACCTTCAAGAAACGCGCGTAGGTTGACTTCACGAAGACCAGCAATGGCTCAAACAGCGGCCACAAATATCATACTGTCTTAGAGAATGCAGGGAGGTGTCAGTTTTCTGGGCAACCTACCTGAGAAACGCAGGCACTCTTCGGGAAACATTCAACGAAGTCAAGTCTCTAGCCTTCTGGAAGATTTTAGGACAGCTGGAGAGAAAATCCTGCCCTCACTCTTCGCACCCAAAATGTTCATATCAGATGCTCATTTGACGTAGGCCCGCACGACAACAAGTAACAAGTAATTCAGCGGTGTTTTCGAATAACTATGACTCCAGGACCTTCAAAAAGCGAGTGTCTTAAATTTTCTATGGTGTTTCAATTTTTGATGTGCGATTTTAGCTCATTTTTATACCCAAGAATGGCCTGATAAGTCCACCATACTCATGGGAAGCGGAACAGTAGGTTGTAATTAAGATAATATGCGTTTTATATTGACTTGTGTATAATTTTATTTTATTATACAAACGTCATTACACTCAAGTATAGTTAAACATAATAATAAATAATGTATTTACCTTGTAATAAATAATTATCTGGCATTATATATGCAAATATAACACAGGCAATTACATTATAAATCGGTATATGCGAAAATGTAGACTTAATAACGAGTCTTATGTCACACCGTGGTCTATTGTTGAATATTTTATACTTGTAGCATTTATAATTAGAATGTAAAACGCAATGGATAAATTGATGCTTAATTTATTATTATTATTATTATTATTCATTTTATTTCAGACCAGAGATCCATAAAAATTATTAGTAACATTGAAACTTAAAACTAGTGTTAGTAAAATCATACACAACAATAACAAATACAAATCACGAGCCGGCATGCAGCTGAGCACAACGGCGTAGTAGCAGGCCATCCCACCTGCTAGCAATGGTGCTCAGAATTCTGTTCGAGCTGGCACGCAGCCGCGCCAACGCGGAAGCACAGCGGGTTCGCATGATGGCGTAAAAATCGTTGACGCGCGCCGACGCGAACATTGCAGATGCACTGCAGTATCGTGGCAGCCCGAGCAGCACTCTGAACCCGTTGTTGTATTGTACACGGAGAGCACTATATGTTCCCTGCGTATATCTGGTCCACAGACTGCACGTGTAAAAGGTCTGGCAGTATGCTCGGAACAGTGTTACCTTTACATCGTTTGTACAACGTGCAAATCTGCGTGCCAGCATGTTACAGCGAACACACAGCGCCCTACGCTCCCTCTCTATGTCTAAGTTATCTTTGAGGTCCGCAGCAACCCAGTGACCCAGATATTTAAATTTTTCCACTGTATTTAGAGGAGTGCCAGACAGCGTTATCGGCGGTATATTTGAAAAACGACTTGTACCTGCTTTAAATATCATTAACTCGCTCTTCTTAGCGTTGTATCTGAGTCCATGGGCCACGGCGTACCCCTCACATATAGCAAGCAACTTTCTGAGGGCTCCCACTGTTGGGCACAGCAGCACCATATCGTCTGCGTACGAGATGTTGTTAACACAGACACCGTCCATATGGCATCCCAGATTGGTACTGCTGAGCCCCGCAATTAGATTATTGATGTACAGGTTGAAGAGGCGCGGTGACGTAATCCCCCCTGTCTCACGCCACACTCCAACCTGTACTCCTCAGAAAATGCTCCTGCCCATCGAACAACATTAACTTGGTGACCGTACCAATATTTAAGTAGCCAAGTGATCTCACACGGAACAGTAGTGTCGTTCTCCAACTTTTGCCACAAAGTATTATAGCACACCAGATCAAAGGCTTTTGAAAGATCCAAGTAACATGCCAATACAGGTGTTTTTCGATCAACATAATACTGGACAGTCTGCTTGAGAGTTAAAATTGCAGTCTCCGTAGACAGCTCAGCTCTAAAACCAAATTGTGCGTCATGGAGCTTTATATGTTTCTCAAGATGTTTATCAAGCAGACTATCCAGCACCTTGGCAGTTATTGTAGCCAATGATATGGGTCTGTAGTTAGTGGCATCTGATGCATCACCAGTTTTATTTTTAATTATTGGCGCCACCATGGTCCGCATGAGATTTGCAGGTAGGTGTGAGTGGCGAATACAGAGCGTGAAGAACATAGCCAATACCCTGGGCAGGTGCTTTCCTGCATATTGCAAATGTTCTATACTAAGGCCGTCGTGTCCCGGAGATTTGCCTCTCACCATGCCCTTAATAACGGAAGTAACTTCACGGGCAGAGAAACTTATACTCTGGTCTGGCACCTTGACACTTGTACAGCAATCAGGTGTTACTATACTAGATGAAGACTGTATATGAAATTGTTTTTTAAAAAGATTGGCTATATCCCCCACCCCCCGAACACCCCCCACACTCATAGGTAAACCAGGCTTAGACTGTATCTTGTTGGTGTTTTTCCAGAAGCTCTTAAAATCTTTTTTACCATGAGTTTGGGCCAAAACATCCATTTTAATTTTGTCCTGGTTTCTCTGGCACCACCTCAGTTTTGTTTTAAACTCTTTTCGAGATTCACACATGAGATTATAATAATAGCCAGCCTTAGGTTTACCGAGTACAGTCCATTGTTCAAAACAATGCCTAGCCTTACTATGTGCATGCTTAACATGTTTATTCCATCCACAAATATATTTTTTGTGTTGACGATTATTATTATTATTTATTTTACTACAATATATTGCCGCTTCACTTAATATCTTGACTACATCCTCATATATTTTATCTATTATTACAGTGTGATTATTATTGTAACACATGGAATCACAACATTCACTCAATTGGCTAGGGAAATCAACATTACGCAACATACTATTACATTGAATATAGTATTGATCAATTTGTTTTTGATCTCTTTCGCCCCAAGACACCCCAGTTACCCTATTACAAATAGCAGCCTTATCTGTCGCTTTAAGTTTCTGTATATTAATATGACAAACAATTTTTAATGGCATGTGGTCCGACCAATAAGTATCATATAGAACCTCTGCGCGATCAAAAGTGGCTCGAGCAGCTTCAGTCATAAGACAGTGGTCTAACCATGTCCTGCTGCCGTGAGCATCGCTCACAAAAGTGTAAGTGTCTGGTGGCAAAAAATCAGTATCAACGCAGCGCCACAATTGTTCATCACAAAAGTTGGTGAGTTCATTATAAAATAACTTACCGGGGTGAGCGTTGAAGTCCCCAAGTATATACACAAACTCGACACAAGTACTATCAACAACCGCGCTAATCTCACTAAGACAATGAGTAAACTCCACTAGGTTTTCCGGCGCATTTACTGGCATGTACACGCAAATTATTAAAATATCACGATCTTGCAATTGCACTTTTATGGCTGTTAAGCGATCACTCACACAATCTATGACGCTCACCAATGGGAACAAGTCTTTTCTCCACAACAAGGCGACACCGCCATGAGCTCGCCCGCGAACTATACCGGCACTAGTGTCCACTGCTGACTTCCCCGTATATGCGAAGTCCGGACTTATTTCACCAAGCTTAGGTATATCATGCGGTAAAATCCAAGTTTCTTGAAGAAAAATCAAATCTGCGTCACGACATAGTCGTCTTATACATTCCAAGGACCTTACTAGTCCTTTGCAATTAAAAGTGATCATACTAAAATTTATGACATCCATAATTAGTTTTTATTTTTATACCTAAATTCAACAAAGTGACGGAAAGCTATTCCCTCAGGCCAAAAATTCTCCTCCAGGAAAGTATTCTGTTGATGTCTGGGCACAAAGATTTTAAAAGCATTATAATCCTTTGTTTGCTTCATTTCCATTTTTTCTACACTCACTTTTAACTTCGATTTACCTTCAATGTAATTCAATATATCACATACGGTCACCTCCTTCGCAACGTTATAAATATACAATGGAATTCTTGTTTCGGACGCTTTAAATTTTGCATCTGAATTCGTCACTGCTTTACCTCTGTTACTTATAAAGCGATTTCGTAGTCTTTTCCGTTGTACAGTAATCCATTCTTCGTTTGGTGTTTGTTTTTTCCATATACCTTCCCTCACAACTTCAGCCATATTCCTTTGTTGTGAATGTACGGCGGGCACGGCGGCGGCGGCGACGGTCTCGGAGGCGCGCGCGTCGGCGGGCTCGGGGGCGCGCGCGGCGTCAGGCTCGGGGGCAGGCGCGGCGGCAAACTCGGGGGCGCGCGCGGGAGCAAACTCGGGCGCGCGCGCGGCGTCAGGATCGGGGGCGCGCGCGGTGGCAAAATTGGGCGCGCGCGCGGCGGCGATCCCCGGGGCGCGCGCGGCAACAGGCTCGGGGGCGCGCACAGCGGCAAACTCGTGGGCGCGCGCGGCAGCAAACTCGGGCGCGCGCGCGGCAGCAGACACAGGGGCGCGCGCGACAGCAGACACAGGGGCGCGCGCGGCAGCAGACACAGGGGCGCGCGCGGTGGCAAACTCGGGCGCGCGCACGGCTGCGGACTCGTGGGTGCGCGCGGCGGCAAACTCGTGGGCGCGCGCGGCAGCAAGCTCGGGCGCGCGCGCGGCGTCAGGCTCGGGGGCGCACGCGGTGGCAAACTCGGGCGCGCGCACGGCGGCGGACACGCTGGAGCGCGCGGCGGCGGCCTCAGCGGCGCGCGCGGCCGCGCGCGTCATGGTAGTTAGTCGCGGCGGTGGCGGCGACTGACAGCTGATTACATTATTCATAACAGCTGATTCATTATTGTTTATTATAATCTTTCGATATTCTGTCTGTGGCATTGTGTTTTTCTCACTACTTAAGTCCAAAAATATGTTTTGTGGCGATGTGAGGGCTGCACCTTTATCTGGTGATGAGGTTGAGAGGTCCCCCGTAATTATTGATATTGACGTCGATAATACGGGCGGCAGTCCAACAGGGCCGCTTACACATTCAGAATCGTCCAGCATGCATATACCCCCCCCACGTCGAGTATTAACATAACCGGGCATATTATTTACAAATGATGCATTCTTTAATGAGATTAGCTCTGACCTTAATTCTTGAAATTGCTCCGAGGTGACATAGTCGTTCTTTATCTTACATAAGTCGTTCTGTGTCTTAACAATATCTTTTAAAAGTCTTGTAACGTCCACATGATCAAACAAAACCGGGGGTAGTTTCTGCAGATCTTTTGCAACGAATATTGGAATTTGTTCAGGATCAATTTCTTTTATCAATCCTATCACGTCATCAATATCTCGCTTGGTTTTTCCATCTCCTTTTCTCATCTTCTTCATTGTTTTTGTTGGCACTGATTCAAAAAGTAGATTTTTGGCCGTTATTATGTCTTCGGTAGAAAAAGCACTGATACATATTTGTCCTAAACTAATTTCATCCATAACGTCCAATTTATTGCATATAAATGCAAGCACCTCGTTTATCACTATATTACATGTAGAACACTTTAACACGTTCGCGGTCATTTTAATTCTTTTTAAATGACCTCCACGCGCGTCACGCTAGATCGCCGCGCCGTTGCGCGTGAGACTGATTGACTGACTGATTAATGTTTACGAAAAAAAAATATTCTTCTATTTTATTGTGCAAAATCTTTGATTGTATACTTGTGCAAAATATACTTAGAATGTTTTGTTGGTACCTTTGAAAAAAAATTTTTTTTAACTAATTAAGTTCTGTTCACACTAAGCCACCTATTTCACTGATAGTGATGTGAGTGAATAGTAAAATTCAATTGTATAATCTTGGTAGTGAGACAGACAACCCGATCGATGCGTGGTGCGTAGGAGATGACCCTACCTTCCGCACTAGAGGGCACGAATTCGATTCCCACTCAGGTCAAACATTTATGTGATGGGATTTGTGTTTGTCTTAAGTGTTTTTAAGTATAAAACAATAATTATATCTGTTGTCTGGTAACACAAGAAAGTTAAACCTTGGACCGCCACCTGGAATTGTATAAAAATATTTATTATTTGTTCGTTTCAAAATAGTATTCCCAAATTGGAGTCGAGTATTTTAGTTAAATAAATCTATTGCACATGGCTTATGACTTGCCACGACCTGAATACAAATATCCTAGTAAAGATATGAACTAATCACGATAATTTATTAAATGTTGATCGATCGATTTAACTACCTAATCGAACGTGATTATTTAAATAAAAATTAGGGGAGCATATTGGGTCCACTCCTATTCTTAGTGTACATTAACGACCTTCCTGAAATCACAAAGCATCAATGCATTTTATTCGCTGATGACACAACAGTTATTATCGAGGACAACAAAAACAACACTGACATATTTGAAAATGAAATTAATACAGCACTTAACGACATTATAACTTGGCTACATAATAATAATTTAAAAATTAATTTATCGAAAACACAATTCATGCAATTCCAACCATACCAAGCAACTCCTCTGCAACTAAAAATAAACTACAATAACATAAAAATACAAGAAGTGACAGAAACGAAATTCTTGGGCATAACACTGGATTCCAATTGCAATTGGAAAGAACACATTTCAGAGCTATGTAAAAAATTAAACAAATTTGTCTTCGCTCTTTGGAGACTAAACAAAACAGTCTCACGAAAAGCTGCTCTTCTGGCATATCATGGCTATGTCAGTTCAAATCTTAGGTATGGTATAATTTTGTGGGGCAACTCCGTCGACTCCGATAGAGCTTTCAGATCTCAGAAAAAATGCATTCGTGCAATGTGCAGCGCTGGTTACCGCGACACTTGTGTACCTTTGTTCAAAGAACTTCGTCTTTTAACAGTCCCATCATTGTATATATTTGAGTCGGCTCTATTTGTTAAGCGTCATCCCAGTCTATTTGAAAAACTGGATAATGTTATACAAAGATCGAACAGACGTAAATTTAATTTGGTTGTACCTAAATCTAATTTATGTATTAGAAGCAAAAGCTCATATTGTATGTGCGTTAAAATATTTAACAAGCTGCCGGACTCCCTAAAATGTTTGCCTTTTAATCAATTTAAAAAGAATTTAATACATTTTTTAATATCTAATTGTTTTTACACTATTAACGATTTCCTAAATTATAAATTCTAAATTATCAATGATAATCAAATTAATTCTACAATTTTTTATGCAATTTAAATTTTATTCCAATAATTATAATTATAACCTTATTATTGTATAAATTCACATACCAAATCTGGTGGAGTATGTTAAGAACAAAATAATGCTTCAAGACCTCTGTAAAACCATATTCCGTGAATAAATATTTCATTTCATTTCAAACGAAAGTCAATCGATTCTATCGAAATCGGAATGAACCGGTCTGCGCGGCCTACCCTCACGACAGAGCTCGTAGGGCCTCCAATTAGTTTTTATAGCACGCTTCATTACATCCAGTGTTAATTATTATTGTGCTGACGAACGCCCTGTTCTCACTCGACGACCTAATTAGAACGGGTGCCGCGTTTTTTTTTTGCTTTTTTTTGTTTTCTTGTCAGCAAATTATGAGCATTGGGGTGTGTTAGCTTTGTGTTGGTACGTGTGTGGAAGCGCGCTTCGCGTGTCGCGTCGCCACGTAGAATGCAAATTCAAATATTTGTTTTTCTAAATGATTTCAAATTCAAATTAATTTTTGTTCGATTTTTTTTACGATTGTATGTTGCCAGTGTTGTTTTGCGTTTTGTTAATTAATTTTGGGATTGATAACCAGTCAGCCTTTTTACATTGTTGTGTTATTTTTTAAATATTACATCGTCATGAATGCGCATAAAACCTGTATTGTAAATGAGCCGCGAGAAAACTGAGTAATTACGAAACGCATTAGCTTACAACCTGATAGTTAATACTTCGACAAAATTGTATCTTTATTGTTTTAAACGCGCGATCATTCCATTGTGAGTATGGTTTCACAAGTTCTTGTCGTCGATCCATTTTTTAATTGTAATCACATAATTGCGTTACAATGTAGAGAAAGGTTAAAAAATAACCGTTTCCTTGCTCATTCATGGTACATTTATAAGTCGAAATAGGTTGAATAACACTCTAATAAGCGAAACCATAAATTCTGACTAATTGGTTACGATTAGAAAATTTAATTATTTTATAGATTCCTTTTGTGAATTTTATCGAGTTCTTTACGACCCCGCGATTAGTTGTTTAATGGCAAGTAATTGTTAACATGTTGTTACATTTTTCCAATTAAAAAAAACTTATTTTGTAATTATGAAAAAATATTTTTTATACCACTCAGGTGGCAAACAAGCATACGGCCCGCCTGATGGTAAGCGTCACCGTAGCCTATGGACGTTAGCAATACCGGAGGTATCACTCGCGCTTTGCCGACCCTGTAAAAAGTAGAACTCTGGAGATCTTACTCACCGTAGGAGCACAACATGGTCGAGACCAATGTGTGGTTGTCATCTTGGAGGGCTGGTCTGCTCGTTTTATTAACATCTACACATATTCGACATATTTAGGATTTGACCATAGCGGTATTTGGATCGACTTCCCGCGTTTAATGCTTGATTTCTGTATATACCTGGATCTGTATTTTATTTATTCTTATAAATGTACCTACTCATACTTGTAACAAACGAGTGAAAGAAAAAAATTGCTAAATGACACTAAAGGCCGTAACCGGGTTTCTTTCGCCATTTCTTTTACCGGTGGCCATTTTGCTTGTGTCCGAAATGGTGGTAGTATATAACGTAGTTTATTTTCTTTATATATATATCGGATAGCCTAGCGGTAATTCGATGTGCAATTCAACATCACAAGGGCGTAACGAGGGTAGTCGTGATATGAGAGAAACAACAGTTCGTTCTACATTAAAACATTTAATTAATCTTAGTCTAGGTCTTTATCAATCGTCGTTATAACACAGTTTAATTAGGTACAGTTTCTTAATATAACTCAACACAAAATAGACACTAGGTAAAACGCGACAGTTCCGTGACTACGAGTACTACTCTCGGTGGCGCCCGATAACGAAGTGTTCCAGTCGAGCCCGCCTTCCGTATCACGACTCTGCCGGAGCGCGCCAAAAGCAACGTTTCCTCAACACGCCGCTAGATGGCGCACCCTCGTTTTGCTTAGTGTTCATGTCCATACTCATGACCGTATGCGACATATATATACAAATTGTAAATGACAAGAAAAAGTGCCTGTGAAGGTCTAATTTCTGAAATAAACGATTTCATTTCATTTCATTTTAATGCTATTTGGCTACGATCTTTCATTTTCCAATATATAAAACTTACTTTGTAATTATGAAATTGTATGAAAAATATTTTATGAGAGTTACCTATTTAAAATCATTTTTTTAACTACAATTATTTATTTACTCTGCTACCTTGTATCGAATTATAAAGGACACCAATATTCTAAATATTAATGCTAATACAATTATCTAATAATACAGCCCTTACTATATTTTGTCAACTAAGTTTTAACTGACACTTCAAAAATGTAGGAGATAAATTGTAGACTTCTTAGTATTGTTTATAGGTTGTTTTTATAGTCCTTATACAGATCAACTAACCATTCTAAGAAAGAAAAGAAAAATTCACCCTGCGCAGGTGGGATTAGAACCCACGTCCTCTCGATATCCAGCTGAATGCTCTTTCTTAAAATAGCATAGATAGAAAGATATTATATGCTTTATTTAAATTACACAAAAAAAATGATAATGGTAAACAGTACAAGTTAGAGATTAGTGTCTAAGCAACAAGACGGCCTTATGTAGGGTAACGAAAAAACTTAGTACTATTCGTTTTGTAATCGATAAAAACTAGTGATGTAAACATCGAATCGGTATTTTAATTCGAAAAGCGCCGTCTATGCTAGTTGAAGGGAAATCAGTCAATAATGCACTAATTTCCCCTCCTTAATGGGCGAGTCCGGCCCTGTACTCAGACACTATTACTAGCAAGTTGCAGCTTAATGAAATAACTTGCTACCTACTAAACATTATGTAGTGATGTTATGAAATTGTTTTAGTGACGTTACACTTGGTAAAGCAATCTTGGTAATACTGATTTTATTGGTTTAAATTAATCAACAAAATATATATACATATATAAATATATATATATATATATATAATCTATATATATATAAATATATAATCTATCTAAAAAAATTATTTCAGACTAATACTTAACTTGATTAAATCTAAATAAACAATACATAATACTTGTCGTTACGAGAGAGATTTTTCACAGAGAGAAAGATGTGTACCATAGATTTTATTTAAAAAAACTTTTGTTAATTGGAAATCATAGATATTTAATTACATCAATATCAATCAACCTATAATCATTCCACAACGGGGATACTGGTCTCCGTTCAATCGAAGGGCATTAGAGTGAACTCTGCCACGCAGAAAACGAAAGAGAGAGACAAAACGAAAAATATCACTTATAAACATAGACAATAAAAATAGTAGATTTTACAACAAGTGCACAAAACGAATCATTTCTATCCGAGACTTTTAGCTGATAGTAATGTCGAGGATAGAAATGGTTTTGTGGACGAGTTATAAACTCTGCTTTTCACTTCGATTGCGAGGAAATAAATAAATAAACGCACGAAAAACAAGACCTGTTTCCCCTTTCCCGCCGCTTTTTTTTTTAAATCTTACGACATTGAAATTAGGCTTGGGCTGCAGACCTATACAGCCTACTATTAAATTAATTTTGTAATAAAATAATTTTCTTAAATTAATTAAATAACCTACCGTACTTTAATTTAAATTTTAATATCTTTTATGACTTAAAAAACACCTAAGGCAAATAAATTAAAGTAAATGTTATAAAATAACAAATTCTATCTCTGAACTTTTTGTTGTGTTTGGCTGTATGGCTTATTTCCTTTGCCTTAATATAGATACATTTAAGAGTAGATACGTTTTTGCCCTTGTGCACAAAATTCGATTTTGTGCAGCCTATATCCTGCGCAAATAAGCATTTTCTGAGCATGAGAAGTGAAAATGTATTTTTTTCAGTTGTTAAAAAAGGAGTTCGGATTTCCACCGATATATAAAAATTAATGTTTGTATGCCCTCTACACGTTTCTGTATTAGGAACACAAAACATCATGAAAAAATAATGTGTTAGGCTATACCACGATTTTTTAATAACATAAAAGCTTTCGTATATAATTAGCTTTCATTAAAAATGTATTAAGAGACACCACTTATTATATACAATTACCAGGAATTAAGCTTTTTTGATTAGCCATAATTAAACCGTAATGTAGGATTGCCGACAAACTTTAAAGGCTGACTCACACTTGTATTTGTTGAAGTAAAATATTTTCTTAATAATAAAACAGTTTTATAGTGACAGTAGTCTAATGGGTCCGGGAGAAGGTTAAGCAACTTGAATCAAGTCTACGTAGAGATGTGATTATAAGTTTTTAAAAAAACATGTTATATTAAACGTTAAAAATATAACTGATAACCTTTTAACATTTTTATATTTTTATTAAGTGTTCATTGAATTAGTTATAACACTTATAACGAAACGTACGAAAAACGCTTACAAAAATAAACACTAAAAAAAAACATGTTATACGTTCAAAACAAAAAAGATTATTAGTTTTATTTTGAACGTTTAATTTAACATGTTTTTTTTTTTTTTCACATTTAACGATTAAAATAAATTAACTTTCAATCACATCTCTACGTAAACTTGACTCAAGTGGCTTGACCGTCTCCGGGGCCTATAACAGCCAGTTTCTGAAAAGCATTTTAATTTTAATTCCACGTTAAGTCTCGCAAGCAAAATAAACTAAAGGTACAATTAAAAATTAAAGAGACGGTCCTTGTGCCAGCAGCGTACCCAAAACGTTTGTAGCGTTACCTCGCTGAATAGCGAAATGCGTTGGGCGAAGTAGCTACCAGCCTTAGGTCACCTGTTTTTCGAAGACGTTTGGCGATTTCTTTAAAAAGAAAGAATAAAATGTTTATTATCACGTGTTAAGTTTGTGATTAACAACAACAATTTTAACTTATTTAAATTTTTTAATAAAAAAATAAACTAATAACTAATTAAGTGTGTCTAAATGGTCTTCTCCACTCAGCATGTGTCGTTGAACGAGTAGCACGAGTGTGTCCAAATGGGTCTCCTCCACTCAGCATTGTGTTGTTGAACGAGTAGCACGAGTGTGTCCAAATGGGTCTCCTCCACTCAGCATTGTGTTGTTGAACGAGTAGCACGACGCTGGTTCTCTATGGACACCGTTTTAAAACAAAAGGATACAGGATAATATCATACAGGACGCATATAAACATATATTATGATATGATCTAGCTATCTAAAACATTTAAAAAAAGTATTTTACTTTCAATCTAAACAAATTAAATATTCCTCGACACAATTTGAATAATTTACACTTGTATTAACGAAACAATGGAAAAATACGAAATGATTAGCCGACATTATTTTACTAGGGCTTCAGAAATAGCACAGTTATTACACACCATTACCGTGAATTAAGTTTTTTTTTTATGATTAGCGGTAATCAAATCCACAGGCGAACGTCTACCAAAACATAGAATTTTTTCACTAATTGTCTACAGGTGTGACAGCCATTATTTTAATTGCAACAGCCGTTTAATTGTGGCTTACGTTTCTTTCTATATGCTTTTAATGATGCCGGTATAATGTATCACGTATTAATTAACCTCCGCTTTTTAGAGATCCATTGGATGTTGTTAAAACTACATAATAATATAACTAGTTGTTAGTCGCGGCTTCGACTGCGTGGGCTTTTTCGGATTAATATAAATGCCTATTATGTACTCACTCAACAATCCGCGCCACGAGAGATGCGACCTGCCCCCTTACTCTTGAAGATAATTACGCACGATTGCCATTGGATTGTTAATTTTAGGTGCTCTTTACAGCTAAACTAGCGCTAACTAAATACCAAACTAAATGAAATCGGATTGTATGCTAACCAAAATAGTAAAGTATAGAATTTCAATGGTACGAATTGAGATTTGCTGTTAATTTTGCATTTGAAATTATACAGAATTGAAATTAAAATCGCGATTGCTATGCAGAGTAACCTAGCTGACGTATTACGTGATTGACTTGCGCGGTAGACGATTTCCATACAATTTTACTAGAAATCGTCTCCTGCGCTAGTCAAATCAGCAATCAATCATCTTTCGTGGTGTGGATTGTAGCTTTCTATTAGTAAAAGATTTAAAATCAGTTCAGTAGAACCAGAGATTACCCCCTACACCCTACACCACAACCTAAAAAACGTTACCTCATTACATTGTTAGCATAGAACTGCATAGAAGTTTAGTATAGATAGGTCTTTTGTCTTTTCGTATTTTTGTTATGTCCCACACAAGGCATGTTAATTGTATGAATTTTGACATGGAGTACTTTTGATGACCATGAGTAAAACAGAAACAAAAGAAAACGCATGTTCCTATGTTCTTTCTTCATATTATTAGCGGCCAGTGTTTTCGAATATTCTTTTTTATATATTCTTAGTGGCCAGTACTATGCTCATTAACCAAATAGGCTTTAGTGAAGTTACAATACTGTGGAAATTAACTACGGAACTGTATGTAACAGTTATGTCTCGATTGCTGGTTTAATAATACACTTTGAAAAGTACTGGGCCATGGACACGTTTGCTTTGGGGTGGTTCCATCGATGTAAGACTTGTCACATACGAGACCGCCTACCGACTATTAGTATTGTTTCACAATCTATTTTACTCTAATAATAACTTTATAATAAAAAATAAATAAATTGCTTGTTGATGTCCCATTTTTTGAAGGTTTACGTGCTTGCGATATTCTTCCATCACCCTAAGTTAGTACATTACCCTTGCAAACTGTCCAAATTTAAGCCTCTAGTGACTAGGGTAGTCAAGTGAGTCCTGAATTGACCATCATATCGCTTCCAAAAGAGAGTGTTCAAATCAAAGCATCATTTATTTGCTAGAATACAATACATATTAGTATGTATAAGATTTTATGATAGTGTTAAGTATTCAGCCTGCATGCAAGCGTGCAAATACTTATTAAGCAATTTTTGTCACAAAAATTTACAATTTCTTTTCTACCATAGAAACAGTTTTTCTTTAACCAGTCACATTCATTTCTAAAAATTGCATTAAATAGTTACAGCTGATTTGGTAATTTGTTGTCAATTCTTAATCGTTCGACATTTTAACGCCATATCGTTGACGGATCTGTATCTGCTGGTATGAAATTCGCTCTATGCATAAACCCTTAAGCATGTACCGACCTTCGAGGGGTCAGTAGCTTGGATATAGCTTAATGGACATAAGTAATAAAGGCGCTATTATCATTAGCAGTAATTGCCAACTCCATATGGCATTTGTAAGCAAATTAACTATTTCTTTTCAAGTCTTGTTGATCGATATGTCTAGGGCTCATGCCAAAAGGTAAACGCCTATTTCTTAGAACTTTTCTTAATTTTTTAAATAGTGTAGAGAATAATACATTAAACATGGATAACTTACATACTAGTGTATTAGCAACAACAATTACTCTAAAAGCAATCATTTAGGGCAATTTTTGTTCTGAATGACTGACAGATCAACGCACTGTTTAAACTGCTGAGGCGCTGATCGTAGAGACCTGACTCTTAGAGGGTGTGTTCCTGGTATGACCTATTCATCCGATAAGAAAGGATTCTCCTAATAAATAAATAAATAAATATATAAGGACAATTCATACAGATTGAGCTAGCCCCAAAGTAAGTTCGAAACTTGTGTTATGGGATACTAACTCAACGATATTATATTTTATAACAAATACATATATAGATAAACATCCAAGACCCGAGGCCAATCAGAAAAAGTTCGTTTTTCATCATGACCCGACCGGGGATCGAACCCGGGACCTCCTGGGTGGCGGTCTGGCGTGGTAACCATTACGCCACGGAGGTCGCCTAATGGTCAAGGGTAAGCGCGATACACGCGGTTTCGATAGTTAAATATAAAGTTATTAATAACTTTTATTCTCAAAATCCTTATAAGAATGAGCAAATAAGACAGCATATAAAAAATAAAGCACGCAAAAATAAAATTTTAGATTATTTAGATACCTACATAAAATAGTATAAACTAACTGTAGACATATTGTTAATTAGTAAGTAACTAATGATAAGTCCAAAGAAGAGCCTGACTCCCATAACACAGGGAAAGCTGAAGTAGGAGTCAGTGAAACACTAAATTATAACAAACTTACTAAATAAAATATTTTTAATTTTTTTTCATGTCCGAAGCCGAACATTAGTACTACAAATTACTATTTACTTACTCTTAACACTACAAGAGGTCGTTACGGTATCGATGTAATTTTTTTAATAACCCAAATAGTCCACTTCTCCTTCGAGAGTCCTAATGGCGGAATAATTGGACTTGCCACTTATATTTTATCGTTACGCTAATATGCCACGATAAGCCAACGATAAGCTAATTTTTATGGGATCGTTAATTATCCTATAAATATGTTTGTATAATGAAAACATTAGTTATTTGGATATAATAAGTAAAAGTTAGAAATCTGCCTTCCTATTGAAATGAATCCGCTCGATCGACATAGGATTGTTACGTTAACTAAATATAAAACTAAATAAAAATCAGATTGTACGCAAACTAAAATACTTTGGTTCTGCCATAAATTTTATATTGAAATTACACAGAATTTATATTGAAATCGCGAAGGGTAAGTTAGCTGTTATTGTAGTCGCCGACTAGTCGGTACAATTTTACACTACCCCGCTGTCTATCAGACAGGACATGGTCGTATCTAACTAAATAGGAAACAAAAGCGATTATCTTTAGTAGTAGAGCCTAGTACTATGAACTAGTAGTGGCTCGCAAATGGGCTGGCTCGACCGGGGCAATACCACCTTCTCACAGAATATAGACATACTCGTTTGTCTTCCTCTAACATAAAACATCATCATCATTATCTCAGCCACAAGTAGTCCATTGCTGGACATAGGCCTCCCCCAAACGCCTCCAATGCGACCTGCTGGCAGCGGCCTGCATCCACCGGCTTCCTGCGACTTTCTTTAGGTCGTCTGACCACCTTGGGTGGTGGGCGTCCTACGCTGCGCTTTCCGGTACGTGGTTGCCATTCTAGAACTCTCTTGCCCCATCGGCCGTCGGTTCTGCGCGCTATGTGCCTGCCCACTGCCACTTCAGCTTGCTAATCCGTTTGGCTATGTCGGTTATTTTGGTTCTGCTACGGATCTCCTCATTTCTGATTCGATCTCGTAGAGAAACCCCGAGCATAGCTCTCTCCAATGCTCGCTGAGTGACCGCGAGCCTTCCTATGAGGCCCATAGTGAGCTCACTAACATAAAATGGAACAGAAGAATTCTTTAATAATTTCTTATTATGTTGTTTCTATAATATACATTTTCACTTGCTATTACCAATCCAGTTCTTATGTTCTGTTATAATCATTGATGCCTTGGGCTATGTTAATATGATATCGATAAATTTTCATACGACAACCGTACGTCAAGATATTTGACGTTCAAATTATTTCTAATCATAGTGTTTGTTTGCTGTAGGTATTTGTAATATAATAACATCAATGTAAAATATACATAGGTGATATTATTAATATACATAAGTTTTGTCATTCTCAGGAAGTTGAGCGAAGTGAAGTGAAGTTTGGCACGGAGTTAGAACATAAAAGGAAAGTGAAACCGAAATAGGACGGGGAGCCCGTCCAATTACTCGTTTTCGCTAAACTTCTCAAGACTGACACTCTTGGAAAAATTGGGTCTAAATGAGGTTCATCATTTAGTTAAGACCCATTTTTTTAAGAATTTGTGCTAAGTAGAACATTCTGTTCAACCAAGGACTTTTTAACAAAGCTTAGTTGAGCAGAAAAAAGCTCTAAAACACAGCTTTTTTCCGATAGATAAAATATTTTCGAATAACGTGTAGTGGCTGGAAGCAAACCGCTGCCAACAGGTCGCACTGGAAACGTTTGGGGGAGGCCTATGTCCAGCACTGGACTTCTTGTGGCTGAGATGATGATGATGATGAACGTGTAGTGAAATATAATGAAATCGATATCCATCTGTCGCGACACAACACTATTGGTGTAACTCCAGCATTAACTTCACGATGATCACTCGCATTGTTTTCTGACCACAAAATGAACACTGTTCCTAGATCAATCAAATACGCCAGAGTTTTAACATTTGAGAGCGTTCCGCATAGTAACAAATTAGGGGTGTCGGGGGGTGGTACCGGCTTCGATGCTATTTACCATACGTGGGCCTATTTTTCCTGTGTTTTTTTTAGTTTTCCTTTCTACCCTATTTTCCATGGCCCCGCCGCCGGCGACCCGTTCGCATTTTTTTTCTTTTTAGAAATCAGTAAATTGCATATTTGAAAAACTACTGCAATGGCCGGTGTGGCGATTTGTCTTTGTTAAAATACACGACGAATTTCGTCTAATATAATAGTTAAGTAAAATATTTGCACTTTTTTTATAGCCTAGCCTGCTAGCTTATTCTTCACGCGATTTTGATTTCGCGAGAGATCTGTGTAATTTCAATTTTAAATCAATGGAAAATCTTAATTAGTACTCTGGAAACTTTATGCTTCACTAACTAATTAGTTAGTGTAGCATCCGATTTCATTTAGTTAGAGCTAGTATTACCATCTAGAGTACCTAACGTTATAATACAATGCCGATCGTGCGAAATAATTTTCAAGAGCATAGCTCTACGCGGTTAAAACTTTGAGTCGAAACAGTGTAGAAAAGAGTTTTGATACCAATATAGTACATTTCATAACGAGTGCGGAAAGCCTGTCATTGCAAAGAGTTCCGACAAATGTCGACCCGAGCCGAGGCGCAGCCGAAGGTGAGGGTTGACAGTCGGAACAAGTTGCAATGACGGTTCCACACGTGTACTGAACAACTATTTTTAATACAGTTGCGAAAAAATTAAGCAATTTAATTACTCATTTTGTGCAACAAACAACTAAACTAAACTCGCACAGAAAATTTTTGGAAAATGGCGCCAACCGTAAAAGAAGCAGAGATTTTTTTTTTGTTTTCTTCACCCATTCTGGGTAGGCAAAGGAAACTATGCCCATACAGCCAAGTCTTCAGTAGATTTTTTTTATTGATATGAAATGAAAATGAAATTTAATGAGATGAAATGAAACCTAACCTAACTCATTGAATCAAATCATTAAATCTGATATTGAAACAAATTAGTAGCTTCTTTTTAGAAATATTTGCATGAATCATAAAAACTTATTAAATAACCAAAAAAAAATCGGTTTGATATGAACGAAGCTTGATCATTATCAGCTCGAATAACACGCTTGACTTTCAAATAGTAAATATAGAGCCTAAAAAATATTTGTAATTCCCATGAGAACAGGAAGAACGGGAGCAATTTTAATTATACATCCTTGACAAACCTTTTTATTGGTGTAGTTAAAATCGAAATGTCATCTTGTACTTTTAATGGATTTTAATCGTCAATAATTTTAGTTGACTCCACATAATTAAAGTTAATTAGAGCCTGTTTATAGTGATGTCCATAAATGATGTTGTAATCACTTCATTATGTTTCAAAGTAGCCGGTGACAGGAAATTAAGCGGATGGTACAGCGGTTACACACAACTTTCTTGCATGTTAATTGTTTCAGCTTCTCAAAGGAATCACAATATTTTTGCAGGGTATTTTTTTATACCACTAAGGTGGCAAACAAGCTTACGGCCGCCTGATGGTGAGCAGTCACCGTACCCTATGGACGCTTGCAACACCGGCAGTATCACTGTATTTCAGTAATTAATGTCTCATGTTTAATTTGCGGATCTACCAGTCATCCCTCACTACTTGCACGAGACCAGACCTGATGGAAGTAACGCAGGATGACGTCAGCGTCTCTCTGCACGAGACCAAGAGTATATGATTTAGGTGTTGTCGGCACAATAAGAAGATCAATTTTGACGTGGAACATTTTAAATATCTAATGCTGTTGCTGTCATTGATGTGTGAAACACGGTATTATGTAAAAAAATGCATTTAACAGAAGCTTAGGTTTACATAATCTGTCATTATTTTGTCAATCATTCATAACATGAGATGATGAATAATGACAGATAAAAAATATGATACAAAGAAAAAAGTCTCCTATAATATTCACCTGCCTAATTTTCCATGTCTCTGACATATTGGTGAAAAGATAAAAAATAAAACCGAATAATTTAAAAAAGTGTAAAGCATCTACATTACGTTTACAGTCTACACACAACTTCCTTTAGCTGTACACGCCGTCCGAAAGCAAAAAAGTCACATTCCAAAGTGAAATGAATGTCAGCATGTATCGAAAAAGTACCATCTTTAATTGAGTCGCATATCAAAGTGTCCTGAGTAGTACCCTAACTACTAGTGTGATGTTAAGATGAAATTAATGAAGTACATCATTATCATGAAATGAATGAAAAATGAAATGAAATTAATGAAAAATGAAATGAAATGAATGAAAAATGAAATGAAATTAATGAAGTACATTATTCGAACAGGCCTGCTTGAATAAAAATATTCTACTTAGACTTTTCTCTCTATTATTTGTACTTTGACTCTTCGTCCCATTTTTTTCTACCAGCTTCGTTTAGAGCATTTGCCAAGCGTTTTTTTTTCACACAGATTGAGCAAGCCCCAAAGTAAGTTCGAGAATTGTGTTATGGGATACTAACTAAACGACACTATATTTAATATAACAAATATAGTTTAACTTCATACACAGTTTCAGCCTCAACTTACACAGTTTCAGCTTAACTTAACACTTTAAGCTTAAACTTACCCGTCACACATCGTCGAATATCGCACGGTCATACACCTGAAATTACACCATATTAGAATCTCCATACATTTTGAGGTTAAGTACCCACCATACGATACTCTTTGTCGGTAGAATCCGCTACTCGTAGTCCGCAAACTCCACCACTCGTGGTCGACGACAGCAGACTGTCCGTCGTACATCGAACACGCACTTTCTTAATTTGTCACGTTAATTTGTCACGCTTTACATTAGTGAGACCAGACTGAGATCTGTTAAACTCTCAATACCACGACTTACATCTCACTTCTGATGTCGGATAGCCTAGCGGTAATTCGATGTGCAATTCAACATCACAAGGGCGTAACGAGGGTAGTCGTGATATGAGAGAAACAACAGTTTTAGTTTTACTTAAAGAATGTTTATTCAATTTACTAGCACTTCGGAATGACCACTGATGGAAAAGAAATGCCGCAAGAAAAACCTCAGTCTAGGTCTTTTTTCTCAATCGCTGTTACAACACAAGTTTTATTAGGTACAGTTTCTTAATATGACTTAATACAGAATAGACACTAGGTAAAACGCGACAGTTCCGTGACTACGAGTACAACTCTCTATGGCGCTCGACAACCAACTATGTCCAATCGAGCCCGCCAACGGCCACGGCTCCGCCCAAGCGCGCCAAAGCAACGTTTTCTCAACACGCCGCTAGATGGCGCACCCTCGTTTTGCTTAGCGTCCATGTCCATACTCATGACCGTATGCTACACTGCGACACGGCCATTCTGCAAGACACGCGTCCTCGCGTGTGATTCTGAAACAATCAACACTCACACAGCATCACAACGTTCGGTCACTCCTGACCACACATAGGACTTTCTCTCTAACTCAAATCCAAAGTTTCAATATCAAGTCCAATTTAGTTCTATTCTAAGTAAACACACTTAGCTTAGCAAATCAAGTACCTAACCATGAAGAGCTTAGTACCAATAATGAAAATAAAATCAATTAACAACCGAATATAACGGAGTTCATCAAAAGCAAGGTGCCATAACCATCCCTGTGGTTACAGCTGATCATCCCTGTGGCAAACCAATAGATCATCCCTGTGACCTTGTTTCATCAAACAATCATGTACAAACAACAAACTGGTTTTAGAACCTCAATAATGTTGTATCACTTGACCAAACACGCTTAACCAGCGATTTCGCTTGACCAGCGATTTCACTTTACCAGTGATAGGATGCATAGTTAGGTGCGCATCGTGCACTCTTCGGTTAGACCGGAGCTATGACTACATGCCAACATATGCAGCTTGAAGTCATGAAACCAGTTTTGACAAAATTAAAAAAAACAAAACTAAATCACTTACAGTAAAATAATCATTACTCACGTCAATAAAATTGGTACTTAGACTTCATGTATTTTGCCAATACAATCTACTCAGTTCTCTTGGCCTTAACAACAGAGGGATCGGTTGTAGTAATGAGAAAACTTTACTCAAAGAAACTTAATTAACATACTACAATGCATTACATTGCATCACTTCTCATACCAACAGTGTTGGTCCAACACACAAACTCAATCCTATCCATAGGCATTGGAGTCACACAATAAGTTCAGTCCATCGAACATACAATGTCAAGTCCATCGGACACATCGGACACAAAACGTCCGGTCATTACATTACATTTCAATACAGTAACTCGTAATTAAATCAACTAAACTTTTCTCATTACTCAAAACTTATTTGTCACTATTTCACCAATAGAAACCTTATTAAGATTTGCCTTCGTTTCATCAAAACTCTTAAATAAAAATGACTCAATTTTAAATAATGGAGCTAACTCTCGCTCGGCTTAACCTGACTAAAAGGTTAGTAGGTACACAGAAAAATAAGGAAGAAAGTATGCCTCATAGTAAGTTAACATAGGTAATCAAAATTTTAAAATCAAAGTCACACGATCAACACACATTACTAACAGGCCACAAAAAAATAACAAGGATTCCCACATGGAATCGGTATACTCAATATACATGGTCATCTGTGGTCATCACAACGACATGGTCATCTGTGGTCATCACAATTCTGTGGTCATCACAACGACATGGTCATCTGTGGTCATCACAATGACATGGTCATCTGTGCTCATCACAATGACATGGTCTCCCATGAGACATAGACTGCCACACCCTCAGCCGCGCATCGCGCCCTGTACGAAAATTCGCAGTTACGACTACGACTGAAGCGTGCGGTTTAATCAAATAAGTAGCCATGACAGTAAGTGTTCACACACAGTTAGAAGGGCCTTCACCGGCACTGTCCTCATCAGACTCAACATTATAAATTGGTACGTTAACTTAAAATGGCACATTACTTTCTGAGCACAATTTGAACTAAACTCTAAATTATACTCCACAATCGAAACCATTGAGCAACTATCTCTCAAAATTTAATTTTAAGTGTCTCTCACTTTACATAAAAACAAAACTTTTTAAAATTCATAACTTAAAATTCATCGTCATTGCTCAGTAGTCTCCACTTTAAAATTATCAAACAATACTCTCCTCAAGAAATCCCGCGAAGAGCAGTAACCTCGACAGCAAGCGCGATCACTGCGGTCCGCACTTTGTCGCGCAGGTGGTCACATCTGCCTCACCAGCTCGCAACCATCACGAGCAAACCTGGTCCACTTCAGAGTCTGCACACCGCTGACCCGCTGATCCCCGTCTCGCTCCATTGTCCGGAAATCGAAAATAAAACATTGTTTGAGTTCATTGAAGTTACTAAGTGAAAATAATTAAAAAAAAACGTTTATCTCGAAAACGGTGCGTCCTAGCGATAAAAGGATGAAAATTTTGAACCCCTTTTAAGAACCCCACTCTCCACGTGATACATTTGATTTTGACCTCCAAAGTCAAAAATCTCAAAGTCAAAGTTGAAGTCAAAAATACTTTATTCTGTGTGTGCATTAACCTTTAAATGACCTTGACCTTTAAATCATTTTGAGCATTAACCTTTTAATGACCTTGACCTCTAAATCATTGTGTGCATTAACCTCTAAATCATTAGGTAGTTTCAATTAATAGTGCTAAATAACTAATGAGTTTAACTTCATACACAGTTTCAGCCTCAACTTACACAGTTTCAGCTTAACTTAACACTTTAAGCTTAAACTTACCCGTCACACATCGTCGAATATCGCACGGTCATACACCTGAAATTACACCATATTAGAATCTCCATACATTTTGAGGTTAAGTACCCACCATACGATACTCTTTGTCGGTAGAATCCGCTACTCGTAGTCCGCAAACTCCACCACTCGTGGTCGACGACAGCAGACTGTCCGTCGTACATCGAACACGCACTTTCTTAATTTGTCACGTTAATTTGTCACGCTTTACATTAGTGAGACCAGACTGAGATCTGTTAAACTCTCAATACCACGACTTACATCTCACTTCTGATGTCGGATAGCCTAGCGGTAATTCGATGTGCAATTCAACATCACAAGGGCGTAACGAGGGTAGTCGTGATATGAGAGAAACAACAGTTTTAGTTTTACTTAAAGAATGTTTATTCAATTTACTAGCACTTCGGAATGACCACTGATGGAAAAGAAATGCCGCAAGAAAAACCTCAGTCTAGGTCTTTTTTCTCAATCGCTGTTACAACACAAGTTTTATTAGGTACAGTTTCTTAATATGACTTAATACAGAATAGACACTAGGTAAAACGCGACAGTTCCGTGACTACGAGTACAACTCTCTATGGCGCTCGACAACCAACTATGTCCAATCGAGCCCGCCAACGGCCACGGCTCCGCCCAAGCGCGCCAAAGCAACGTTTTCTCAACACGCCGCTAGATGGCGCACCCTCGTTTTGCTTAGCGTCCATGTCCATACTCATGACCGTATGCTACACTGCGACATATAGAAAAACATCCAAGACCCAGGCCAATCAAAAAAAAAATTCCATACCAGGTTAGGTTGATGTTGATGAATTTACTTTGAATAAAAGTCAAAGGCACGTGCAGATTCAAAGGGTAATTTTTTTATTCAATACGAAATACTACTTAAAAAATAATCTACAAAAATTATGCAACATTCAACCCTTTGTCTTACACACAATGAGCGCATGAATAGTTAATTGCACCTCCAATAACTATTTAAATGGGATTTAACAAAAGAATTTAAAAAATCGAGTTAGAACGATTATTATCGAACAATCGAATGAATGCATCGAGTCGAGTGCCCACGCGCTTCACTACGGGAGCTGGAATTGCGCACGATACTTACGGCCCTAAATTAAAATAGTAATCGATTTGTTATTAATTTATTTTTCCATTTTTTTTCTAGTACCCTACAGATACTCCATGTTCATTCAATGTAATTAGGATTTTTTTTTTGCAATAACAAAATGCTGATATGATAAATAATATTATAATAAAATAAATGGTTTCAGAAGCGAAAGAGTGCGTAAGTTAAGCAAGGATAAATCAACTGAGTATTTGGATGGAATTAAAAATCTAGCTTTTCTATGCGGAATTCATGAAGTTAAAGAAATATGCTAAAAAACCTCCATGGCGTTGTAGCTCTGAAACATGCAACATTTCATATTTTATCAAATGCTATATTTGAAGAGACCAAAGAAAAGACCTAACCAATGATATATCAACTTATTACTATTGGGTAATGTTGAGGGCCCAAAAATTCGCTAATATTTTAAATTTAAAATTATAAATTTATTCAATAGTAAACCTACTATATAAAGTCGATTTATAAAAAAAACGAGTTCCAAAAATACATTGCTAATTTTGGTCTACGTAATCATTGCTATTTGGTTGCTATTGGTTACGTTTCCATTGCGTTGCGACTGTTGCTTTTGGTAATAATGATTCTCATCTCACTCTCTCAATATCGGAAATGTGCGAGGGACATACTCAGTACTCGACTACTCGTCTGAACCAAACCAAATATAAAAATAATTTATTGACCCATATTGGATAGCAATAAATAATTTAAAAAAACATTAATAATCTTAATTTGATTTTGACTTTTTGACTAGAGATTCAAATTCGTGAGTTAGTCACCGAAATTCGTTTCATAAAAATCAAACTTTCAACCGCTAAAACTCAACAAACTAGATACATTCGACATTCGATCACCACGATAATCCAGTTACAGAGCGATAAATGAAAGGTAATTGAGGGGAAATTACGAATAAATGGGAGGTTATTATTGAATTTAATGTTAAATTAATCGTGAGACCCCTCTAACCATCTGTCGCTACGCCCCCCACCGATCACGCGTTATAGATGTGTCTCAGTAATCGATCTGTTGATGTTTTGATCAAGAAACTTAAGTTCTAGGCAGCCATTACACGATCAAACCAAATTGAAATACGTGATCATGATGAGCTAAATCCGTTAATGTGGCTCAGTAAACGATCTATTGATGTTATGTTCAAGAAACTTAAGCGATAACCCGATCAACCCAGATTGAGATTCGTGATCGTGATCTGCGAAATCCGTCAATCCAATACGTTACACGGATCACCGCGATCGCGATCACTGATCATGATCTAGATTGACCGTGTAAAGCAGGTATTACCCGATCAATCGATTGACTATGTAAAGTGTTCGTCAATCATGTTACACGGATCAAGGTCACGATCGCGGTTCTCAATCTGTAATGAAAATAATGTGTAATGGTTTCTGAAAATTTGCAACCTGTAGCCTATCAACATTTTGACAGGCAGGTTGATAGGGGTGAGCTGGACGTCCGACGATGCCGCGCCCGCCGTCCTCTCTGTAGCTATCACAGCGCGATACGACGAAGACACGATAAATATTTATGTTAAGATATCTGAATATAAAAAGTAAAATATCTTACGGTATCACAAATGTGTAATATACTCGCTCGAATTATTTTTTCGACACTCTATTTCTTTGCATCGCTCCGTAACTAAAATAAATAATATACTAAACATAAATATGACCTACGGTCATAAAAATATTAGTAGTGATCTAAGAATCGAACCCAGATTCACTGTTAGACATTCTGCCGCCCGCCCAAGAGGGACAGAGCTTTATTTGATTCACATCAGTGCATTGTAGCTAATTGTAACAGACGTTACATTTAGTTCATTTCATAATTGATATGCCATTAGTATAATATTAGATAACCTGAAAACAATATTCTGGGAATCCTGGTTATATATATCTTAATCTATTATTACCAAATCGCAACATGTTATAATGTCGAGCGCGCGACGCGTGTCGAACACGCTGGGACATCGGAGAACGCGTCTGCATAATACATCGCTCTACGTTGTTGCTGTACGCTGGACTTTAATTATATATCTGCTACAATTTCGCCTTTTTTTCGAGTATTTTTCACATTTCCTACCCCCCCACGTACACCCCCTTGTCCACCCTACTGCCGAACAGCCGCAGAAAAAAAACGCCGTCGTGCGTGTGTGTATTGGGGCACTCCCGTATTGTTGTCCCTGCGTTCACGAGATGAACGCGAATCGCTACAGAAAATGACAAGAAATCTGACGTCCTCGATCGGACCGACAAAAAGACACGGCAAGAGTAATGAGCACTGCTTCGGAGACTAATAAAAAAAACTGATTTAATGCAATTAAGCTCGCAGAATAGGCGCGGAGTGCTCGATAAGCCGTGCTCAACTTTTCCTGTAACAGGCTGTTATTTCACGATTTTAAATCGGTCTCAACCCGTTAATGACGCGAGTACAAGTGCAGATCGGCGGCTCCGTTCGGCCGCGGACCAATCTATTTAATAACCCCCGCCGGTGACACCCCGCCCGGCGGCCATCGCCAATTTTCGCCCCCTCAGCACCCCCGCTCGCACCCCTAGCACCCGCCCTGAAAAAAATCCGGAGCGTTTTAAAATTAATGAGTAAAAATCTACACACACATCTGCACGGACAATGCTACGTGTGTGTGCCCTCGGTCCCGATAATGACCGCACTACGTCCGAATTATGACGTGATACAATCGCGCGGACGCTTCTCGCAGGCGCCGCGCGCGCCTTTTCCATTAGTACGAAACTATCCGAGAAAAAAATCGAACGCAAATTGAAAATTCGTTCGGACGCGCTAATTCCGAATGGAGCGCTCTGCCGCGGCGAACGCAGTTAGATAACATTTGTACAGGCGAGGGGCGAGGGGTGTCACCCCTACGCAATGCCGTTTTTATTTTGGCCGGCCCTTGCTTTACCCCCTTCGCTTCCAACTTCATCTGAATAATTACTGATATTTCCGTGTACCGCTGATTATTCCGAATGTTACTTGTTGATTATAATTTTTTTGACTTCGTTCATTAGTCGACAGTCACGGCGCTGATTGCGCTTTTGCTATTTTCATATTTTTTCATGATCATTAAAATTTTCTGTAGCAAAATAATGTAAACAATCTAACATCGGAAAAGTTTTAAAAAAGTTTTTCTACATAAAGTTGCTTCAAAATAAACACAACGTTTAAACGCACCATATAAATCCATCGAAGTTATTATAAGATATTAAATTGTATAGTACACTTCGGTAATTTCGTCCCAACTCCCAACAGATATAAATAAAGATTGTATAATTAAACAATAACCAGTGATCCTCCATTGACACATTTCCGGAGCGTGAGAAAGCGGTGCAGACGAACTGAAGTGGATAATTAGAAGCCAAGCCGACATCGCGTTTGTGCACCGGTCGGGTGCAATACGGAAAATGCACTTTGAAAAAAAGTTTAACATTCTTCATCAACTTTACATCTTTGCAATGTGTTATGACAAAACGTTTTATTTGTTTTTCGCCACACTTTTTCATA
Organism: Endotricha flammealis; assembly: GCA_905163395.2. Classification (NCBI taxonomy): domain Eukaryota; kingdom Metazoa; phylum Arthropoda; class Insecta; order Lepidoptera; family Pyralidae; genus Endotricha; species Endotricha flammealis. The sequence goes on along the minus strand of LR990864.1, from coordinate 4,159,007 downwards.
TTTTTTCTTCTTATTTGCGACACTTTTTCTTCTTATTCGCTACACTTTTTCTAACTTTACATCATTGCAATGTGCTAGGACATAATTGTATGAAAAAGTTTTATTTGTTTTTCGCCTTATTTTTTTTCTTTTTCGCGACACTTTTTCTCCTTATTCGCCACACTTTTTCTACCATAATCTGTATCCTTATGTTTAATTTTTGGTTCATTCACCTCACTTTTCTTAGCATTTATTGTAATTGGGCTAACTCATCGGGGGAAATACTATCTTCTCACAGAATATCGGCGTAAAGTAAGTGAAAGGTCCGGAAGCCCAACTCTGTATTCCCTTTTTTGTACCAGTCAAATCATTGGTAACAGAGGTGTTACCAATGATTTGACTGGTACAAAAAAGCCACCACTACCACTTTTCCACTTTTCATCAGGTGGTCCTCTTGCTTCTTTGCATACAAAAATCTATGTCAACCTATAAAAAAGATGAAAAATCGAAAAGTACGTATATATTTCAACATTAGGCAAATTGATGCACATTTCACCCGAATATCAACATAGTTACAAAAACTATGCGCCCTCTCACGGTATGTGATTCCGATCATCGGTACAAATAGGCCGCGATAGTGCTTACTTGTTGCATTTATTAGCTTGATACTTTTTTTGTAGTTTATCGCGTATTTTTGTTTTATTTCGCACAAGATGATGTCACAAGTCGATTTGAAATAACAGTAGAGTTAACCCTTTAAATTGTATAAAAAAAAGCGTAGATTCGTCACAAAGGAAATTCGTTACATTAAAAGTAAATTCGCCACAAACTTTCCTCCGTGATGATACTAAATGATACTTTATTGTTTTGTATATACTACGAACAACCCAAAAATATATTTTATTGTTTTTTAACTTTATCTTTGCAACATAAAATTAAATATTTGGAGCCAACTTTTTGCCACCACTAACTAAAACTTTAAGAATGAGAATCAATGACTCGTCTTTACATAGGATAAAATGAAGGCACTCCCGCTGTATGTTCGCCTAGATCTTTTAAACTACTCAGCGGATGTTAATGCAGCATAGATGGATTGATTCAAAATAAAGGTTTTTATGTATAATACGTTACTATAAAGAGTATAACCCGACTGCGAAATTAGCCCGATGCGAACTTCTGCTATTATACCGGTCAATCGCGGGTATGGAACGCTCTCACCGTATTTGCGTAAGCGCCAAATATTTTGGCATAAACAACGAACACAAAAATCCGCTATGCCATGTGAAACAAAAAATTTGGGCCGATTTCCACAAAAGCGGAGTGGAGAGGAGATCCGCCGCCGCCCGCTACACACATCTACGCTCGGCCGCGACCGCTGGCTCGCGTGCTGCACAAGATTCTATAGAAAAATTGACATCTCCCGTTACCGCTTTGGTCGAAACCGGGATATCTATATGACACAAAAACGTCAAATGTAGTCAATATTTGTTTAAAAAAATATTTTACACAGGATATTGCAATTTTGAACATTTCTAAGCACGAAATAAAATAACATTTCCTAAAAATGGCAATCAATTATTAATAAAATTAATTAAAATAAAAAAGCTGCAACTTTTAATTACATAAACAGCTTATTATTTGTATTACGCAAACAAAAACATAGATAGAAATAGGATATAATTTTTAGGTATTGGGTATAAGCCTTGATAAAAGCAAAAAAAAAACATTTAATAAGTTTTGATTTTTTTTACTTATTAATTTATTAGCGAAACCCGCGCAACTTTGTTATCGTGTGTCCCGCTTTTCCGTGGGAATTTAGGTACTTTTTTCTTTCTTAAAAACCGTAAAATTAACTTAACTTTTTTAAGCACCACAAACTAAAAGTTTCATTTATTGAACCCCAAGTAAGAATTTATGGAAACTTAATAGATAGTTGTCCAATAAAGAGGTTTTCAAAGTTTCTTACGGAATTCTCGTGCTTTTGATCTTTTATTATAAATGTGTAATATATTAATACGACTTGATTTCTTATAGCTTTTGTTTTGGATCATATCAAAAATTTCTGTTTCCTTCGGACTATGACATGAGACTTAAGAGGTACATTAGAGGTCTCGTCAGAGATGTGCAACGCATTGGTAGCGCCCCTGGTGTTGCTGATGTCCATAGGCGGCGGTGACCACTTTCCATCAGGTGGCCCACTTGCCTGTTTGTGTGCCGTATAACATATAAAAAACACAATACTGGAACTACGGATTTCACCCAAAAAGCTGTAAGGCTCAAGTAAGACTGGCCGGTCACGTTTGTCCCGCTTTGAGAACAGTACCTAATAATAAAGGGCCATTGTTTTATCCTTCTCTCTATTAAAAAGGTATTAAGTTTTGTCAAAAATTAAATGGGTAATGTACAATTTTACCACATTTAGCTTTGTTTAAATTTTATGCATGAGTCGTTAACATAGATTTTTAATCAAATGAAAAAAATATATAATTTTTCCTTCAAAACGTTATTATGTAGGATATAAATATAATGCGTACAACAAATTAAAATTACATTAGAATATTAATTACTTCTAACTTAATTTGATTTAATTATTATTAACGATCAATGAAGGGATACTATGCCATATTCAAGGTCTAGTTTCATATATATTAGACATATAAATAGTATGTCAAATAAAAACAAAACAAAATTTGTTAAGAAATATGAAGTCTTTACAAATTTACAAGTCATCAACTAATTTAGGTAGCGAATTAAAACAAACGGAAACTTTAATTATGCTTATTCGACAAGTGACAAGTCGGCCGATGGCGATCGCTTTGGCAAGGATTTCGGAGGGCCGCCCACCACCCAGCACGGGGGCGCATTTTTTTTCCAAACCACCACACCGAAGGGGTTGATTTTTTAAACTGATGACGCGCTTTCATTCCGCGCTGTGCAACTTTGCGGCGCGGATGTGTGTGTTCTATCGTGTGCTATAAATAAATAAAAAAAAGTAAAAAAAAATAAAAAGTATGGCCGGCCTCTATCCATAGTATTCCCTCGCCCGATATCTCTCATAGTTCCGCTGCGAAAAGAACTTTTCTATGTGAACTTTTGTGTCGCGATTAGGCTAAAGTGGAATTGTGCTTGTAAAAGCTAACTTGTTACAAAGTTTCGTAAAGTTTCGCACGCGGCGTGACGTGATTTTCGGACGTTCAAGAACTTTTTTTAATGTACCAGTGAATGTGAATGGACAGTTTTTGATTGAGGAAAAGTAAATATTGCCGTAGAAGTGGAGAGAATGACATTGTCTTTCGTGAGTACTTAGAAATTAATAATTACAATTGTAATAATAGCATTGTTTTAAACTTAAGTAGGCGCGTTATTGTTTGCATTTTATTACAAACATCGGTGGTTTACGAAATGCATATTGTAGCAAGTTTTTTTTGTATAAATAAATAAATATATAGTGTCAAAAAAAGTTATAAATTAAAATCTCTCTCTCTATGGTCGGTCCTTCATGTCTGAAAATCGTGGCCATGGTGGGATTCGGGAATGGATGAATTGTCTTCATCGACCCTGTCTTTAATTAAAATAATTACATAGATTTTTAAACATTTCTGGGTAGATAATTAAAACAGTTTAAGAAGTGGTAATTTTCTAAAATTAATGACACATTTTCGTGACACATTTAACGCCACATTAGAAAAAAAAGAGTGTTTAAATTAGAATTAATTATAAACTGTTTATTATACAACAGAATTTTAGAGCAGTACGACACATTTCGTTAAACCTATAATTAAATTTATTAGTACGTATTATAAAACCGTTGCCTATTTTTTTGTAATAATTGCAGAGTAAGTTATAATTAGTAGTTATCAAATAATATATGAGTGGAATATTCTCAATTTTCGTCCATTAAATATTATTTGAGAGATAAATTAGGAAAAGTATCTGTTAGTAATATTTATTTTTACATAACTCAAAAGTTAAATGACTGATCAATAATCTGCCTAATGATGACTTGCACCAAAAATAAATTCTTTGACACACAAAGTTTTGGATGTCACTGTCAGACTATAGAAGAAGAAAAGTGAGATAGCAAGAGATTTAACGTGGAATATTGAGATTACAATGTGTTTCTTCAACTGACTGGTCCTCTGACATTTAAAAATAAATTTTGCTCTGTTATTTTATTTATGATTAGTAAAACCCTCGCAAGAAGTTGCGTTAAAAAAATCAATAAAAATTCCTACGATAAGGCGAGATATACGCAACGAAGGTTTGCGTATATCTCGGTTTCCCGTGGGAATTTTGAAAAATCCTTTTGAAAAATCCTTTCCCTAGACGTCGTAAGGAACCATTCCTAATTTAGAATCTCTAGACTCAGCGGTTTGGGCTGTGCGTTGATATACAGTTGAATCAATCAGTCAGTCTGGACTTTGAATTTTATAATAAAGATGTCTTCTTTATATATATAAATGAAAACTTGTGCAAAATAAGATTTTGTTTTTTAGTTCCAATATGGTAAACAGAATGTGCGACTTCATAGAAAGAAAGACGATTAAAAAATCCAATAAAATTTTGCAAGCAAATCAATACGCAAACAGTAGTAAATTATAAACACATAAACATAATTAGTACAAATGAGCCCGTACAAGGAATTTCCTTTCATTAAATTATGTTTAATTACAATCCAGCCAGTTGACCTTCTAGTAGTTTGTCGAAACGATAATTACTTTATTTTTGGTTAAAAAACAATAATATTAATAAGGAACTAATTAAACATTAATAATCGATTTTTATATCGCATGTTTGTGGCAATTCGACTCGATTTCGAATCGATTTTTGCTCATAAAACTTTTTGCGTAAAGTTATGATTTTGTTTTAAGATCCTTATAATAAGCTAATTATATTAATAGTTTTTTGATATTCCCATGGGAATGCTAACTTGAATTTCTATACTACTAGGACAACATAAAATATCTAATAGAATATTCAAATCTTTCATTCGACATGGGCTACGGCGACACCCATCTCAAAGCAATACGGGTTGTCATTGTACACACTTAACCGCCAAAACATTACTTATACTAAAACCGCGCCGTTGACTGCCCCGTAGTTAATCGCTTATACGAAAGAGCACCTAGGAACTACACCCGTCCGAACATTGTTACACCTAAGTAAAGCTACCACAGACCAAAAAACTAAATGGTATTCTGTTTTGTCCAGCAGGCGGAGTCGGACCGTGAGAGCGGCGCGAGCTCGCCGGAGGGAGGCGCGTCGCGGGCGCAGATAGCCGAACCACGCACGCCGTCGCCGCGACGATCCCCACACCACCAGCAGCCGCACCTGAATGGCTCCAGTGAGTTCGTACTAAACACTACCTTACTAATATAGTTTACCTAATAAATAGTTAGTAGTTTTGACGTCATCAACCATTTCTCTAATCTATGTTCAATCGATTCAATCACTCATCCCATTTTCAGAGGGCCTATTCTCGTAACAAAATCAGTTTCAATCTCATCTCAATCTCCTATTTTGTATAATGACATAGCGCTTAAGGTTGAGATTAGATTTTAACTGATTTTATTACCAGAAAAGACCCTCTGGAATTTACGTTTAATCGAAGACATTAAAGGTATCTGCATACGTGACGGGATAATACCTCGAACGGTACTATATTTTGTGTTGTTTGGTGTGGTTCTTATTGTCTTATCTATAAATCCCTTCAAAAGAAACAGGAATCCTGTCTCAGAATCGACGTAGCAAAAAAATCTATTTATTTCAGCATATCTTCTGTCTCTTAAAGATGATTACAATAATACAAAACTAGTGTTAACTCTTCAAAAAAATATTAAAAGTGCCAAAAACAGTAATAATTTTTTGTCCCAACAGTGGCGTCGATGTTCCAAAACCTGCAGAACCTCGCGAACATGCAACAAAACATGCCGCCGATGTCACAGCAACTTCAACAGCAAATGTCGCAACAAATGTCTCAACTGGCCGCAAACCTGCAAGGCCTGACGTCCATGCCATCCAACCCTGTCATCAATTCACCTTTGAACCTTAGCGTCAGTGCTCCAGGTAAGAATCGAAGTCACGTATCTCGATCTAGGTGGACTCGAGCAATGGTTGCTTTTATGCATCTAATTCTCCGATCACCTAGAGCCATACTACGTGAACGAAGTTGTGTAGGAGTAAAAAGCTGCAAGCTCCAAGCTTTCCCATCTATCGTTCGTGCTCGTAAAATATTTGTTATAATGTCCAAATTCTATTTGAATTATCTTCGTCTTTTTTTTTCGTATCACCAGTTCAGACGGCAGTTTTGTAGTCGAAAAACTAGCAAGAATCTTGTGCAACGCAAAAATTTGTTTTGGTATCACTTATAAGTATTTTTTAATATAAATACTTCATGACTATTTTCGGAGTAGAACAACACTTTTATTATCCGACTCCCGAGAATTTCTAATACAAGAGTAATTTCTAGGAAATGAAGTAAATCAGGTAAATATTGAAGAACCAAAACAAAACAGTCTAATTATAAAGGTTGTCGAAAATACAACACTTCATATTAAAATTGATTCAAATAAATATTGAATCCACAATACAGTGTTAAACTTCATAGGTACCTGGTTATGGCAATTCCAAAAGTCCAAATATGAGCATAATATTTTCTTACCAACCACTCAAAGTCTATATCCATTCAATAAATCAAATTAACATTCCGAACGTGCCAATTCAGAGCCGAATTAAAACATAAGGATTTAAATTTAAAATCATTGACAGGAAAACCATTTTAGCTGATGCAAATCTAACTGTTTGAACCTATCAGACACTCAAAAGCTATTACAGAAAATATAAATTACGATTGCTTTTAGCATTCACATTAGCATTTTTAGCACAATAGGCTCGAAAGCTGGAACGCCATACCAACGTAGAGGGCTGCCGCTAATTAGAAAGAATTAGACAGATTGGGATAATCAGAAAGACACGGTTCGCGCATTAAAACTCTTAACTTTGAAATCACGTGATCCGTAATTAGGTGATTACCGAAACCAATCGATTTAATGAATTCAAGATAGCGGCTTCACTGCCCGCCCATTAAAGCTACGCCGTAATGGACGAAAAAACCTATTTAAATAATGAGTATAATTACATATTTTTTCACGAACGCACGGATATTACGACTGTTGCGGTATCATTAAGAGTTTTATTGTCTTAATAGAGCTAATTATCCATTTTTTTCGGCTCTTAATTGATGCGCCGTAGGAAAGAGCATTTGTTACAAAATGTGAAATGTCATGGTTTGAATGAATACGTTATGTTAATGTCGACTTTAACGGACTTGTAAGGCATGCAGATAATGTTTTAGATTTTTGTTGGAGTCGTTTTGTTCGCGGTAAATTAGTCTTGCTCGGTTGCCGATGGATTTTGTGTAATTTCTATCTTAGCTTTATTATGTTCGAATAGACGTTCTACTGTAATTACAATATAATTTTATTGTTTAATTACTAAAGTAGAAAGTCGTATGAGTGGGACTGGTTGCGATAGAGTTTCTTCAGTGTTAACTAACAGCGTGACTGATTGGTCAACGTAATCTTTTGTCTTGGATAAATCGGATATTTGTCATTTGCGATATATGTTTTCATCATTATTTATTTTATGGCATAAAATCTTTAGAACTGGCGTCTCGGACGCCCTGGACATTCAAGAATGGCACAAAAACATAATGAATTTAATAATTTAAAATACGTTAAGGGCTAGGGCGCACTTTGTGATCTGTATCATGCGTTAGTTCACAGCGTTATGGGAGTAAGATGTTTCTAAATATCTAACAGTTAAATTGACAGTCTTTGAATTATCACTGTTTTCACAATTAACAATGACAGAATGTTAATTTAAAAAAATGAGCGAGTATTTTTTTGTAATGAAAGTTCATAATGAATCGAGTTATAATTTGGGTTGTTTGAACTTGTTTATCATTAAAATTAAAGTTATCCTCTTGTATTTCTTATAAATTACAACTAATATTACATTAGTTAAAAATCCTTTTATTTATTCACACATTTAACCATAGATAGTATAGCATATATTTTTAATTGCTCGAAAAGTTAATTTGACGTTCATTAGTTTTTTATTGTTTTTTATTTTATTTTATTGAATGGTTATTAGCAAAAACAATTATTCGATTACAAACTCCTATACCTATCAAAAGGCATTAAAATGTTACATAGCTTTTATAAAGCATAGCTAAATTGTTATTATGTTTATTAATTTACCGTTTATCTAAACAAAATTTCTAAAAAAAATTTAAGTCTGTTTATTAAAAATCTGTAGTTTTGACTTTGTAAATACATACATAAGAAAGAAAATACTCATAGAAAGATGCCAAAAACCTAAAACAAATGTCTATCTGGCTGCCTGTTTCTTTCGGATAGGCGACAAAAGATAGTAGTTCGAGAGTTTGGCTGATGCAATAAGGCGTAATCTACATTAGTTTTATTTTCAGATCTTCTTCCCAGTTCTTCTTAATATAAATCTGCCGTCTGAACTGGTAGTAGAAAAAGTTGTGACGATTCGAAAGAGCTTGTAATTGACCTAAAAAATGACTTTGACTTTTCAAAATTTACATCCGACTTACAGACCGGTAAATTAGATTTTATATACGCTAATCCGCGGATACTTTTAACATCATATAAATTTTTGTAATATTTCATATACAGGTATGGGATCACCAAACCCGGTCGGTAACAGTAACATGCTGCCGCCAGCGATGCCGTCACCAATGCCGCAGTTCATTCTTGCTTCAGGGCAGCTAGTTCAGGGCATACAGGGAGCCCAACTTCTTATACCAACATCGCAAGGTAAGAGATACAAAAGTAAAAATAAATCTTAAAATCCAAACATTTCACAAACGAATCCAACACAAGTTTGAAATATTTATTATTTGCCATATTCGGTAACCTGAGGGCTCAACTGGAACTTTCAGTGCTGTAAGGCGTAGAATCTATCTCAACATTTGGTCAAAATTGTATGAATTCTTTTAAAAAATTAAAAAATATTACGTTGTGACCAACGCACAGAATTTATTAATTCATTAATTTTTATTCTTTGTTCTACACAGGGATCGCCACGCAAACCATCCTAACGATACCAGTAAATCACGTCAACTCAAATGACCAAATGGTGAATCTAGCCTTAAACAATGGCCAAGTGGTATCAACGTCTCTTGCGAATCTCCAGGCGATGGCACAACCCCACCAGCTACTGAACTCAAACCCACAACAACCTGCCAACATTCGACCAAATATGCTTAATCCTACGCTATCAAACGCTTTACTGAATCCTGGTTTGCCAAATTTCTTATCGAACGGTGCAGCTAATGCCCAAGAGCTACTGCAAGCCTTACAACAGCAGCCTCAAGGGAACCACAGTCTTTTGCAGACAGTACAACAGAATAATATGCCTCAGCAGATGCAAGGTAGACGATCATCGTCACCAAGACCCGAAAGGCATTATAATAAAGAAAGAGAGAATTTTGAAAGATTTGCCGGTGGTTCAAGAGAAAGAAGTGACAGGGACAATTCTGGAGCTGTCGCGCTGAACAATATTAACAGGTACGTAAACTATTTTATTAAAATATTAATCTAGACGACAAGCCTTGAGATTGATGGTTGTAGTCATGGTTACAGGTTCGGTTCTATTGAACACATCACTGGAGTAATAGTTTATGGTGAATTTAATGAGTGATGTCATGACATCTACCCATCTGATTGCAGAACGTTCTCTGGATATCTTGTCTTCCATTCAGTTTTATTACTAGATAACATTCATGTAAATATTTTTACAGAATTAATAATAATTTGCTAAGGACCCAAGATTATACCTTGCGGAACACCAAACTATCTATTGATCTACAAAGTGTAATGCAAAATTCCATGTGTTCTATTATTCCAACATATTTTATAAACGTTACGTTGTAAAGTCGTCATGAAATTTTTATTCGCGTAACTGTTTGCCTTAGCTAACCTTTCATTTGCGGCAATTGATTAAAGTGAAATGTTTATTGGATTACAACCTTATGCCGATAACAATTAGGTCTTTGTCAAAGAGATAAGGTTTTGCTACGAGCGTGGGTGCAATGACAAGTGTTGGCTGTAATTATGTGACAATGAGTGTAATTACAGCCACACATGCATCTTGTGTGTGTGTGAATTAGTAATGAAGGTTTGTTATGACCATGTTGGGTGTGCAGTACAATTGTTTTAGGCCTTGCATTTACGTGACCTTTAATGGCGATTATTTTTGATATTTGTATGAAATTCCTCGTTTTATAATGTCTATTTATCTTTCTCAATAAGGTAGAACAATTAATTAAGCTTATGTTAAACATTCCTATTAAAGATAATAATGATGAATCATATGCATTATCTGTAATATTTAGAAGAAATAAATTAAATGCATCAACTAATTTATGATACTAATTCTAAATTGACTAACTGAGAGACAACAAATTCAAATCTTTTATTCAGAGAATAGGTTTCACAAACACGTTCTCTTGTCAGAGTATACAGTTGTAATCAATTATGATTTGTTTATATTAATCTACTCTACTCTCTAAACTACTATCATTTCGGAAACAAAAGCAAAATGGCCACTGGTAAAAGAAATGGCGAAAGAAAACCAACCTTTTTTGTCATTTATAAATATATCGTATGTTTTTTTTACCATAATATTTAAAACTAGGTACATACAACATTGCGCACTCGGAGTGTCAATAAATAGTGCCATTAATTTGTCTAAACTATTTGTCTCTCTAGTACAGTTCATATAAACTCCTAGCGTAACCCTCGCAACTTCGTTTGCTTATATCACATCGTTTTAAGAGTGGTAGGGCACAGCGGATAATCCGCTCAAATAGGAGCACCCCGTCAGGGGAAGGACCGAAGATCGTAGCCAAATAGAATTGGTCTCGGCCATGATGTGTTCCTACGGTGAGTAAGGTCTCCAGAGCTCCACTTGGGAGGTTGGGAGGGTTGGCAACGCGTGAGTTATACCCCCGGTGTTGCGGGCGTCTATAGACAATTTCGGAAAATCCTTTCTTATCGGATGCCTATATCATACGAAGAACAAGTTTCAGGCTCTACCATCAATGGTTTAGGCTGGCGGTGTCTGTCAGTCAGTCAATCAGGACAAAGCATTTTATCTAGACATTATGGCTAATAATTATCAACAAAATCAGCTGCAAAGTTTTTTTGCGTGATTAGTTTTTTTAAATAATACGTTTACATTCCATGAACATTACAGACTTATGTCCAAGGCGTTCATATATGATATAATTATCAATTAAAAATAAATATAATTCAATACAGATCTACATTATAATATATATAATTTTAAAATGAATAAACATTCACATTTATAATATTAATTATATAAGTTATAATGTTACTCGTTTATATAAAGTATAAGATTCTAATCTTGTCTTATATACGAGAGTAATTTGTCAATTCCAGTCACATTTTATGCAAATTCTATTTACAATAATAAAATAATTATGGTAATATTGACGTCAATCGATAATGATATCGGATGATTTGCTTGGTGTTACCAACGCGTAACTCTATTTTCCTATAGGATTTTGTGCAAGGAAAAACAAAGATATCTAACTATTCTTACGAATTTTTACCAAACAAACGAGCAGAAAAGTTTGGACCTATCTAATGAAATCCGGAGTAAACGCGAATTAAGAAATTCCTGTCCAATTTACATGTAGGGGACCCCAAAAAATTTGTTCTTCTAGATTTTGTTCTACCACTTTGTCAGCATAGTAAAGTTAATAATTGTTTAAAATTACAACTTTCTAAATAAGAATCGTCTCGGCGCTAGACATGGTGACATTATAAGGGTTCCTTATTAGTTTACTACGGAACCTTAAAAATATTTTCGATACCTAGCAAAGAACATGTTGTTTCTGTATATCCCAGTTAAAACACAGGTTAATTAAAAGAATGAGTAATGCATTCGTCGTGTAGAATTATCATTTTTAATTCATTAGCAATAAAAACTTAGATGTTATCAAGGGTAATGTCCCTTGTATTATGGTTAATTACTCGCTTGTTATAGATCTGTGTGTAGTGACAGTTGTGGAAAGATAATCCTATTATTACCATACTAATATTTTTCAATAGGAATTTAAGGCTAGAAATACATTTCTATGTCCTGTATGGTTAAGTAGTTAGAAATATGACTTACATCTCTTATCATTTTTTTAACGGGTGTTTATCTAAATGAACAATCGGAGTTAACGTGTCATCCGAAACACATAGACTTTACTAATACTGGAGACTTTTCTCTACTAATAGTATCACCAAATAAAAGTTTGAAAAGAACAAACATGTACCAAAATCTGCTTGTCAACTCGCACGCACAACTGATTGGTCGGCGAAGAGCGATGAGAAATGATTGACTGACCAACATAAAAATAAAAATATATAGTAAAGTAACATATTTTTATTAGATATAGTAGGTAAAGTTACTGGTGCGTTTGAGGAAACGAAGACTAGTGAAAATATAAATTCCAGGACAATTTCTAAATACGATTATAATTTCACCAGCATACCCGGTTTGAAAGCAAGTATTATACATAGTTATGCAAATTAAAGTTATTTACTCTATAAATAAATTAGAATTTATTTATGTGGGATATTTGTATAATGTCCATATCTGAGTGATGTCTATCATTATCCATGTTGATCTCAATTCTGGGATACGAATAACACTGATTTTACCACCATGCTGCTATGCTCGTAATAAAAAAAGTTTAAATCTGGAATCTGCAATGTTAAAAGTAGAGACAAGTGTCAAATTCTAATGAAAAAAATATGTCAAGTGTGACGAGGTTTTATTTATACCACAAAGATGGCAAACAAGCTTACGGTCCGCCTGATGGTGAGCGGTCACCGTAGCCTATGGACGCTTGCAACACCAAGAGTATCACTCGCGCGTTGCCGACCCTGTCAAAATCTTAATGCCCCTTTTGAAGAACCCCATATTATAGTCTAAACTTCTAAAGGAAAGACCTCGGCGGAGATCTCATACCACACCCTCAGCGTTCGCGGGAGGAAACTCCTCTGAAACCGCGCTTTTTTTAGCCATTGTTTTAACCATTGATGGTTTTAACTTACATTTTGGTATTATAATGTTAATTTCATTTACTAACATAGTTTACAAAACTAACAAAACATTATGCATCTCAAAAACAATTTTCTGGTATTGACAGCGCGGAAAATTATAATAATATAAAAAATTATGAACACTTCCGTACATAATTTAAGGTCATATTAATTTAAAATTTAAGAAGCGGTAAATGACAATGTGCAGGTTTTTTTTTGGGTTTCGTAGTTAACACGGGAACTTTATAGTTATGTCGTGTCTGTCTGTCCGGATTTGTGACACAAGACTTAAGAGCGGCTTAAGTTTAATGTAATTCTAGTAGTAATTTGATGTAATTAACCGTATTAATATTCATATCATAGAAACCGGTCAGAAACAAATCAAACATCAATGGAATCTAGAATAAAAGTTAGGGCTAACTCACATTGTCCATGTATTGATTATTAAACGATATGGTCACTCAAAGACCTAAAATTTTCCGACAAACTGTATTACAACATTTAATTTCGATATTATATAAATATTTATATATACACATAACTACGATACAGCATAATTTCAACAATAGTTTACTTCGAAATATCTAAATTCCGATATTTCAGAACTTCGACAAAGCGTTTCCAGGACAGGGGCTTAACTAGGAAAGGACTCGAGTGCGACGGCATACTGTCAACAATTACCACTCCGAAACTGAAATGATGACGGAGATTATGATGTTGAACCGTGCACCAGACAGCCTGGAAAAACTCTATGTTCATAAGCAGTGGTAAACACTTTACCATCGGGTGGACCGCTTGATTTTTGCCTGTCATAAAAAAGTACTAAATTTACTAATCAAGTTTTAACTGAACCTTATCTGCTCTTTGTTTACTAAAAGTGTTTTATTTTTTACTAAAGAATAATAGCATTCCTCCACAAGTAGAGTCCTCAAACTTTTGTTATAACTTTTGCAGCAGCGCGTAAATTTTTGTGTAGCTATCGAATGGTATCAATCAAAATGTTTTTTCTTAATAATATTTTAGTATAGAAGAGTATTATATTCTTTTTGTTATCGGGATCGTGCTACTTAACTTGGGACAACATGACGCTGTGTGAGTTTTCTCAGATTAATAGCCTCAGTTTGATGTGGACTTGCCTCACGCGGTCCTAGTGCATGCAACAGTGCGACCCGGGACAAGCCCACCACACACTTCCACCGATGTGTCTCCTGTGTAGCTAGGATCAACAACAGCGACCTCAGATTGACAATAAGCGATGAAGCTTTTTAAAAGGTCCCTTGGGAGAAACTACAGCTGTCTTGGAACTCACAACTAATTTAATCAGAAAGAAGATAGTCGGAGTAGGAAGTATTGAAAGGACAGCCAGTGCGATCCGCGATCGCAGATTGAGGATCGCCGATCCAACTGGGATCGCCTGGTGTGGATCCGGCTAATTATTAGCTCGTCTGAGTCCAACGTAACACAGGTGGGTACTTAGTACAGCAATGTAAAGCAATTACACATTATCGCTACTTACCAACCATTAACTTGTGTGTGTGGGTGTGTGCTTCTGTCCTATAAAGGTGCTTTTCCATCGGCGTATACGAGATTTACAGTTGCAAAACCTTAATACCACATTAACATTAACACATTGCTATCTCTTTTAAATCCGACACTGTCATTATTAAATTAAGGAAGAAAACTTGGCTATTTAATGAGTCAATAAGTATATAATGTTCTAGAAGTTACCAACTACTTTATATTTTAAATAAATATTTGTAATATTAATAATGGAAAAAAAAACGAGTATTCACTTTTTTTCTCTCAATTCAAAAAACAAAAGAAATAACTTAAAATTGTATGTTATTTTGTTGGAAATTTATTTTTTTGCCTTATATTTCTTTTACCGGTGGTCATTTTACTTTGTTTCTGTAATGGTGGTAGTTTCTAGAGTATTTAATAACTTCTATGTCATAAGAGCCAAATTTGTACTGCATGTGTAAAGCTCGACGTGCACCTGACCTGACTGTACTCTCATTGAAAATGACGTCACTAAATGCCCGCAAGGGCCCACGGAATAAAAGTATTATTTGACATTGATAGAGGCGTAGTTAAACGAAGTAAAAATTTAAGACGAAGTATCTCTCCAGAATCTCGTGTTCGCCTAACTTCGGTCAAATTCGCGAGTGGTATTATTCTATTCTTGTACACCTCTCGCCGTTGGAAATATAGCTTTAAGGTTTGCCCTACTTATTTATAATCAACACATAATTTTACGATTAAACCTCATTTTAACCTTAAGTTATCACAGAATTATCGTTTCTCGATACATTTTATATATATTGTAATTACATTACAAGTGCATTTAAATATTCTAACCTGTATTTATAATACGCATTGATATCATTTATATTTTACTTGCAAATTTAATTAAAATTATTATTCATTTGTAAAATCATCTCAATTTTAAAAATCGCGGCGTACTTCTGTTTCTTTTAAGGTAAGTTGCAACAATTGCAAATATACTTACATGAATAACATTAATGATGGATTGAAAGTTTATGTGCCATTAACTTTAAAATATTTTTGTGCATCTCGCTGTAAATCAGAAAATAATTTAAGTCGGTCTTCACCTATAATTTTTTTAAATTTAATTTCCCCTCCATAACTGCTAAAGTGACTTACAAGGTGAATAAGAACGAAATTATTGAGTTACTTATTTCCATGGAAAGTTATCAGAAAACATTACACTATTCCTAATTCACCCCAAAAACAATTCGGGGGTGAATAAGACTTATTATTTTTTTTTTTATATATGAAGTGGGATTACCGTTTCATATTATACTTTTATAACAAGTCTATAATGTCTTTGCAGTCTAGGCTAAAAGCATTAAGTATTCGAACGTCTATAATTATCATAGCGCCCGTGACGCGCCTAATCCGGCAAGTAATGGTGATAAATAGATATGCTGGGAATACAGCCTTAGAATATAATGGTACGTGTTTAGTTGTTTATGTATTTTATGTCTATGTTAACATTGACTAACTAACTTCATGTTTTATAAGGCATGTACTTAATACAAAGATTAACGTGCTTATAGAACGCATAGCATAGCGTCCTTTATGCAATGAAGTAGAATTTTTTAATGTAGAGTAAATTTATTGTCTAGGCCACAGATATGTATATATAAATATATATATATCTGTGGTCTTAGCCCTCCAAGGGGAATTCACGTAACAAAAACCGATTCTATTTCGATTCAAACACACTCGCTGTCCCATTCAATTACTATTTTGTATGAGTGCGGCAGCGATTGAATTTGAATCGAAACAGAATCGGTTTTTGTTATGAGAATAGGGGGTCAGGTCTTTAACTATTTTATTTTTACTAAAGTTCAATTGCAGAAACGCATTTAATCTTAAATAAACCCACCGCCATATAATCCACGTCTCAAATAAAACCGAATTTCCGTATTCCAAGATAAACTAGTATTTCGTCTGTTAAACTAATTAACAAAAGCAAAATACTAGTACATAATCATGCACTAACAACGATTTTGCATTCTCATATAAGATGGAAACCACTAACATAATTCGCTGTAATAGTGATAAATAGATTTGGTGAGAATTTCCTCTAGGAGTATAATAACGTACACGTTGAAATTTGGCTCCTAATCAAAACTTATTGTATTTATTGCAAGTTTCATAGGTTTCTGATAACTTTATTATATCTGTTGGATATATTGTCAATTGTTTTGTTTTTAATCAACTTATTTGAAAGGTCTAACTATGACCTACCTAATAAGTTTATTTTAAATGCCACAAAGTTGGCACACAAGCACAGGGCCAGCCTGATGGACCAAGTGGAGCTTTGGAGACCTTACTCACCGTAGAAACACAACATGGCCGATACCAATGCTATTTGGCTACGATCTTCTGTAAGGTGGAGGTCCTTCCCCGACGGGCTGCTCCGATTTGAGCGCATAATCCCCTGTGCTCTACCTCTCTTTCTTAACTAACAAGTGAATATAATTGTGTAGACTTTGCAGAATAATTAAAAAAAAAAACATAAATCATCAAACACAAACTAGGGCTGATAATCATGAAACAGGTGAACAGAGATTTTAATGATAGCGTCAATAGATTTTTTTATAAGCATACTGCCTTTTTTAAAACAGATGAACGATAGCAAATAATCAAAGATCAACTACATAATCTCTCAATAAATTATATCTCCCTCGTACTTTATAGAGAACATACAAGGTCTGCCTTTGGTAATCATAATTGCAGGAACCGGTAATCAATAGGTGGGCTGATGTTTGATTGCCAGTCTACGTGTTTAATGTCTATGGTTTTGTTCACTGTTTTTATTTGCATAACACGCGTATGTGTGATCATTTTAACAAGTTAAGTGATCTGGTTTTACTTTAAAATGTTTAGTTAAACTGTACATAGTCTTAATTCTAGATGCTTAGTTTTAGTTTGTAAGCGTTATCTAAATTAGATATTCTTGTTACAAATACTTACCTACTTCCTAAGTCTGTAAATAAAAATTTAAATTAATCTTGGCATTAAGTTAAATAAAAACACTATTCAAGAATTCCGATACTTGATTTGGTACTGTTACATGCACATACGTATAAAATAAAATTAACAAAATGATCGAATACGCAAATACTGCTGCCTAATCTTAACACATCTAAAATCAACAACAAAAATTGTTACACAAAAAACCACTGATTTATATACAATCAAGATCACAACTTGCGATGACGACTGTACAGCTATTATGGCTGTATGTGTGCGTTCAAAGACATTAAGTTAATGTGGCCTCATAATTACTATTCGCCCATTAATTCTCGCATCCATAATTTAGTTTAATACCTCATTTCTGGCACAATCTAGATAAATATTGTATATCATTGTGTCAATTATAGTTACATTAAAATTCTAAAACATTGTGAAATTACTTGGTAAAGCCAAATGGAAGATAGTGATCGAACTTATTATACAAATGACTACATGCTGTTGAGAAGTAGCGTTTTAACAGTCGTATTTACGTATGATAATGTATTTTTTGTGTATAATTGTAACGTCTACATCTCTATATAAAATTGGGTAAAAAAAATCCGTATTCACCACAACTTTGTAAAATGTTCATTGATTAGAACTATAATATAAATTGTGTATGTTTTTAATTCTAAATCTAAAATATTATTTAATAAATGGATTATTAATAAATCACAAAGATAATTACTTTACGTTTAGAATTATTATAATTTGTTTATCAAATGATGATGACTCAATTTTCTGGATAGTGGTGAATAAGTAATCTTTTTCATCTTATTTAAACCTTTAAATTCTGGCTAAATCTTATTAAAATTGTCTCGTTTATTTACCCCCTTTTTGGGACTATGACGATTATTTTACAGTCCACATCCATCCTAGCCATCATGCTAAAACGGGTGCAATGACATAAAAAAATCAATGAATTTATCGAGTTTAAGGTCTCATTTAATAGCCCCCAATTGATCGCTGATACAAAACTACTGGCTGTCAAAGCGCCTTGATACTTTACGATGTTGTTTCAGACGTATTAAAAACCAATTATTGACTCCAATAAAAGGTACCCTTACTTTTTTAATCATACGTTTCTGTGTATTCTTCATCGGTAATGTTATTCGCCTACAAAATGCATAGGGTTATCAACTAGTTATGTCAAATCTACAAATATTACTGCGTCATGTAAGACTGATGTACGGATTACGCTAGTGTATGTTCATACGAAATGCTTTGTCTTGAATGACTGGCTGACTGTGTGCTCTTTGAATGTCGTAGGATATCCGATAAGAAAGTATTTTGCGAAATTTCCACGGGAAAGCGGAATATACACGAACGAAGTTGCGCGGGTCTCGCTTTGTCCAGCAGGGCTACTACGAAACGTAAATCCGACACTTCCGAAGTATCGAAAGAATTTTAACCGTAAAATACAAGTTATTTCATGATTATAATTCAATGAACTACTAAAATAACCTAAAGTACAAGGTGTTTCATGGATAGAATTCAAGGAATTACTAAAATAACCATGAAATACCTTGTATTTCACGGTTAAAATTCTTCCGATACTTCGGCCGAAATATCGGATTAACGTTTCTTAGTAGCCCTCCTGAATGAAAGGTGATATGCACAATGCACAGCCTAAACCGCTGATCGTAGAGACCTGAAACTTGAAAGATGTGATCCTTATATAAATTAGCCATCCGATAAGAAAGGATTTTCCGAATTTTTCACGTGAAAGCGAGATACACGGATACGAAGTCGGGTTTCGCCAGTGTTAATTATTTAACTAACAACGTAATTTACTCTCCTATTATACAGTACAGTATTTAGCAAATACTAAAGAAATTTTACTAAAGATTGTGTGAACTGAATAACCTTTCCTTTAACTATGTCCAATTGCCGGTTACTCAAAAATAATTAAGGTAAAAAAGACGTAAGAAAGTTCATTTCATAGTTCTGCATCAGACAAGTAAAGGTCACATTTGACAAGACTGCAAGGCAGCAATTAAAAAAAAACAATAATTATTTTTTATAATAAACCCGATTAAGTTTCGACATCAGTACACCTGGCAACACAGCTATATGCAGTGAAATTTGTTTAATTATGAAGGAATTAGTATAAAATATAATGACACACTTGAGCTGCCGACTATACCTGTTGATAAATTAAAGGAACAATTAATGTTTTGTACGTCTGTGTGTGTTTACACTGTGTGCATGTGTTAGTTTTCCTTGTCTGTGTCGTTACACATTCAATAAATAAGTGTGCGTGCCTATACCATGTACTTATTACTTCGCGTAAGTCCAATTTACATATAAATTAATCGCAGTATTAATTATTACCATCATATCAGTTATTAATTTTCTCATTTATAATGTTGACATCAAAACGCAAAAAGAAGCTTATGATGTATTTTCATTAATTTAAAATTGTATTGTGAAATTGCTGTTCTATCTGTGAGTTACATACGTTTTAAAGTTAACTTGAGATATGTATTATCTCATGTTTTATTAACATGAGATTTTATGGAGAGATTTAAAATATTTTTGTGCAGCTCACCGTATAAATATACTAATTTTATTGTACTTAGTGGGATGGGAATTTTGAGGAGAGTGGAAGGTTTTGTGTATCATTCGATTCGCATGAATCTTACGAAAAAATATGCATTGCATTAATTGAGGCTTATTTTTTTCATTCAATATAAAAACTATTCATATAACAAAACATAAACTCCGATGATTTCCTTCCCTTCACAATAATTTATCACCAAATATAAGCTCGCACTCTGGTTATTCGTAGACACCGTAGCAAAACAAGTGCAAACGTTGTTCCGTCGCAGTCGTCGCAGAACCGTTCAATACGCTAATGAAATTCGTGTGTAAAGCCCCTAATTTATCGTATTGTGGATACCCTAATTAGGTAATTACATAGGCTTTTATTAAAGAAATGCATTGTGACCTAAAAAAAAGGTATGACTCTCTGAATTGTATTTATCTATGTAATTAATATCTTTTATAGACGTGTCTTGTTAAATTACTTTTTAAGATAGGGAATTGGGGTTGCCAGTTTTAAAATGTACCTACCATGAACAATAATATAAATATAAATAACAATAAATAATAACATAATCTTGTCACTTGCAAATAAAAAATAGCCTATCATAAGTCAGTCTTTTTTACCGATTTTGTAAGAAATAAGTACACACACAACAAAAAACACATCTTCTGTTTCACATATTCTGTTATAAAGAGTAATATAGATTTTTATTTCCTATATATCCACGAGGAACTTTGTTGCACGGGCAGAATCTCGAACGTAGTCCTTATTTTGTAGATTTCCACAACAGAACACAAATCACCCTCAAAGTATCATGTGCTAATTTTTTATGTTTACGCGTAAATTTAAACGCAGTTCATTCGAGCGTAGGTTTTGTATACAAGTACAGTCGTCGCACGGCGTCTCATCGTGTAATGTGTAATAAAACGTAGCGTGTGTGCGTTTGTTGCAACGGATGAGCCCTAATTACCCGCAATTACCACTAATGCAGCTCTGCACTTAATGAAGCGCGCACCTCATTTGTTCGTACCGACCACTTGACAACGCAACACTATTGTTCCTTTTATGATTTTAAAGGTGCAAAATGAGGTTTTAATATAAACTCCTGTGATTGGAATGGAAACGCGATGTTTTTGTTTTATCGTCACTTTTTTTAAAATAAAAATTTCTGTACGATTTCTATACCATTTTACTAGAAAATATTGTCTACTGCGCAAGTCAAATCACGTAATCGTCAGGTGTAATCTCTCGTGGCGCAGATTGTACTGAAGGAAACTATGATTTATGAAATATTTTGTAAATGGAAACGAGATGTTATTATGAGAAGAGAGGTAGGGCACAGCGGATAATCCGCTCAAATCGGAGCAGCCCGCCTGGAGAAGGACCTCCACCTTACAGAAGATCGTAGCCAAATAACATTGGTCTAGGCGATGTTGTGTACCTACGGTGAGTAGGGTCTCGAGTTCCACTTGGGGGGTTGGGATTGGGAGAGTTGGCGCGTGAGTGATACCCCTGGTAATGCAAGCGTCTATAGGGACGGTGATGCTTACCATCAGCGGGCCGTATGCTTGTTTGCCACTTTGTGGTATAAAAAAAAATGTTTTTGTTTCATCGTCACAGTTTTTTTTTATTTGGTCACTTGATTCACAGACTGTATAGTCAGCTTGAAACGAGGCTTAAAACAGAGTAGACGAGAGATATCATATTTATTACGCTTGGCCTTGAAACTTGGTAGTTTGATGCAGCGCCTATTTTATACTTACACTGAAGTTTGGAATTGGTTTTAATTTTAAACCTTTGTTTCAAATTGGATTTAATACCATCTAGCGGCTTTATGCTCTGCCACTGGCAGTCCTTGGCAATGTAATTGATTAATTACATTAAAAAAATGTATAGTCAAGTTATTTGATATAATAATCTTTCACTATACATCATAATTGTATTCATTACGAAGATAATCAAGTACAATATAGGAGTTAATTGAAAAGCACACATAGAAAACTTATTTCAATATGCCGTTGCATTACAAATATGCGTGTAACTATTATAATTGCATACTACTATGTTGCTAATATGTATACAGCATATTTATCCTAAGTTGCGGGCTATATACGTGGAATTTAAAAGATAAATAGAGTTGAGTTTATGGCAATAAGAGATTCTACAATTTCCAAGACAAATTAATAATTCTACTAAAATTGTAAAGTATTTTCGTTTGTAAAATTTAAAATTGTAAAGTGAGAACTGTTGGTGCTATTTGTATTTGTTAAATCGATTAATTACATTAATAACTCCACAACTAATATCTAAATATACATTTTATAATTTTATTTCTCTAACAATAATAAATTTTACGTGCAGGCTTGCTGCGTCGAATGGTGAAATCACAATTACGACATCACACAACTCGAACGCTGGTCCGGCGAGCAGCGCGGGCAGCGCGAGCTCCGGCCCGATGGCGTCTCCCCATCCGCCCATCAAAATGTCACCGAGTTCCGTCAAGTCGCCGGCGCAGGAAGATGCTGATTTACTTGCAGATTCACCTAGTAAGTAGATTATATTAAATTAACGTCCTGTGAAGATGTAGTTGATATAAGTGGGTCTATTCTGGTTATTATAAAGACTGTTAAAATCTAGTCTGAATTTTAAGCTCTATCGCGTTTTATATTCTGTAAGAGCGCTTTAGATTGGAGTTTTTTTTACGAGAATAGGCCTTGTCCCCTAAGATGGACATGGACTTCCGTATTTACGATTTAAAATTTGGTAGGTATAGTATAGTATCGTTACGGTAATGTTTAGATCGTGTATGAGATTATAATTGTGTAACATTGAACGGTAAGAGTAAAACATGACATGTCATGACAATAATAACTAAGAAATCAATGTTAACAAAAGAAATTAACAAAATAAAACAGATAAATTCCTTTTGAACTTGCAGTCCTGTTACAGAAAAAGATATTTTTTTTAAATCGTATTCAGTGCTTTTTCTTTATAATTTAGTACAAAACACTTAACAAGCGCAAATACTATCTTCACGGCATTCCGCGCAGAAATGTCCTAACTCAATTTTATTCGGTGTTTTCCTTAAACTCCTAAAATATATTTAACTACTACAAATTAACATTGTTCTCTATTGTAACGTAACAAAAGCAAGCTAACGGCCAACTTAACACTATTTTGGAGTCGACACTAACTCAATTCTACTTATCCGGAAAAGTTTTACGTTCTAAGCATAGAAGCGATCCATTAACTGTGAAGTCCAACAATGTCCTAGGAGTCTAGTAGTTATTTCTAACGCTATAAAGAGTTGTAGAGGCGATGCAGTGTTTGGAAGTTGCGAGTGCGTTCCGGAACTTTGTAAATTGATTAGTAAAGTAGGCTTGCGGTCGTATTCGACGTAGGTGAGCCGGCACTGCCCTGATCTTGTCAGCGTGGTTCGAAAAGTCAATTTTGTTTGGTTTAACCCTTTAAATACTTTAATGGATTTTCGTTTATGCGATTTTGAGAAGGTAATTGTTAAATTCCTGTTTCACTTTTGAAATGTATGCTCTTTTAAAACGTCTGTTTATGATTTAAGTATCATTTATTTGGATAGAAATAATTTCTAATTTATTAAGATCAATTTTTACTTAATTTTATTAAACTTTGATTTAAATGTTAAAATAGTCGTCGAAGGTTTACTTTTTGTAAAGAGTTAATATATACATTAAACACATAATATCCTGTACTAACGATTATTATAAATTGGTTACGTATTATGATATAAAAGTACCTATAGAGACACATACATTATACAAAAAAGCTTTCATACTAGTATATTAGCAATAAGGCGGCCTTATTGCTAAAAGCAATAAAGGCAACCTTAGGCTTACCTTACATAATATAAAAATATAAAAGTAAA
This sequence comes from Endotricha flammealis, assembly GCA_905163395.2. Classification (NCBI taxonomy): domain Eukaryota; kingdom Metazoa; phylum Arthropoda; class Insecta; order Lepidoptera; family Pyralidae; genus Endotricha; species Endotricha flammealis. The sequence continues at coordinate 4,134,874 of LR990864.1, read as the reverse complement.
ATACAGTTGAATAATATCACAGGCACCTCTATTTTGGACTAAGTCTAATATATGGCTAATAAATACTTAATCCTCGATCCTAGACAACATGCCGACATTTTGTATCGATGTATTTTGACTAACAGACACTCAGAAAGACAATGTCTAATTGGTAGTAATTATTGAAACAGTAGACTAAAATTCTAGACTAGACTTCTGCACAAAATATTAGGTGACAAATGTAGACTTTTAAGTAAAATGTGTTTTTTTTAGATAAATATTTTTCACACAATTCACACAGCCAAACTTGGTCTTAAAGTAAGGTACTTAAACTAATTAGGTTACTTTAAGAATCTCCTAGATTCTAGATATCCATACTAATATTACAAATGCGAAAATGTGTTTGCTTGTCTTCCTTTCACTTCGAAAGTAACGAATGGACTTTCATGTTTTTTTTTTGGGATAGGTTTAAGGTCTGGAGAGTGACATAGGCTACTTTTCATCCCGGAAAAACAACTTATTACCACGGGAAAAAAATGTCAAAGGCTGATCCTCTGGACCACACGGTCGAAGCGGGTAACAGCTCAGCTAGTATGATTTAAAAGTAATAATGTTTTGATGCTCTCTGATCCTCTCACATAATATCGACGTGAAGCAGCAATGCGTTTCGTTCGGTGAGTGAGAGATCCGGAACTTCCGGAAGCCCAACGCCTTCTCTATCCCCTCTTTCCCCCTCCTTCTTTCCCTTCCCTTTCTCCTTCCTTTCCTCCAACCTCCTTGGTTGATAACGCATTAGTAAAGCCCCTGGTGTTGCTGATGTCCATAGGCGGCGGTGACCGCTTTCCACTTGCTTGTTTGTCTACTGTATGACATAAAAAAAAATAGTGTGGCACTCGGGGACTGCCGCGGTAAAGCTATTGCATAGCATTTTTTATCAATTTATGCAATTATAATCTGGTTAACAGAGTCCTCTATGAGGGAAGAGCGGTAACAATTAAATTTAAATGGTTAAATATAACACTGGTTAACAGAGTCCTCTATGAGGGAATAGTGGTAAATTTTATCGGTTATATTTTTGTATGCATTAAATTGCGTATTGAATTTTGAGTCTTATTTCGTTCAAATAAGGTTGAATTCTGTTTATTAATTTTATCGGTGTTATGTTAGGTTTTATTTTCGTTACGGAATTTCTTGATTCGGTCGCCGCATTCAAAGCCCGCGATAAAAGCTATGCAATAGCTTAAAAATGTTAGGTAAAAATAACTTTAAAATGTTAGGTAAAAATAACTTAAAAACTAGGTGATGTGATATTTCAGTCAACTAGCTGGAGTTTATTTAACACAAGATATTTTTATTCGGCCCATTTCCACATTTTTAGTCTGTCCCCGACAAAATAAAAGGTTACATCGACCTGCTTCAAGATTTAATTAATCTATTTTAGTTTTCAATATTTAGGCTATTATTAATTACCAAAGAACCAGTTAGTAAATGATGAAACAGTCATTATTCTTGTAGAATACGTATAGTCAACCAATGAAAGGGGTGACCAGCAGCGTGGTAAAAAGCTAAGAACAAAAATTATCATGCTAACAATTCTAATGTAAGAAGCATCGTTATGAAATTTCGTAATTACTATAGATAAATAAAAATTCGAGTAAATCACGCAATATTTAGAAAACTGTATAAAATTTGCAGCCCTGCTTAACCCTTTCATTGGCTGACTGTAGGTACATTATAGAAGTCAGCACTTTTTCCCCAAATTTTGAATGGACTAATACTGCAATATTTTTTTAAAATGACGGTACAAAAGGCAACGCCCTAAATGCTAGCATCTCAGAACATCTTCTCAGTAGCATGATGTAAAATTAAATAAAACTTATTTGCTATTTTAATATTTTCAAGTCAATATGTTACTAGAAATGTTTATCGTGAACTTTTTTTGCATAATAGATTTTCCTAATTTTAAAATTTTTCTGCTTATCCTCTTTAAATGATTACTGCTTTTAATTGGTAGGTACTATGGTGCTGACTCGGTGCTGATAATTGGGGGTTTCACCTCAATGGTTATGAAACTTTAGTGAAAAAAATACTATGATGAAACTGCATATAAACAATCAGCTAACAGCCATACTATAAAGTGTTGATTACTAATAAATAAACACACACGCATTACGGCATCAAACAACGTCTATGTTCAAGGTGCGACCCAGTAAGTTAATTGTTCGATAATGAGTCCATCGATTCTGATTAGGGTTGTCACTACATTTTAATTTGAATTATGGCGCATATCTTAACTCTGTGATTTTACGAATCCAATCGTAATTCATTTTTTTTGTGATCGTGATTTATGATATTGGACAGCCCGGTGGTACGTTGGTAGTGATGCTACATGAGGGCGCGACTTCGATTCCCGGTTGGGGATAACATTTATGTGTGCATTTATGACTGTTCTCGAGTCTGTGTGTTTTCTATGTAATAAAAAGGAAATTATATTACGACAATATATTTATTGTAAAGTACCCATAACAACAAGCAGGTTCAACTTAGCTAAATTTGGAACCAAAGTGCGCTGAACATTGCAATATTTTCTGCAACACATCATTATATTTGCCAATGTCGTCAGATTCTAAAATGTATTTCTGCGCCCGTTAAAAGCTTATCACATCTAAAAGCCGGATACAATTTTCTAGAAATATAAACATTTGAAATAAGCCCACAGATTATAAATAGTAACATACCGGTAAAGTTAATTTAATATCCGAATATACAAGTGCCGACAGCCCTAATTAGCTATTCCTGCAACGATATACTGCAAATGTAATTAACGTACGTAATGCAAGCATCGATGTCGCTAATAGTTGCTGGCGGTGGAAATTGTTTGCTTTATCTTTAAAAAACAGATGGACATACCTACCTTATACATACATATTTAATTGTACGGTGGCCTCGAAGCCTCGAAGATAGGAGGACCATTTTAGAAAAAAATCGCTTGCGCATCTTGTAAGCAGATTTTTTGGCAGCTCCGTCCTTTTCTCTGTTACCAAACAGGGTTTTTGTTTATTAGAGCCACATGTGTCCACTAGGATGTTGGATGTTGCAACCAAAAATCGTCCTAAAGATGGTCCTGCTATCCTCGAGGCGACGATACATTTTTACAAAGCACGATTTAGACCTAAGATTGTAAAAGTTTATTGTTTACTCCGTTGCCGACACTTCTCTCAAAATGCGGTGTCCACATAATACCGGAGTCGTGGCACTTATGCTACGACATTATGCTGAGTGGAGGCCTATTTGGACACGTTTGTTTTGTTTAGTTTTAAGAATTTTAAGTTATAATTGTATTTAATTGTGTTCCAACTAAACAATATTTTCTTTCTTTCTTTGCTGTAATACAAGTCATTTGTATGTACCGTTCCAAAATATTTCATCATCATGATATCAGCCACAAGAAGTCCACTGCTGGGCATAGGACAAACGTTTCTTTCCATTTGGGGAGTTTGGCCAATAATCGCCACGCTTGGCAATTAGGTTGGTTGATATGTTACTTCTTAACCCTTATTCCATTTACGTGGGGTCGGTACAGCATGTAAGTTTTTTCCGTTGCTCTCTATCATTTGTCATATCCACCGTAACGTTCCTGCTCCACATATCCTCCTTGACACAGTCATGTTACTATGGAAATGATTTGAGTTCAGTGTCAAATAAATTGTATTGAAATCTTGTTTCTCAGCAAACTATAGAGTAAACCACTTGATAATAATTGCCAACGTACAACGATTTCTAGAATCATCTGAAGAAAGAAATTGCTTCTTATGAATTTTCTAGATTTTTTCAAGCCTTATTAATGATACAAGTTATGATAAAAGTTTTATGAATTGAAAAACTAGGCTGGCATTACGACTCTATTTAATATCTGTTGCCTTGATTTTGATGGTGGAAAATTATATTATTTTATGAAATATGACAGACAAACAGGCAAGCGGGCCACCTGATGGAAAGTGGTCACCGCCGCCTATGGACATCGGCAACACCAGGGGCGCTACCAAATACAAATAACTTTATTCTGCTAAAAATGTGGTGGATACAGATATTTGAAAATGTCATAAGTTTCACACATTTCACCAGACTCAAAATATATAAAATTCAATAGGTAGTAGAAAATTATAAAATAAAAAAATTTACACACATAAAATTATGAAATATTAATGACTAGTAGACAGAATTAACATGATTAAAAATAATTAAAATATTCATCAATGGAGTAGAAACAGTTGTGTATTAGCCAGTTTTCCAGCTTCGCTTTATAGGCATTTAAAGACAGAGACTTTATATCCTCGCCCAGTCTGTTATATATCCTAACAGCCATTTGATAGCTATTGTTGCTAAAAACTGATGTGGTCATTGGGAGCATGTTGAGTCTGCTTGGATTCCTAAAACAGTACCCCACGTTTTCCTGCCGCTTTGTAAACAAGGTATGATGGTTCTTAACGAATACACAAGTTTCAAAAATGTATACGCAAAGAACTGTCTAAATTTTTAACTCCACGCGACCACCAATGCGATTACAACTCTGAAAAATGATTTGACTTTTGCTTTGAAAAGTTGCCCCAGTGTTATGTAATGATCCAGTTTATGAGTATTGTAAGACAAACATAAACCTGAACGGCCGAAATTAGGCCAGAACTTTAAGCAAGTACCATTTAAAACAATAGCTCCGCAAATCCATTTGGGACTTTTATAATATACGACATTTTTACATGTGAGTTTTATTTGCTTCATTGTCATTATCGTCTCAGCCACAATCCATTGCTGAACTGCTTTTTCTGATGAATATACATAAATAGGGTAAGGTGCTGGTCCCAAAGTAGCTACGCTTAACCTGTGTTATCGGTACCAGACAACGAAAACTCAGGCTCAAGAAACACAAATGCCATCACCTGATCTTTTCCGAAGTTAGAATTAGGGGCAATAAACATTTTTACTCATAATTTAAAACATTTTTTTCATACCACAAAACAAGCCTTCGTCCCGCCTGTTGGTAAGCATCACAGTAGCCTATAGACGCTTGCAATACCACTCTCGCTAGGTATCACCCTCGCGTTGCCAAGCCTCCCAACCCCCTCAAATGGAGCTCTGGAGACCTTACTCACCGTAGGAACACAACATGGCCGAGACCAATGTATTACATGTAGAATAAACAAAAGAGAAATACAATGTATATTTAAAATGTAATTTATGACTAAAGAAAACCTAATCGCTACACAATGTTGATAATTCAATATAAAAGTCTGATCGTGATCGTGTTGTGTAAAAACGCGAAACGGGTCCTCGCCCCGAGTCCCAGTTCTATTGATTACTATTTAATTCGTTGTTAGTGGATACAATTACTAAATTACTCAGTTCCTCTCCTGTTTGCCCCTTCCAATTGTCTAAATAAATCGATAAGCGTATTTTTGGCACGAAACACTCTCAGGAGTTTTCAGTTTCACGTTTAACTAATGTAATGTAGTGATAATGTTCTACACCTACAGTGTTTACAGTTTAATTATGTATATTGTTAGTCTATTTGGTCCGGTTAATTTCTAATAGTACGAAATACGTATAGTCAAAATGAAAAAGATAACCTGGGGTCTTAGGCCCGGTTTCCACCAAAGCGGAGAAGGAGAGATGTCTTTTTGTATAGAATCTTAAGCCGTAAGCCAGTTGGCCAAAGTATGAAGTACCAAGAGTACAAATTAGGATTTGCCAGAGATGAGAGACCATTTTCGAAATTCTTACACTTTGGAGAGCAATCGGTCGACATGGAGTAAGTAAATCAAGAAAATATCGATGCATGTCAATTATCACGTGTCAACGGGGTAAAAAGATACCAATTTAAACCTTTCATAAAATTAATCATAATTTAATACAAAGCAAATGAACACAAATACCTATTTAATTGATCAGTTGAAAAATTGCTTAATTACAAAGAATATTTCTCAATAAATAATATAATAATGATACATTTTATAGAATTCACAAAGCTTTACTTACATTTCAAAGAAACCGACGAAGTACGCTGTATCGAAATTAATGAATTAACTAATTAAAATCCATTACAAATAATTAAAATGATCGATAAAATTTGAACGCGGACAATAAAATTATTTCAAAGAGTTTGCCGACATTTTTTTTCATTTACGTACCGTCTTTTTGTTTTTTTTTTTATATAATTTTTTTCAGAAAACTTGATCAATGTCAATTTCTACAAATAGCCTGTTATTTTGTTTCAATCTATCGACCGCAAAGATAAAAAAATATTTTCTATGCTTACAACAAAACTAGAAACTATTTCGACATCACTCGATATGGTCCAAACGTTTGCTCTTAATTGCATTTAATCGTCTTAAATAGGAGTACGTGAATTGTACATAGTGGACCATTTGTTCTCGACTTTCCCAGTATCTATTGATTTCCTTGTATGTCTTAACAATCAGTTTATACCTTTAAGGTATTAGACTCGAGTACTCGACTCTATCAGTACTCGATTAATAGTAATAAAAAATCCATCAATTACGCTGCACAAAGTATGTCTATCAATCTTTTAAACGGGTAAAGATTTTGACTTGTTTTACAATAACCCTTTAAAATAATAATATGTCAGATAAATTGACAGTTATTGCATGATTTTTGACAATGTTATGAGTATTGCAATTGGCCTTTAATGTCTATGAATAGCATTTTTTGTTTGATTAAATGACTCAAAGCAATTTTCATATTTTTTAAGAGAATCAAATAATGATTCCTTTGAACTTCGTAATTGTTTATCAATTGCTAACCAAAATTTTTTATTATTAAATAACCTTTTGATATAATGGGTTTTTAATTACAGTGAATCAAATGAAAAGCCCTCGATAATTTCGAAAAGGCCAAACTTTTACCGAACACGACTAGAATTCTTGAAGAAACTTCTTCAAAAGTACTTAAAACAGTTATAATACGCGTTAATTATAATCGATAAACGTATTCGACTATATTGTAATCGTAACATGAATCGAGTCAATTCGGCTCGCGTAATTTCACCCATTACATCTGTTCACAAATTTATAATTTGCGTATCAGAAATCATATGTTCGTTCGATTTTATTTCTTATTGTAATTAAAATAAAGTATTGTTAGATTTTTTTTTTTGTTTTAACGACGTAATTCAGTTTACATGATTCACCTAATCACTCGAAAACTTTAATTAACAATAATGAACGGTCGAATACGAAATGTCGAAATAGCGGCCCGCTTGGCAACATTACGTTGAATTTTTCGGTTTTAAATATGCATGGCATGTGAGTTTGGCATTAGATGGTTTGGTAAACGCAATACCGATATTAGAGGATCATTATCGAGAGAAAACTGTGCGGAAATCGTGCGAGAGTTTATTGTCGAATCGGAAAATTCGAAAACTATAATGTACTTATAATAATTTTGCTTTATGTTTCGTTTTAGGGGTATTTATAATGATTCTTTGATTATATATTTCAGATATTATTAGGTCAATACAGATCGTGAACAAGTTCAGATTCAGTGTTCCTCAAACAGGGATACTGGATGAACAATAGGATGTACAAGGTGATTTTTTAGTCACCAGCAATATTGAAGCCCATTAATATGACCAACTTTTACCATACATTTTGATCGAATAGGTATGAACATTTTGTATGAAACAGCTGATTTGACATGTGCACCCATAGTAAAAGTTGGTCATATTCATGGGCTCTTTGACCTCCTTCAATTTTGCTGGTGACTAAAAAATCACCTTGTATTAACTAGACGTGGATGCCCCCCGTTGATATTTAAGATACTCTTCCAACGCCACCCTTAGTTGTTACACTGTGCTTGCACCAACTGTCCAATTCAAGGCTTTAGTGACTAGTGTATTCAAGTGAGCCCTAAAATGACCATCACTCTTCCAAAAGGGAGTGTGCGATTGTTTAACGTCATATCGACTTAAAATTTAATAAAACAAATTGAAGATAAAACATCTCAGTCCAATTTTCATACACATCAGAGGCAATTTTAACCAAGTACTTTCCGTCAATTAGCGATCGCGTGATAAACTAACAATTAATTAGCTTTGAAAGATAAGTCAATTGGTAAAGTAGTTACTATGCCATCCTAAACTCAATAACAATAATGCATCAAGATAACCGTACGTTTAATTGTTTAATTCGTGTAATAAATTAATTAGATACGATTATCTTTGCGTGTTGGTCTGTTTTAGACCGTCTTCCGAACTCGCTTTTTGTACCAATCGAATACGAATGGGTAAAGACAACTCGCTTTTTGTACCAATCCAACACGATTGGATAAAGACATTGTATAGAGATTGTTTTTATTTTACAATACAATACAATACAAAAACTCTTCATTGCACCAAATACAATTAAAATATTACAGAGAATTATGAATTATTAATTAATTATTTTATTATGTTTTCTACGAAAATCTTTCAGAGATTTCAGCTTAGAGACACTGCTTTTAAAGGTGGGTTTCTTGTTGCGTTCATTAAAGAACGATTTTTTGACGCAATAACAAATTGTTTGCTGGGGGCACGTGAAGCCATCGGTCTTGGCTATTGTCGATGGATGGCGGCTTTAAAACACTGACCTCTGCCAATCCAAATTGGAACTTATTTCCTTTGCTGCGTGTTTGAAAAATGAAGTTTGGCCGACGGCCTATAGTATATTGAACTCTATTACGTGTGTTTGGATCGTTTTTGGTTAATTTGTGATGGCTCTTATGTTAAGTTTCTTATGAAATTTACAAGTAAAATTTTATTGTATGGAAAATTTGATGAGTGTGATGAATTGAGTTTATGTTATCGTTTATTAAGTTTTTTGAACCCGACATTAATTCTATAATAATCATTGTTATATAACAAGGTATACCATGACCATTATTTCCCAATTTCACAAATGAAACAAAACGCATAGGTTGGTATAAGTGGTCACGTGAAAATCGCTTGCAAACACGACTTCTGTACGAGTAGTGCTTAGTACCTTTTTTTCACCTCACCTTCGAATATGAGTGGTTTATGATAAAAATAGAGCTCTGCCTTTTGACCACAAGGCAATATACATTTTTTATTACCTAACAACAGAAATGGATGGTTCGAGAAGGAGAGAAGAGGCTATTGCAAAGCAGCAGGAAATAAATGGACAGTAAAAAAAAATTCCTCGTTCGTATGATTTTCATGGACATAGTGAAATTCACCTAAACATCACAATTGTCTAAACAAACGTAAATCAATTTTTCAAATGATCGTAATATATTCCAATCAAACAATTCACTTGGGGCAATCACAATAATAAACCATAATAAGATCCAAACAAAACACATCAAAGGACGGCACCGAAATATCAAATTACCTCCCCATCGAAAACCCCCTAAACTAATTACATAAGAACATTTCCACTAACTCATTGATAGATAACAAACGAAATTAGAAATCGCTTGCAAACACCGGTAAATGGAGAAACGATTGGCAATTTACAAACCCTACTCTGTCTTAATTGATGCAGACTACTCCTTAAACTAGCGAGTAGCGAGGGTAGGCAGCGAAAGTAATTTGTCATCGGTTAGCTAAGCAGGGGGGAAGCAGTCGCGAGCCGTCCTCCGCGGAGGTAGCACGTCTCTAATGACATCCCGCATAATTAGGACGCCAGCATCTACTAATTACATAAATTGCCCACTAAACTTCGCTATAATTTTGCTTTACACTTAAACGCTGTAATGGTAACAGGCTTAGAGATACCGCCGCTTGTTACTATGTCCTGCTTCACGAAATTAAACGTTATGATCTTTAATTAATATGTTGTATGCATTCATTGTATAGTTTATTGTCTGAAATTCAACGGATCCTAATTTATTTATGGCTTAAGATGACCTTAAACCTCCTATATTATTTTTAACGAACTCTTCAATTGTATATCTATAGTCAAGAATTTAATCAAATATGATTCTAGCCCATGTAAAGGTATTAACATACTTACAAGTATGTTAAGTAGGCTACTGACACATGCGAAGGATATTTTTTGATCTGTCAACTGCCCAATGGACACGCGTGTGTTTTGCTTACCCTAAACAATAGGTGCAGCCCGTCATACATTTAAACTTACTACTTGCGACTATCAAACAAAATGATTTAAACCAATACACACAATAGAAGTTTGACAAAGGATATACTAGCAGTTGACGTCTTCTTCGATTAGATGGATGACTAGCGCACTCTATTATTATAATAAAGAACAAAAGTCTTGTTTAAAGTTCCATACCACATACTCCACGTGTTATTGCAATTTGCAACGTCTATTAATAGCTAAGAGTCCCGAATATTCTGTTTGAAAAACTGACAGTTCATTTTGACGAATATGCTATTCGACACTGGTGAAACCAATTAGTATGTTGAATTTAAGAAGTACATATTTTTAAAATTATTTCTTTTTGAATCAGACCAACCAACAATCAGCCAGTCATCGAGCAACGTGGTCGACGGCATCAATTTAGAAGACATCAAGGAGTTCGCCAAGGCTTTTAAACTGAGGCGTCTTGGTCTAGGCCTTACCCAGACTCAAGTGGGTCAAGCCTTGTCCGTGACAGAGGGCCCGGCGTACAGCCAAAGCGCAATTTGCAGGTATTTTTTATTATAAAAACGTTTCTTATGAACAAGATAATTATAAAAGTTTGCATGTCTCTCAACAAAAATTTAAATATGATTTATGACAATAAGACACTATATTTAGTTAAATAAATTAACATTTTAGATTCAGAGCCAATATCTTTTTCATCATCTACAACATTTGTCAGGATTCTTGGACTGAATTCAAAAGTGGATAATATTCATGTTAATTTTTACACTATGTAACCTTTAGGAATAGTCGTAAGAAATGTAATCCGGATATGTGCTTTGAGTCGAAAGTATGCCGTTCATATCCCCAACATTACGTTTTTGAAATGTTAACGAAAGCAACCATGCTTGTCAAGTAGGGGATGTGTACAGCACGCTTAGTAGTAATGTGAAAAATCAAGTCGCACGTGTGTCAAAACCCTACAACAAAAAAATAAAATGCCACATTATTCAAAGAAACTCCGTCACGGTTATCACACCCGACTTTTTAATATCGTTAATTGAAGTGATTTGTAAAACAGCTTGACTCCTTTCATTGCTTACAATTCGTTTAATTAATTACCTTTCTGGCTCCTGTTCCGCCCGTGGCTTACACCATTTTTTACTAGCCGCGTGCTTTCTAATGATGCCCCTGTGTCTTTTCATTTGATTGATACGGAGCATTCAAGAGAATAGGTGGGAATTGAATATTGAAAAGATTTGATCATTTTTACAATTTTAGATAAGCATATGATTTATTCGATTAAAAATCCTAGTATACTAGTAGGATTAAAGTAGATGATGAAACAATCTAAATCAATATATATCTATATAAAAGGAGAAGTTGACCAACTGACTGACTGACATATCAACGCAGGGCCTAAACTATAAGGGTTAGAAACTTGAGATTTTGCAGGGGTTCCTTTTATAACGTAGGGGAGCACTAAGAAAGGATTTTTAAAAAATTAAACCGAAATATACGCAAACGAAGTTGCGATTAACTAGTTATTAATAGCCTTAACATTTTTTTAGACGGTAAACGGACTGATTTTATTAAAAATGCGGTAAACATTCGCCGAGATGTGGTACAAAAAATCTGTGATGAAAAAGTAGTTGTAGTTTCTATAATACCATAATGCATCAAAATTACTTGAGTGAAAAAACAGGAAAAAGAGAACAGCCATTTTGCTTACTATTTAGTTAAATTTGTACCATAGAAAGCAAAAATAGATAGATTTACACTTCTGAAAGATGTAAAGCCATACACGCCTCCAAAGATAGGAACAAGTGGGGAAACATCAACAGTGAGGACGATGCAAGGACACTCTGAAAGAGGAAGTAGAGTAAGCTGATCAATTACTAAAAAATAAAAGTCCAATGATAAAATACAATAAATTATAATGTATGCAAACAATGGACGAAATCTCCGCAAAACTCACAAAAGGGTTTAAAATTCATAAAGATGTCCAACAACTGTATAATTTTTATTGGCGTGCTCTTTATAAATCGTGAATTTATTACGGATTGACGTCGTTTACGCCCTTAATGTCGATAGGATCGAACAGAAACATCGTATTTGGGCACTGATCACCTTGTTTCGTAGACGTGAAATAAACGGGAAAATCACGATTATACTGCTTTGCTTAACGTTTTGACCAGCGGGCTTTTTTTTTTAACAAAACTCTTAGATTGTCAAGTGAGTGAGTTGAACCATTTTTGTTACGTACCGATTGTCAATTTATTTTATTTCCGAAAAGTTTATTTAGGATGTTTCTCTATAGATACAATTAATTTTATCGAAAACAAGAACGTTACTTGTAAGCATTCTTTCATCAACAATATCGTCTCAACACAAGGTTATTGAGAACTGTTTACTGTTGCGTCCTGTGCAAACTAACTTTGCTTCGTCCTGTTAATTTTGCTGTTAATATTTTGTGATAATTGCCTGACAGTAGATACATTTTGGAAAAAGCAGGTGTCACGTCCACAGCACGAGTGGTCTGTTTTCGGCGAACAAATCGTATTTCGATGCAAAGCGTAACAGTGCTCGGGCAGGGCAAAGGAAATTTCAATTGGAACCACCCCCGACCTCCTTCGTATAATAAAATCATTAATCGTTACTTCTGTTCCAGTTAATTAATTATCTTGCCGTAATTACTTTTTTCGTGTAATTAAAAGAGTAGAATTCCCCTGTCTTTGTCCCGTCCTGATTTCATTTTCCATTAATTTTTCTTTCGACTCCCTCCAATTTGGTGTCACGACGTCGCTACATGGTAGTTACCCCTTTGATTATGCTGGACTTAATTAATTTGCATTTTAATTAAAACATATTATTTCAGAAAAGAATTAATTTAACATTGCCCATTCATAAACGGAAGCCAGTCTTTTGTTTCGCTTTGTCAAATTTATTTTCTTTGAATACTTTTGGGTATAGTGAAAACTGGAGTTTATCAAAGTTTAAACGTTGCTAATTTTATTAAATCGCCAACCGACGCGATCGTTGTAAAAGTTTGCTTTTACAATTATAGGTACCTTCTACTATGTTCTGGTTTTCTTTTGGTACACACCTAACTTAGACACTGCTTTTAAAATTTAAAAGCAACTTTAACTCCAAGTGATACTTTGAACATAGTGTTACTAAACATAACCTTTTTATAAGGAAGTCGTTTAAATTTGAATGTATTTGATGTATCTAAATGTAAAATAATGATGTGCCCGTGGTCATTGCCACATCTTGGGATAAACATTGAATTAACCATGCCCCTGTCCCTTCGGGTTGCACTCTATTATAATTTTATATGAGCTACGTTGTCAACATTTCAGATTAAAATTTCATTTGATGTTGTATGGGAAACAATAATAAGGTAACACGAAGATTTAGATGTTTCCAGAAAATTTTGAACAACCTATCTATAGGAAGGTTTTATCTGATGTAGTTAAGGAAAACAAAAAATCACATTTGAACCTTTTTAGCACGGGCGCAAAAAAATACTATTCCTAGAAATTTTAATTATTTCAAATCATCGTTTTTAGCAGATGTTTAAATATTAGAAACCAACCTTTCTAAATTTAGTTAGTTTTGGCTGTGTGATAAATTATTTTATGGAATACATATAAGCGTGCGGCTTGATCGTCCTAAAATGTATCATGTAATCTGTACTGTATCATCTCTCCAGATCTAGGGAGATGACCTATCACTGGATAAGACAAATCTAACATATAATTTGTTGCCGTTCCCAGTGCCCTGGCTTCGCAGATGCTAGCAGCTCAGCTGTCTTCACAACAACAAAACATGTATGTGTTTTGTTTTTTACCCCTACACAACGTACCATCACATTTATCGTGTATTTCACCCAATCTACTAAGTACAACAGTATAATTACAACAATAGATGCTATTACAATGATAAATTTGGTGGTACTCATGTTACATGCATTAAGCACACGCTTTGACTCACTTTCGACGGCCGGTCCATATGTAGAATGTCTTTAAATCAAAATGTTTCAACGCTATTTAATGTAATCTAATCTAGATCGGCGATCCATGCATTCCATTTGAATGTATGCCGCATATAATTATTTGTAATTACCAGTTTTGACGTTCTTTCTTTTCATTTTCACACGTACGGTATTTGCATACGAGTAATTATAGTAAAGGCGCCCCGCCATGCATCATGTACGCAGGCTGTTACATTTTGACGCTAAGACACGCGGCGCATTACGAGCGGCCACCAAACCATGTCTATTCGACACCATGAGTAATCGTTGTGAGAATTTTATCACTTTTATTGTAGTAACATCGCGATGAATTATTTCTTGCTTTCCATCTAATCTAGCATGATGTATTATTTCATTACTCTTATTTTTATTAATATTCATTTTGCGCAATTCAAAAGCCAGGGCATTGGCATACGTTACCTTTTCGTTTCTAATTGAATTCGTTGTTTTATTGTTACATCGTTCGGTATTAATCAAACTGATTACCCCGGCATTTTAAATTGCCTATTGTTTTTTTATATATATAATCGTTAGCGCAATGTCAATGTCCTGTGTTTATGCTAAGTTCATTTGGATTGGGTAAAGTCCGACCGCGTAAAATAACATAATACACGTGCTTTAGTTCACCGCGCTAAATTTTTTTTTACCGGTTGCGTGAATAGTGAGAATCTAACATTAAATTTGTGTTCGATACAGATTTGAGAAATTGGATATAACACCAAAAAGTGCGCAGAAAATCAAACCGGTGCTCGAACGGTGGATGAAGGAGGCGGAAGAGAGGTAAATATTATGTTTGAGTGAGTTTGTTCGTGGTTTTGTGCTACACCGTGCCCGTGACACATTTGGCCTATAACGCTTAGCAACGTTGTGAAACATTTCTCAAATCTGGACTAACTAATGCTTGTACGGGCTAGACGTTATGTTTATTTGTTACCGCTGTTGTTACACTAACAATATTGACATTGTCAAAATTTGGAATATAAGTGATTTCAAATTTTGGTAATGCCCCCTTAAACACGTCAAAAATCTGCACATCCTTAACCTCTTTATTAATATAAAATAAACCTAAGTTTAACAAAAACTTGTCTTTTGTCATATCGTTTAATTCTCCTCGATAACAGTGATATAGCAGGATTTAGTTAATAATACATAGCTTATTTTTAATAAGGGTTACATTTTAGTACCATGTCTATTGATACAAAAAACTAAATACCAATATGAATTGAAGTTGACTTAACTATTTTCTACATGGTGTGCTAATAATTTGTGTACGTACTCTACTGTTTTATTTCTAGTCTTACCAACTGATTTTACTAATAAATAATTACTAAAGATTTTAACTTTTTAACACTTAACATAATATCATCACTTTTTACATTTTCATAATCACGGCAAAACATTTAATTAGTAAAACAAAACACGCACGCGTACTAACTCGTTGTTCATTGTATCGTTAACGGTTATTCTCAATCCCATGGGAATTATGAAATAAAAATATATTTTACTAGCTCTAATAATCTGATCTGATTTATATTTTTGAAAGTTTAAAAAAAAATGTGTTGAATCTATTTATTACAAACAAAAGTATACAATTTTGTCTTTACAATGATCGTGATTACTATGTAAGTACACTATAATTCTCTTCGATTAAAGGGAGACCCATATCCCAGCTGATGATAATGGATTGATATGATGATGATGATGATTAAAACCATACTTATCAACAACTTGAACTCAATTGATGTTGGTGAAAGAAAATTTAACAAATACAATTTTCATTTTGTTTGAAAAATGTGTTTTTTAAAAACTGTGTATATTTTTGACGTTTAAATAATTATGTATCGCTTTATATGATATTTTTATGTATTATGACGCAATATAATGTATTATAGAATATAAGTAGTTTTAAATGGTAACTTTACAATACAATTTTGTCCTTTTGCGCAAAAATAATGTAAAAAAAAACCTTTACTTTATATACTCTTAAGATATTAAATAAACTGAATCCTTTTTTTAAATATTTATCGAACTTTAATACTGCAGCATAAAGTTCAAACCTGCCACCTTCTCCGCACAGTGGCGGTCACCAAGGACCCCTAGTGTTCATATTACCCGCGAACGCTGAAGCTGTGGAATTAGATCCCCGCTGAAGTCTTTTCTTTAGACTATAATATGGGGTTCTTCAAAAGGGGCATTAAAAGATTTTTTACATGGTCGGCAACGCGCGAGTGATGCCCCCCGGTGTTGCAAGCGTCCATAGGCTGCGGTGATCGCTTACCATCAGGCGGGCCGTAAGCTTGTTTGCCACCTTTGTGGTATAAAAAAACCCTGACTCATACAAAGTTCCAGTTATTAAGTTAAACCTACGCTAGGGGTCGTTGTTGAAATTATATTCTCAAAACGAGATGCAAGTAACGTCTAAGGCCCGCCGCACATGTGACTTTTTGTCACCGAGTCGAGTGCTATGAAGATTTAAGGGAGTACGCTGACTATGGTGACGTGACATTACGGTGACTTCGTACACTCGACTCGGTGACAAAAAGTCACCGTGACAAAAAGTCACAAATGAGCGGCGGGCCTAAGTATGTAAATTTCATAAACAAATGAAGGTGTCACTTAAATCTTTAACGGGGACATAATAAAGCAGCAAGGGGGCACTGGATCTATCGATTTTACATTTCGCATCATTAAAATGCATTATCTGGATGCAACGGAAAGATTTTAACATTGCAAATTGTGCATTGAATTTGAAATCGCCTATCCTTCTTGGTGGTAATTTTTAACGAGCGTTCCCGTTAACGACAGTCCTTGATTTAAATAAGGGAATAGATCTACAATTTGGCTTTAATTCTGTTTCGTTTTTTTTATTAGCTTAAACTGTATGAATTTTAAAAACGCTTAGTAGTAAAGCGTAAAGCGGTTCGGATTGTTATACTTAAGTACTTATTTTTATTTGGACCGACACGTCCCGAGTGCTTTGTTACTAGTTTCTTCTTCAGTAGATTAATGTTATTTTCAAATAACTTTAGACTTCAATCAAGCATATAATGTCTGTTTGCGCTGCAATAAAGATAATTATAATGTTACTGGCCAAGCCCAAGACACCTAGTACTTAGTTTGGCCTAGGCTAAACTAGTTCTTCCTGAAATCGGGTTTGGCCTTAAACTTCATAATTATAATTTAAGAGACCATTTTTACAATAAAAGGCGCTTTGGACAAAATGTATTGTCAGGTTCCTACACACAAAAAGCACCTAACTCTAAACCTAGTCTAAAAATTAGATACTAAGTATTATAAAAATAGCATTATTTGTATAATAAAAAAACTTTTGATCGGCACAGTACTTAGTCATGTCCAATACGTCATTTGCAAAAAGAATAGGGATGGCTACGTCATATTGATGTTGTTTCTGTCGATACTTTTCTCAATATGATGGCGTCCTTGGCGTATAGGACAGAATAGCGCTTGTCAAGTAGGTATGAACTGTGTTGGTCAAAAGGATGATATCGATAATTTTAAGCGTTTAACAAAAAAATGTCATGGGATCGAATGGGATTTAGGTACTCAAAATTGACCCAGATATCGTAAAAAGAACATACAAAACAATTAAACTGAAGGAATAACAATTACAGGTACGCGTCTGGGCAGAACCATCTGACAGACTTCATTGGTATGGAACCGAGTAAGAAGCGTAAGCGGAGGACCTCCTTCACACCGCAGGCGTTAGAACTGCTCAACGCACATTTCGAGAGGAACACGCATCCATCGGGTAAGTTGAAACTAAAAAACTTATATGCAACCTTATGGCATGGACATGTTTAATAATTAATTTTTAAGACAAAAATAATAAATAATTTTTAAAATAATAAATAAAGAAATGAATATTAATCACCTGGACTTGCCGGCCTCCAAAAAATTAAAAAAAAAAAAATTACAGGAAATAAAATAAATAGTCTTCTCTATAAAGGCTGGCGTCCTTTAGCGGCGGGTCGGGTCGGGGCGGGTCGCAGCGCACCGCCGACAAGAATACGCTTGGCGAGCGATCCACAGATGCGATGCGGCCCGACCCGCCCCGTTCCGTCGCTAGTGTACGATATTTCATACAAAACATAGGCAGACGTATTTTTGCGTTGCGATGCGGCCCGACCCGGCCCGCCTGGTGGACGCCAGCCTTAAGCGTTTCGGATTTTGAGTTACCGAACGCAAGTAGCATATCATACACTTCACACTGGTTGTTCCGTATAAACGTGATTGAGATGGTACTTCCATTCATTCCATGGTACACCATCTCATTATCAGTTACGATTATTATACGATTGAGATCAAATTAATATGAGTAAAAAATATTTTGACATTAACTTTTCCTCAGTCCTCTGCTAAAGTGTAATAGCAGTATACCTACTTTTTCTTTAATAATACATTTATTAAAATGAGTATGTAATCAAAATGTATTAATTGTATCTTGTGTATATTTTCAGGCACTGAAATCACCGGTTTGGCCCATCAGCTAGGCTACGAGCGTGAAGTCATCAGAATATGGTTCTGCAACAAACGTCAAGCCTTGAAAAATACCGTCAGAATGATGTCTAAAGGCATGGTTTAAAATTAAATAAAAAACAATACTCCTGTCCATGACAAAAAAATCTCAAAAACAATATGGACAAAATTGGTTAAGTCCTACCTAAAGTTAGTGACGAGAAGTGATTTAATCGATATCGATGGATTCGCTTTGGAGATCTGCACGTAGGATCGATCTCGTCTCGATATTCACTTTATTATTTGCATCGATAGTGTCTTATTTAAAACGGTGTTCGATGATTCGTTTTCAAAAATAATTTATATGAATTAATCTGGCCTTAATGCAAATCTTTGTGCGATTCCAGCCAACGTAAGAATGGGATTTACATAATATTAAGTATAATGTAAATGTAAAGTAACAAATTTCGACTGAAATATTCGTCTCGATGTAGTTTACATTGGTAATTGAATGGAATGTCATAATTATAGGTGTTTGTTAGTACAAAATAATGAATTCGGCGACTGTGCGAAAAATTTTGATAACGTCCGTTACAAGCAAGAAATATTTCAAATTAAAAATATGGCATTCATTACATCATAGTTCCACATTTTAAGCCCATAGATGTACCACAGTATTAACTTAGTCACACCTTGTAACCGAAGGGTACGTACAACGTATACATTTTACAAGTGCATAGTGCAGCAAGAGTGACGTAACACAATTATTCAATGTAATGAAATGTGGGTATTCCTAGTATTAGCAGTTTTTTTGTATTAAAAAAATATTGCATTTTGTAAATAAGTACAATATATTTAACTTTCGGCGATAATTTGTAATGTAGATGAAACATTAATTTATTGAAATACTCTGAGTTGTTCCGTTCTAATTAGCGAATGTTGCACTAATAGTTTTAGGAATAATATCGATATTATGAAAGTAGATAATGTGTCGTCAGTCTTAGTGGCCTACTGAGAATTTTTTAATCTTTGGTAGGTTTTTGTTAATAGATAGGTATAAAACGATATGTATAGAATAATAATTAAATTTATCGTCATAAATTGTAAATATTGTTTCCGTAATTTTATTTCTATAAAATGTATGTATTATTAGTTTTACATTTTACAAAATAATTTGATAGCTTTTTAAAAGTTTTCTTAAGACTCAAGTTGGATTTTTTGGCAATAAATTAACATCTTGTTTTATAATTTACATTACGACTATTTTCGGTTTCTAATAAAATATTGCACTTTGTAATAGAGAATACAAGTAACAGGTGGTCTTAAAATTTTATTTTTGCAAATGGCTTGATGTGCATATTTTTTTGGGTAGATAAAAATATTAACTATAAAAATTGCCTCGCATTTGGAAATGTAGATTTTGAATATTATACATATATAGATTTTCCAAAAAAAAAAACTAAAATTTGACATTATTATAAATATGTTTTAAGTATTTTCCCGAAAAGTATGCACAGGCATTATATTTGACACTGGTGCTAATTCTGTTGTAATTTAACTAGACTAAACTAATTTTGATAGGACCAAAGGTGTTGTTGTCCTCTCTTAGTTTACAATTAGTGACAAGGATAGCAACATTTCTAGTCCTGTCAATATTAGTTTAGTCTAGTTAAATGTACAACAGAATTAGCATCAGTATTTCAATAAAATTCGTAGATTTTTTTAAAGTTAATAAGGCACTTTTCGAAAAATTAACCAATATTTTTTTTCATAAATTCAACAGCTTTCATTAGATAAATCTAATTTTTACAATACTTATCTCAATAAGTGTCGCATCGATCCCTATTTGTCACGATTCCGATAACAATAAACTATTGTGTTTATTGACGACATGTATTGTATATATTAAACCCGTACAAATCACTACACTACAACAATAATTATAAAAAATATTATCTTTGAAGTAGGTACATTTAATAACATATTTTTTTCGCCTATTTAATACTAGCAAACTTTTTATGTATTATGAAAGTCCCTAATTTTTGTTTAATTTTTTAATTGTTATGATTTGGAAGTCAAAATAATTAAAGAACTATTCGAAAAGTGTTCAAACATCTTCATAAAATAATATAATAATAGTCGTTATCTAAAGAACTGACTTTTTATACAATTTTATTTGTACATTCTATACACTTTTTATTCTACAAATACAGATTCCTGTAAATAATTTAATTAGATATTTTAATTAAGACCTACTGTTAACTGTATTTGCGATAGTAAATAAGGCTGTAATGTAATGTATGTTAATGACCAATGAAAACCAACTTGTGATCATTAATATTTGTACTGTTACCTACTACTTAACAAGAGTCGTTAAAAAATAATATTATAAAAATTGAACATATTTTTCGGCTGTTGAAAAATTGTAAATACAATATTAAGGATAATAAAAACTATTTGGATTAATATTTAGGAACAAAGGGAAAAAATATTATCAAAATTTATATTTTCAAAAATTATTACAAGTGCAAAAAAATGTGTATTTAAAAAAAGGAACGTTTGGCCATAATGCAAAATTACACACCAATGGAATTTTTTATCGACTTCAGCACAACACTACACTCACACAAGCAGTAAGGTATACAGTCGCTCAAAATCGTGCAATGCGATGTTGCGCGTAATCTGTACTTATTATTTTTGGATTCAGATTTTTTATTATAAAAAAAAATACAAGCCATTGACAATTTATTACAATCGCGATCGATGTATTTTAATTCGACGTTTAATGATTATCTTAAATAAATAAAAGATTAATAAAAAATCTGAATCCCAACAAACATTAGAATAATAGAACGAAGCATAGGATGCTAAGTACAAATGATTTTAATTTAACTATAACTGCTAGTCCGTACAATTATGATATTACCCGGCAGAATCGCGTTGCACCTGGTTTTCATAATCCGTATGTAACTATATTAAAATAGTATACAATTATTAAAGTCTACTTACACATAAATTCAGCTGTAACACATTATTCAAACCAAACTGTAACAGTATGTAATAGTGTATTAATTTTTTCTTCCTATAATGGTACCGAACGAATGAATATGGCTGCTGGTTTACGAGAGACGCAGAATAAAGACAGATAACTGTTTGAATATTTTGTTTTATTCCTTCTCTGCTATCGTGAGATAGTGTGAGAGAGACGGAAGCTCATTCACCCCTGTCCTTTCTCCCTATTACCTTTAAAAGTAGGTAAGTAATTAGATAGATAGGTATTGCATTTTTAGCAGCGGAAGGCTCTTACCACTGAACTGAGGGGTGCTCGAACCTCGTCCTAGAGTGACACTGAGAGAGGAAGGTCGAAGAGTAAAAATAATTAATTCTACATAATTCACACTGCGCCACACGGCATGGTCTCAAAAGTAACCTAGGCTTTAGCCTGCTTGTGTTAGTACCAAAACAACATCTATCTATATACATAAAATTCAAAGTCCTGACTGACTTAACTATATATCAACGCACAGCTCAAACCGCGCTGGCTAGAGATTCTAACTTTGGAATGTATGTTCCTTACGACGTCTAGGGGTGTACTAAGAAAGAATTCTTCAAAATTCCCACGGGAAAGCGAGATATACGCAAACGAAGTTGCGAGGGTTTTACTAGTACTGTATAGGTAACGGTTATATTATTGTACCTACTTAGCTACTAAAAAAATACCTATAAGTACCTACTCGAGACAAATACAAATGCGTGCCATCACATAAATGTTTGCTCCGTGCGCGATCCAACGCCGCCCTCTGGAGCCGAACTAGCCGAAGGTAGGGTCACTCACTACCAACTCAGAGTTTCCGTGGCCTCGTCACTTAGGGGGCGAGTGGCATCCCGTCAGTTTATTAGTGGTAAGTTCCACAGTCCCCACCGCATAATCCCCGGGCGGTGGGGCTTCTGCAAAGCTTTTTTCTGAGGATAATAAAAAAAAAAAGGGTCACTACCAAAACGCGCCACCGAGCTGTCAGATGTTTATTTTTTATTTTTATGTCATACAGTAGACAAACAAGCATGCGGGCCACCTGATGGAAAGCGGTCACCGCTGCCTATGGACTACCAATGCGTTGTCCACCAAGGAAGTTGGAGGAAAGGAAGGAAGAACGGAAGGGAAAGAAGGAGGGGAAAGAGGGAATAGGGAAGGAGTTGGGCTTCCGGAACTCTCACTCACCGAACGAAATGCATTGCTGCTTCACGTCGATATTCTGTGAGAGGGTGGGTGGTGGTAATAATGCTGAGACATGCCAGCATTCCGCACCGGCATACAATTTGTTTATGATATTAAACTCCTCTCTCCTATAAACACTGACCTCAACTAAGTTTGTACCTCTACACGATGACCCACTACGAACAAATTCTCTATACCTATAGGTAAAGTTTGTGACAACAAGCCTGTGACAGCATGCTCATTTAGCAGAGTCACGAAAGGGAGGGTTCAGACCGTCTCGTCGCTCGCTCATGACATCTCCCATGAACCTGTGTGCAATTCACGTAACAGGAACCGATTCTAGTTCGATTCAATGACACTCGCTGTCCCGTTCGATTCCTATTTTGTAGGAGTGAGACAGCGAATGTCGTTGAATCGAAAAAGAATCGGAAGGACCAAGGACACCTATAATTTTTCAACAGTATTTCGAGTGTTATGCATGTAATCGCTGCATGGTAATATTTACTGTTAATTCCAGCTCATAGTAGGCATCAAATTAATCTGAGAAACTACCAGGAAGTCATTAAAAAAATATTGTACAGCAGATGAAACCGTGAAAACAGTCAACAGCGAAAAAGAATTACTTCACCGAATCTTTCGTTCATTAAAATTTTAACTAAACTTTTTTTCACTGTTCACAAATTGCAAGTGAAACAATAAAAACCCTTGCTGAACTGCATACTCCATTCGAGCTTATTTTAATCGATATTGATTTCGATGCCGACTCGAATCGTGTGCTTTCAATGAGTTCACATTTTCATAATAACTAGTAAAAACCACCTAATGCAAGGAAAATATAGTTATTTTGTTATAAATAGGTTAATTTATTTTAGTCATTAGTACATTACTTAAATTATTGTTCATTCATTTATGAATCGATTTTGATAAACAACCTAATCAAATCAAATAAATAAATTGTACCTTATACTTGTTATGTATTATATAAATACCTTATGGTATTTAGACTATTTATTTATTAGATATGTATATTGATATGTCCTGCTGTTTACTGTGTTTTGCTAGCCCTGCCCACTCCATTGCAGAATTTCGTCACCCTAAGGTTGCCTTAAAAAGATTGCTTTGAGCAATAAGGCCGCCTTGTTGCATATACACATGTTTTGTTTGTTACTTTTACTGTTTACTGTATCACTGTGTGTTTTGCAAATAAAGCTTATTCTATCTATCTAAATCGATTCAAACGATTTGTTTTTATTCATCTCTAGTAACAAATTCAAAATGGCGAATTTCAGAGCGTGTCAGACTGTCAGATAGACAGAACTGTCAGACGTCATGTCAGCTTGTCTTGTCTAGTTGTCTTGTCTGTCAGTGATTTAATAAAGTTATCGACCTAAAATAATTTATATAAAAATAGAATTTAAAAGGACGAAATTCTATAATAAGATTAACAAGACCTTAATTTAGCACACCGTTGTGTCTTATGCAATTGGTTATGTTATAAATAACCATCTATAATCATGACAATAAGAAACATGTAAAATGTTGTGTTGAATTTTACAGGGTAAATAAAATCATACGTAAATAATTACGTCACAGTCGTGTAGTGCGGGAATACCGGCTGGTGTTAAATGGTTGCGAAGACGCGTGGTGTGTAAAGGTCCGATGAATCATTAGGTTAATTTGCCGCGAGCGAGCTGGGGGCTTGGCGGACATTGACTGTTGACTTATCACTCAAGAATCCGGTGAAGTGAGTAATATTTATGAGATGATCGAGAGCGTATCACGTCGGGCCTTCAGTAGCTCGAGTGGTACGTACAACGTACGGGCGTCCGAGTTAGCGAGGGAGAGAAAATTAAATATCTTCAATGTCACTGTGCAGTTCTTGGACGAGACCCAGCATTCGTTTCAAATCGAGGTACGTTTTATTAGAAATATGTTAGGAATATATAGTCATGTCCTAAGGCAACTGACTGTAACCAAACACAGTACCTGATCCTAAAGCGTCTGTGACTCACTGTAACCTAACAGTCCCCTGCCCCTAAAGCGACTGAGAAAACATCGTACAAAATTGTGACAATATTTTAATATTCTTAAGTTAAATTAAAATGGTTTAGTTTAATATTATAGTATTTGTACATTGATTGTGAAGTTTTGCTATTATTTCCAATCGGAAAATATGTAAAAAGCCATCCATTTAATATGGTCGAACACATACAAAAAGCCTATGTCTAGCTTTATCCACTCGCCTAGCAACCTTATGTTAAAGGTGTCTAATAAAAGTAGGTAAAATGTTATCCCTAATAAATCACTAGGATTTACTATTGTTTGTATCTAATCATGATTTTGGCCTAATATAGGCTGAAACGATGAAATGATGAATCATGTTTTTAAATATAAAATAATTGTAAAACTTATAATAATGGTTCCTAAGGAAACTACTAAAAGAACTCTTTAATCAAAACTACCAAATTATTCTATAATCAAAAAACTATTTAAAACCATAATCAAATTTCATCAAAGTTTAAAATGTCAGGCAATGTTAAGCACATTAGGGTAGATTTTTATGTGATTTATTTATGTGTCTTTTAATAATTAATTGTATTTTTTTCAGAAAAAAGCAAAAGGAAGTGTCCTTCTTGATCAAGTTTATCAGCATTTGGAATTAATTGAAAAAGATTATTTTGGATTACAATTCACTGAAAATGGTACAGCGCCCAATGCCACTAACACTGAGATAACGGTAAAGTACCTACATGTGTTCCTAATTATTATGAATATCTAGGCTATGAACGCAGGAGTATTGAATGTTGCCAATGAATTAGGGTCTCCAATTCCGCGACTGTACGGACCCTACATAAATTTATAATTGAAAAAAACTTATGAGTTGTCATTTCACGTTTTGGAATAAGCTGTTTGTTTGTTTTTATGAAATTGTTAATAATAATCAAAAGAAAGCATACTTATTTATTATTTAAAACTCCATAAAAAAACTTTAACTTATGTGTTAAATGCATACTGGTCATAGTTTTTTAATGGAATAAATAAGCCATAATTACCTATTATTTGTATATCTTATAATGTACAAGATTTTGTAGTACCATGCAAAAATTTAATTGAAATCTAATATAAATTCTTCATTGACTTTAAAAGGTTTTTGTGTGCTCTTGCTGCTAATATTCAAATGTATATAAACAAAATTATATACGAACAGTCACATGTCAACATCTATCTTTTGAGGAAACAAGTCTGATATCATAGATAAGGAACTAAGATCGAGTGAGACTTTCAAGTACATATTATTTCATATTCCAATTTGATCTCTTTCCTATTGGAATAAAGTTGAAATCTTTTATAATTATCCTTGTCTTATATGTTAGTTTGTCACTGATTTCATTATAATACATATTTCTGCTATAACGTACAGTAAATGAGTCATACATTGGCTGTTATCCTTATGATTGTACATAATTAATTAATTTCATAATTATATTAGTATAAGCGGTATTACGCGTCTGGAAAATAGTACCTAATCCTTCCTTGTTTTTTATTATTATTTTAAAATGTTGTGTAATCACAATTTTCTTTTTAAAAAATCTTTATAATATATATTGAATTGATTTTGATAGATCCTGTGTGATTTTTTATAATGGAATAAGCTTTATTGTAAATGTATATATATCCTGAATGATTATTATATAAAATGCTTTGTCACCCCCTATTCTCATAACAAAATCCGATTCTATTTCGATTCAAATGCAATCGTTGTCTCACTCATACAAAATAGGAATTGAACGGGACAGCGAGTCAGTTTGAATCGAAATAGAATCAGTTTTTGTTACAAGAATAGTAGCTGAATGACTGACTGAGAATTAACGCACAGCCCAAACCGCTGATCGTAGACACATGAAACTTGTATTGTGGGTTCTTTGTATGATGTAGGCGATAAAAAAGGTTTTTTCAAAGTTTTGACTAGTACACAAATAAAATAGGTAAACAATGGATACATAACCTTACAGGTTAGTGTATATGCAACAAGGCGGTCTTATTGCTGTAAGCAATCTTTTCAAGGCAACCTTTTTTAATGTTTTGCATGGAGCTATTATGAGATTCATGAATATTTAGAATCATTCTTATCCCAAACCTGCATTAGTATAAAATCCTGTAGTTATTTATTTACAATAAACATATTTATGTATATTTATCGGCTGTCTAGTGCCCAACAAGCTTTGCTTAGGTTAGCCACTGTAATACTGTCTATAGTTTGGAACTTCCTCCGACCCTCTTGACGACCTCCGTGGCGTAATGGTTACCACGCCAGACCGCCACCCAGGAGGTCCCGGGTTCGATCCCCGGTCGGGTCATGATGAAAAACGAACTTTTTCTGATTGGCCTCGGGTCTTGAATGTTTATCTATGTTTATGTATTTGTTATAAAATAAAAATATCGTTGAGTTAGTATCCCATAACACAAGTTTCGAACTTACTTTGGGGCTAGTTCAATCTGTATGAATTGTCCCTATATATTTATACTAGCTGTGCCCGCGACTTCGTTCGCGTGGTTGTCGAAAACTCTATCGCGATATGAATCATTTTCCCCGTTTTTCACTGATGCTTCCGTTTAACTCCTTATGGGATGTTTTTTGAGAAAAATATTATACTCGTGTTTCGTACTTTTCAATAAAGAACCTTCGTGCTGAATTTCATTCGAATAACTTCAAAAACGGCAAAGTTTCATATTAACTTTGTGCCCCCGTTTATCCCCTAAGGGAAGATTTTGAGAAAAATATTTTACTCGTGTTACATGCCTGTCAATAAAGAACCTTAATGCTGAATTTCATTTGAATAACTTCAAAAACGGCAATGTTTCATACTAACTTTGTGCCCCCGTTTAACCCATAAGGGAAGATTTTTAAGAAAAATATTTTACTCGTTTTTCATGCCTTTCAATAAAGAACCTTAATGCTGAATTTCATTTGAATAACTTTAAAAACGGCAAAGTTTCAAACTAACTTTGCGCCCCCGTTTAACCCCCCAAGGGATGATTTTCGAGAAAAATATTTTGTTCGTGTTTAATGCCTGTCAATAAAGAACTTTCATGCTGAATTTCATTCGAATAACTTCAAAAATGGCAAAGTTTAATACTAACTTTGCACCCCCGTTTAACCCCTAAGGGAAGATTTTTAAGAAAAATATTTTACTCGTTTTTCATGCCTTTCAATAAAGAACCTTAATGCTGAATTTCATTTGAATAACTTTAAAAACGGCAAAGTTTCAAACTAACTTTGCGCCCCCGTTTAACCCCATAGGGGATGTTTTTTGAGAAAAATATTTCACTCGTGTTTCATACCTTTCAATAAAGAACCTTCATGCTGAATTTCATTCGAATAACTTCAAAAACGGCAAAGTTTCATACTATCTTTGCACCCCCGTTTAACCCCCTAAGGGATGAATTTTGAAAAAAATATTTTACTCATGTTTCATGCTTTTTAGTAAAGAACCTTCATGCTGAATTTAATTCGAATAACTTCAAAAACGGCAAAGTTTCATACTAACTTTGCACCCCCGTTTTACCCCCTTAGGGGATGAATTTCCAAAAATCCTTTCTTAGTGAGCACCTACGCCCCAAAAGGAACCACCATGCAAAATTTGAGACTCCTGGCACTTGTAGTTTCGGAGATTTCGTGATGAATCAGTCAGTGATTTCCTCTTTTATAAATATAGATTTATTATTATTTATTATTATTAACTTTTAAGAGAGGTAGGGCACAGCGGATAATCTGCTCAAATCGGAGCAGCCCGTCTGGGAAAGACCTCCACCTTACAGAAGATCGTAGCCAAATAGCATTGGTCTCGGCCATGCTGTGTTCCTGCGGTGAGTAAGATCTCCAGAGCTCCACTTGGGGGAGTTGGGAGGGTTGGCAACGCGTGAGTAATTCCCCCAGTATTGCAAGCGTCTATAGGCTACGGTAATGCTTACTATCAGGCGGGCCGTATGCTTGATTGCCACCTTAGTAGTATAAAAATAAAAAAAACTAGATGTTATTCGTCTAGAAATATTTAATAAACACATATGCCAACTATGAATCATTTTATACCTTTAATTTACAAACCTAATGTTGCAAAACTAATTTCAATGAAAACTGTACCTTATGCCTCTCAGTTTACAGTTGGTTATTAAATCTGACCAGTTTAAGATTAGTCTCCTTGACTTGTGACCACATGACCTAAGTGATCCTGCAGTAATTAGACGACCAGTCCAAATGACTAGGATCTTCCATCATGGCCGATTTTGTGATTAAAAGTATGGGCTATTTAAAAATATTATATTGTCATTTTCTAAATTTTTTGATACAGCCCAATAAATGGCGATGGGAACTCTGTTTACACACATTTAGCATGATAACAAGCGTTGACAAAGTTGTGAACGAATTATAATATTTGAATTTTTTTATTAACAATCTGGGTGCACAGTGGTGCCCCCGCCAAGTCGAGCGATAGTATTTATTAGGTAATATTGCACTAACACTGCAGGGATACGGATCTCCCTTCAATCGAAGGGGACTAGAGCATACTCTGCCACGCTGCTCCAATGCGGATTGGCAGAGGATTGTACTAAGTAATATAAGTAAATCAACGTTTGATTTCGATGCTTACTTTATTATGTAGAATAGATAATTTATTTAATACAGATTAATAATATGTAAAACATGACGGGCGAACATCAAAATGTTAAATTTAATTCGGCGTAATTTAATGTTATACTTAATTGTGTCTTTAATAAATAAATATTTTTTTTTATTGTCAACAGCGTTGGTTAGACAGCAGCAAGTCAGTGAAGAAGCAAGTGGGAGCAAATGCACAGTTTTGGTTGGCTGTCAGATTCTACCCACCAGAACCTTCGAGGTTAGCCGAGGAGTACACTCGATATCTCCTATGTCTTCAGTTGAGGAAACTATTGCTTGATGGCAGAATGTCCGCACCAAAGAATACCGCTTTACTTCTGGCATCATTTACAGTTCAAGGTTAGTTCCTCATCATCATCATCCTAGCGTTATCCTGTTTGCTAATCCATAAGGGTGCTTACATAAAGAAAAGCCCTGCTATTTGAAATAAATAAATCAAAATTAAATCAAATCATGAATATTTCTAATAACACTTGTGTCACTAGTATATAATATATTTTAGTAATACTAATTATTTATGGGCTGCCTGAAATAAGGAAAATATTCGGTATTATTTAGATAAGTATTTAAACAATAGAATGTTGTCATACATTTACTTTTCCCCATACATAAGTTTATTTAAGGAATTGCAGGAAATTATAACAAAATACACAAATATAATCATACAGAAAATCCAATATTTTACTAGACAATTACCTACAGTAGAAGTGAACTTAACTAAATCCTTCCTCATATTAATAAATAAATAATACTACTATTAACACAAGATTTTTATTCCATACTTCATTCCGGGAATGAAAACAACCGGATTTCGCAGGCATCTTCTAGTTAGTCATTAAAGTTAAGACTTAAAATTTACTTTTTGTCAATAGAGTCTTAACTTTATTGACTAATTTTTAAACGGCCTTTACACTTGGGTAAATTCAGAGTCTAACAAAATATCTTGCCATACGAATAAGAAGCACTTACAACTTCTCACTTTTTAGTATTGCACCATCTCTTTTGTTAGACTCTGAATTTAGCCAGGTGTAAGGGCCGTTTTACTTATAAAAGGACATAAAATATAGATATTATGATTTTTTTTATTCAGGTTTTTTTGACGCAACGCATCGTGTTGCAGATGCAACGCATCATGTTGCAGATGTGTCGCGTAAATTATACTAACTTATTCTTTCTTTCAGCCGAACTCGGAGACTACAATGTCTCAGAACACCCGCCAAATTACCTATCAGAGCTCTGTCTACTGCCTAAACAGAGTGCAGAGGACGAGAGACGAATACGCGAGCTACACAAGCTGCATAAGGGTCAGGCTCCGGCTGATGCCGAAGCCAACTTCTTAGAGCACGCAAAACGATTGGACTGCTACGGTGTTGAGTCACATCCCGCTAAGGTGAGATATTTTTAACATAACAACATTTGTCGCATGACTTCTATCTTACAGCCTTTGTGCTAAGTGCCAATTGACTTGTATTTCATGTTGTTATTCCTAAACCTTTATTCGACGTAAAATAAATCAATTGCCACTATACTGACCGACCTATTGTTACACACCTACCGTTTCTTGATTTGTAGGCTAGAAATTTCTGATTGGCCACAGGTCTTGGATGTTTATCTGTATGTATTTGTTATAAAATATAGTATCGTTGAGTTAGTATCCCATAACACAAGTTTCGAACTTACTTTGGGGCTAGCTCAATCTGTGTGATTTGTCCCTATATATATGTAAAATATAAAAAAAAAATATAAATTACTACTTTATACAAAGGGGTACGCGGGGATTCGAATCCCGCGCAACTTAAACGTCTGTGTGCATGAACAATTTATGTTTGTCTTGATCTGGATGAAAAAGAATATTTCTGTATATTTAACAGCTATCTAATACCCATAGTACAAGCTTTGCTATGGGACTAGATAGATGGCCTTGTGTGAATCGGCCAAATATTTATTTATTTGTTTCAGGATTACAACGGCAAGGATATATTTATTGGTGTGACATCAATAGGTATAGTCGTCTTTCAGAACAGTATAAGAGTAAACACCTTCTCTTGGAGTAAGATCGTTAAGATCTCGTTCAAGAAGAAACAATTCTTTATACAACTTAAAAGGGAACCGGTAAGTTTTGTATGAAAATATTTGGGAGTGAGGGAGACAGAAAACCACAAATACGTTCTAGCCGTTTCGGTGACTTCATTGGTATTATTGGTAATATGATTGTATATTGTTTATCCCATTATGATCTAATCGAAACTAGGAGTGTTATTTATTACCCACAGGATATCGGCATAAAGCTGCAATGCGTTTCGTTTGGTGGGTGAAGGTTAATAAAAAAAACATTTTCAATCATAGATTTAGTATATACTAGCGTACCTATAGATCGGCTTTGTTTGATTGAGGCGAGACCAAAAACAAAATACACTAGTCTGCGTGGAATGTACATGTGTGCAAGCAAGATATATAATTTTGTGGATTTTTCTTTTAGTTTGAGTTACATCCAGGCACTGCACGGTAACCATATCACGTCGAATTAACACCAAAACTACACTTAAAAACCATAAATTTTGTAAAAATAAGTGGGATTTGTTTTAACATGACTGACGTTAGGGCGATACAAGCCCATAGCGTGTATAGGAAAAATGGTCTCGTCTATCTATCTCGCTCTAACAAACGTGTATGCTATGATCTATCTCTTTTGCATTGCCAATCTTCTTACGCTAGTAAGTTATAATAAATCTATGTTTTCAATCTCTTGCCTGTTTGCCTGCGGAGTGACAGAAAAAAAAAATATTATACGGCGTTCCCACCTACTAAGAATTTTTGATTATTTTTACAGTCGGAATCCTACGACACTGTATTAGGATTCAACATGCGATCTGGTCGGGCAGCGAAAGCCCTATGGCGGTGTAGTGTCGAACGACACGGGTTCTTCAGACTACGGGCTCCCAGACGCAGACCCTTATTAGGTGCCCTAGGGGCACTAGCGGGAATAACCGCTCCAACTGTACCAAGAACCGAAACTCAAGCACTGGAAGATGCTAGAAGATCGCGGTCTAGTAATAGAAGTTTTGTTAGGTAAGTTAAATCATTGTAATAATAAAATGTGTGATTTGTTTGAGAAAGAAAATGGATATTCTATAAATAAGAATGGCAATATTTTTATATAATAAGTCCTAAGAGCAAAAAATTTATTAAAAACACCTTTTTCTGAAACAATTTATTTGCTCTACTTTAAATATATAAAAGAATGTGTATAAAAGATTTTACACTACGATGATGAAGTTAGACGAAATAAGGCAAATGAAAAAATAAGACGTAGTGGCCGTCATATTCGTATTCGCTTAACTGCATTTAATATTAAATAACAATGATTATGAAAATACGAAATAAAACCTCTCAGTTCTCGGTAAGTAAAATCTTGGACTTGCTTGGCTGCATGTTTATATAGCAAAATTGTTATTTTCAGACGTAGCAGTTCAAGAAATCGTGACAGGTCAGCGGGGGCGGTAGGTACGGCGTCTCCCGGCGGGCCCATAGCGGCGTTGTCGGCCCGAAGCGCGAGAGTTACAGGGCACACTGAGCCGCCGCCCCGCGCTGCCTGGACGGATGTGCAGGCGCAGCCGGAGGAAGAGTGAGTTTCAACGACATTCTATTAATATTATATAGATACTCACGAAGAGCATTTAGCTATGAGTGTTGTAACGTTTACATGCACATTATTGTAGTGTGCGTAACCTTCGAAACGCTCGTAAAATCGTTGCACGCTTCGTGAAATAGACTATCTGTAGATCTCTATTTCACGAAGAGCATTTGGCATTTATTCATAAAATAGATGGATATCCTACTAATAACATATGAATCAAATAGAGTATAATCTGCGCCACGAGAGATGAGACGCGTATCACGCGATTCGACCTGCGTAGTAGACGATTTCTCTATTATTTTACTAGAAATCTACTGCGCAAGTCAAATCGGCGATCAATCAGGTTTTCATCTCTCGTAGCGCTTTTTAATCGTACGTGAATAACCAAATCATAAACTAAAAAATTGGATTTTGTTAAAGACTAAAATCTAAATTTGTGTTGTGTGATTCGTCCAAGGATATTTATTTTATTTATTTATTTAAATATGTAAAATTAATTCTAATTAAAACTCCAATCCGATGGTTTAAAAAAACACCCCTTGTTATATTTTATCAGTACTCATTCAACACTACTTCTCAAATAATAGAGAGAGTGTTAATGAATGTTGATTGCTGCGTGTACAGCGACGGCGGGTTCCTGGAGCGCGCCCTCCGCGTGCCGCTCTCGTACGTGGACGAGTCGTCGTCCGTGTCGGAGGCGGCGGAGGAGGTGTGCGTGCGGCTGGCGGCGGGCGCCGACGGCCGCTTCGGGTTCAACGTGCGCGGCGGGGGGGGCGCGCCCGTGCTGGTCTCGCGGGTGGCGCCGCGCACGAGGCCGCAGCTGCAGGAGGGCGACCAGGTACCTGACACGTACAACACCTTAGACTAAATAAAAGCGGTTACGGTTCAAATTATAACTCCGATTTTTCTTTATTGCAGGTGATATCAATAAACAGTACAGACGTGGACGAATTGACGCACGAAGAGGTGGTACAACTGATAAGGAACACGAGAGGCGTACTTACTTTAGTCGTCAAACCTAACGGTAAGTTAAAAATAGCTCTTTTATATGTTATTAATAATTTTGAGTATAAAAATTTTGAGGTAATGTTTTAAGTAATCAAAAATCGATAAAATTATTATCTATACATATAAAATGTTTGTCCTGAATGACTGTCAAATCTACCACACAGCCTGATCTGATCATAGAGACCTGAAACTTGGAAGATAAATATGAGATGTTAGGACTGAAAATCAAATGCACACTTTATACTAATTTATTTTCACTATTCACTTCGTCGTTAACGTCCTTTCGTCATTTATAATCCGCCATTCAGTCATCTCTCTCTCCCTCTCACCTATATCATTCGTCCTTTTCTTTTCTACTTTCTACCGTCCCTTTCATCCGCCTGCCGTAATATCCTATCATCTCACTCGCACAATGTTACCGTCTTATATGAATAGAAAGGATTTGAATGATTTGAAGGATTCACATGAATAGAAGGGGATACCCCTTTTTTTAGAATTTCGGAAACGACCCCTTTCTCTTTTTTCGTCTAGTTTGATTACAGCTATAAATTAATGTGTCATTAACTTTACATGCATTTCAGAAACTGGCTGTAAGTGTAATTATCCGTTTTCTGATATTACACAAAGACGGTTCAAAGCTTAACTTGAGACCATTTTCAAATATTACCTATTCTGTTCCAGCGGTATACGAACCAGAAGAAAACGGCCCAGAAGAACCAGCGGTATGTTTTGTCCCGCTCGGTTCCGGCGAGTTCGAGGGAGATGCACTGGAACAATCAATGTTGTTACTAGGCGACGGATTGGCTAATGGGGCTGCATTGAATCAATATGAAACCTTATTACGGAGATTGCCGGAGGAACCATCTGCGGTCTCGAAACTACCGCATAATTTGAACAAGAATCGATATAGAGATATTGCACCATGTAAGTATACATTATATCAACCCAATCATCTCACTGTAGGGCGGGTCTATCCTCAATCGAACTAGAGCGTACTCTGCCACGCTGTTCCTATGCGGATTGGCAGACGCCAGTAGTTTTCAAGCAAGGCCACCGACATAACTTAACGTCTATTGTACTCTTCTTTATGTAGATAAACTCTAAAATCTATAAAATTAGTAAGTACTGGCCAGTGCAGTCAAGAGTAGGTCGACTTTTACATACCTTTGTACCTATTGGACTTTGTACCGTTCTTAAGTTCTATGTCATAAGAGCCAAAATTGCACTGCAAGTGTAATGCTCGACGTGCACCTGACTGTACAAAAAAATACCTTTTAAAGTTTCAAAATGAGTTTATAGGCCAAGGAGCCCTATACTGGCCGGCAACGCTTATATTTTTATTTTTTTTATTTCACATTTTTTCATCTTTAAAATAACATTTTCTCAATTTATTCTTTAATATAAACCTAACCTAAATTTGGCAATTGTAGTTCACACGCACTACTTAAATTTAAGTTAAAAAAATATATATATAAACAAGTACGAATTTCGCTGTTTATTACAGATGATTCAACGCGCGTCATACTGAAAAATGGTCCGACTGGTGACTACATAAACGCATCGTATATAAATATGGAAATACCTAACTCAGATTTAGTATTGACTTACATTGCAACGCAGGGTGAGTAATTTTATTTTATAGATATTTTATTTCAATTAAATATGATGACGTCACTATGTAGATAGCAAACTAAGAATAATATCTATTGGGAATCTAATTAGGTACATACAATTAAGGCCATATATTGGTATGCAGAACGGAAAAACTAATAATATAAGCAAATTACAAAATTTTGTAATTACATGGTACATAAGCATGCAGATAAAAGTTCGTGTAAATACTTTCATGCAGTATTTTTTTTTATTTATTTTTTATTCTATATTTATTTAGGGGTTTTGGTTCGCACATGCGACCATGTCAACCCCATCGTGTCCTTCAGACAGTATTTACTTATTTAAATATTAAACTTAAAAACGATTGTATACAAACTTATTAATTAACAACGCTTCAGGCGACAGGGGTTCAGATAAGATAGATTGAAATACTCCCAGATCTAGTTTAACCTTCAATAGCGACAGAAATTCTATTCTATGACCTTCGTTCTTAACACAGTCCACCAATTGTCTATGTGCGAAGTGGGTGGTGGGGAACGGCAAATCGATCGTAGCGCACGACGTGGCAGAAATGTGAATTAATTCTGGACTGTCATGTGTCAAATTGCTTTATTTTCATAACTTCCTTTATAATTTTAAGTAAAAACGTAAAAATTTGCGATATGGGTCCTCGTACATGCTGTGTCGTAAATTGTAAAAACAATGGGAAAAACAGTGCTAATACTAATTTTTTTCCTTTTTGCTCAGTTTGAGGTTGGAAATGTATTTTATGCTTAATCGATTCAAATCCCGTACGTATTATAATATCCATATTTTTCACGCGGCAGAAAATCGCTAGGTATAATATACACACTCACTTTTTACACTATTTTTTTCAATTTCGTTGAAAAACTAGTCGAAAATCAATATCACAAAAATATCTTATCATCTAGTTGACATGATTTGACAGATGACAAGTCCTGAATAGTTGTGGCCACTAGGGGCGCTGTCATCGCGCACACAACGAATAAATGATATACATGCAGTATTTAGAAAGCTTGAATTTAGTCTAAGTGCTAATTAATGATGGAAGATAGAGTAGGCTCTAGGAGTTTTTCAAAAGTAACATCGAATTTAACTCTGAAGTATTTTGAAGGTAAAATTAAGTTTCTTTTGTATTTAACAGGTCCATTAGCTTCAACAGTTGGCGATTTCTGGCAAATGGTTTGGGAGAGCGAGAGCAGTTTGGTCGTAATGTTGACGGTGTTGGCCGAGAGAGGGCGCGCCAAGTGCCACCAATACTGGCCAAAGGTTGGCAGTACGCCGCTCAAGGCAACCAGCACGTTGACAGTACTAACGAACAGTGAACAAAACCTTGGACATTATATTAGGAGAGAAATGACTCTTAAGGTTAGTTTCGTCCTTTTTCTTTTTTTATCAGCGAAGGTAGCGCCATTGACTATCAGAATTTTGACCAAATCCTACGGGATTCGCGCACTTTTTAGGATAAAAAGTACCAAATACATAAAAAATGTCCAACCAGTGTGACAAAGTAATATACTCAGAAACTTTCGGCTTTATAATATTAGTGTTATTTAATACAGAAAAATAATGTACACTACATGACGAGAGAATGTGACTGTGAAGGCCTACTATTCTCTCTTTCTAAATGACGTGTCTACGCGAGCACCCACATAATAAAGTATTTTTGAGTTTGATTTGATTTTTATGATTATATTTGCAGGAAAGCGGCGGCGGCTGCCGCGTAGTCTCCCAGCTGCAGTACACGGCGTGGCCGGACCACGGCGTGCCGGACGACTCGGCCGCCTTCGTCGCCTTCACCAAGCTGTGCTCGCAGCTCAGGAACCACCGGGCTGGTTAGTGTCACTGCTTTTAGGACAGTAAAATAGATAGTAGTCATTTATACAGTAGATTTACTACACAAATTATATATTACTCTATGTACTCTCTAACTAGAGAACATGTTTGTGAAAACTTATTCTCTTAACAAAGTTTTTGAATATTTAACCGCAATTCGTTTTCGAACGTATTTCAATAGTTCTCAACTGGTTTTAGAACATATTTCAATAGTCCGCAACTGGTTTTTGAACGTATTTCAATAGTCCTCAACTGGTTTTCAAACATATTTCTGTATATATTTTTGTATGTTAAAAAGTGGAACTAATTTTTTTATACATAATAATAATATTAATTAGCTTTTAAACTGCTTTGCTTCTTTCGCAGTGATACCAACAGTTGTCGCGGAATCGAGCGAAGAAGAGCGCGTCCTGGAGCCGCCGATGGTCGTGCACTGCTCGGCGGGCGTGGGCCGCACGGGCGCGCTGGTCCTGGCCGAGACTGGCATCGAGCTGCTGTACAGGAGACAGCCGTTATACCCACTAGATTTGGTACGCACTATGCGTACGCAACGGCCAATGTGCATACAGAATTCTGTGAGTAATTATATCTATGTATGTTTCTGCATTACCCGATGGTTGACTGGTAGAGAATGTCTTTAGGCATTAAGTCCGCCAATTGTACTCTCAATCGTGCAATAAAGAATAAATAAATAAATAAATAAATAAAAATATACTAGCAGTTTCCGCGGCTTCCTCTCCTTTAATAAATAATTTTATGTGCTGTAAATTTTTTGACGACTTTTGTCCACATATTCACGCAATTTTTTATATATTTTTTTTTATACCACAAAGTTGGCAAACAAGCATACAAACCGCCTGATGGTAAGCATCACCGTAGCCTATAGACGCTTGCAATACCGGGGGCATCACTCACGCGTTGCCAAACCTCCCAAATCCCCCAAGTGGAGCTCTGGAGACCTTACCGTAGGAACACAACATGGCCAAGACCAATGCTATTTGGCTACGATACGATGTAAAGGCGGAGGTCCTGCCCCAGACGGGCTGCTCCGATTTGAGCGGATTATCCGCTGTGCCCTACCTCTCTTGAAAATAGTTTCTAATCCTCTCACAGAATATGGATATGATATTATTATAGCGGTAATATGCCGCTTTGTTTCGTACTATGAATGTACCGGAACCCCTCCTGCTTCCTACTCCGTTTTATTTCTTTATAAGTGGACAACGCATTCAAAATCCTTGCAGTCGAGGATGTCCATGGGCAGCGGTGATTGCTTACCATCAGGTGATCCGCTAGGTCGTTTGTCTTCCTCTGCCACATTAAAAAAAAAATATTTTCTTTGTTACAGAGCCAATACAAATTCGTATGCGAGAGTATACAGACGGCGTATGCGCAGGGGCTGGTGAAAGCGCCTTCAGAAAACGGTTCCAATTGATCGAAACTTGCCAATTATTGAATTATTTTATTCACTAACATATCATTAGTATTCCATTTTAAGGTCATAATAATGAACATTTATTGCAATTATGCATGTTAAGACAAATTGCGATGTCGCATTCTTAGGCTGCCATCAGACGGACCGCATCACAACAACCGCACCATGGTATAACAAAATAAGGTATTCCCTTCCCGTGACAGCTAGGTCACGTGATTGGCCCAAGATTACGTCATCGGCTGCGGTGCGGTTCTAATATGGTTGAATATGTCACACTGATCGTGACGTAGTCTTGGGCCACAGACACGGAAAGGATATACCAGGTGCAGTTTATTGTACTACGAACCGCACGTAGTCGGACAACTGTATGCAGTTGTACGTTCGACTTTGTGCGGTCATGATATCAAATGTACGCAGTCGGCTGCGGTCGTGTGAATATAATTTAATAATCTATGCCTATAGAGGACCATCTTATATATCTTAATGTTCATAATATTATGATCGACTGTAAATAAG
Organism: Endotricha flammealis; assembly: GCA_905163395.2. NCBI lineage: Eukaryota > Metazoa > Arthropoda > Insecta > Lepidoptera > Pyralidae > Endotricha > Endotricha flammealis. The sequence goes on along the minus strand of LR990864.1, from coordinate 4,095,321 downwards.
CCCAGTGTTATTTTACGAATACCCGCAATTTTATTTTTTTGACAGATTGCATTTTTTTTAAAGAAATAAGCGATATTTTTTTATATCGACAGGCTAGAATATTCTCGAATATTGTAACCGTGACATATCAGATGTGAATTGATTTTTTATTTTGTAACAGTGTATGAAAGTTCCTTAATGGTCAATTCATACTAGCGCGGAGTCGAAGCGCATTGATGCGTCAATCTGAAATGTGACATCGATAAATTGTGAACTGGCAATGTCACATTTCAGATTGCAACACAAGAAAAACAAGGTCTAAGTTCGTGCGCGCACCAAGTAGCATTGGTTGCGTTCAGACGAAATCTTTTAATGCATATGAATTCGCGCCACGCGGATGAATTCGCGGAACCACGAATTTGGGAAAAAGCCTATGTCACTCCCTGATAATGTAGTTTTGTTACTGGTGAAAGAATTTTTGAAATCGGTCCAGTAGTTTCGGAGTCTATTCAATACAAACAAACAAACAATCAAATCTTTCCTCTTTATAATATTAGTATAGTATAGATGAAATATGACGTTGTGTAGATAAGGGTGAATTTATTATGTAAGTTTCGGATTGACGCTTCGACTCTGCGCTAATATGAATTGACCCTAGGTTTTCGTTGTCTTGCATTTGCACGTGATCATGAGGCGTATTCAATGAAATACAAGATATCCTTAATCGTGTTATTAATAAAAAAATAACGTCATGTGACGTTGTGTATGACAAAGTAAATGACATATTTTTTTTGTTTAAAGAATTTATTAACTCATACAGAACATTACATTCACTAACAATGAGTCTTTTACGGAATGCAATGCACAAGACGGCGATTGCCCTTATTTCTTTACCTGTCAATTCATATACAGTCCGTTAGCACTTGGACTGTTATTAGGTTGTCGGATAAAATCGGTCGATATTTTTATTAATAGAATTTTCTATTGTCCCAATATAATCGATTTCATCTGACAGCTGACTCTTTTTACTAAGGCACTGTAATTTCACAAAAAACAAATTTTGTCCTCATTGACTTATAGGCCATTTGCACAATCACATTTTAAACTTAATTCTACATTATCTATCTTAATTCACAGTGACGATTTAATGTGTCGTTAACGTTAAAATATGTTTGTGCTACTCGCCGTTATTTATTCTAGGTGTATTTTTTGTAATGCTTCAATTTCTGTGATTAATTTTATACTTCGAAGATCTATTAGTTTGTATTCTTGTAGAGAAATCTTGCCTTTCTAACGAATTTAATGTATTATTTTTATATTTAACAAATTACTTTTAATAATTTATTTTGTGTCGTTGTATTTATGTACGGTTGGCCTCAATAAAATGTGTCAAATATTAAATAGACAAGCATCGTTGGTTACCTCAATGTATTTTAGAACTAATGCATGCAAACAACCGAAATATCAAAAATTATATTTGGAATAAAATATAAGGTCCTAATTTATTAATGAACTTTATTTTAACATGTGTTAAAAGGAAGTCTATATGTAACCTAAATAGTCATGTGACAATATAGGTTACATATGATCGTTTAAGCAAGGAAATAATAGTCTAGTATTCAGTAAAAAAAAAGGCATTAAATTTTGAAATACTCGGTAAAATGCGCCTCTCTTGTAGCAGCCATCCGTCAGTAGAAAAAAAAGATTTAGGGGTGCGAAGGGCGCGTCAACGCGTCTCACATATCATAATGGTTGAATATGGATGAATTTATGTAGTAAGCAAATTTTTCTAACTACTTACAATACAATCTAAAAAAATTTACTGAATACTAGACCATTATTTCCTTGCTTAAACGATCATATGTAACCTATATAGTCATGTGTTATAAGGAAGTTCATTAATAAATTAGGACCTTTTATATTGATTACTAAAACAGGTCGAAAAGAGAACTAATTACAGATATCAGAGATCTATTTCACGAAGAGCGTTCGGCTAGCGTGCTACAATTTGCAACAAAAAATTATTAGTATGCGTGACCGATTTTAAGAGTGTTTCAGAGGTCACGCACACTAAAATAATGTGCATGTGAATGTCACAAGGTTTATAGCCGTACGCTCTTCGTGAAATGGATTATCTTTATTATTGTCATATTATTGAGGTTAAATTGTATCTTATTACTGCTTTCCTGTGCCATTAAATATAATATAATTGTACATTTATAGGGAAAGATAACAAATTTTAAGAAATTTTAAATAATTGTACCTTTATTTTTATTTTTACTAACTCCACAATACCTTATTAACTTTTATAATGTATGTAGGTTAACCAGTAGATAAAGTGTTCTGTAATATAAGTATTTGGGACCTAAACTTAGGCAAGGTGTTGACTTATTGACAAAAATGTGCATTTTTTTTACTTACTAATTGAATATCATTTTGAAACTATGTAGTACTAAATTTTTTGGTATTGCTAATAAGAATATTGGGAAACCGTCAAAGAATGAAACACACTTTTGAAGTATTGATAACATAGAACCTCCTCCTTTTTTGAAGTCGGTTAAAAATGGCGAAACGAACTTAATTAATTTGAACCAAATATTCGAAAAAAAAATTTTGTCTTCAAATAAAGACGTGGCGTGATTATTATCGTGGACTGTGCCTCATAACATTTTGGAGTCATTTGTAAATTACGTCTCATTTTGTCACACTATGATGCATCTATATTTATATATTTGTCACACTATGATGTATGACGCATCGTCAAACGTTGGTCAACAAAGTACTGCCACACTTTGTCACACGTTGATCAATAAAGTGCTGTCACACTTTGTCACACGTTGATCAACAAAGTGCTGTCACACTTTGTCCCACATTGATCAATAAAATATCCGTCATACATCCTCACAAGTTGTTCAACATAGTGTCGTCACACTTTACATCTTCATCAACAAAGTGTGAATAATAGCTACAAACCCAATTTATATTACAGGAAAGATATTACATAAACAAGGAGAGAGAAGAGAGGAGATCCCCCCACCTCGCCCACGTGTGACAAAGTGTGACGAAATTCCAGATGCCCCCTTTCGGTTTGACACATATCCAAGTACAGCCGTGCCTTTGACCGTACTTTCGTACGTAAAACTAGTAGCGTATACCGATAACATTTTATCAGAGTGGCCCTTGTCGCGTAACGTGCCTATCGCGATAAACTGTAATGTAAATATAACGTATATTTAACGGTTTTGTAAGGGACTTGAGACGTGTTCAACACTTCCTGATAAGTTCTAGCCTAAAAAAAAGAGTCAAAATTTCTTTAGGCGCGAACCAGACAGAAACGGCGAACCCGAAAAAAACTTTTGTTTAGAGAGGTCTTCACAAACTTTCTCTCGTCAAAGATTACGTTACATTTTTTGTAAAATTAATCTATTCTATAAACTAACCCCTTACCACTGTTAAAAGAAATTGCGAAAGAAAACCAGTTACGGCCATCGTACGTCGTGCCGCCACGAACCGACCGAAGTTCTTTCATACAAAATGTAGGAAAGGGACGTGGTGCAAAACAGATGGAAGAGGTGCGCGGTTGGCACGCCGCGCCCGCGCCGTTTCTGTATGGTTTGCGCCTTAAATAAATATAAATATATAGGGACGATTTTCACAGATTGAGCTAGCTCCAAAGTAAGTTCGAGACTTGTGTTATGGTATACTAATTCAACGATACGCAAGTAAATGTCTTAGTAATGCCTTAGCAAGTAATGAAAATGTTCTTGGTGGTAAAGCGCGTCCTAAGTCCCTTTATTATGAGTTATAGGCTGTCTAGTGACGTCTTCGTTATTATACTTACTACCATTTTCCGAGTACAGTCTGCCAATGAAAGAGATGAGCGGGCCCGTAAATATGATTCAAGTTTTCTAATATTGCGTGAAGGGATTTAGTCGAAAATTTATTTATCAATAGCATTCATATTTAGGATTTACGAAAAAAATCAATATGAATACTTATCATATTGTAATTATGAAGTTTCATACATTATTAGTATTTTGACAGGCCTGTGGTCGAGTGGCGAGCAATGGTCACTCACTTTATTCCGAGGGCCGCGGGTTCGAATCCTGCGTAAGGCAAACATTTGTGTGCGTGAACATGTCTGTTTGCCTTGGTGTGGATGTTTTCTATGTGTAATAAGTATTTATTTACAAAAAAAAGTATTAAGGTATGTATATTTATCAGCAATCTAGTATCCCATAGTGCAAGCTTAGTTGCTTAGTTTGGGACTAGATAGCGTTGTGTGATTCGTACAAGAATATTTATATATTTAAAAATCTTTGTTTTAAGTAGCTAAAGATTTTTATTTCTCACTCTTTCATTCGGTCATTATAAAATAATATTATAGTCAACTCTGTGTGTGAACCCCTTCACACATGGCGTAGGCATTCGATGAGCGTATACGCAACACAGACGCGATAATGCGACGCACGCCTAGCGTCGTCTCGCCGTCTTTACTGTATGCAGAAACAACGCTAGGCGTGCGTCGCGTTATAGCGGCGTCTGCACTGCGTATACGCTCATCAAGCGCATGCGCCGTGTGTAAATGAGCTCTAATACATAATGAAGACGTTACAAAGCCTTGTGTGAATGACTGATGTAGTAAATAGTGTTTTGAAATCGTTCAATTATTATGTAGTTCCGATTAGTTTACATGTAATCTAATATTTTCTACCTTGTGATGTCTAAATGTTCTGTGCATTTGTGGTGATTAAAGTTTTATTGATCAATAAATAATTTTATTTACAAAGTTCATCATATCAACCCATAATCATCCCACGGCAGGGATACGGGTCTCCCTTTAATCGAAGGGGGATTAGAGCGTACTCTGACACGCTGCTTCAATGCGGATTAGCACAGGCCAGAGTTTTTAAGCCGCCTGAAGGCCATCATTGGTTAAGGGCCGTCGTAAAATAATTGCGGCCGACTGAGCCCGTCCCGCCTGTGCGAAGCATATATCGATCCCTGCTTCGAGAGACAGAGATGGGACACCGTGAACCCGGCGAATTTTTAACACCGTAAGCGCCAAAACACATTTAGACTTATTTAAAATTCATTAATTGAGATTTTAAATACTTGTTTTTACAATATCTAGAAAACATTAATGTCTTTCTTTATATGAAGTTTAAAATTTCTATTATTTACCGTTTAGAAGTTACAAGAGTTCTGAAAAAAAAAACAGGTTACTTCGGATTTTTTTTTCTATCGAGGAAATGTGTCACAATCGTGTTTTGGCTCTTTCCAAAATTTCGATTATATGATGAATTAATACATATCCAAAAATAAGTCAAAATTTTAGTAGTTTAGAAGATATTTGGTTTTTAAGGACCCTTCTTTTTTTCACGACTGTCATCCATCGACATCAACCGGGACCAATCTGTTCGGGAAGCCATATATTAATAAAAAACATCCCAATCATTTCAATAGAGAGGATGGTTTTATCAAATAGTTGTAGGTAAGAGTGGAATCTACACTGGGCGTCAAAAATAAGTAGTACAGTTTTAAAATTGCAATATCTCATAAACTACAGAAGCTGGACCTTTGAAATAAAAAAAAGTTAAAAGACAATTTCATTTCATTTAATAAAAACTTCATGCAAAATATCGTCTTTTAAAGATTGATTTTTATTTCAAAACTCTAACTTCTATAGTATAAGAGTAATTGCAATTTTAAAACTGTACTAAGTACTTATTTTTGACGCCGAGTGTATATCTATATACAAATAATAAAACAGCAGAACCCGTATGTCTGTGCATTGAACAACAACGTTGTTGGCAAAAATGGATAGGGAACAATCATCGAAATAATATTACTACGTATAGAACGGACACCGCGAACAAAATTTTTGTCCCCATACGTTGAGGCCAATAGACATCAACTCGTTTAGAAACTTGCCGACGCTCATCGTGATTGGTCCTCGGATTTATGTCAAAAAAAATATTGGAAAATGCCGTCATGTTCAATAAAAACTTGTAAAAACCGTTCAACAGTAAGGAAGAAAGATAGCGGCGTAACTTATCATCGCTAAGTATACAAAAAATTAAGTAAAACCAACAAAAACAATTTTTTTTCATTATTTTCTAATGCATCATGATTGCATCCGCCATTTCTATGTGAAAATCATAGATTATCAAAAATTAATCGTACAGATGGAATACGTAGGTACTAAGCGTCAGTCAATTTTATAATATAATTTAGGTATTTCTGAATTTTTTGTAGCTTTTTTTTTAACCGACTTCAAAAAAGGAGGAGGTTCTATGTTTTTTTTTGGAGGTCCGCCGATTACTCCTTCAATTTTGGACCGATTTTAATCATTCTTTTTTAAAAATAATATGTAATTTAAATATTGATTTTTTAAACTATATTTCCAAAATATTTTTATATACTAGGTAAAATACGTAAATGTGGATAACGTTACTAACTAAGTAAAAAAATAAGTTTCTAGAAAACAAAAAGATGGAAAACGAAACAGCATTTTAAATTTCGACCAACCATTTTCGAACAAATGAAATTCGGGCAAACAAGTTTCGGAGTAAAGGTACCATTCTTGAAATTCAACACAACTCCTCTTGTCTGGCAGGCGACCGTCTCCTGGTTATTGCATATATTACAAAATACTACAATATATAGCTTCACTATAAAGTTAGTTTTGATTTAATCTCAGTTTATTTTTGACTAATATTAAGTTAAGAACAAAAATGTAATGTAGCTTCCTACCTATAAAGCTAATATTATACCTATTTTCTATTAAATTTATCTATTATGTAAAATAAAATATTGTAATAAAATAAAATAATCAGTTGGATGTCCAATAGGCAGAATATAAACAAAGTGTCGCCCCTGCGTAGTAATGTCATATTCTATGACTCGGTTGGGGGCGGGGCCAGGGAGGGGCGCGCCCCTCACGGCCGAACACGGCGCCAAAATTTGAAGGCGCTGTCATTTCTATACGTAGTAATATTATTTCGATGGGAACAATAAAAGAAAACAAGTAATAAAAGCAAAAAAAATATTTGATTTTTTTTGTGTCTGCTTGTTTGTACGCGCACATCTTCGTAGTTACTGAACGGATTTAAATGCTGTTTACATAAAAAGATAGAGCTTGACTTGGAGCAAAATATAGGCTTTATTTCATTTATATTCATAAATAAAAATTCGAGAAAATCCTCTCGTATTTGGAAAAATGTCATTAACCACGACACTGGATATCTATTTACTTTGTTGACTTTAAATTTACTTCTACTAAAAAGTGCATTTTAGTAGAAGTTCAATTCAATTCAACGTTTACTAGCAAGATTTTAGTGTAGGTACAATGTAGGTCTTAAATTAAATATGCACTTTGAACTTAATCACCCTTTCCAGGTATTGCAAAGACATTTGGGCGCGCGTACTTTACATAAATTCTTAATAAGTATAAAGGCGCAGGAGGGCCTTCATCAGAGCTAGCCATAATCGGCGTGGGTATTTAGGCAATTAAATCAAGACTACTGTTAACCGTTAAATTTCAATTATAATAATTATCGTAAGTCACACGTTATCACAAAAATCATTATTAAACATTCTTTATTGATTAAATCACTACACAAATTACTAATCACTTGTAATTAACAGTCAGGATTAGGAGGTTATAAGACGATTCGTCGAAGGCGTGGTACTCCGACGGTCTCCCGTTTTAGCGTGGCTTTTTCAAGATGACCGCTGAGTTACCACAGACACGACGCTCCGTCAGAGTGACAGATGTCAACTCTTTGTCCTGACGTTTTATAAAGGCGCTTCTCCATGCGCCGTCACGGCCAGACTGACTAGCGACCGTCCTCGGGCGCTCTTTGCAATTCTGAAACAAAATGGCATCATACCTTCAAAGATGCGCTCGTCCAACCTGACATGGGACAAATAATATCCTAACAACCGGACTATTATTTTTCTCCGCCGTTTTCTCGCTTGACTAGACGTATGTGTCCTTTCAACTAACAACTATTCAACTATGTAATTTAGTTGAAAGTAAACCGGACAACACCATCTCTCAAGTAATGCGACTCACTAATCTGTGAACCAGACAAGTGTGTCCCTTCGAACAGACGACGTGGTCTGAACCGGACGACACTGTCTCTCTCATTAAGTAAATGCAGCTCATCAGCCTGAACCGGACGAGTGTGTCCCTTCGATCAGGAAACACCACCAGCCTGAACCGGACGAGTGTGTCCCTTCGAACAAGTCCACAAGACCTGAACCGAACGACACTGTCCCTTCGATCAGGGAACACCACCAGCCTGAACCGGACGAGTGTGTCCTTTCGAACAAGTCTACAGGACCTGAACCGGACGACACTGTCCTTTCGATCAGGGAACACCATCAGCCTGAACCGGACGACTCTGTCCTTTCGATCAGGGATCACCAAACTACAAGCTTGGACCGGATAACACTGTCCTTTCGACCAACTTCATACAATAAAAGTGATAACAATTTTTAGTACATACCTAATTGTTCCGAATTGTCTTGCTCATTATGAACTTGAACCTCGTGTATTTGTATGTCCATATCATCAGAGTACACACTAAGTGTATCTGATCCTATTGTTAAAGTGTCAGAACCAGCAGTAACAGTGTCGGAGTCAACAGTCAAAGAATCTTTATTATTCAAAGATAAGTCCAGCGCACCGGTATGACTGGTGCTAGGTCTGTTAATAGGTATCTGGACATCGTCCGGTGCCATCACATCATGGCTGGTACCCGTTTGTACATCATCCGGTATTCGGACATCCTCCGGCGCCGTCTCGGCCTCCGGTTCGTTTAACAAACTAAACGCTATTTCTAGTAGGCCCTCGTGCCCCTGGGGTACTGAGCGCAAATTCTCATGTGCATACTTATATGTGCGTTTGGAAGTGGAACCACTGACACCCTTCAACTCATATCGGTCATTATCCAACACATCCGTAATAACGAAAGGACCTTTAAATTTTTTATCTAATTTCGTTTGATTTCGCTCACTACTTTTTATAAAAACGAAATCACCTTTAGAAAAAGGTTTTATTGCTGCCCTACCACGATTAAATCTTACAACATCTGATGCAGCTGCGGTCTGAATATTTTGAGAAGCATTATGTCTTATAGCATCTAAATCTACACGTTCTTGAGGTTCCCTGTTATCTATTATTTTAGATAAACCTAATGAATGTGCACGAATTCCGAACATCAATTCGGTTGGTGAATATTTTGTGACAGTTGAACGCGTGCTATTTAACGCTAACTGAACATTACCAAGTTCTTCACACCAAGTTTTATTAGGGTTGTTTTCTATTATTGTAAGAAGGCTTTTAAGAGTACGCATAACGCGTTCTACTTGGCCATTCGCCCTAGCCGAGCCTGTAGCTATGAAATGAAGCTCAATATTATGTTCTGAGCAGAATCTTTTAAATTCTGTACTAATATAGCACCGTCCCTGATCTGCAATAATGCGTTTCGGGGCTCCAAAAAGACATACGGCCTTTTTGAGGGCTAGTATAGCGCTATTTGCGTCCAAAGAAAACGTATGCTCTAATAGCACATATTTAGTAAAGGCATCGATAATTACTGAACAATATTCCTTTCGGTCACTTTTGCCGCTTAATTTTCCGGAGAAATCAATGTGAATTGTATTCCAGGGGAGTGAAGTTTTTGGAATAGGGTGAAGTTGAACTGCTTGAGCTCCAGAGGGTCCTTTCGAAGCTCTGCATATAATGCAAGAATCTATAAACTTCCTGACGCATTTGGACATCTGTGGGAACCAATATTGCTCATATAGTTTATCAAGGGTTTTGTCACTTCCCAGATGTTGTAGCTCTGTATGGACATGGTTTATAAGAGTCCATATCAATGAGCGTGGGACCACTGGTAACCATAATATTATTTTATTTCGAATAACCTTTCTAAAGAGTATACCGTCTCTGACATCGTAGGTCTGAGCAATGGTATCGGGAAATTCATTGTTATGATGTTTCGCGATTAAATCTTGTATCTCATTGTCTCTTTTTTGTTCTACAGAAAGCCACCCTTTGTGAAGTTCCACGAAGTTAACAACCTTTGATTTCTGAGAGGAAATAATTGTAGATGTATTATCATTTATGGAATCGCCATGAGGATTTCTCGAAAAGAAATCTGCATGCTCCATCCTACGGCCTTCACGATACACAATGTCAAAGTCGTAAGCTTGCAAGAATGCCCACCACCGATGAACACGTGGTGTCAGGTCAATCTTGGACTTTGAGGCTTTTAGAGAATTGCAATCCGTGAAGACCGTAAAACGACGTCCATACAAATAATGCCGGAAATGCTCTACCGCTCGTACCACAGCTAAAGTTTCCAGCTCGTATGAGTGATAGCGCGATTCAACTTCAGTCGTACGTTTACTATAATATTCTATAGCGTGAGGAAAATTGTCTTTCTTTTGAATTAGGATCGCACCATATCCGTCGGAGCTAGCGTCAGTGTGTAGTTCGACCGGTAGCTCCGGGTCAAATATGGTGAGTACTGGTTCGGAGGTAAGTATGTCTATGACTTTATTGCGAATTCTCTCATATTTCTCCGTCCATTTAATGGGACCTTTAAGTTTAGTTATCAGATACAATGGGCCAACTATATTGGAGAAACCAGGGATAAATTTTCGAAAATAGGAAGCCAACCCTAAGAACTGCCGAACTTGGGTGGCAGTTTTAGGTGGCGGTGCTTCTTTTAAAGCTTGTATTTTACGAGAATTAGGTCTTACCTCGCCGCATTGAAGAGAATAACCCAAATATTCTATCTTAGTTTTCAAAAATTTACATTTTTGGAGATTAAAGGAGAATCCAGCTTTCGATAAGGCGCCTAAAACTTCATCTAAGCGATCAAGGCCTTCTTGAACGTCACTAGAGTAACAAAGCACGTCATCCATATAAATTAGGGGTCTAGTTGTAAGATTAGTAAGAGCCTTAGTGATACATCGCTGGTAAACTGAGGGCGCATTTCGTAAACCGAAGGGCATGGCAAGATATTCATATTGCCCCTCGGGCGTTACAAATGCGGTCTTTTCTATTGAGCTAGGATGCACTAAAATCTGGTGAAAGCCAGATGCCATGTCTAAAGAAGAAAAGAAATGCGCGCCATTGAGTTGGTCTATTTGATCTTCTATACGAGGTAAGGGATAGTGTTCTGGTAGTGTATTTTGATTGAGCTCCCGATAATCTATGCACAATCTATCAGTATGATCCTTTTTTTTCACTAAAAGTATGGGGCTAGCAAAAGGGGACGTACTCTCTCTGATAATTTTGGCATCTAAAAGTTCTTGAACTTTCTCTCTCACAATTTGCTTTTCAACAGGGGCTAGTCGATAAGGACATCTTTGAACTACTTTATGTGGGTCAACCAAATTAATTTCTAACATCCCTGTAGTGACCCGTCGGCTAGGAACACCTTCTATGAAATTGTCAGCATATTTATTAAGCAATTTCAAAAGGGAATCTTTGTCCCTGCCGACGAGATCAGTATCTATTTGCGTAAACAGTTTGTGGTTATTTAATTCACATGAGTATGATTGTTCTTTAGGAAAAAATGTAAGAGTATCATTGTCAATCATTACACCAATACCCTTTTCTAAAATATCCCTTCCAATTATAACAGGTTCAGAAATGCAGGAATCGGGCACCACATGAAATAGCAGAGACTGAGATAATTCACCTATATGTACTAGACTTGAAATTTGAGTAGTACATTTAATATCATCACCCCCTATCCCAGTAAGATACACAAGAGAATCGCACACAGTACCCGGAAATCTATTGCTAAAACTATCTTTAAGAAGCGAGCAAGACGATCCACTATCAAAGAGAAAAGAAACTGACTCACCGGATGATGTCTGCAAAATGCCCCTTGACATGCGCTGTTCACACAAGTTGACCTCTTTGACAGTTGAACTCCCACCTTTCCTATCCGGACAGTTAGGCGACAGGTGGCCTATCTTGCCACACGCATAACAGGTAACGGTTTGGATCCTTTCAGTAACGCGAGAAGATCCGGAGGTGTCTTGAAGTATAGAAGATCCCAAATTCCCGCGCGTCTTCCTGCATTCAGCTTTACGATGTCCGTGTAAACCACAGCCATGACATTTACCAGGGAATCTGTTGTCGAAAATGCGAGGTCTTTTCGCATCAGATTCTTGGGTATCCATATCAGTGCGTCTTTTTAATGAAATGCCTCCTAGCACTCGAAATAGCTGGGCTCTATTGTTAACCGCATGAGAATTTAATTCACGGCGTATCAAGGTGTCTTTTTGACACAGAACTGCAGTTACGAACCCTGTGATAACCTCTTCAGGCATATCAGTCTTCGGTATAAGTTCGATCATATTCCATAGCCGCATCGCACATTCAGGCGCTGTTTCCTTTATTCCTATTTGAAACCGTAATATGTCATCGAAATAATCTTGAGGCAACTTAGGTTTCGAGAATTTAGCCAACAAGTATTTCTTTATGGTCGGCCAAGTTATGTCATTCAGGTTTAATCTGGTTAAACAGGAGGATGCACGACCTTTCAAAGCACTGGTAAGAGCCATGAGTAAATCTACTCCTTCGAGATTCTTACTTAACACGATCATTTCTGTAACTTTACACCAACCAACTATGTCGGCATCCAAATCATCTGGATTAAATTGTATAAGTTGAATTGTCTTATTAGTAGAAGACACAGATGATGTCTGTGACATTGAAAGTACTCGAGAGAGCAACGCCTCCATGTTATTCATAAAAGTTGTAGCACTATTATCAACGGTTATTGATTCTCGATCATCTGATCGTTGCCCATGGGATCCCACTTCTGATAAAGGCGCAGGAGGGCCTTCATCAGAGCTAGCCATAATCGGCGTGGGTATTTAGGCAATTAAATCAAGACTACTGTTAACCGTTAAATTTCAATTATAATAATTATCGTAAGTCACACGTTATCACAAAAATCATTATTAAACATTCTTTATTGATTAAATCACTACACAAATTACTAATCACTTGTAATTAACAGTCAGGATTAGGAGGTTATAAGACGATTCGTCGAAGGCGTGGTACTCCGACGGTCTCCCGTTTTAGCGTGGCTTTTTCAAGATGACCGCTGAGTTACCACAGACACGACGCTCCGTCAGAGTGACAGATGTCAACTCTTTGTCCTGACGTTTTATAAAGGCGCTTCTCCATGCGCCGTCAAGTATTAGAACTTTTCGTCATATAAACATTACAATATGGTTTTTCTTTTTGTTTTTTTTTTTTTATTTTTTTATTTTTTAAGTATGAATATATAAATACACTTCCGGACACTTGAATCGAGCCACCCAGCAGTTTCAACTTTGATTGCTGGTAACTTAACAAAAGTATATGATCAACGAAAAAGTTTTTATGCAATTTGGAAGCTGCTACACTTTACATTAATAAGGTATACTTAATTCCAAATTTAAATTTTAGTAACTTGATAAAATTACAATTTTAAGTGAAACTTGTCCTGTATAACCTTTCTCAAAGACAAGACTCGGGGTTGAATTTTTGAAAAAAAAAAGGAATTATTGGAAAAAAAAATTATTCAGTAACTTGTATTGCCTCCGAGAGCGTTTATGATTGCAGTCATGCGATTTGGCATGGAGTTAATCAACGTCATTATGAAGTGTTGTGGAATGTTCTCCCATTCCTCCTTGATGGCAACTCTCAGCTCTACCAAAGTTTGTGGTGCTGGTTGGTGAGCTCGAACACGCCTCTTTAATTCGTCCCATAGACGTTCGATGGGATTCATATCAGGGCTCCTTGCTGGCCATTCCATTGTCGTGATTCCAACATCATGAAGGTATGCCCTGACGATTCCTGCAGTGTGCGCTCCTGCATTATCATGCATAAAGATGAAGCCTTGGCCTACAAATCCAGTATATGGCATCACATGAGTCTCTAGGCAATGGTTAATGTATCGACGGGCATTTAGTGTTGGTAGACGTGGTCCTGTCACAACCTCTAGCCCAGTTTTACCATCGGCAGATATTCCTCCCCAGACTATCCACGAGCTCCCGCCATAACTCACTCTCTCTTCCATACAACACTGAACAAAGCGCTCTCCCAGCCTTCGGTAGACCTTCCTCCTTCCATCATTACCATAAAGCATAATCTTAGTCTCATCAGTAAAGAGTACCTTGCTCCATTGGCGTCGAGTCCAATGCAAATGTTCGCGTGCAAACTGTAAGCGCGCCATTCGGTGAGCTCTTGTCAGTTTCGGCCCGTTGGCTGGCTTATGTGGGCTCAGACCACGTTCTTTAAGTCTTCGTCTAATTATTCGCGCGGAAACAGCCACTCCATGAAAGTCTCGAAGCTGTTCTTGGATCTGTACAGAGGTGAGGTGACGATTTCGTAAACTGGTTGTCGCGATAAATCAATCCTGTCTTTCTGAAGTTACCCGAAATCGCGGTCTTCCTGGACGGCGCACATATCCACCAGTGTCGAGGTATCGATGGTATACCCTTTGCACAGCAGAACGGCTTAAAGCAAGCTGTGATGCTACATCGCGCTGACTTCGGCCCGACTGTAGAAGCGCCACAGCTTGCGCGGCTAAAAGAGGCGGTGTATCCATAATTTTAACGTTTAAATGGCTCAAATTAAAAAAGCAACAATTTTACGATGTCTTAATTTCAAAACAATTACGGTGAATTCAAAATTATGGAGTTAAATAAAAAAAATATGTTAATTTAGATCAACTTTTCTTTTCAAAAGAATGCACTAATTTGGATTTTGTTTCGTTTTTCCATTTGATAAATTCAAAATTGGAACAACAGCACTTCAAAATCATTATGAATATACCAGCATCAAAACTGCATAAAAACTTTTTGATTAACTTAAGAATATTTTTATGTTCTATGTCATTACACATAAAAATGTAGGGTGGCTCGATTCATGTGTCCGGAAGTGTATTACAATCTAGCGATTGGCTAATTAGTAATTTAATTTTGACCTAAACTTATAAAACGTATTGTCTAAGAATATTGTCCATCGACTTATCTTAGTGTCTATTAATTGAAACACTTTGTTCATGTGTTATAAATGTTATTGCACTATCACGAGTTTGGTTTTCACTACACTACACTAACTCAAAGGGTTTAGTTCTTTTGAGCCTTCTCACTAGGTCTGTGTTATATTATAATATCATTTATTTTTAGGTTACTGTGCTCTTGTCGGTGTATCAGCCACCATTTCCCTCTGTCTTGACATCTCTTTCGCCTTTCTATAAGTCACGACGCTGCATTTTCCTTTACTTGAACCATGTAAGCTCTTCTCGGCGTTCCCTTTCTAGCTTCTATCGCTCCTTCTTAGATGTTCCTTATAAATAAAGTCGTCGCGCGTCGTGTCTTTTATGACGTTCTACTCAGTCAAAAATAATGTTAATTCGCTGCTTAGTTAAATATAAGTAAATTCATTACTTAGTCAAAAATAATGTAAATTCACTACTTAGTCAAGAATAATGTAAAACCACTACTTAGTCAAAAATATGAGTAAATTCAATTTAGTTCGAGTTCCAATTCATTTTCGATCGAGTTCCAATAGTAAAAAACTTGTAGGTCCTCACTGAAGCCCGGCAGTCACCCGTCGCTTTGCATTTGGGCGGCCGCGTAATCGCCGCCCAAGTCGCGTAGCCGCCCAAACTCGATACGTAAATAATTATGTGTGTGTTAAAAAAAAGTGTTCAACTTTTATTATATGTGTTAATATACATATTTAAAACATGTTTATGAAGAATTAACTAGATTATTATTTTTTAATTCGTAATACGAAAAGTTAGTTTTTTTGTTGTTTATTTAATCGGAAAGCGAAAAGTTATACGCAATTTAGGCTGCATTAATTTTTTAGATGCCCAGCAATGTTTCTGTTCCTGGGGGAAATTTAGGAAACTTAGTTCACGATACGAAAGTTTTTTCATTCAAAACAAAAATTATTATTATTTTATATTTTTATTATTATTATTATTTTATTGAAAAAGTCGAAAGTCCGTTTATTGGTGAATTGTGTTGATCAGCCAATTCAAAAAAAGTCCTTCCGCGATTGACACTATGGTTCTAGTCCTTCGTGGTGTCAGTCGATGAAATACCCGTTTCATTTATTTAGTGCCACTAAGTAGATATACAGTCTAAAATTTTCGATTAAATATTGAACTTTCGATTTTTTTAAATACATACCTACATTTTGTTCAAACTAGATGAAAATAGGATAGTAATTGGGCCGTGTGGAAGGGGTGTTAAGCAATCCGCTAAACCCGTATTGACATCAATTGCGATAAAAACGCAAAGAACAAAATAAATATATGTAATCAAAATCTTAATATAAAACTACACTTATAACGCCATTTAAGCACTTAACTGTGTAATTAATAACCGTAATTAGTCAAGAGCTTTCAAACGAAAACATCAATACAATTTAAGTGCCGGTTAACTAATTGATTCTATGAAAGGGTAAATCTCTAAAATTGTTTGCCACATAATACTTTGAAGGATTAAGTGCCTATTAATAAAAATGATTTTTTTTTATACCACTAAGGTGGTAAATAAGCATACGGCTCGCCTGATCGTAAGCAGTCACCGTAGGTAGCCTATGGACGCTTGCACTACCGGGGTCATCACTCACGCGTAGCCAACCCTCCCAACCCGTGGAGTGAAGCTCTGGAGACTATTACTTATTTTTTCAAAAACTTTCGATAATACGGTTAGTACAGATATTGGTCTATAATTTGTGACATTGTTGCCGTCCCCATTCTTGAAGATAGGATGAACGACCACCCACTGAGAGACAGAGATTAAAAACATAAATAAGACATGGAATGAGTACATGTCGGGCAGATTTTATAACGGAGGTAGGAATAGCATCCCAGCCTACTGCACAGTTATCTTTGAGGTTAAGAATTATGGAGTTTATTTCTTCATAGTCGACTGGAAGAACTTACTCACCGTAGGAACACAACATGGTCGATACCAATGCTATGGCTATGATGATCTTCTCTATGGTCCTTCCCCAGACGGGCTGCTCCGATTCGAGCACACAATACAAATTGTAAATGACAAGAAAAAGTGCCTGTGAAGGTCTAATTTCTGAAATAAACGATTTCATTTCATTTCATTTCATTTCGAGCCAATTATCCGCTGTGTGTGCCCCTACCTTTCTTTTATTTAGTATTTTTTAGATGTGTTACGTTGTGCCCTCTTTTAGACCCTGTACATTTATACGCACATTGGCAGTGTTTCGAGCTACATTGAGCTCTTTTTATGTTAGACGATGAAATTCATCGTGAGGTCTAACATACAACATACAATTGCAACTTCGCGATGGGTAATGAAACGCTGCGAATTCGCCCTTTCTGGACAAGGTCTTATGCTCTGTTCTGGATGCTATTTTACTACTAACGACGTGTAGTCTAATCAGCGGCGCCGCTTTCGATACTAGTCCCATCTATATATTTAACTAGCACCCCGCCCCAGCTTTTCCCACTTTTACTCGGGGGTAATGTACCTTTCCAACGGTGTAAGAATTAAAAAAAAAAAAAATTTAAGTCCAGTACTTTTTGAGTTTATTCATTACAAACACACAACCACACACACACACACACACACAAATACAAATCTTTCTTCTTTATAATATTTGTGTAGAAACCCTTTGTCCTGACTGAGAATCAACGCACAGCCCAAACCGCTGAACGTAGAGAAACTTGGAGGGTGTGTTTTGTATGAGGTAGGCGTCCGATAAGAAAGGATTTTAGGAAATTCCCACGGGAAAGCGGGATGCACGCAAACGAAGTTGCGCGGGTTTTATTAGTGTAAATATAAACAATTTGGCAACTTTTGCCGACTTGGTCGCTGTTCGTGCGTCGACGGTTTTTGGTAAACAACACTTTTGAAAGAATTCGTCGCTGTTCGTGCGTCGAAACAACACTTTTGAAAGAATTCGTCGCTGTTCGTGCGTCGAAACAACACTTTTGAAAGAATTCGTCGCTGTTCGTGCGTCGACGGTTTTTGGTAATTGGTAAACAACACTTTTGAAAGAATTCGTCGCTGTTCGTGCGTCGACGGTTTTTGGTAAACAACACTTTTGAAAGAATTCGTCGCTGTTCGTGCGTCGACGGTTTTTGGTAAACAACACTTTTGAAAGAATTCGTCGCTGTTCGTGCGTCGACTACGTACTGTCGACGCATGAACAGCGACCAATTCCTTTTGCCACGCCGGCGCCGCCACACCGCAGCTGCTAGCATTAAAACCGCTACCGGGCAGTCATTATTTTTTTAGTTTGCTGATATCCCAGTTATACTGTAATATCAAAAATATATTACCAAAAGAACCGTACATTTGAAACAGCTTGGACAATTTTGTAACTTGTTTTTTAGTAGAAAATTCCAATTAAGTAATACTTAGCTACTGATGTAGTGCTATCCAACTGCTCGTGTGACATTATTATAACTTTCACATAAATCATAAAAGCTAATAAAAGATAATAATATTTTATCAAGCTCTTGTATTGGCTATTATTAATAAAATACTAGGAATATCATTGGTATCATTAAATCGATTTACCTGTATTATAGGATGGGGAAAATATTATCAATGAATCTATCAGAATAGTCCGTTTATGATACTTCAGGAAATGACGATGCGCATTGTCGACTACGAACCTTATTTAAATCGAACTCGTCTGCTATACAGGGAAAACCGAGGAAAACCTGAAATCTTTCCCTTGCATCATAAAGTCTTTTCTTGGTGACAGATATCTGTTAATCTCAGTTTTAAACCAATGCTTTAATGCGTGTAGCGCAGAATAGTAAAAATTATTGAGGCGTACGGCATCTTGCCGATGATGTTCAGGGGCCCAAGCTATTTTAAATTAGACGACCAACACCACCCTATTGTCATTAGATTTCCATAGTGCCAAATTTGGTATTCTGCTAAAAGTTAACTAGTATCTCAATGTATTGACTTAGAGTGTCAGTGGAATATGAGCGGAATGGTCGACAGTTAAAATCTACCATGAACTACTATTTCAGTTAAATCGCTTTTATGTGAAATATACTACCGAAAAGATTAATAGTAGTTCGATAGTGTGTCAATGAAATGGCCTTCGGACTTGAACAAATATGAGAATACCAAATGTCAAAAACTATTCAAGTGACACACTATCGACACTATTGGTGCATTTGTGTTTAGCAGACTAGGGGGTTAAGTAAAGTCTTAATAAACCACGTTGTGTCAAATCTTAAATTGTGGAAACATTTTAAAGATAATTTATGCACTAGTGTTTTATGTGAAATATATTGAGGAGTGATTGTTAAATCGTTACTATGTACAATGAAGAAATGTCAAGGGACATTATACTATGTGATAATGTTGTTGTGGCCAGTGTCTGTGAATCCCGGGAAAACACTGCTCCCCGGGAAAAATGTTTTGAATATGATCCCGGAGTTTCTTGGGCAATCGGGCATCACTACACAGAGCGGAACTACTGCCCGGGAATCGGAACATTCCGGGTTGTCAACTCGAGTCACGTCGTCTGTTGAAGTTTTGGAACTTCCTTATGTAAGTTGAATTTTATTTTTTTATTTCTCGATCTTGTTTTTTATTTGATTTATATTGGGTCTCATAAGTCATCCTCTTTTCACGACGATTCGCACTACACTACACCAATTATTCAATTTGTACTGTGTTAAAATTAATACTTGCATCTAAATATAAGTACCGTATCTCGATGCCTACTTGAATTTATTTATGTATTGTTAAAAAAATATTACAGATATTTATGTATTATTAAATATATTTTTTTTTAAATTAACGATACAGAGTAAATACCTACGTTCACGGTAAACACAAATATTCATCTCATGAAATGTAGGCGTCCTTGAGACCCAAATTGAGCTGTCAAGATATTGCTTTTATCCTTCATTTAATTTTTATACATTGTCATTGTCGTCAAATTTCACACAGCTGAGGAATTTGTTTGAACACGATAAACACAAAAACTATCTATGATTTTTTTTTTGTAGTTTTCTAATACTCTGTACAAGGTTCTTACGGAAAAAAATTAGGGGTAGGGTAGGGGTAGGGTAGGGTAGGGGTAGGGTAGGGGTAGGGTAGGGGTAGGGTAGGGGTAGGGTAGGGGTAGGGTAGGGGTAGGGTAGGGGTAGGGTAGGGGTAGGGTAGGGCTAGGGTAGGGGTAGGGTAGGGGTAGGGTAGGGGTAGGGTAGGGGTAGGGTAGGGGTAGGGTAGTTGTAGGGTAGGGGTAGGGTAGGGTAGGGATACACGCAAACGAAGTTGCGCGGGTTTCGCTAGTCTATCTAATATAATATATAAAAATGAAACCCGTTTTCCGTTGTCACGACATAACATGAAAACGGCTTGACCGATTTGGCTGATTTTTTTTTTAGAATATTCCTTGAAGTACGAGGATGGTTCTTACGGAGAGAAAAATTTAAAAATTCCCACGGGAAAGCGGGATACACGCAAACGAAGTTGCGCGGGTTTCGCTAGTAATTATATATAATACTAGCGAAACCCGCGCAACTTCGTTTTTCGTGTATCCCGCTTTCCCGTGGGACTTTCGGAATGTATTATTAATGTAAACATTCTTCTCGAATGTATTCATCTCTATTTAAAAAAATTAAAAAAACCAGCTCCGTTGCGTAGTTTTGACGACCTTCGTGGCGTAATGGTTACCACGCCAGACCGCCAACCCAGGAGGTCCCGGGTTCGATCCCCGGTCGGGTCATGATGAAAAACGAACTTTTTCTGATTGGCCTCGGGTCTTGGATGTTTATCTATATTATGTACTTGTTATAAAACATAATATCGTTGAGTTAGTATCCCATAACACAAGTTTCGAACTTACTTTGGGGCTAGCTCAATCTGTATGAATTGTCCCTATATATTTATTATTTATTTATTTATTAGCATTCATAGGGACAGACAGTACGACTTAATTTTATACTATGTAAAGAATCTGTTTTTGCTTTTATTGAAAACATTTGCGGAGATTTTATTTATATTATCCACTGAACAAGGTCTCAAATATTCCAACATTAATTAATAAACATAATTCAAAAGAGAGTTTGAAATGTATGTAATAAACTCATGTTTGTTTTGTATGTTTAAGCACATAATAATAAATAGTACTGTTTACGAGAAGTTGAGTTTTCGTATTAATTGAAAGAAAAAAATTTTTTTTCATTGTTATTGAACCTTGCAATATATGGTTCAATTTATGGTGTCTACAAAGCAACCACTAACCGCCAAAGGGTTAAGGTAAATATATCCCACTTAAATAGCTTCGAAAAAGTATTCCATTATACCTAACCGCGAGCGGCGCGCATTAGAGGTTACCTTACTACCAAACTAATTCATAATTTATGGGCATTCAGGTAACACTAATACTTTAATCTTATCTATTATGGCGTATTTAACATCGAACGTCAGCAATATGCCTCGGTAACGCGCAATCGACGATGATAATGTCCATACTTGATAACAATTAGACATGTGTTTCGCGAACTATATTCGACGCTTCAAACGATGATACAATCATAGAAGCTATCTCTCTCTCCCTCTAAATTTAAGAGGCGCACTCTCGTCGGCGTAGCTGGCTCTATTTTCCTCTCTATTGGTGCCAGCTCCTTGACCTCTTTAAGTCACGACGTCCGCCTTTTCCTTCGCTTGATCTATGTAACCTCTTCTCGACCTTTCCCTTCTTCGTCTACCATCAATCGTTCTTTCTAAGATGATTCTGATAAACTCCTCGTGTTCTCCTAAATCCTAGACCCACAGAATAGTGATTCATAGCTTCGGTATAAAGGAAGACTCTGCAGCCAGTTAAGAAACGCACTTTTGGTTTTAATAATTACTTACATAAAAGTACTTCAAGAAGAAATCAAATTGCTGTCTCTCAAGTAGTTGTTATGGAGGGTCCTTTCAACACTTCCTTTTCCGACTATCTTCTTTCTGATTAAATTCGTTGTGAGTTCCAAGACACCTGTAGTTTTCTCCCCCGGGACGTCAATACCTAAGCTTCATCGCTTATTGTCAATCTGAGGTCGCCATTGTTGATCCTTACACAGGAGACACATCGGTGAGAATGTGTGGTGGGCTTGTCTCGATTACACATGAAGTCTAAGAAGATTATATATACCTTCTGTAGTTCACTATCTCTCTTGGTTAATTGATTAATTGTAATTCAAAAATGTATTTGGTTAAGTATATTTTGAATTATTGGTATTTTTTTTTGCCAGCACATAACGATACAAAACTGTTGTTTAAAAATATATATAAATAAAAAAATGCATGTATATCGTATCGTATAGTATGTTAACCTAGTTCAAATTACTGAACAATTTCATTGACAAATAAAACGAACTTTATGTTCGCGAATGTTCGTAATTCGATTAAAGTACAAGACACGATTAGTTCATATCAAATAACATGATAATCATAATCAGTAAACAATATTCGCGGCGATACCCCATACGAGCCCATACGTTACGAATTACGAATGAAAATACAATTTGTACTATGTTTACTCTTGTACCATGAATAAATGTTATATTTAGGCTACAACCAGTGGATTTAACGGAGCCAGTAAATAAATTCTGACGTGTTGTTGTACTGTTTTTGATTACTGATTATTTTTAGTGAACTATGAATGTGAAATCTGTGTGTGTGAAATTATTTTTAGGATTTATTATGTTTGATCTGAAGTGTGGTTTTGTGTGTGTATGTGATTGTCGGATTAATGGTGATTTGGCGTTTAAGGAAAAACCCAACTTTCGATTGTCGTCACAGGAATTCGATGCTTTTCCCGCTCACCCCCATCACATGCCATGGCATGATGATCATGTACGTTCATTTTTATTCTAAGTTAATTTTTAGACTACTTGGTGTGGCCCGGTGGGGCGTTGGTAGTTGGTACCTTAGGCACTAAAGGACGCAGGTTCGATTCCCGCTCGGGGCAATCATTTTATGAATATATGTGTTTATTCTCGATTTTGGGTGTTTATTGTAAATATACATAAGTGTATTATAATATAGTAGTAATACACTTTTTTGCCCGCGAATTCTTCCGCGTGAAGTTGCGGTCTCATTCCCGTGGGAACCACATTGAATTTAAGGAAAAGCTATAGCCTATGTTACTCCCTGATAATGTAGCTTTCTACTGGTGAAAGAATTTTTGAAATCGGTCCAGTAGTTTCGGAGCTTATTCCATGCAAACAAACAAACAAATATAGATAGAAATTATCCGTCGTCTGGAACCCATAACACAAGCAAGTTACCTAGCCTAGCTTACTTTGGGACCAGAAGGCGTTGTGTGAATTATGTGTAATTTATTTATTAATTTAATTTCTGTCCTTAACGTTTTTTTTATATTTTACTAGCTTTTCCCCGCGGCTTCGCTCGCGTTAATATCTTGTCATAAATCTCGTTTGACGACAAAACGACCCATTGCGCGACTTGTGGCGCCATCTGTTGGCCGATAGCCCATCCCATACAGCGCCCTCTATAGTAGAAAAAATATTTTCCCATTGGAATTACATACTTTCACGGGATAAAAAGTAGCCTATGTTGGGCTCTGTACCCCTGACAATATGTATACAAATTTTCATAATCATCGGCTGCTTAGTCAAGCCGTGAAGGAATAACAAACAAACAAACAAACTCACTTTGTCATTTATAATATTAGTATGAGTATGATTGTTTTACTATCGACTTGATTTTTGACATTTATTTTTATACAACAATTAAGATTTTATCCCACACTCGTACGCAAACAGAATTTCATGGGTAAACAACATTCATACATTATAAATGAATAGTTTTAAGTACATAGAAGTAGTTTCACAATAGCAAAATCCACTTCACATATATTTAGCAATATTCATAGTAATTATCTTTCGATAATACACTGATAAAATATTATTGATTCATATTATCAACCATGCATACTTATATACCAAATAATAAACATTTATTTATCGAAATAAAAATGAATTCTGTCTATTATTATTAATCATGAAATGAAGTGAGTAGGCCTCAACAAACAGTGCCCTTACCATGAGTTCATTTGGAAAACGGATTGTTGTATATTCGTCACAAAGCAAATTCGTCATATATTTGTCACATAAAATTCGTCACATTTTTACACACTCCATACAATGAAAGTAAAATTCTTTACATGTAATCAAAGTTATTGTAAGTTCGTCATAAATCTTAATTATTCCTTGAATATGCTTGAAGCAAGTTAAATTTTACTGTACGAAAAAGCATTGTGACGAATTTGCAAATTAATTTATGACCAATTTACTTCGTACAGAAAAGAACTGTGGCAAAACAAATACCTTTATTCCGTGACGAATATATTACTTTAGGCACACTTAGAAAACAAAGAAAAAGTACCCTATGTGTTATTCCAGGGTATAGTCTACCCGTGTACTCAATTTCATTAAAATCCGTTCAGTAGTTTTTGCGTGAAAGAGCAACAGACATCCATACTTTTAAACTTTCGCCTATATAAAATTAGTAGAATATATAAACTAATATAAAGTTCAAAGGTAGCGCAGATAGGATTATATTATGTATGATTGATATGACATATCCCTTTCAACTTTATTCCTTTGAAATTGAAACACGTAATTGAAAGAAAAGCTGGTCTACCATGAAAATGTCCATTCGAAACAACGGACCCGAACGAAACACGTCCGCAATACGAAACAAGAAGCAACCATGAACATTTTTCGTATTCAACAATTTGGTTCGGAACCATAGAGCACTTTCGTGAGTGAATGAAAGATGAGAGGTCTTTTATAGTCGCGCGATTTTTTTTTGTGATAAATGAAGTAGTATATACCAGACAATTTAAAAAGTATGTTCGTTATTGTTTAATTCATACAAGTTATGGACATTTTAAATAAGGCGCGTTGTGTTATTTATATTCGTCTCCATAGCGATATTGTTGATATGAGAATTAAGAATCTTACATAGTAGGCATAAAACTAGCTGTTGTCCGGGACTTCGCCCGTCGTCATTACGTATGCTTAGATCTTCAAAACTACGCAACGGATTTTAATGCGTTTTTTAATAGAAACACAAACTATTATGAGAAACAAAATATACGCAAACGAAGTTGCGCGGATTTCTTTAATGACAAATGAAACATCTTATTTTATTGAAAATACTAGTATTTATTAATTGGCGACGAAATGCCCAACAATGCAATACACGCCTATAAATTGGTATCCAATATGGTTTCCAATACAATCAGGAAACCCAGCAACATTGCATTTCGTTCGGAGGGTGAGAGATCCACACACAGTCCATTATGTAATCTGAAAGACAAGAAAAGATGACCTAGTGAATTTTTTATAAACTTTATTTCGTGCAATTAAGATTTTATCATGTTTTAAATTATATAATTCTCTATTTATCCATTTTTATGTTAACATTGAATAAAAGAATTTGATTTACTGTGATTAATCACTTTTTATTAGTACTTGAAACTTCCCTGTCATATAACACCATTAAAAATATTGTCAAATCATAAAATATAATTATTCAAAATTTGTTTACCTAGTTTGCTCAAGAAGTTGAATGAGAGAGTTCCATGATCTAAATGCTCTTCGAACTTGGTTAAGAACTCCTCGATAGGCATAGCTCTTTCGTGGAACCTTGCCGACGGCCCGCCGTCGCCGGCGCCGTTCCGTCCTCTCTTCCTCCATCACCTCAAAATTGCGTACATCGTCATTTTCACTAAAATATTAAAACATACTTATGCAGTATATGTCGTATGAATAAAATTATAAACACTAAGGGCTGAAACTGGGTAAAAGCGGACGTTTCAGTGCAAAATAAATTCACTACATCAACAAAATAATTTGTGGCAGGGTGCCGGTAGCGCACAACATCCTACCAATTTAGAGTTTAATAAATGGGAAAAGTCAGTATGTAAATGTAGGTAATAATAAACTCACATAAACTGAGGTAATACTGAAAGTCACAAAACTGAACAGCTAAAAAATAAATTTGATGTAAATATTATAAAAATTATAGAATATTAGAATGCGCGGGAAGAGCTATGCGTGCGCGAACCAGTTGAATTTCGGCGGCTAACGCGCAGAGTGAGACAGCGCTATCCGGCCGTGCGGGACGGCGACAACTTTGTCACACGTATGGCGCGTATAAGTATGGCCCAAACAAATGGTCGGTCGACGCCACAAATTAGTAAAAAAAACCACTGCACTGTACGCTGATTGCAGCACTTATTACTTTAAAATTAAGTTTATGAGACTTAAATGTAAAATGTCATAAGAGAAATAAATTTTAAACCAAATTTTACTTGAAAATTTATACTTACGAAAGTAAAACGTTAGCCCTTGAGCTTTCGTGTAATTTGACATTAAGACCCGATATTAGTCCTGTCAAAAATGACATTCCGTGTTTCGGATTGCAACTTCATGGTAGGTAATACTGAGGAAAAACGAAGGCATATCGTTTTCGTACGTATTTCGGAACGAAATGTACTTCATGGTTAGAATTCAACGAAACGAACGTCCGAAGTTTCGGAATTACGTTTCATGGTAGACCAGAAGATTAAAGGCGAAAACGTTAGCAAATAAGTTTGACACACCAATGATTAGCCACTTTGTATCTGTATTTGTGTGTCAAAAATCTCCGTTTTTCTTGCTTTGTTTTGGATATAATAAAATCTATTAGGTAATAACATTAAGTTGCTAACTATTGGATTTTTATTGACAAAATATATTAATAAAATTGTAAAAAAAAAAATGTTTTGTTAATTAACATATTATGTTATTTATGTTGTAATGTATTTAGGATGTATGATGTAAAATATACATTGCGATTTATGAAATAAAAACTGCTTAGTTTCATATTTAAAGAAAACTATTTTATTTTAATTTGTGACAAGGCATTAATAACCTCCACATTTCGAACCATGTTGAAATTCTTAGCGCATGACTCGCAAAGAATGCTGTCTATCCAATATTTGGTGTGAACCGCGAATGAGCTGTTTAAATTCAAGTCTAGACATTTCTAAAACACTTTTTCAATAAGAGATACACATCTAAACATTTTGAGACTCCACGCCACGTTTGCCAACCAGTATTTTTACCGAACTAACAATTTTATAGTAAATATTTATGTTATCCATTATTTTGGTTTTGTCTAACCACGTGTTGGCAAAAGATTGCGTTTATCAATCAATATCTGTGTATGGAAAAATGGCAGTCGATCCTCAATCAATAAACAACTTTTTAGGGTTGCCTAGAGAATAATAATGTAACGTTTTGTGGTTTTTTTAAATCTTTTTTCGTTAGTATTCTTTTTTGTATGATATCATGTACGAGTATTTTTCGTAATTAGCTCGTTTTTTTTTTCATTCTTTCTTTTCTTTCTCTCTCTCCTCTCCGATCCGATCTAAGATTCATCATCATCCGATAAGTTAAACATTAATTATTGCACGTATGCCTTGACTAGAAAAAGTTCCTGTGAAGGCTGTTTGAATAAACGATATATCTAACTCCTTTTTCTCCTATTCAAATAACTTATAAACTTCTCGCCATATTTTTTTTAATATTCAAGAAAAAAATCTAATAAACTAAATTAAACCGTTTAAAAGCAATCGCCCGCTGTGCGTATTAATTTGTTTAATTATTATTCGTCTTTTAGTCAAAAAAATAATTTTATTATTATTTATTTGTTTGTAACTTTCTGAAAGAAAATTATAAAGGAAAACTGAACAAGCCCAACACATTCCCACATCCTGAAAAGCATGTAAAGCCAGGATCAATAACGGCGACCTCAGATGAAGCTTGTCAACGTCTCGGGGGTGAAACTACAGTTGTCTTGGTACTCACAACGAATTTAATCAGAGATTAGACTTACAATCGTGAATTTCTGCACTCCCAATGGTTGACTGGTAATGCATGAATAAAGTTAAATAAATAAATAGACAGAGTGGTAAATATTGAAAGTGTACCTAAAAGAAAAGTAATAAAGTGGAAAAAAACCAAGCTGCCCGCTTTGTAGACAAAAGTACAATTACCACGATTTATGGTGCTATAAAATAGCGTGTCGGCTCACGGTATGCGTAGACTCAGGATTAGATGATCAGTCTAAACAAAAACATGATTTATTATTATAAATTATTGAAAATAAATTATAAAATTTTGTTTGTATAATAAATAAATTATTTAATAATGAATAAAGGTGAAATGGAGGATCAGGTTAATTCTATACACCTATGAGTAACATAAATAGCCACTATGCATATTGTACAAAAGCAATGCCTATAATTTCTGAGTATAGGGTCTATGATACCTCTCTCCTCCATGTAGGGTGTATTCACGTATTTTTGACTTTCATGAGTATACAGTCGTAGGATGTATTTACGTGTTTCTAACTTCCTTAAGTACACAGGTGTAGTGTGTATTCACGTATTTCTCCCTTCCGTGTTTTATTCAGGTGTAACGTAGCGAATATTATCTTTCATATGTCTTTATGTTTCATAGGTATAAAAGTGAATTTCACGTGTTTTTTCTTCTATGAGAATACAGGTGGTTGGTTTAATTCTCCGTTTATTTCAGGATAGAGGCCCGGCACCGCCAGACAGGCCCCCTCCTATCCAGTATGCGGGCGTGCCAGATCAACTCAGAGTCTACCCTCTACCAATGGAGGGCTCCGATCATGAGCTCAAATTTAATGTGTCCTGGGGTCATCCTATAGGTAAATATTAAACATGAGTATACAGAAATAAGTAAATACACGCTACCATACGAGAAATACCGTCGATACAGCCCTTATCTTCACTCTGGAAATATTAAAGCCCGATTTCCACTGCGGAAATGAAGGGAAATGATTAGACGAAACGTTCTTCTCATAAACAAAATAGGGTTTACGTTTCTAACCAAAGTAGAGTCGAAACCAAATTAAAAATAACAATAATCTTATAAATGAATGCAAATCTTTTATTTCAATACTAACTCAATATTTAACCTAGAAACGTACTCTCTCCTTCAGCAAAAGCAAAAGAAGCTGGACTAGTTTTTTGTGAGGCAACCCGATTATTTGTTGATTGAAATTCAAGTACACAGTTTGCTTGTCGGTTCTGATACGTTCATAGCACGGTCATGGTATGATACGGTGTAGTGGGTAGAGACCTTTAAATGGAACCTGTTCTATTCGCGGTGGCAACCGGGCTTTTTTGACGGAGGAATCACCAAGCTTCCCCAAGGGACAATCGTCAATTTCCCCGATTATAAATAGTAAGACCAGGAAAATTCAGCATTAATGCTTAATGCTATTGATTTTCCTGGTCTTGCCATAATAACGTTACGTCCTAACAAAGTCAGAATGAAACGAATCAATTGATTCACAAAGAAAAGCAATTATAAGCAATAAATTAAGTTTTGGGTAAACACGGCTACCCCGCCCGCGTGAGCTCACAATTCACAATCTATTTCAGAATAGAACATTTTACACGAACTGGAATATCTTTGGATTGAGATGTTGATATTTATTGAATTTTTAATGTTAGAAAAGTGCGTCGACAGGAATTGGTCGCTGTCGACAGTACGTAGTCGACACGCGAACAGCGACGAATTCGATCAAACGAAATGACGAATAGGATAAGACCCGCGTTTGATGTTACTTATTAATAAAAATTGTACATAATTCACTCGTTGCTCGGTCCCAATCCCAATTAAAGCTAGACTTAAACCAGCTTGTGTTTGATACCAGAAAACAAATATCCTGCTAATATTATAAAGGCGTTGTAATGTATGTTTGTTAAATGGCCGTTCAAATAGCTGGGTCAATTTTTGTAATATTTGCTATGTAGGTAGCTGATACCTTGGAATTACACATAGGGCACTTTTTCAGATCGAAAAGTATTAAATAGTAGAATTTGGTCTAATGTCTGATAGTCAATGGCGCTTTATAAAGTGGGTGGCGCTACTGTGCACAAAATTAAAACGCGGGTAACACCGCGGGCTGCCTGTAGTATAGTTAGTATACTTGTAAAACATAGAAAATTTAATTAATTCGACAGTAAGTCCCTTCCGCGACGCGATTATAATATTGTAAAAATGAATTGCAGAAAATGATAATGATATATTATGTAGGTATAGGATAACCTCGCGAGTTCTTCCGCAAGAAATTCATCTGTAAACGCCATAGATTTGTTATAAACTAGCGTAAGATTGGCAATGCAAAAGAGATAGATCATAGCATATACGTTGGTTAGAGCGAGATAGATAGGCGAGACAATTTTCCTATACACGCTACTGACTGTATCGGCCTGACGTCAGTCGTGTTAAAAACAACTTATTTTTACAAAATTTATGGTTTTTAGTGTAGTTTTGATGTTAATTAGACGTGATTAAATATGGTTACCTGTGCAGTGCCTGGATGTAACTGAAACAAAAAGGAAAATCCACAAAATTATATATCTTGCAAGCAAGATATATAATTTTGTGGATTTTCCTTGTGTGTACATGTACATTCCACGCACACTAGTGTATTTTGTTTTTGGTCTCGCCTTAATCAAACCAAAGCCGATCTATAGTTACGCTACTATATACTAAATCTATGGTAAACGCGGTTGTAGGAATTACTAAATGACAAATACAATATTGTCTACAGGACCCCCAGCATTAGACTATTCTTTGGAGATCCGAAGCATGAGTGACACTGTGGACTGCAAGACACCTATGTGTTACGAGTATAACATTCCTGGGGTAAGTCTAAGGGCGCATTTAAAGCTTGCGTCCGCAGGTCGGCATCGTACGTATCGACCGCATCGGATCAAACGGTTTTTACAAAGCGTGCACAGTACAGTATCAGGCAGCGATCGGATTTGCCGATGCTCGCTCGCTCTGCGTCCGCGTCGTCCGTTCGTGCGTACACTTTTCGGCATTCCGTATGACGTCATCGGCAGCATCGCATGCGATCCGTACGATGCGGATCTTTGTTATACATATTAACACTATATTAAGAATACTACGATCAGTTTAATCCGATGCTTCCTATATGTACAGTCAGGTGCACGTCGAGCTTTACACTTGCAGTACAATTTTGGCTCTTATGACATAGAAATTATATGTAAAGGTCGACCTGCTCTTGACTGTACGTACGATGCGGACCTGTGCGTGTGTGACGCAAGCCTTAAAACGACGTGAACATTTGCGATAAACCGTACGGCGAAAATTTTAATTCCTAACAAATTAAACTTTATTGAGCAGTCTACAAGTTACATGTATTCACAGGCCGCCGTGCGGTCGCTCGACGATCGACTCTTTTTTTCGAAGTCTTTAGGGACTAATCTAGGAATGGTATTTTTATTTTAGCGACTTTTTGTCGTACGTGTATACTCAATCGCTTATCGCTTTTTAACAGGATTAAATAATTATTGCTGCGACCATCTAATACATTATTTCCGCTACTGATATTGTTTATGGTGGGTGAAATCCAAACTCGCAAAAGAAAAGACAATTAGGGATTTCCAGATTGTTTTACTGTCTCTACATAATCTGATATTTAAACGTCATCATCATGTTTCATTCATAAATCTTCTATTACATCACTCTGTGTTACATGCAATACACTAATAATGTGTCTTATTCATACAAATGTATAAGACCATGACGCGCGACCGCGACCCACGAAACATCTTTAGTATGAATTTATAGACACGCCTACCGGTCGCACGACACATACCACGCGGTTTGCTGTGGCATACTGTCATGTAAATTCGTACTAAGTAACGAATCATGCGACCCAATTTGCGTCGCGCGACAGTCGATCGCTACGATCGGAATTCTTTCTCTACAGTATACATATAGAGTCACATTGTACGACTACACAATACTTCTCTTACAAGTTTTGTTAACTATGAATTTCATCAAACGTATTAATACTTTTGTTTTAGAACGCCCATTGGTGGATTGCCCCCGCATTTACAAACCCAGTGGCAGAGACTTGTGCAGTCAGGCCCGGCTGTTCATATCTGGTGCTGCTTACCGCTCACCCTTGGGATGGTCATACAACAGCTGAGAAACTCGTTAAGCTGGATGGTAAGATGACTACGTGAAAAGAACAACGGTGACATCATTGAAAATAAGCAATGAAGCTTATTGACGTCCCGGGGGAGAAACTACAGCTGTCTTGGAACTCACAACAACTTTAATCAGAAAGATGACTCCCTCCTTAGCAACTACGTGAAAAGTCTAAAACAGTATATTAGATTTTAAAGTACTTATTTCCAGATAAGATTGGAATTAAAATTCAATTGCCTTATTTACAAAATACCTGAGCAAAAGAATTTAATTCAACAACATTAATACAATAATACGTAATCGTAAGGTATTCTGTTAAGTGTCCATTTAGAACGTTTATTTTTGTATTGAATACGCCGTTGAAAGATAAATGTATTAAATAAAATAACGTACGTACATAAAACGATAGACGAGGGTAATATGGTGTAAGGAAGACGTAGATTCAATTTCTCTTTTACCATAGTACAAGTTTAGTTGCTTAGTTTGGGAGTAGATGGCGTTGTGTGATTCGTCCAAGAATATTGACCAACCCCCGGTATTGCTTACGTCTATAGGCTACGGTGACAGCTTACCATCAGGCCGACCGTATGCTTGTTTGCCACCTGTGTGGTATAAAAATATAAAAATTAAAAAAATTAAAATTTATACCGTAGGAATTGACATCGGGACTTTACTTTGTCAAATTTTCTGTCTTCTAACTACTCCAAACATTTTTTTTTACGTTTTGTTAAAATAATATAAGGGAAACATCAAATTCGAACGGTTTTTGATCACACTAACCTAAGCCGACAAATCTTTGTTACTGCTTCGACTACATATAATTACTTAAGTGTAACAGCTACTTTGAAAGATGACATAGCATAGTTAGCTGTGATTACTAACTGTTAGCATTTTGTTTTAAGGGAGAATAATCCGCCAAAGAGAAAAAACAAACACGTTAACACCATTCTTATTTTATCAAATTCATTCAATCACACGTTACAAATGTTACAATTGAATATAGCGTAGTGACACTCTGATTTGACAAATCGGATTTATGTCAAGCCATGCCCACCTGTTCCAAATAGAACGGATTTGGATAACTTTTATCGGTTTTTGCATAAATCCGTTTCAATGTTATCTACCAATTCGATATTTCTAGCTTCTGCTTTTTTGAGACGTTTTCAAGAGAAGCTTTGGATGGAATTAATTTCAATTTTAGGAGCTATTTCACTGTTTACTCTACCGGTAAACTATGCATTTTTTTACCACACATCAACTCTATTAAATTACATTAATTAATAATAATAGCAGATTATGCCTAGCTAACATTGAGTGAATTGTGTAAAATTTATTTACTTTCAGAATGTGTATCAGGGGTGTGTTCATGTGCGCACTCCCCGCGACTTCCCCCTCCATCAGTGAGCGCTTACATTGTTGTCATGAGAGGGGATATCTTTGCCAATGTCAGCTGGACCCTACCTCCTCCAAGTTTCCCCCAACGATTGCCGAAGGATCTCATGAAACACAGTTACTTTGTCAGGTTAGTAGTATTCTTATGTTGAACTGATCCGAAATGAGGGTATACCCTCATATTTATTTATTCATTTACGATTCAGTATACTGCATCGTAAATGAATAAATAAATATATGGAATATAATAAAAAAAACATTTATAGTCTATTAATTTTTAAACTATTACACAAGATATCGAAAAATTATGACTGACTCAAATCTCACTAGCTATACCAATTGATAGTTCCCTTTTATTTTATCAATGACTAGCTGTTAATCGTAGCTTCGAGGTTGTTATAGATTCGTCACAAAGTACGGAATACTAATATCATCTGAATGATAAGACTTTGTTGTCAACAGCATTGGGAAACAAATGGTGACAGACGCCCACCCATCGCCATGGTACGCAAACACAGTGTCAAGAAGAGTTGACACAGATGGGTTAGTTGCCTTCGGTGACACAAAAAAATGGTTTTTACTACCTATTAACGAAAGGGGTATTGATCGAAGCGACCGGGGTAACCCACGATTAACGTTGGATGTCAAGTTACTCGCGCGAGTCAACTTGATCGATAATAGAGGATGTATTGGACCTGCAGGGAATGCTACGGCATATGGTAAGTTATTAAAAAAAAAAATTATACAGCATAAAGTAGCTTTATTCAATTGGTAGTAGAATTTCGAAATAACGTAGCAATGCCAGAGTTTTTAGTTTAAGATGTGGTGTGTCGGTTCGCGTCAGTCAAAAGGATGTGGGTTTCATACATTATATCCTCATGATGTCATAACGCTCTATGCAAAAATCAAAATATCCAGATACTCGTCAATCACTATCAGTCACCGCATTACACGGTAGGTTATTTGTCAGTCACAGCCGTGGTTAAACTGACAGCAACTGACTATTAGTGTAATGGACGCCTAGGCATCATGCACTAAAACATAACGTCACATAGTGACTTTACCCATATTTAATGTATAAAACTAATATCCTTCTATCACGACTCGTCACATCACACTTTAATTTATGTAATCTACCTTTGCTCTAAAAGTGCTGTCAAAATCGCACTTGTTGTAATTTGTGTGCCAAACAAAAAGTTTTCAAATTAAATAACGACGATGTCAAATACCGGACTGTTGGTTTTAACCTTTCCTTTTTGTTTCAGATCCGGATCAAAACATTGAATCTTCTTATGTGACTTATGTAAGTACTAAGAGATCTGTTTTTGTTTAAAGTCAGGAAAATGCATTACTGCACGTCCCGCCACTTGGGGAAGCGACGGGGGTCTGTTGGGCTCACGTCTCTAACCAATAAGGGATACCGACTAAAAACCTGACTGTCTGCCACCTTCTCCGCCTTCACGTGGCGGGGTCGCGAGCACTGGTGATACTTCCGCAACCCCGCCGGCGGGTGTCCGTGGACCCATCCCATTTGGGCACGGCTCTACAGCAGCGTGCGCGATTAGGCACGCTGCTCCACTCGGGGACTTCCGTTCCAATGGACGGCGGTTTCCCCTAACCGTCGCCCGGAAGCCTCCGAAGTCCTAAGAGACCTGCCTGGTTTCACCCGCGCAATACCTTTATTCCCGTTCCCGGTGTATTTCGGTATAAAAACTACCCTATGTGTAGCAGGAGGGGTTTCAGGCTACCGACCCTTCCACTCATCGTACGAAACAGCGGCATATCACCGCTATTTCACGTCTATATTCTGTGAGAGGGTGATACTGCCCCGGTCAAGTAAGTTCAATTACGAGTCACTACCAATTCATAGTAGTGGCTATAGGCTTTACCACTCTAAGAAGTCTCTGAAGGGTGACCCTGATTCCAGCAGTCGATTGATTTGATGATGATTGTTTTTGACAGGTGCTCTGGGCCCTAGCTGGCTGTGTCTGCATGGGCATAATGCTATTAGTGCTGATCGCCGGGGCCAGAGCGGTTAAAAAAGCGTTAATTGCGCTCCGGCCTGCGCCTGCCGATGTGCTGGAACCCTTAAGATACCGTCCCGCTTGGTTACCGCTGCAATCACGACCGTGAGTACCTAGGCTAAGTTTTTTTTAAACATATTTTTTGATATTCATTGAAAATTACTTTTACCTTGCGCAATTTGGTTGTTAAACGGTTTTTTTTTTTAAAGCGGATATTTACCTAATCCCATTCAATATCAAAATATTTTTGACATTTTATCGTGTGTGGCAAAAATTACTTTTAAAGATACATATATCGACTAAAAAACAGAAATTAGTGTTAGTTAAATCTGAAACCCTTCTGTACCGTGGCGTATTATATTCTATTACTTAAGGGGGAAAAATGTTATTTAGCGGTAAAAACATTTTTGAAACTTCTAGGAACATCCTCGAGGCATAATGTTTACGCGAGTGGACCCCTGTAAACAGCTAATTGTACTATTTACCTTCACAAGTTAGATAAAGGTACGGTGCTTACGAATTACATAATGTAATATGCATTATACGCGTTACTTACGATATCAAAGGTAAATAAACGGAAATCCCTTGAAAATAAGCCTATTACAAGGTTGTATTACAAGGCTGTTATAAATATATAAACGTGCAGTCATTCAATAAAAGCATTAGTGTATTTCAAATGGAAAGCGTCAAACAAAATTTCGACACATTTCATATTCAGATTCCATAGATCCAATTAAAATTAGATTTTGTTTCCAATTCGCGCTTTTCTGCGTTATATGATTTAAAACGTTTATTTAGGATTTTAGAGAGTAGAGAGTAGACTTTACAGACACTCTCTCGTCAAAGATTCAGTAATAAATGATTTCTGTAACTAATCTACTCTATAAGCTACAACCATTTCGGAAACAAAAGCAATGTAACCACCGGTAAAAGAAATGGCAAAGGAAAACCAGTTATAATGAAATTAAAAGTAAGTTTTGACAAAATATTGTTTATGAAATCAATTGATAAACATTTTTTTTTTTTTTTTGTATCCTGCTTCGCAGCGATCTGTTCATTTACATTTAGCTGCCATATTGTCTGACCATCGTCCAGAATTGTCAATGAATAGTGAGGTCAAACCCATTGGTCCACTCACTCCTTTGGAAATCGGTTTTTTAGGGTTGGAATACTATTTCTCCTCAGTCTTGTGTGTGTTGTACTTCCTGTTCCTGACAATTTAGATGCCAGAGCATTCACATGGTGAGTCAGTTTTAGCTGATAGTTTTGACTACGTGTGGCGATTTCTTGTTTAACTGTATTAAGCCTTAGATCCAATAGAATGTACTTGTTATGAATGCATTTCGGGATGTTGAACATCGTTCTGATAGCTTTGGTTTGGAACCTTTCTAGGATTTCTATGTTACTATTGCTAGCTGTTCCCCAGAGTTCAATACCGTATGTCCAAACTGGCTTCAATATAGTTTTGTAAATTAGCATTTTACTTTCATTGGTCAGCTGAGATTTCCCTCCTATCAGCCAGTACATTTCTCTAAGTTTAGAGTCCAGATATTTTCTTTTACTCCAGATATGTTTCTGCCAAGTCAGTCTCCTATCCAGGTGCATACCCAAGTACTTAGCAGAGTCACTATGAGGTATTTCCTGTTCATTTAAGTAGATTGGTGGACAGTTGCCCTTCCTAAGAGTAAAGGTGGTATGTGCAGATTTGCTTTCGTTAGCTTTTATTCTCCAGGTTTTCATCCAGAGTTCAATTTCAGCGATGTGTTTTTGTAGGTTTGAAGACGCAATATCTGCTTTTTCGTTGACTGACATTATTGCGGTGTCGTCCGCGTAAGTGGCAATGAAAGTGTTGTCATCTGTAGGAATGTCAGCTGTGCATATGAGGTACAATACTGGTCCCAGAATGCTACCTTGTGGCACGCCCGACCTGATGTCGTACAAGTCTGAAGAGACGTTGTTTACTTTCACTTCAAAGCATCTTCTCTTTAAGTAGCTCTTCAGAATAAAAAAGAAGGAGTGAGGAAGGTGTTTTTTAATTTTATATAATAGACCGTCGTGCCAGACCCTATCGAAAGCTTGGCTTATATCCAAAAAGACTGCCGAGCAGTATTGCTTGGTTTCCAGAGTGTGGCTAATTGTATCTATTAGTCTATGAATCTGTTCGACTGTGGCGTGCTTTTGTCTAAAGCCGAATTGGTGTCCGGGTAGGAAGGTATCCAGATGTGGTCTCATTCTGGTCAAGATTATCCTTTCGAACAGTTTGCCAATCAGTGGCAATAGGCTAATTGGTCTATATGATGTGACTTCCTCTGGCTGTTTGCCGGGTTTCGGAATCATGACAACTTGAGCCAGTTTCCATTGAGCTGGATAGTGTGAAAGTCTCAGACACGCGTTAAAAAGAAACACCAAGAGCATTATGCCTTTTTTTGGGAGATTACCTATTAGAGTGGAATCCAGTAGGTCGTATCCTGGAGCCTTCTTTTTTTTAGCAGAAGATTTAATCTCTCTCGCGACTTCAGCGGGGCTAACCGCCATCAGCGGGAAGCAGAGCTGGGTCGGTGACTCTAGGTAGTTAGTGATCTCTTCGTCCTTGACGGGGTCGAGGCTATTCAGAGGAGTAAAGACCGTATGTAGGTGCTCAGCAAATTCCGTTGCTTTTTCAATGTCAGATCTTACCCAGGATCTATTATGAGTTCTCAAAGGTGGAATATGATTCTTAGGTCGCTTGAAGTTTTTGGTTGCGCGCCATAGAGAATAGTTTGTGTCCTTTTCCGCTGTAAGATGTGACAGGTGGCTCTGT
Source organism: Endotricha flammealis (assembly GCA_905163395.2). Lineage (NCBI taxonomy): Eukaryota > Metazoa > Arthropoda > Insecta > Lepidoptera > Pyralidae > Endotricha > Endotricha flammealis. Next base: position 4,056,985 of record LR990864.1, on the reverse strand, counting down.
AGGCAAACGTTGTCATATTCCTTTATTAAGTTTTTAAGTTGTTCTGTTGCTCTGTTTAGTCTTGTTTTGTCACTTGTATATCTAGTTTTATGCCACTCTTTCCTCAGTTTGCGTCGTTCACGTACCTTAATAATTATATTCTTTGGATATTCCTTCTGTTTGGAAGTCTTGGACATATTTTTATGTTTTGGTGTGGAAATAGAAGCCGCCGAGTGAATCAAATTGTTGAATTCCTCGATACAAGTTTCAATGTCGTCGTTTGTTTTCAGTCTAATATTGAGATCAGTGTTGCAGGTGATATATTTTCGATAAAGGTCCCAGTTTGTATTTCTGTTGTAGGCATAGTCAGGAGACTCAATAGGAACTATTTGTTTATACAAATTTAGGATGACTGGGGTATGATCCGATGACAAATCATCACATTTGTCGATCTTTATGTAGTTTTGCCCGACATTTTTTGTAATATAGAAATCCAACAGATCCGGTATTTTATTTTTATCCGAGGGCCAGTATGTCGGCTCTCCGTGGGAGATGCTTTCTAGGTTGAGCCTTTTAATCGCATTGTAAAGTTGCCGGCCGCGTGGGTTAATCAGTCTAGAACCCCAGAAGGTGTGCTTAGAGTTCCAGTCCCCTCCACATATGAAAACAGGTCCCAAATATTTGAAAAATTGTATAAATTCTTCGGATCCAACAGAGTGTTTCGGCGGGCAGTATAATGCAGCTACAGTTGTCTCGCTATTTTTGTGGTGTATCTTGATAGCAGTTGCCTGGATTTTTTCTGTTTTATAGGATTCTAGAGAGTAATGTTTTATGCTATTTTTCACCACCACTGCTGTTCCACCATGCGAATTTCCAGATGGGTGGTCAGTCCTATATATAGTGTATTTGCGGAAGCTTAAGTGTGATTTCTGGGTGAGCCTTGTTTCTGATATTAGGGCAATGTCTATGTTTTCAGTAATCATAAATAGCTCTAGCTCTTGCCGTCTATCGGTCAACCCGTTGGCGTTCCAGGTGACTATACGGATATTTAGTCCCTCTGTGGGACCAGTCGTGTAATTAGTTTGATCATCTGATCCATCATGCTGTCTATCATGTCTTTCATGATTGTCTGGAACCTGTTGAACATTGTGTCTAACAAAATTGTCATGTTGTCTCGTTTGTCTGTTTCCACAGAGGAATCATTTTGTTGGTGTTTAGAATTGTCTCTTCTGTCTCTAAGTGCATCAGCGTAGGAGGGTCTTGAGTTAGGAAATTTAGTGTTTTCATTTATGTTACGAGGTGGTAGAGAGGCTACGTTACTTGGTGGTAAAGAGGCAGCGTTACGTGGTGGTAGAGAGGCAACGTTAATATTTTGCTTAGCGAGACGAGGGATGGTTTCGATTTTCAGAATTTTTTCCTTATACTGTTTATATTTGTTACAACCCTTATAGCTGGCAGGGTGTTTGCCTTGGCAGTTAGCACACGTAGCTTCTGTGTCTGGAGGTTTTATGCACGTGATTGTAGGATGTTCATCCCCGCATTTGACGCAACGGAAGGGCCTGAAGCATTGATTTTTAGAGTGACCATATCTCTGGCATCTCTTACATTGGAGTACCTCTTTTTTCTTGTATGGTGCTTCGATGGTGACTTTGACGTGACCGATGTGCTTTAAGTTGAATATATCCTTATTATTGGGTTTTGGTTCTAGGTCGACAAAGTAGAGGGGAAGCTTCTCTTTTGTTGTACGATGGATTACATTTACTATTTGTCGTATTTCATGTCCTTTACTATTAAGTTCACCTTTAATCATTGTTTTATCCTCTGTAGCGTGAAGACCCCTGATGACTACTCTGTAAGCCCTTTCACTTTTAAAAGTGATAAACATTATAACATCAAATCTATTAATTGATAACCAGATTAACATCAATTAATTAGTCGATAAAGATCATTTGACCAAAAAATATTTTTAACTGTTTTTTAGTCATGGTTTCTACATTCTAGGTTGTTAAAATTAGCCAGTGTTATTACAGCAACACGTATTCATGTTGTCTCGACTCAGCATACAATCTCTGAGTTAAGACGCCCTACGAAGAAAGATGATAACAAAATTTCTTCTGAGAAGGTGGATATTTTGAAGTCTATACAATCAATCGCTATGCACCTTAACCAATGTTTGCTTCACATTACACTATTAATACTATGAATAAAACCTTAAAATTAAACTTTTACAATTCATTTTTTTTTATATGGAGCTCAACTTGAGCTCATTATTAAAATAGTTTTGTTATGCAAGGCTGCAAAGTTGTTTTTTGGCGCGAGTACTTATATTGAAACCTGAACTAGCGAAGGATTCAAATATAGAATCCTGCGTAGCGAGGGTTTCAAAGGTACGAGACGCAGAATAACTTTGCTGCCGAGCGAAACACAACTTTTCACCTCACCACAGCGACGAAAATGCTAGGTGCAAGAAAAACGCAAATAATATATTAAATAAGTGTTTTTTTTTCATGCGGTGTCGTGCTGGCCAGTTCGATTATTCTGAAAATAAGGTTGGCGCACTAGCATGAAATAAGCATTAATGCATTTTCAGAGGACTGGCAGTATAAAAAATATTAAAAATTCTTTCCACGCTAGGGCGAAAGCGTGGAAAGAATTTTTAAAACGTTTACTCGCGCCAAAAAACAACTTTGCAGCCTTGCATAACAAATAACTGTTATACGCAAAAAAAACAATAATATCGTCAGAAGTTTTATAATAATGCTTGTAATTTTATATCGTTTTTGAAGTATTCACGTTCAAATGATATCGTTCCCTCATTCCACTTGATCCCTCAATGGATCATAGTCCTTAGGTCACTTTTTTTCCACTTGAATTCCTCAATGGATCCTAGGCGACTTTTAAAGTCCACTCGCACAAACATGAGCCATCAACTAAAATATTAAGATTTTCTTTTGAACTTTTTTACGGTTTTTATTTGTGTAATAAATATATACGTATTTGATTCTTTTATGGAATCGACTTTAAAAAAAATACAAGATTAATTATTATAATACACAAAAGCGAGATTGACGTTGTTTTTTTAAACCACGCCTGTGGTAAACAAGCATACGCCCACCTGATGGTAAGTGGTCACCACACCACAGCCTATGGCAGCTTGACTGCTTGTATAACTCGCGCGTAGCCGACCCTTAAAAACACTTTCACTCCCTTTAGTTTAAAATAACTAATGAAAAATCCAGCTTTCCTAGACTATATCGCCAGAAAGAAATCGTATTTTGCTTGAGCTAAAAAGGCTACTGTCGATGTTCATAGGCGGCGGTAACCATTTTACAAGTAGCCCGATGGCATTGGCTGCCGTAGGTATGCCATAAAATTATTATTGTCTTTTTACATTGATTAGAGTAGTGCCTGTAAATTCTGATTGAATTCGTTGTGAGTTCCAAAACAGGTGTAGTTTTGTCCCCGGGACGTCAATAAGCTTCATAGCTTATTGTCAATCTGAGGTCGCTGTTGTAGATCCTGTCTTTACAGGAGACACAGAACGGTGGGGTGGAGTTGTCCCGTAGTGCCTGTAAGGCTTGTAAGTGGTAGTAGACCTTTTTGTTTTTACACGAACAGAAAAAATTTTTTTTTTGCCCCTTTTTGAGTTATTTCAGTTTAGATATTCAGTAAGAATGATAACTATTTCAAGGCGCCTTTTAAAATGTATCTCGCAATTCACTGAACCAAACATAATTGCTCTGTAGTTGAACAAAGGATTAACCAATGACTATTAATTACTTTCTTTTTAGAATAACTAATTGGGTCTTTTCATTATTATTATTCTCTCTATTGATACTTACAATTTTGGCTATGATACGAAAATGTTTCTGCTCTTCTTGTGAACAATACAAGTCGACTTGTAGCATTTTAACGTTTTACACATCTGATATCAATCAGACACAAGTTATTTATCTTTTGGTCTAATTTACGTTTTCTAGCTGCTCTAGTCTCGGAGTTAGTGTAAAATGCTACAACTGGAGCATTCCAAAGTTCACACATAAAACAGGCTACCTATCTATTTTTCTTTTTTAATTTAACAATCAGATTTAATGTGTGATGAGACACGTAAATTTTAGTCGCTGCAATCCATGGTTAAACCGCTTTTGGAACCTAAATACAGCGACCATATAAGATAGAATCGACCGCAGACCTACGTATATTGAAGTCTAGAATTCTAGAACTTAGGCTAATCGTAAAAACTTTCTTTCCGCATCATCTGACTACCACAATACATGGTCATTGTGGTCATTCTGACTCATACTTACATAAAACAACATTACTAGGTTTTCTAAGTGTGTTATATACCTTTATGAATACAAATTATCTGCTTTTGGAGAATATTATGTAGTTATTGTGTAAATACATTATATTCTAAACATCTAAAGAATACGAATCTTTCATCAAGAATTCTACGACAGATTGATTACGGCAAACAGTTTTTCGTCCTAGAGCTGTCCTTATTGACACAATCTATTTGTAATTTGTTTTATAGACGTTCGCTACCTTTGAAGCAGGTAGCCCCAAACTAAGTTCGAAACTATACTAACTCAACGATACTACCTGTATTAACAAATACATATTCCTATACATCCAAGATCCAGGACAATCAGAAAGTAGAAGTAGGATTATAATAATTACTCGACCAGGATTCGAACTTGGGACCTCCCGGGTGGCGGACCGCCATGGTAAACATTACGCTTCGTCAATGTACTGCTTCGATATTATATTTCCTACCGGAACTATGAAACAGCAGTCATTTATACAGTCTTCTTCTTCTTCTTACTTTGAGTTAAGTAAAAATACCTGAAAAAAATAACTGCAAAAATACAGATTTTTTTTCTTAAGTCAATGTCATACGGTTTAAATTTGAATGAACTTATCATTGAATATGATATAGCATATTCAGAATATTGTCCCTATATTACGTACGCATTAGATTTAACGACTTTGCACGTTTGACGTTGCTTTGTATGACAATAGTAAGAGTGTTTTCACCATCATCTGTAATGGACCCGGAAGGCTGTAGATGTATGGTGCCTGCCAGTATCAATAGGCCATATAGTAACAGAAAAATAATATATTTGACAGTAAAGAACAAAACATAGGAACATAATTAATAGAAATAAAACTCAACTACTATTTACAAATAAAAAACTTGACCCAGATCCCTCGAAAACGGGAGCGTTCCCAGAAGGCTGGCAGAGTTACCCCGCTGTATTGCGATGCGAGGCTAATCCTTTGACAGCCCGGTGATGTGTTTGTAGTGATCCCACATCGAGCACCATACACGAAGGGTCAGGGCTGGGTACGATCCTCGGGGCAAACATTTATAGGTATAATGGCTTTGTTTTCAAGTTTGGGTTCTATATAAGGTACCCATCATAACACTAGCAGCTTAGGTACTTTAAGACCTTTAAGGTGGCATTAGTGTAGTGTAAAAATTATTTATAATCAATGCGTTTCGTTTGGTGACTTAGTGATGCGGAAGCCCAACTCCTTTCCTATACCTTTTCTACCTATACCCAATGTAGCAGACAATGCATTAGGTAGAATCAGGTGTTACTGATGTTCAATAAGTGGCGGTTGGCGGTAACCCTATCAGGTAGACCGCTTGCTTGTTTGCCTGCTGTATGACATTAAAAAACTCTAGTATTAATAGGATTTTGAAATAAAAAATGAATAGATGTTAATTTAATTTAAAAAATATGTAATTTAAAGTGAGCAAACAATAATATTGGCAATTTTTACTGACATAAGGAGTCTTTCTTAAATTCTTACACAATTATACTAAAATCTAGGTTCTGTGACGTCATTAATGTGCCTGGCGAGTGGCCATCACTTCACCTCTGCTCATTGTTAGCGTTTACATTCACCGTGACTTGTTTATTTACCAATAACATACACATAACTCCTAATTTCTACTCTATTGTAATCTATACATATAAAATTCAAAGTCGTGACTGACTTAACTATATATCAACGCACAGCCCAAAGCGCTGGGTCTAGAGATGCCAAATTTGGAATGTAGGTTCATTGCGACGTCTAAGGGTGTACCTACAAAGAAATATATTTTTTTTAATTCCCACGGGAAAGCGAGATATACGCAAACGAAGTTGCGAGTATTTTACTAGTTCTATACAAAATCGTAAGTATAATTTTTTTCTGTAGTTATGGCTGCTACATGCTTTACAATTTAACCAGTGTCAAGTAAAAACTAGCAACGTTCAATTCAGTCATCAAATTCAATCAAGTCGTTTCAGTTGAAACGACTTGATTGAATTTGATGACTGAGTTCAGACTGAGTTCAAAATGAGTTCAGTTTGAGTTAAGACGCGTCGAAAATGATGTCGTGCCGAGTTACCGAAGTCATAAAATTCTACTTGACTTATTTTGCCCATACAGAAAATCAACGGATACTACGGAATCGCGGGCACAGCTAGTTCTTTAATAAGTCTGTGGCCGATAATATAATAATTGTACCAAAGATTTAGTATATAGTAGCGTACCTATAGATCGGCTTTGGTTTGATTAAGGCGAGCGAGACCAAAAACAAAATACACTAGTGTGCGTGGAATGTACTTGTGTGCAAGCAAGATAATTTTGTGGATTTTTCTTTTTGTTTGAATTATATCCAGGCACTGCACATAACCATATAAAAACGTCTAATTAACACCAAAACTACACTTAAAAACCATACATTTTGTAAAAATAAGTATTATTTGTTTTTAACACGATACAGTCCGATAGCGTGTATAGGAAAATGGTCTCGCCTATCTATCCTTTTTTTTTTTTTTATACCACACAGGTGGCAAACAAGCATACGATTGGCCTCATGGTAAGCCGTCAGCGTAGCCTATAGACGTAAGCAATACCGGGGGTATCACTCACGCGTTGCCAACCCTCCCAACCCCCCCAAGTGGAGCTCTGGAGACCTTACTCACCGTAGGAACACAACATGGCCGAGACCAATGCTACTTGGCTACGATCTTCTGTAAGGTGGAGGTCCTTCCCCAGATGGGCTGCTCCGATTTGAGCGGATTATCCGCTGTGCCCTACCTCTCTTCCAACGCTCTAACCAACGTGTATGCTATGATCTATCTCTTACGCTAGTATATAATAAATCTATGAATTGTACAAAAAAAAACAATTATCTATACTTACACAAATTGTCAATTATGCTGCGTCTACATTAGCGGGCGAAGATTCGTGTAAAACATTGTATACGGGCGCGATTTTCTTGTCTTTGCTCCCAAGTGTTGCAAAAGTTCGAGCAAGTAAGCAATAAGTACTATATTATTCCGTTCCAATAAACTTGACACATGATTTCAAGTGAAATTCAACGATACTTGTGATGTGATGCCTATTGTGGTAACATAATGTTGAGTGTGTAATCGCAATAAAGTAATTTGTGACCCATTCATGTCTACTTATTTTACATCGATGTACTTATTAGACAATTGTTCAATAGTACGCGTTGCAGCGACCGAATTATCGCGTTAACTCGAATATTCACAGTATCCCGCTAATGTAGCCAAGCCATTATAGACATCTGTCCTCGCGGTCGATGTGTTCTGTAATTGACAGTTCTATTATTCGAGAATGATAGCACACAATTCATTTGATCAATGACGACAAAATTATTTCTGACTCCCTTTCACAAATAGAAATAGCGTTTGTCTCAAGTAATTACAGTCGCCCGCAGGGTCACCACTTGAGGGTATTCGAAGGCTGCTTTTACATCTGTAATTTCTCGCCGAAGAACTTGCGATAAATACGATTAGATATTTTATCAATCGCTAGCGCGACATCTCATAATACCACTACGTCTGGCCACTTGTACAGACACGGTTTTTCGCCGTAACAATCTACGGTTAATTCGCCGTGTGTGACTCACAGAATATCGGTGTGAAGCAGCAATACGTTCGGCGAGTGAGAGATCCGAAAGCCAAACTCCTTTCCTATACATTTACTCTTCTCCTTATTCCTTTATAATATAAGCTTTGTATTGGTAGAGCCTGGTGATACTGTTCAGGCGACGATAACCAATTTCCGTCTGGGCACCTGATTGAAAATGTATGATGGATGGTTGCTTGTTAATATACGTTGTGACATTTTAAAAAAATACATTTAATATTCTTTTGATAGGTTTTATTTCAAGAATTACATTTGACGGAGATGCGGTTGCGAGAAAGCTACATAGAGATAAAATCAGTAAGCGATCCAAACAATGCCGCAATCGGTCGATAGTTCCGTCTGAACTATAGATATGTATCGGACGAGTTATATAAGACTATAGCATGGCTTGAACTACGAACTTAGATGGCGTCAATGAAGGTACAGTCAGGTGCACGTCGAGCTTTACACTTGCGGTACAATTTTGGCTCTTATGAGATAGAACTTAAGAACGGTACAAAGTCCAATATGTAAAGGTCGACGCTCTTGACTGTACAAGATCTAACACAAAAAACAAAACCGGTCAAGTACGTGTCGGTCTTTTTTTTTATACCACAAAGTTGGCAAACAAGCATGCAGCCCGCCTGATGGTAAGCATCACCGTAGCCTATAGACGCTTGCAATACCGGGGGTATCACTCACGCGTTGCCAATTCCCAACCCACCCAAGTGGAGCTCTGGAGACCTTACTCACCGTAGGAACACAACATGGCCGAGACCAATGCTATTTGGCTACGATCTTCTGTGAGGTGGATTTCCTTCCCCAGACGGGCAGCTCCGATTTGAGCGGATTATCCGCTGTGCCCTAACTACGGACTACACGTCTGTAGCGTACCGTTTTGTATTTGCTTGCAGATGCGTGCAATGTCATAGTGATATTACAACTAGTACAGCCTACTCAAACATATGAGTTTTTTTATGTTCACTCTATGGACTATAACCATGTTTTTTTCAAAGATAGAGAGAGGGGGAAATACTGTGTTAAAAAAAATTAACACGTTAGACGTAAATTCACAAAACGGTCATTTGTATCGAAAAATAATCTTTCGGCACTCGGAGTATTCTTAAAAGTGAGCTATCCAATGACATGCCACACCAGCTGAAATTCTGTTTACAAATGTTGAATAAATATTCTTAATTTTTCTATTATTAAATACCTATATTATACCTTTTGGCAAACCTTAATAAATAAATAAGTAAATAACACCATAATATTTAGGAGACAGGAGCAGCTTTCTAATGGTTATCATAATAAGGAAGCTTGTTTAAAATAACAATCGCATTATTATCGCCATTTTAGTCCACAATAAGTAATCGTTAACTCAATAATAAATATATTTCGGGCCACGAAACATACGTCGTTCGGGCAACGACACCAATCGATCTACAACAGAATGCCAATCATTGGCATGCTAACAATTGACCATCGACTGTTCCATTCCAATATCAATCGATGCCTTTAATAAATAAATCGATCGATTCTCGTGATTACGTCACGAACTCACGATATGTAACAAGTACACACTTGTAAACAAATATATGGATATTTGGATATTTGTGGGTGTGGGTACTATAAATGATAAAAGTATGGATTATTGTTTACTTACGTTCTTTCACGTTGAAAGTAACGAACGAATTGACAAGTTTTTTTTGGGATAGGTTTAAAGAGTAACTTTACATAAGCTACTTTTTATCTCGGAAAAACATTCCCACGGTATATAATTGTCAGATTGTCTGGAACACGCGGGCGAAGGTAACAGCTAGTAATCTATAAAATCGCTGTGCTTACAAATTATTTCTACCTGGTATTCAAAGTACCTATATTATAACTCATAGAAACAAATACGAATGATTTGGATTATGAATCTAATTTAAGTATGTATTTGACAGGTTAATGAAATACGGCCTTTACTTTGATTTTACTTTAAAATATTCTATTTCAAGTTTATTTTCATAATCTAATAATTATGATTTTAAGTACCTAATTGAAATGATTTATATAAAGTTTAATTAGGTTCATAAGATTATATTAGTCTACTTCATTTTACAAAACTTGGTTAATTTTGTACCTACTTACCTTCTTTTTGGAGTGGTAGAGTATAAAAACTTTTTTTTAATCTATTATTATTTCGAGGCTTTTTTCTGAAACATATTATGTGAATTTCTACCATAGAAAGATTTTTTTCCATAACAAAGTAGACTTTTTTATACCACTAACGTGGCAAACAAGAATACGGCGCGCCTGATGGTAGGCAGTCACCTATGGACGCTTGCAATACCGAAGGTATCACTCGCGCGTTGTCGACCTTGTAACTCTGGAGACCTTACTCACCGCAGGAACACAACATGGACGAGACGAGCTATTTGGCTACGAACTTCTGTAAAGGCTGCTACGATTTCAGCGGATTATCCGCTATGCCCTACCTCTCTATATCCCCTTTTAAAAGAAAAAATCATTTATACTAAAAGATGTTAATGAGAACCTGCACAATATCTGCAATATATCAGAACATGGTTCTTGATAATACATTTCAAAGTGAACTCGCATTTCGCTAATTTCGCGGCCGCAGTGCATTACTTGCACACGAGTTATATTTTTTAGAAAGCCAAATTCTAAGCCATCAATGTCTAGTCTAGACCCGTACCACTTATAAGTCATTATATCTTTAATGATTTATTAATGGTAATCATCATTCTAACTTATTATACGTGTAAGTTTGACTTTTGGCAACTTTTACTTACATTTTCTATTAACTTCTTTGATGAATGGCATTTTTATACAGTCAATATGTTGTCACTTTGTACTTTTCCACGTTTGTATATCATTTTAATTATTGAAGACTTTTAGATGAATCAACCATGTTATAGTGACGTTGAAACCATAAGTTCGGCGTATATTCACGGTTTATAATATCAAGGTCACGTATACGATACAGTTATCGAAAAAGCGACTATCAACAATCGCAAATAGTTTTTAGTTTCCAAAGCTTACTACCGAAATAACGATAGACAGAATATGCTTTGTTTGCAATATGTACACAACAAAGTAAATACATTAAACACAGATAACTTACCTTCTTTGCCTTACTAAATATATGAGACCGATATCCATCTCCCGCGACATAACCTTCCCTTCTGGTATAGTTCTAGCATCATGCCAGATGCACATTGTCGCGAAATTGGACGAACACGAGAGTACAGGCCGTAGGCTTCGTCCCACTTCGTCTTTCGTTTTCATTTGTTTTCTCTCTTCGTGCCTAATTTCACTCCAGACCAACTCTCCAACTTGGCGAGAGTGTAGAGCCGAGCCTGACACTTATTTGCAACATTTCTGTTGATTGCTGGTTATAATATATATTTGAATGTGACAGTTTGCAACGTAATTAGTACCTCTCAGTGACATGTTGACCCCTTGACCTCCAATCCTGACAGAACACGGCGTTTTTAATGCACCTAGCAATTACGCTAACGTAACTGTTAGTTACAAAGTTACGATACGATAATATGAAACGATGTTATTGGTAATTGGAAAATTTAATAATTATTATTAACACATGGCGTTGCGTATTGCATATTTGGGGTATGCTGTTTTTTCCAGAATGTTTGAAATTTACGCAAATACTAATTTAGGGCTCATTCAGACGAGCGGATCTTGGTTGACGGCAGACAAAAACTGCAATCGCATCAGTGATTGCAGTTTTGGCATGCCGCGTTCATCTGTCATCACACATGTCGTCAAGTGTGATTTAAGTGGTAGAAAAATTTTTGAAAAAAATATTTGCCATTATCTTTATAAGTATTATGTAAAAAAAAAGTGAATGACTTTTTTCCCATGCCCAACCCATGATGTGAATTGCCAATATTTATATTGTGCCAATATACAGGTCTCTTAAAAATATTAGGTAAAAATATGTTTTTTAATGCAACGTTCCGTTTGCGAAATAATTATTTAATGTAAGTACAAATTTTTGTTAGACCCGGTGTTTAGCCTGTATTAGCGAAACTGTTGTTTATAAATTTGAAAAAAAATAATATTAAAACTAATGAAAGTAGGTCACATTATACATTGTATGGCAATACTACCAAATTGAGATGACACAGAAATACGAATCTAAGGTAATATCTTGCACGACTATCGCATAAATGCGTGCTGAGGTCATTTGGCAAACGCAATGAAGTGTTATCACTGAACTTTACGTTTCCCAGGAAAATGATAACATCGTAAAATATATCCGAGTTCCTAGGTTTATGCTGCAGGAACACACACGTCTTTCTTACAGCCAGCGGCCAGCCAGCCAATGCAAGGCAAGACGGGACAAGCCCACCACACATTCCCACCACTGTGTCTCCTGTGTAGCCAGAATAAATAACGGCGACCTCAGATAGACAATAAGCAATGAAGCTTATTGACGTCCCGGGGGAGAAAACTACAGCTGTCTTGGAACTCACAACGAATTTAATCAGAAAGAAGATAGTCGGAGTAGGAAGTATTGAAAGGACTTCCCTCCTTAATAATGCATAATGCAAGGCAAGCCTGTAAAAGCCATAGAGCCAGCCATCCAGCCAATAGTCAAAATGTGTGCTATAAATTAAATTTATATATTTTAATTTTTAATCCATACCACTTTATGCACTACTTGACACAATCCTTGATTTTCACTGGAAATCTTGTACCAAGTATCTAGGAACGTGATTATGGAACTACTTTTCGTCAATTTCATGCTAGCAATCGTGATCTAAATTGCAAAATTTCCTACAATAGATGCGTGCTTAATTTCATCTTTACGCAAAATCTTCGACGTTAGGAAACAACAACGCAACTACAACAACGATTCATTGCAATTATTACGCTACAAGGATGCAAAAAATTAAAACTTTTAGGTACATCTATCCTCCTCCTCAGCCGTTCACTCTTGACAGGTGGTCATTTTTACTGCTAAGGTGGCAAACAAGCTTACGGTCCGCCTGATGGTGAGCGGTCATCGTAGCCTATGGACGCTTGCAACACCGGGAGTATCCAGATCCAGAGTATGGGTCACTCGCGCGTTGCCGACCATGTAAAAATCTTAATGCCCCTTTTGAAGAACCGGGGGGTCCTCTGAAACCACGCAGCACGCGACCATTTTGGTTACGGTGGACCACGACAACGACATCATCGTCATTAAAACACGACCATTTTGGTCATGGTTTCATGACGATGATGTCGTGGTCTCAACATAACGCAGCCCTCGCGCGTTAATTTGTTGCGGTCTTCAGCGTTACGGGAACATTTTGACTTTACTTACATCGTAGTACTATTTATTATTCTGTGCTTACATCTATATCATAATCTATTTTTAACAAACAAGTAGGTACCGAAACTTTGTTAGGATCTCACACAAAAAATGCGTATTTACCATCTGCTGTACTGGTAATACTGGATCTGTGTGATCTGTGGATCTGTGTTATCTGAAATAAAAACATTTTATTTTTATTTTATTTTATTTTTATTTTATTTTTATTTTAATACTGATTTAGCCATAAATAATTCTTTAAGAATTTTCTTTTTCGGAAATTCGGCTCGATACTCGGCTACGATAGAAAAAAACAAATTGCCTCTTAGATTTAAGTACCTACACCAATTATGTCCTAAACAAGCTTTTCCACGCGGCTTCGCTCGCGGTTAAATTTAGGACAAAGATCTCGTTTGACAAAAGAACCCATAGCGCGACTTGTGGCGCCATCTGTTGGCCAATAGCAACCCATACAGCGCCCTCTATAGTAGAAAAAATATTTTCCTATTCGAATGACATACTTTCACGGGATAAAACGTAGCCTATGTTAGGCTCTGTACCCCTGACAATATATACTTATACAAATTTTCATCGAGTGATTATTTTCAGTCAGATTTTTCGACTCTCTCGACCATCACCCCAATCCATTGGTGAAAGCCGCAGGGGATTATCCCGCTCCGGCTGACACCATTAGGTCCAAACGTCGTCCGCGGCACGTCCTCAACGACCCGGACGACGCCATTACAATCGCCATCGAGGCGTACAAACAATTAGATTCCGCGACACAAAGTAGACACACACGTCCGTCATATCGGCCCCGCCGGCGGCGGCGGGGCCGCGCGTCGCGCCACCCTGTAGGGACTCGGTTTTCGCGGTACCGGCACGTGCCCGGCCGCTTCTCTCCAATCCGTTCGCCTTCCCCCAGTGTCGCCATAGGCCGAGGTTCGAGCCCCCCTCTGGGGCGCCCCTAGGCAGACACTGTAAATTTTAGGCGGTGAGAGCCCTACGCTCCCGCAACAGTCCGGTGTCTCAGTAAAGGGTGTCAGTACACCCGAACTGATTAGTCCATCCAAAAAAAAAAAAAAAAAAAAACATCGAGTGATTAGTCAACCCGTGAAGGAATAACAAACAAACAAACTCACTTTCTAATTTATAATATTATTATGATGATGATACTTCAAGGAAGCTCAAAAACTGATGGTTTTTGAACAATAACAGACTATATTACACAAGTTGTGTAATATATTGCAATTTGTTGAATAGTGAATACATGGCTTGAGGCGACTTTAAAAACATAACCTTCCTTTTACATCACAATAGGGCAAGACAGTTGCAATACTAGTACAATACGGTTATAATCAATAATATCTATCAATCTATCAATCAATCAACATTGATCAATCGGGTCAATCAAAAGAAATTGTTACTAACGAATGAAATAATGAATAATGTAGGTAGAACCTAGCTTTTTACTTCTTTTCACACATAAATAGATAAACAAATTATTTATTTCTTTATTTATGTACAACAAACAAAATAAATAACATTAATAGTTATTTAAAAATCAAACAAAAAACTAAAATAAAATTAAAAATTAAACTAAAATTAAAAAAACAGGTTCAATTGCAGCCATCGCATTGAGTACGGTTCTTTTTCTTTTTTGTATACCACTAAGGTGACAAACAAGCTTACAGCCTGATGGTAAGCGGTCATAGTAGCCATCGTAGTTATTGCAGCGTAATTTTGGGACTGGTACAGCAAATTATTATGAAATGGGCTAGCTCGACCGGGGAAGTACCACCCTCTCGCAGAATATCGACGTGAAGCAGCAATACGTTTCGTTCGGTGAGTGAGAGATCCGGAAGCCCAACTCCTTCCCTATCCCCTCTTTCCTCCTCCTTCCTTCCCTTCTCTTCCTCCAACCTCCTAGGTGGACAACGCATTGGTAGCGCCCCTGGTGTTACTGATGTCCATAGGCGGCGGTGGCCGCTTTCCATCAGGTAGCTCGCTTGCTTGTTTGTCTACTGTTTGACATAAAAAAAAGCGTTACCTCGCTAAATGGCAATAGAAATGCGTGGGGCGTAACTGCTAGCGTTTGGATCACCTGTGGTGTCACGGATAACAGATATAGATGTTTTATTAAAGAGATAGATTGATATCCAAGGAATCTCGGTAATAATTCCGGAATAGGGACTGCATAGACGAAACCGCGAGCGTTCGTTATATAGATTTCTTCATAGGTACTTTCACAGGTCATGAATACAATAATATGTATAATGTGTACATGTCTATGAATACATTTATGCGTTATACGTATATTGTGTAATATTATGACAATAATAAAATACTCCATAAAAATGAAGAGTTAGGGCAAATGAACAATGACATGGCAAAAGGGTGACAGACAACATAGGTTGGGTCCACGGACACCCGCCACCGGTACAGTTCCCCCAACCCCGCAGGTGGCAGACAGTTTTTTAGTCAGTATGCCCCTCATTGGCTGAGAGAAGAGCCTGACAGACCATCGTCGCTTCCCCAAGCGGCGGGACATGCAGTAATGCATTCTTCTGACTATAAATTAAAAAAAAAGAAAATAGATGAAGAGATACAAAAACAAGAGTCTTATTGGCTGTGCTGGCATAAAAAAAAAGGTGTATTGTAGTTTTTTTAAACAAAGGTGACAAACAAGCATACGCCTGATGGTAAGCAGTCACCATAGCATATAGACGCTTGCAATACCGGGGGTATCACTCGCGCGTTGCCAACCCTCCCAACCCCCCCAAGTGGAGCTCTGGTGACCTTACTCACCGTAACACAGCATGGCCGAGACCAATGCCATCTGGCTACGATCTTCTGTAAAGTACTAACAGTACAGTACGAAATAGTCATGATAAATTTGAAAATGATGAAATTTCTGTTTGACAGCCAGCCTTCACACAAATGTCACACATTTTATTACAATTTGATGAGTTTTATTAGTTAGTAAAGCGGATTATATTTTGAAATAATAACAGAAATTATAATTTACGTTGATTACGAAACGTATAATAGAGTCATAATTATATACAGTATGACAAGTTGGACAATATGTAATGATTATGTAATTTATTTTCATGTCATGATCCAAAATGGTCGTAGGTCGGTGCTATATTTTAAAATTATAGATGTCGAACAGCTATTTCCGAAACGCATTTAGAATATCTCTCTTTTCTTCTTTATTTGACAGAAAGAGACAGCTATAATTTAATCTTTAGTTTAAAATGAAGTCGCGCTGTCTGTCCTTACGTATGCTTAGATCTTTAAAAAACGTAACTTTTTTTTTTTTTTTTTTTTTTTTTTTTTTTTTTTTTTTTTTTTTGTATGGACTAATCAGTTCGGGTGTACTGACACCCTTTACTGAGACACCGGACTGTTGCGGGAGCGTAGGGCTCTCACCGCCAAAAATTTACAGTGTCTGCCTAGGGGCGCCCCAGAGGGGGGCTCGAACTTCGGCCTATGGCGACACTGGGGGAAGGCGAACGGATCGGAGAGAAGCGGCCGGGCACGTGCCGGTACCGCGAAAACCGAGTCCCTACAGGAGGGTGGCGCGACGCGCGGCCCCGCCGGCGGGGCCGATATGACGGACGTGTGTGTCTGCTTTGTGTCGCGGATTCTAATTGTTTGTACGCCTGGATGGCGACTGTAATGGCGTCGTCCGGGTCGTTGAGGACGTGCCGCGGACGACGTTTGGACCTAATGGTGTCAGCCGGAGCGGGATAATCCCCTGCGGCTTTCACCAATGGATTGGGGTGATGGTCGAGAGAGTCGAAAAATCTGACTGAGCATTGCTTTAGGTGGTGCGAGATGGTCGGCACACCTAAGTCAATGTGGAGGTTTTTGTTCCGAATGAACCAAAGCCCACCGATGGCTTTGCGCAAAAACCTATTCTGGATGGTTTGCAGCCTGTGGATATGGGAGGGCGCGGCGTGGGCGAAAACTGGACTCGCGTAAGTCATTATCGGCCTAATGCACGTTGTGTAAATTCTCACCTTATTTCTAAGAGAGAGTTTACTACGCCCATTGAGCAGATAATATAGTCGGCCTAGCGCGAAAGCGGCGCGGTTGCGGACAATCTTAATATGATCGCGGAAGGTGAGTCCCCTATCGAGTGTGACGCCTAGGTAGCGGACTTTCCTTTCCCAAGGGATCGGTTGTCCGAACATTTCGACTCTGGAGGAGGGATTTGGGGTGCTACCTCTAGCGAAGAGGATAGCGGCGCTTTTTTGAGGATTGACTTCGATGCGCCATTTCCTAAACCAGTCGCCAAGAGTATTGGCGGCAGTTTGGAGTGAGTCTATAATTGGGGGAATACTACGGGCTGAACAGTAGATGGCAGTATCGTCTGCGAAGAGAGCGGTATGGGTCGCTAGTGGACTGGGTTTAAATTCGGGGAAGTCGCTTGTGTAAAGCGTGTAAAGGAGAGGCGAAAGCACGGACCCTTGTGGTACTCCGGCTCTAATGGTGTGAGGGGGGGATAGTGCCCCATCCACCCTATAGCGGAAAGAGCGGTTCGACAAGTAGTCTTGAATGATGAGCACAAGACGATTTGGCGTATTGAGTTTGTAGAGCTTATAAATAAGCCCGTTGTGCCAAACTTTGTCGAACGCCTTTGCCACGTCAAAGAAGAGAGCGCCCGTTTTATGCGGGCGGGATCTGTTCGCTCTCCGGTCCAACACGTGTTCGACTATGCGATGCACTTGTTGGACACAAGAGTGTTTGGCTCTAAAACCAAACTGCGCGTTAGGTAAGAGATTGTTGGCAAGGGAGAAAAAAAAACGTAACGAATTTTGATGCGGCTTTTATAATAGATAGAGTGATTCAAGAGGAAGGTTCAGATGTATATTACATTCCAAAATTCCCACGGGAAAGCGACATACAAGCAAACGAAGTTACGCAGGTATAGTAATCATACTACTTTTTATCCTGTGAAAGTGTGTCATTCCGATGGAAAATATTTTTTCTACTATAGAGGGCGCTGTATCGGCCAAAAGATGGCGCCACAAGTCGTGCTATGGGTTGTTTTGTTGTCAAAAGGGATCTTTATAGTCTTAAAATTAAAGCGAGCGAAGCCGCGGGGAAAAGCTAGTGTGTTATAATTTTAAAAATTGCGTTTCAGAAAGTGTCTAAAAGTATGTTTGTTTGTGCGTCCCATTTTCGAATCCCGAGTCTTTCAGCCGCCCTGGCGTAGCGTACCCATTAAACTCTGAAAAACAAAGGTGCTCAATGCAAAATAGCACTCTAATATGAACACGCATAAGTTAAGCGACGTCGACCCTAGCCAGCGTTTGGATGGGTTTCGTTATCTCGAGCTTCAAGTCAAGTCGGTATCCTTCGGGCGGCTTGAATACACCGGCCTCTGCCAATCCGCATTGGAGCAGCGTGGCAGAGTACGCTCTAATAACCTTCGATGGAAGGGAGACCCGTATCCCAGCAGTGGGATGATTATGGGTTGATATGATGATGATGATGAGAAAAAAAAATATCAGTCTTTTGTAATTTTGTATGTATGATAGATAAGTAAGATATTTTCTTTCGCCATTTCTTTTACCGGTGGCCATTTTGCTTGTGTCCGAAATGGTGGTAGTATATAACGTAGTTTATTTTCCTTATACATATATACACATTGTAAATGACAAGAAAAAGTGATTGTGAAGGTCTAATTTCTGAAATAAACGATTTAATTTATTTCATTTCAAGTAAAAACTCTCCTATACAGTTTAAAAGGATCAATATGACCCACGTACACATCATATTAATATTATTATTGTCAATAGGATTGTGCAATAACGGACTTCCCAAGAAGCAGTGCGTTTCATAATACAATAAAATCCGCCCACATTTATACATAAGGTAATGATGTGTTACAATATCAACGTTACAACATTATATTAGTTATTGAACATGGAAAGTGCTACTCAGTTAGTACGTAAACACTTTAGTACAGTCAGCCAATGAAAAATGTGAGCAGGACTGTGTATGATTAACGTTTTCTAGATATTACGTAAAGGTAAAAAGGTGAGCAGGACTGTACGTTTTCTAGATATTATGTGAAGGAATTTTTTACTCAAATTTTTATTTATCAATACTCAATAGTATTTATATTGTACAGTCAAGAGCACGTCGACCTTTACATGTTGGACATTATACCATTCTTAAGTTATATGTCATAAGGGCCAAAATTGTAATGCAATTGTAAAGCTCAACGTGCTCCTGGCTGTACTATGTAATAACAAAGTTTCATAGTTCGCTTTTCTGTCGTTCTAATAAAATAAATAATAAATATATATTGACAAATCACACAGGTTGAGCTGGCCCCAAAGTAAGTTCGAAACTTGTGTTATGGGATACTAACTCAACGATATTATATTTTATAACATATACTTATATAGATAAACATCCAAGACCCGAGGCCAATCAGAAAAAGTTGGTTTTTCATCATGACCCGACCGGGATTCGAACCCGGGACCTCCTGGGTGGCGGTCTGGCGTGGTAACCATTACGCCACGGAGGTCGTCTAAAGATTTAAATAACTTACAGCAGCGCTGTCTATATTCACAAAACCAATTATCGTCATATCAACCAATAATCATCCCACTGGGAATCAAGCAGCCTGAAGGCCACAGACTTGGCTTAACGACTGTCATCCATCGACAACGGCCGAAACTGACGGCACGTGCCGAAGTCCGAAACACGTAGGAGCTCGAGATAACGAAACCCATCCAAACACTGGCAAGGGTCTACGTTGCTTAACTTGCGTTGCATTTTAGAGCTATTGAGTTCCTCGATTTGTCTAATTATTTATTTATTTATTTCAATCAATACATTATTCTTACAGGCTACACCCAATACAATAACGTAGATACATAATGCATTCTATAAAGTGTTGCAATGAAAGTAATCATTTACTTATATTATTGTTTTCTGGTTAATGCACCATCGAAATATTAATAAGAAATAACATCTTCACAATAGATATAAAAAGTATTTCCGCCATTCTATAACATTTGGAAAGAAATAATTCACATAACGCAACTAAGCAATTGCATTAAAAGACTGCTGACGATTATCTTACATTGGCTCATCCTACGCTTTGGTGAGAAAAAAACAATTCGATGTAATGTTGTAATTTGGTGGTACAAGTCATAAGTGACAATACGACAATAATGTCAGTTTTTGACAAATTATGTCTATTTCATCGAAATAAGTTAATAGAATTCGTTACCGGTCTCAAAATGTCCCATCAAACATGACGGAATTTTGAGAATTTCATTGACAAATAGACTTTCTGTAATCAAGTCATCAATTTTATGATCATCTGGATGATAATCCAGCCGGGCTAAAAACGCGACAAAATTTTCTCGCTCCGCTCTGCCAATAGCGTATCTCGGGTATGTCTACGGTAGACAAAACAGGCAATGCTATTGGCGAAGAAGCTTTGTCGCGTGCGAGAATCTATCTCGAGTGTAAGCATGTTAGGCCCGCAAACAGAACATCATCCTTTCATCTACATTAAAATTAATGATACCCATATGTGACATGTATGTCGTATGTCGCATTGTCAAATGTCATTCTGTCATTGTCATATGTGAAATAGTTTTGCCACACATGTTCTAACAAATACTAATTTACGTCGAGACAGCCTAAAGCAAAACTTTCTCAGATCTCAATTCGAAATCTCGCTTTTCTTATAAACTGAGACCATACAAAATATAATAAACTATGTTCACCTCTAGGGAAAAATTATCTAATTATTTTCAAGTTTTTATCACATTGTAACAATGACTTTTTAACTACATAACATAATGTGATTTATAATCACTCTTTTAATAAAATACTGTTTTTTTTATCCTAACCTAACTATTCAGTGAGTTATTCCCTTCTGGGAATTGTAAATGCGTCACCGGAGAGGGAATCCTTAAAGAGACCTATCTAAGAGCCATCACATATGATCCTCTTGCATTATTCATAGTTTTTTTCTAAATTTAGAACTACTGTATATCCTGACTTCGCGTCCTTGTGAGAATTTCGAAAAAGGTACCTAGACTAAACCACAGAACAAGCTTACCTATGACTAAACCTAAAGATTTGAAGAAAAACTTTTTATAACCGTGTTTTATATTTAAATCTTTAATCAATAGATATATAGATGTATATACGCGTTATATACAGATACCACTGATTAAGATAAGCCAAACATGAGATCGAGGAGAGAGAGAAGTCTTTAAATATACTGTCTTTTCACACTCTCTAGTGACGCAAATGTGATTCCAACGGAAAATCACTCGTCGCATATTTAAACTAGAATAAAATATTATATGCACCGTCGGGTCACTAGGTTCTCTATTTGGTAATGTTTATGGATGTTTCACGGTTGTTTTTATATATATATGTTCGTAAGTAAACTTTACGCTTTGAAAGTTAATGATTTAGCAAATATTGCGAAAGGTGTGTGAATTCAGCCTGATTAGATGCATCCGTCTAATTCAATTTGAGTTTGACATTATAAAATCAAATAGTTTTATTGTGAAATAAATTTTAAAGTTAACCGCATAGTAAAGTACACAGGAGGCAATACCGAACGAAAGATAGATAGATAGAATAAGCTTTATTTGCAAAACACACAGTGATACAATAAACAGTAAAAGTAACAAACAAAACATGTGTATATGCAACAAGGCGGCCTTATTGCTCAAAGCAATCTTTTCAAGGCAACCTTAGGGTAACGAAATTCTGTAATGGAGTGGGCAGGGCTAGCAAAACACAGTAAACAGCAGGACATATCAATATACATATCTAATAAATAAATAGTCTAAATACCATAAGGTATTTATATAATACATAATAAGTATAAGGTACAATATTACATATATACTTATATATATACATATATATATAAATTTAAAAACTAAAACAATAGGTACTTAGTTTACATTATTATGGTGTATACTTGTATAGTACAATACTTAAAATAAAATAAAATGTCGTTAAAAACAAGGAATCAGTGTGAAAGGAAATAGTTTTTTACTTCTCGCTTAAATATAGCTAGTGATTTCGCAGTTCTAATTGTCACAGGTAAGTTGTTCCATAGTCTGATGGCCTGGATAGAGAAGGATTGGTCGAGAAATTTGGAAGAATGGACAGGAATTAAAAGAGTGAGATTGTCAGTGGATCGGAGTGATAGGCTATGGGATGAAGAAGTGTATGTGAAGTATTCTTTAAGATAGGAGGGGGTCCAAGGATTGAAAAGAATTGTGTAGAGGAAGGAAAGGATGTGCATGTCCCTACGCTGGCGAATGGGAAGCCATTTTAGTTTCGCTCGGTATTCAGACACATGATCGAATTTTCGCAGACCGTAAATGAACCTGATGCAGAAATTTTGCATACGTTCTAATTTATTAAGCAACTCAACATTAAGGTCCGGATACGCTATATCAGCATAGTCAAGTAAAGGGAGAAGGAGGGATTGTGCAAGAGCAGCCTTGGTGGCAGTGGGTAGAAAACTTCTGAGTCGTCGAAGTGATGAAGAAGCGGCAAACATCTTCCTGCTTACCTCGGCTACCTGAGCCTTCCAAGATAACGTGGAATCCATTATCATCCCTAAGTTTTTAACTGTATTTTTTAAAGGAATGCAGATGCCATCAAGCAAAACCGGCGGAACTGCAATACTATCGAGCCTAGATATAAACGCCTGGCTACCTATAATAATGCTTTGAGATTTGGCAGGGTTAACTTTAAGTCCAAAGCGCTTACTCTAGCATGAAATGCGGCTTAAATTATCATTAGTTTCGGAAACAGCTAAGGCTAAATTGCTCAATGATGTTTGACAATAAATTTGTAAATCGTCTGCATAAAGGTGATAGGAACAAGAAAGAGAACTAGAGATAGAGGAAATGAAAATAGCAAACAATAAAGGAGACAGCACACCACCCTGCGGCACGCCAGCTGTTGTGTCGCACCAGGTAGAATTTAGGTAGCGAAAGCTAAAGTACGCGCCAAAATTTTGGGCTCACAGTTTATAAAACAATTGAAAAATATTGAAAATCGATTGTCGTTACGCACTGATTAATAAGTATGAGTTTCGAACTTCGTTTTACATCTGTGCCAGCCAGTCGAGTTGGTGGCTAGTATCATCTGCAAATGGTTGAATAATTTCAAAATTTTGCAATTTAATAAATATAATCACGACATCAATCTCACGTTTTTTTTTGGCTTAACAACAATATTTTGTTGACACTTGATTGACAGTGATATTCGACATTGAACTCTCACTTTAATTTGCTCGATGGGAGCCATTCTATCAAAAATAAATCTATAAACTTTAATATTATAAAGAAGAAATATTTTATTGTTTGTTTGTATTGAACAGGCACCAAAACTACTGGGCCGATTTGAAGAAATCTTTCATCATTCGAAAGCTACGCTATCTCCGGGTGACTAGGCTACTTTACATTTTTTTAAATAATTAGGGAATCTTAATAATACCGGTGCGGGCTTGTCTTAAATAAACAACACTAATACTTCTACTATGTCCAATCCATGTAGATATTTAATTATAAACAATCTATTAAGAGTTGCATGATACTATATCATGAACTTAAAAAACATTATCGAAAGTAATTCACAAGACAAATGGTCTCGCAAAATGTTGCGATCTATAACCTTTACACCTTCGAGGGGAACACTCAAAATAAAATACTTTCATTTGTTTCAAATGCATGTTGTAATTGAAATGGATGTTAGACAGAGAAAGAATATGAGTATGTACACAAAACTGCGATGCCACATCGCAAAAATCTACGACGCCGTCACGCACGACACGCCGACGCATCGCTAGAACTAGTGAATTTATATCGAAAATAAATATAATCGCACGAATTCGAAATCTCAATATTTTACGGTGCAAATTAGCATCGAAATTAAGTTTGCATTTACAATAATGGCATATAACTTCAAATGTTATATGAATGAATAAAGAAAATTACTTTTTGAAAAATCATGCATATTATCAAACTCATTAAAACTAACAATAAATTATAAAATAGCCATTTAGGTTAATAGTTGAGATAATTGAGTTACGTTTTAATTGCCTAACATCTTTAATTTAGTTACGTTATGGTAATCAAGTTACGATTTTTTATTGCTTTTAACTAAAATAATAAAGAAATATACAGTGACTATTTAAAAAGTTTCATCTTTATGAAGTTTTAAAGTAAGTAGCTTTCGGGTCCTAGCGACCACGACCCACGACGCGCGACGTGCGACGTGCGACACGCGACCCACGACGGGCGACGCACGATACGCGACCCGTTTCATACTAAGCAGTGGCACATACCGGCACAGCACTTCACAGCAGTGGCCGCGCGACCTAATTAGTTTTCTAAGGTGCAAATTCGCATCGCAGTTTTCTGCACCGTAAATTCATAAATTCATTTTATACGATCCGAAATTCGCAACGAAGTTTTTTGCGATGTAAATTCACTTCTCAATTTTCTACGGTGCGAATCCGCAGCGCAGTTTTCTGCGTCGCATCGTAAAACAGAGTAAATTCTGTCAAAATGATTATAGTTTATCAAATGTTTTCAGTGACGGCTTGATGGACTTACTTTGGTACATTTGGCTTATGGCGTGAATTAGATTTTTAGTAAATCAAACCATGTACGGGAAGAACTGGATTGCGCGAGTGAAACCTCGGTCTTCGACTACTTAATAATAATTATCCTAAAACTATCTACACGACCAATCTACACGAGTAACTGTAACAAGTTTGCAACAAATTGCCACAAATCGTATTGAATACAGGCTATTGTTCTAGCATGCCTTAACAAATTTGTTGCAATAACAACAAATCAAGTTGATGTTGAAAAAAGTCGTTATGAATTTCATAAAGTGATCATTTTATTTCGTAATTTCTTCTACAGTAACTTTCCGAATTTATTGTTGTTGATTAGACTTTTATAACTAAATATTATTCTTCAGTTATTCTTAGTCAAAATTACTGGTAATACGTCTAGAAATAAAACTTTCTGTAATTGAAACTTATATTAGTACCATTTTAAAAGAGCAAATGTTAAGTTTCTTGGAGCATACGGTCGGCCTGATGGTTAAACCATCACCGTAGCCTATAGACGCTTGCAATACCGGGGGTATCACTCACACGTTGCCAACCCTCCCAACCCCTTATGTGGAGCTCTGGAGACCTTACTTACTCATATTTTTGTAGCTAGACACTTGGTAGGTTTTATTCTACTACACCGGGCAGATAGAAGACTTCGACCCCTTACAATTTACAACCTTTGTTCTACTGTTTATTATTACCGTTTTATGTATAAACTAGTAAAATACTAGCAACTTCGTTTGCGTATATCTCGCTTTCCCGTGGGAATTTTGAAAAATCCTTTCTTAGTACACCCCTAGACGTCATAAGGAACCTACATTCCAAATTTGGAATCTCTAGACCCAGCGATTTGGGCTGTACGGTTAAGTCAGTCAGGACTTTGAATTTTATATATATAGATATAGATCAATCAATCTTTATTTGTAAATAAGGTATAAAGGTTGTTGTGTGTTATGTATCCTATCCCTCATACTAACTGGGAAATTTATATACACGTTATTGAATATTCTATTAAGGCGTTTCTCGTAGGTTATTGAAATTCCAAAACGAAAAAGTTAAATGTGAAAGCTAAACAAAGTAAGTAAATAATAAAATGAATTTTCCTCAAGTCAAACATAATATTAGCTAAATCGATTACGTATATAAACGCCGTGAAATTCTTTACATAATATTGAAGTGCGCGTGACGCATTTGTACATACAGTGCAAATTTTATATTACAATACAAGTTTAGTATACAGTGATGTTTTATTTCAAAATGTACCTATAGATAGGTTGGGGTGTGTGTGTGACCACACTGATCGATTGACAGATCGAAAAAGAATTTAACATATCAATGTTACCATTAGTACCTTAATTGTCAATGAATGTTAGCTAGCGTTTTAAAACATTTTATTTTCTGCTCCCATACTGAATGTTACAAACCGAACTATTTTGATAATTAAATATTATATTTTTATAATTCACATTGACGTCACACGTCATTGTACATTTCTCGACGGCGGTCTTCAAATTGTTCACAATAATCAATGACAATCGACGTTAATTTGACTGTTGCCGGTAGATGACAGTAGTTGCCAAGTGGCCTTCAGGCGGCCTCTATCAATAAACACTCCGCATTGGAACAGAGTCCGCTCTAATCCGCTTCGATTAAAGACCCGTATCCTTGCAATAATGGGTTGATATGAGCTAACGCCCGGAATATTTGGTATGGACAAAATTGGCTTCTCCCCTGCCCTCAACAGACCAGGGGCCCAAGCATGAAGAAGAGTATCTGCTTCATGGACCCAAGTCTGCTAAATACAAATGCACCAATAGAGTGTCGATAGTGTGTCTCTTGAATAGTTTTTGACATTTGGTATTCCCTTATTTGTTCAAGTCCGAGGCCATTTCATTGACACACTATCGAACTACCATTGATCTTTTCGGTACTCGTAGTATCTTTACTGAAATAGTAGTTCATGGTAGATTTTAACTATCGACCATTCCGTTCATATTCCACTGACACTCTATAGTCAATACACTGAGTTACTACTTACTAGTTAACTTTTAGCAGAATACCAAATTTTTCTTCATGGAAATATAATGACAATAAGGCGACTGGTAATGGTATGGCAATAGTTGGTCGCCTAATTTAAAATAGCAGACTTGGGCCTCTGATGACATACCCGTTTTGTTGGCATATACTAGTCTATCATTAAAACTAACAACCCATTAACCTTATAAGTGAAAGTACAAACACTATAAGACAATACTGAATATAATTTATGTTCACTATATCAGATTTTGGTTAAACGCAACGCGCATTAACTTTTACAATATACGGAATAATGTTATTACGGAGTGTCGTGTAGAAAAGTGTTTAGTAAACCTACATACAGTCAGTTTCTGAAATGCATTTTTGAAGTTAATGACAGATTAAATTAAAGCTATCACTGTCAAATTAAGAAAAAAAGAGATAGCCAGAGCCTTAATGTGAAATTTAAATTAAAATGCGTTTAACACACCAGCGTTGCCGTTAGCGCACATTTTACACATTTGACGTACCTTTGTAGCCTCCAATGTGTTATGTGTAATGGGGTCCAGTTTACGTACCTTTTGTTCTCATCCAAAATTATGTCTAAAATTTTATGAACCACCGCCAAAAAAAATATAGATAATAAAATTATAAGCTCTGCATGTATCGGAACGTAAATAAAACAACCATACTCTGTCTGACTCGGAGCATGAGGCGAGAGCACGAGAGAGACGTGCGTAAACGGGATAGAGCATATGCAATTACTTGCAGTTGTGTATATGCATCTCGCTCGTGTACGATCCGTCCGATCGAGACCGACCCGACCCGAGCGCGTGAAACATAAATATTTCATTTGTTTATGCGCGCGAGTTCTGTGCTAAGTAGAGAAGTAATTTCCTTTCTTGTGCACTGTTAGTTTACCTGTAATAAAGTTCCTTTGATTCTTGTGATTCGATTATTCGAATTCTGTGTCCGATTGCGATTTATCCGTGCGTGGCGGCTGACCGGGCGCCTGGAGGCGCCTTCCTCACTGTGCTGCTTGGTAGGTATAGGCTTGCCAGGTGTCCGGCTTTGGCCGGACATGTTTGGCTTTTTGGGGTCGCGTCCGGCCAAATATGTACGTGTTTGGCCTGTCCGGCTTTTGTCAGAGTGGCGATTCGTACGACGATGGGCGGACGAGCGTCCGAGCGGACAAGAGAGCAAACTGATGGCGCGCGCCGCGCGGCGCGTGTCGGGTTGCCAGGAGTCTGGATAAAGCCGGACATAGTTAGGCTTTTTGCGTGTCCGGCCAAAATAAACGTGTCCGGCTTCTACGGCTTTTGTTAGGCTTTTTACATTTCGCAAACGAACGAGAGCCGACTTTAAGAAGAATTTAAAAATGTTGATAAATGTTTAACTAGAGTCGAATTTTGACTGATGACTTTATTTCACTTATTAATAATAAAGTACTTAGACTGATTTGGAATTAGATTTTATTTATATTCATTAGATATTAACAAAAATTGGTAATAATAAAAAAAGGTTGATTTTACTTCAAATTTTTCGTCGTACCTACCTATTAATAGTGCGACACAAAATCCTCAATAATGTCCGGTCTTTTTACCCAAATGTCCGACCAAACTGGCTGGTCTGTCCGGCTATTAGTTTTGGCTACCTGGCAACCCTAGGTAGGTAGGTTACTAAGTTCTAAAATATTTTCTTGAGTATGTATTGTGTTGCATCGTGTGTTGCTAAAGGCTTTGACTAATAGCACGTAGTATACCTACTTACCTACTATCTAAATAACAAAATGCAATCTATGAACTTACCTGGCTAAGTATGTACCAACTAAAGCTGGAAGGAAACGCACTTGAGCGGCGGCGCGGCGCGGCGCTGCACGGAGCGGCGCGGCGCGTAGCCTACGCCGCCGCTGTAGTGCGGTTAATTAAGCTCATACTATGAAAGAATATTTTGACGCGCCGCGCCGCTCCGTGCAGCGCCACCAATAGAAGCTGTGCGAGTGAGTTGAGTAAAAAAATGTTTATGTACCTTTTTACTTCATAATGTACCTTTTCAGCGCTGGTTATGTACCTTTTGGGAACTCAGTTGTGGCAACACTGTAACACACTGAAGTATGAAACTACGCAATGACGCATACTTTACGTTTACGTTTTGCGTCGCGTTTTTGTCAAAAAAACTGTTTGACCAAGTTCCGATTCTCCGCGACCAGGTTTGGTGACGGTCTCTTTGGCGCTCGGTAGTCAATAACACATTAGAAGTACAAGTATTGTAGCCGTCAAATAGCCGTCAAACCCGTCAAGCCTTCAAAGCGCCGTGACACGTAGCCATCTTAACGCCGCTGATGCTGAGTGGCGTTGAAAAAACATATCCATGAAAATGTATGATCTATGGATCAAACAAAAAAATCAAACTAGTAGACTGGCCGACTTTGCACGGTTTTACTTATGATCACTACTATCATAAATTACCCCGGTGAAAGATTTTTTTTAAATCGGTCCCGTAGTTTCTTAGCCAATGCAAATACAAACAAACAATCAAATCTTTCCTCTTTACTAAGACAAATAGATAGGTATTGCATTTAAATTTATCTAACATGTAAAAATATTCAAAAATCTTTAAAAACTTTATGCAACCATCGATTAATTATTATATGGATAGTTTTAATTAAAAAAATGACGATGACTACTCGTAATTACGTAATACTCAGCGTGCGGCCATATTGTGTAATTTATTTTGAATTTCCAATTTGAATATATTACGAAGAAAACACTATTACGAATAAGGCAATAATCGCAAATTAATACCATAATAATAAACGAAACGCATCCCACAGATTAGCAAGTCGATCCAACTTAATTGTATAGATTAGTATGCAAATAATTTTATTTATCTTAAACATATTCAATTAGTTTAGATTAAAAATTATATACGTAATAATGATATTTAAATGTTCAATATACAGCCCGGTGGTACGTTGGTACATTGGTAGTAATCCTTACTTCGGTACCAGAGGTGCAGGTTCGATTCCCGCTCGGTATTTGTGTCTGTTTGTATGTGTAAAATGCTGTTGTTGTCTTGTGTCTCATGTGCTGTACAGAATAAATGTATTTTCTTTCTTTCTTTCTTTCTTGTTCTCGAATCTGGGTGTTTTCTATGGATTATAAGTATATATTTACAATAATATACATGTTGTCTGTCTGCCTGTATTGAGGGTTGTGGGTATGTTATGGGTATAACATACCCACAACCCTCAATTCAAAAAAAGTCCTTCCGCGATTGACACCATGGTTCCAATCCTTCATGGTGTCAGTCGCTGAATTACCCCACAAGCATAGGTTAAGCCTAGCCACTTATTCTATGGCCTAGCTTACTTTGGGATTGGGACCAGGTAGCAGGTGGTTCTGTGTGAATATTGTTGATTTTTTTCTTTTTAATTAAACATCCAAAAAGCTTTATCTCTGCCATGTAAAGAAATATTCTTAAACTAGCTGTTACCCGCGGCTCCGCCCGCGTGGTCAAGCGAAAATTTCAATGATTTCGTTCCTGTGGGAATTTAAAAAAAAAAACGACTTTATCCTTGTCTGCTTTGTAAAGGGAAGCTTAATACAAAATCATAGAATAAGTAATAACCCGAGGTAAATTGGCCACTCTCCGCCCCGTCACCGAAACGCGTTACCTCAACCCCAGGCGGGTACCGTGGCGGGTGCAGTCGTAATGAAATATTCTTAAATTTCCTGAATTTTCCATAATTACCATAGCAAAGCAAATACCATTCCGCGTGGGCGAGCCGATGACGCGACGGTAAATTCTCGTAAGTATTTAAATAAAATATCAAATATTCATGCAAGTCTAGGTGCCATAAAAAT
Organism: Endotricha flammealis; assembly: GCA_905163395.2. Taxonomy (NCBI): domain Eukaryota; kingdom Metazoa; phylum Arthropoda; class Insecta; order Lepidoptera; family Pyralidae; genus Endotricha; species Endotricha flammealis. The sequence goes on along the minus strand of LR990864.1, from coordinate 4,026,204 downwards.
AATTAGCATTTTCTAAAACACCTGGACATATTCTTATGGTGATCCCACACCGATGTTTATAACTGTTTTGTGCAAAAAATTTTATATAAAGTTTTTTTGAAGAATATTACATACCATTGAGATACATTATAGAACTATAAATATCAATGTTACCATTTGTACCTACCTTAGATGGTAATGAATGTTATCTAACGTTTTAAAACATTTTATTGTCTGCTCCCATACTGAATGTTACAAACCGAACTATTTATTTAATTCACTATTACGTCTGTTTTAATGTCACCTTTCTTTATCTTTTTATACGTCATTGTACTGTGGGGCAATTCACGTAACAAAAACCCATTCTAGTTCGATTCAACGACACTCGCTGTCTCGCTCATACAAAATAGGAATTGAACGGGACAGCGAGTGTCGTTGAATCGAACTAGAATCGGTTCATGTTACGTGAATTGCCCCACTGTACATTTCTCTCACTAATATATAAGTTTTCTCCATTCCTCCCTTTTTTACCTTACCTCTCCATTCTTAATACTGAATGTTACCATATTTGTTAAACACCGGTGTTCTTTGTCTTATATGAATATTTTTAAATTAATCGTTGAATTTCATAACATTCCAATATAATACTTTAAATTAATATTTTTGCTTGTTCATTATATAAAAAAAACACATAAATATATTTTCTAGATAAAAAAAATCTTAGTTTAATAATAGAGATTAAACATTTCTAATTTATGGAATTTATTAAAACAGGTTGTGTGCGACTGTACTGTTGACAGCGTAATCAGTCATCTTTTAAACTGTGAGTTAGCGGGGTAAAAAACCGGTCAAGTGCGAGTCGAATTTGCAAAGAAGGGTAATAATAAAATCATTTATTTTGCAAGTAGATTTACAAGAAATACTTTTACACGTCAATATGTTTTATCCTACTAGCACTTCAGACGTGAATGGCCTGTTGAGAAGAGCCGCAAGAAACTGTTCTTCGTATCTTATGTAGCAGATTAGCTTATGCTTAACCAAGTTATTTTATTTATTATAATATAACTACAAAACGTGCCTGTAAAATCCTACTTTAAATAAACGAGTTTATTTTGTTCTCAAAATAAAAGGAGCTTTACATACTTTGGAGACAAACTTTATTGACCGCAATATTGGGGTACGAAAGGCGGACTTAACGCTAGTACCTTTGGGAAGTGCAGATATTCAAGAAAAAAATTAATGACATACAATAAATAAAGATCAATCAATATCGACCCATAATCATCCCACTGCTGGGATACGGGTCTCCCTTGAATCGAAGGGGGATTAGAGCGTACTCTGCCACGCTGCTCCAATGCAAATTGACAGAGGCCAGTGTGTATTTTCAAGCGGTCTGAAGGCCACCAACTTTGCCGACAGTTTAACGTGACGTCCGAAGCACGTAGAAGCCGAGATAATGCTAATTGGCATCCGTCATCGAGTACATACTCGATAGCCTCAGCCAAACCGCAGGCCATAGAGCAGCGTGGCAGAGTACGCTCTTATCCCCTTCGATTGAAGGGAGACCCGTATCCCAGCATTGAGATGATTATGGATTCATATGATGATGATAATAATTTAACCATGTTATACCTGTTTTAAACCATGAATACTTTGACCTGACTACCTGACCCGCCCCATAGTAAAACATGACCTCCTATTTAATAACCTCTTCACAGCCTATTGTGAGTTTTATTTTAATTGTTGTTAAAATTATGAAATTACTTTCGAGTGTTAAATACGTGACGTAATAACTAATCTCACGGGTCGAGTCATTTGACCCAGTACCATTTATGTTCTAGAAACCTTTAGAAAATTAGCATTTTTTTTTTAATGAGCGATGATCACAGGCGGTGATACGGTCAGTTTTTGAAACGCATCTTTAAAAATAATAACATTAAATTAGACCTGTCACTGCCAAATTAGGAAAGAAAAGTGTGTGCTGTCTGTGCTGTGCTTTGCTTGCTTGCAAATGAGTCCAATATCATGTTCTATGACATTTGTAAGTTTTTATCAAAGAAATGTTATTTTATAAGTTCGTCGGCTTTTACTCGGTAACTAGTAGAGCCTACTTAACCGTAATAGTTTTCATTGATGGTTCAGCATATGGACTACCTACTACCATGTTTTTTTTCAAATTTCTAAACAACATACTTTCGGAAATAGAGGGGGGGGGGGGACCACCGTGCATAACGAAAATTGACACAATAAAAATAAATAATTCCGAAACGGATCATTGTATCGAGAAATGATCTTCCCACACCCTCAATAAAAATTTTGAAGAAACCTATCTAACGATACCCCACAATATGGGGTGGGAGCGATCATTTCCACTTTACCATACGAGGCAAAGCACCCTAAAAAAATATTTTTCAAAATACTGTTTCGGCACTTTGTTAGCATTGTTTGTTATTGTGTGTACATACCAAATTACAGCTTTCTAGCACTAAGCGTCTAGCTAGGCGGACAGACGGACAGGCAGACGGACATGGCGAAACTATAAGGGTTCCATGTACTTTACTACGGAACCCTAAAAAAGAGATAGCTTGCGACTTAATGTGGAATTAAAATTAAAATGCGTTTCAAAAACTGGCTGTATGAGGAAAGATTTGATTGTTTCTTTTTTTTGCATCTGCTCTGGAGTAGGATCTCCACCTTACAGAAGATCGTAGCCAAATAGCATTGGTCTGGCCATGTTGTGTTCCTACGGTGAGTAAAGGTCTCCAGGGCTCCACTTGGGGGATATTCCCGGTATTGCAAGCGTCTTTAAGCTACGGTGATGCTTACCATCTGCCATTAGGCGGGCCGTATGCTTGTTTGCCACCTCGCCATCGCCATCGCCTTTTTGGTCATCCGCGAGTTCCGCGACGACCGACGTTTAATAACAGTTTGCTTCATATAATAGTGATAAATTATTTTGTTTCTTTTTTTTTAAGGTGTGTCAGCTACATGCCTTTCAAATATTCATACCATATATGATATTAGAAATTGATTGAGTCGTTTCCACATCATAATCAATTTTATTGATCACACTGCATATAAATTAGAACCGTGATAAGCATCAATACATACAAATAAATTAGTAATTTTTATGTTTTAATTAAATGTTTTACTTCAATTTAATTATGTGCGTAAAATCGCATAAACATGTCTTAGTCTGGAATTCTGGATGTTTTCGGTGTATAATAAGTATTTATTTATAATAAGTGTATGTGTAATGTATCACAAATCTAGTTTCTACCCATACTGCCAACCAATGAAAAAGATAACCAGGGGCTGTAACTGGGATTCAAGTTTTCTAAATAAGTATTACATGAAGGGATTAAATTGAATTTTATTTATCAGTTAGTAAAATACTCGCAACTTCGTTTGCGTATATCTCGCTTTCTCTTAGAAATTTTGAAAAATCCTTTCTCAGTACACCTCTAGAAGTCCTAAGGAACCTACATTCCAAATTTGGAATCTCTAGACCCAACGGTTTGGGCTGTGCGTTGATATATATGTAGTTAAGTCAGTCAGGACTTCGATTTTTATATATAGATAGCATTTATATTGTACTATGTAATTAGGAAGTTTCATACGATGCTTATTATCATAAAAATCTTTGTTCTTAGTTCTCTAGCCTGGTTATCTCTTTCATTGGCTTTTCAAGCTTTGCTTAGACGAACTAGATGGCGTTGTGTGATTCGTCTAAGAATATTTATTTTTATTTAACATCTGATAATATTGACAATCGTTGGAAAACCGCTGCCGTGTTCCGCGTATATAATATTTACATAATTTATGTCAATACACGCGGTGAATAGACTGACAAATAAAATCTATAGTAATAAGCGTGAGCTTTCTACAACTTCTAAGCACATCTTTAATTTTAACTGGATTCGTATCTGAGAGTAATGACCTTGTGCCAATGCAATCCATGCTTTTTCGTTTATTGGAACCTTTTTTTGAATGCGCCGATCAGTACATATATATTTTTTTAATAAATATATAAGGACAAAATCACACAGATTGAGTTAGCCCCAAAGTAAGTTCGAGACTTGTGTTATGGGATACTAACTCAACGATAACAAATAGTCTAACCGCACACACGCAATACTATAAACATCCAAGACCCATGCCAATCAGAAAAAGGTCGTTTTTCATCTTGACCCGACCGGGATTTGAACGCAGGACCTCCTGGGTGGCGGACTGGCATGTAACCATTACGCCACGGAGGTCGTCAAACATTATCTATCACATATAAATTCTTATATAGATTAACATATAAGTAGGTATATAGATTAACATGCCTTGTAGTGTAGCCTCTCAAAAGGTGAATGAGCCTAAGTACAATAACTGCGGCTATAGAGCTGATTTTACATAAGAATACTGAGAATAGTCTCATTATTGAGATTGACATGAGATTTAAATGATTTTTGTAACCAGAATAGAGCCCGATATTTTATTTTATTTTATTGATTGGGCAAACGATTACACTGGACATAAAACTAATTTATAGTAGTTAACAAATATTTGTAGAAGTGCAACCATTCTGAGAGTGCAACCAACAACGCTATCCACAGATTACTATAGATATTTAGCGTATCATTCTCAGAACCCTAGCAACCGATTTTTCATTTTGAATAATCAGTTTTTTTGAACAAGTTAACACTTTCAAATGTGAGAGACCAAATCTAAATAAAGCACCTTCCGTACCGCCCTTTTTTGAATAAATTAGTATCTGATTCTGCGCAGTATGATTCCTTCTATCATTATAGGTAAGATATTTAAGTTTATAGATCTCATTTCCTGGTTATATCACATTTGCAGAGAAGAACAATACTGTCTTAGCAATTTGCAGAATCGGTTATCGTTTACATAACCCATAAGGTATGTTTAGAAAGTACTAAAAACGACTGACCACTGATCAAAATATCGATTGCATCGTAATGGTAGGTGATGTAGTTTTAGTGCTTCTATGATTTAGGGTCGGTTTTAGACGTTTTTTTAATGTCATGCCGCAGCAGGCAAACTAGCAGCGCCGTCAATCAACATTAAATTTGTTGTCTCGCGTTGACTGCTCCATGGAAGCGAATAGAAAAAAGGTATTATGAAAAACGATTTAATATTAAAAGTACGATTATATTGATTAATAATTGTATGTAACTCTGTTTCCTTTTAACGTTTTAATTGTATGTGATTACTTAACAACCGGTAACCCAAAGACTTGTTTGTTTATCCCTATTATAAAAAAAACTACTTTCTTAAAGTTGCTCCCACGCCGTTTAAATTAGTTTTATAACAAGCGTCTATAGGCTACGGTGATGCTTACCATCAGGCGGGCCGTATGCTTGTTAGCCAACTTTGTGGTATAAAAAAATTGTTATGCTTGGTCTGTGCAAAAATGTTAATAATGTTTTGTTGATAGAAAATAACATGAGTCGTAACTGTTGGATATATTAAGATACATTTTAGACCAAACAGATATAAAATTTTGTACAATGTGCTATTTATAACATTTTTTCTGCTCCCACACTGAAATGTTACTATTTGTTAAATAACATTTTATAACACTCATGCTCGAGCATCTTTACTTATAGGTACTCGTACATACAAGAAACTAAATTAACAGCCAGAATACTGTGATTTCTCCAACCGTTTGTTCGCGACTTCAAGATAATTGAAAAACCATACATTTCAAATCTTGACACACGGTTTTGTCAACTATTAGTGGCACTAGAATGTAATACAGTGAAGTAGTTATTTACCTTGGTAAAATATAATGTGGGCGTATCCTGTACTAGCAAGACGATGCACATTACGACGAGATATTGACAAAAGGGTGTGGTGGAAATTGACTCAAACAAGACAGAAACAATATTCTTTAAAAAAAATTGTCAGTATTGTAGGTAAAAAATAAAGAAAAATTCCACGTAATCGTTGTTTGTATTGCGATTAAGAGCATTGCTATTACTTGAAACAATGACCTATCTCACTCTGTTATTATCTGAAATGTGCGAGAGATAGACTCAGGAGGGCTACTACGAAACGTAAATCCGATATTTCGGCCGAAGTATCGGAAGAAGTTTCACCGTGAAATACAAGGTATTTCATGGTTATTTTAGTAATACCTTGAATTCTATCCATGAAATACCTTGTACTTTATGGTTATTTAAAATAAATAAATATAAAGGGACAATTCATACAGATTGAGCTAGCCCCAAAGTAAGTTCGAAACTTGTGTTATGGGATACTAACTCAACGATATTATATTTTATAACAAATACATATATAGATAAACATCCAAGACCCGAGGCCAATCAGAAAAAGTTCGTTTTTCATCATGACCCGACCGGGGATCGAACCCGGGACCTCCTGGGTGGCGGTCTGGCGTGGTAACCATTACGCCACGGAGGTCGTCAATTTTAGTAGTTCATTGAATTATAATCATAAAATAATAGCGTATAGAACCGGGAAATCCCGGTACCGAAAATCCCGGGAATTCCCGGTTCTTTTATAGCTGTAAAAGAACCGGGAATTGAAATACAAGAACCGGGATTTTCGGTACTTTCGGGATTTTTTTATTTATTCAATTATATGGCAATTGGCAACACTGACGTTAGTGACGCTACGTGCGATCAAATATATTTTGATGGTCAACAAACGATCGAGTATGTTTTCAAGAAAAAGTAAAAAAAATATCTAAACTATGCCTTTTTTGCAATTTTGCCAAAGAAAATGTTGTCTTTAAAAACACCTATGTTTACAATGGTTCTGAAACGGTTTTTATGCTTCGAATCAAGATCACGAAGTCTCAATTTTCCCAAGATTTGTCTCAAGTCCTGTTAAGATGCAAAAAAATTGCTCTTCAGTCTCAATGTTTGTGGAGGAAGCATGTTCTATGAGTTCTTTTTGGGATTTTGGTCTGGTGATTGCGCAGGCCAGTCTAAAACCGAAATGTCGTGCGTGCTCCTGAAGCCAGCTGGTCACCACTCGCGCTGTCTGCGTACGGACATTAACACCACAACCCTTCAGTCAGTTGCGAGCGAGCGACAGAAGCAGTGGTATCCAATTGACAATTTTTATTTAACACAAACAACTGGTGCTCTGACGAGAGCATTTGAAGAAACAGCATTGCCGTAACATTTGGCTGTTTTTTCGCATCAGTTAGCAAAAATCGGTCTTCGTGCGTATGGTCCTTGCGCTTCTGGCCATGGCATTCTTTCACTTACTTCCCCAGTAGCATGATAACGTTACTTTAACCTTGATTGCCGCAAGCCTTGCGACAAGAGCAACTTTTTAGCATCATACCAGGACTTGGGTAATGTCGCCCAAAAAGATTTTATTTATGACATGAAAAATCGATGCAGAACCATTGTATGAATCATGGGATATTTTATTGATAACTGATTTTTCGCATAATTGCAAAAGACTGCATCTGTAATTTTTTTATTTTTTTTTTGTAACGACCGTATTAAACAAATACGGTCGTTACTTGTATCATTATTTCACTTTTTTTAAAATATTTAAGCAATAAATATAATATTATTTTACTTTTACATGTACCTAGTCCAATAAATGAGCTTTCTAAAAATAAGTATGTCTAACAAAAAATGTGTAAATTGAGCAAAATCAAAACATCCCTAGGCGGTGTTGATGTATTGAAAAAAAAATCCCGACGGTACCGAAATTCCCGGGAAATCCCGGTTCCAGCATAGTCCGGTACCGAAAATCCCGGTTCCTTGAGATAGTACCGGTTCTCTATACCCTATAAAATAACTTGTATTTCACGGTTAAAATTCTTCCGATACTTCGGCCGAAGTATCGGATTTACGTTTCGTAGTAGCCCTCCAGTACTCATCAACATCGTTATCTCAGCCACATGAAGTCCACTACTTCTCCAAACGCTCCCAGTATTGACCTTGGTTGGCTGCGGCTTGCATCCAGCGGCTTCGTCTTTCCTTCCTTTATTACTCGTAACTTAATTTTTCTTCACCAATTCGTTAAAATTTGACATAAATGGAAAATTTACTACATCTTTTTAAAGTTAAAAATATAAATTGGAAATACATACCGACGGCCCTTAAACACTTAACTCTCGACAATATACATCGTAAAGACAAACACACGTGTTTGTATGTCTATCACAGTTACTGTTACTCCATAACTTGTAAACTATTACACGAAAGCAAATGATGCAAATGATTACAATGCTAACAAAAACTATTTACCCAGTTGCAGTAACGATTGCCGGCGTATGATCACAAGAATTCTAATTGAAATTCACTCATAATGATAACGAGATCATAGTGCCACGGGAACGTGGGTAATGAGGACAAGCAGAGCAGAGAGCTTAGCGCAGATATACATAATATAGTAGCTACATTTAAGTGGTGGTAAGGGCCTTACGCTCATGTCGCAGCAAAAGACTGTCGAAGTCTGGCTATAACTTATTCATTTCAGTCACAAAATGTCCACTGCTGTATATAAACCTCCCCCAATGGGTTTTGCCAATACTTGACAGCTTGGTAAGCGAGTTGGCGAGCGCAGTTGGGTTGGTTGATTTCAAGTATAAGGACGTTGCATTCTTTACTATGTTCTGATATTTCCTTAGACGCCTTCTACGACACCCATAGGACAAGAAGAAGCGATGATAATCTAAATCTGCCGTCACCACACTGCGTGTACAACAAACGTGTATACTTTGCCGCAGCGCAGCGTCCCGTAAAATTCAGCGTATGATGTGTAGCAAGGTTTACGAAAAAAAATTGAGTTAATAAAATGAAACAGGTACAGAGAATAGGTAGAGAGCTTAGCGCAAAAAGTACAATTTCTTGTTACATGTTTATAATTCAACAGTAGCAGCAATGGACTTCTTGTAGCCGAGATGATGATGAAGAGAACAATAGTTATTTGTTATGCAAGGCTGCAAAGTTGTTTTTTGGCGCGAGTACTTAAATTGAAACCTGAGCTAGCGAAGGATTCTAGGATTGAACCACGAGCGAAGCGAGTGGTTCAAATATAGAATCCTGAGCGTAGCGAGGGTTTCAAAGGTACGAGACGCAGAATAACTTTGTTGCCGAGCGAAACACAAAATTTTTCACCTCACTACAGCGAGGAAAATCCTAGGTGCAAGAAAAACGCAAATAATATATTAAATGAGTGTTTATTTTTTATCATGCGGTGTCGTGCTGGCCAGTTCGATTATTCTAAAAATAAGGCTGGCGCACTGGCATGAAATAAGTATTAATGCATTTTCAGAGGACTGGCGGTATAAAAAATTAAAGAATAGAAAGGTTCGAATTTTAAAAATACTTTCCACGCTAGGGCACAAAATGCACTTTTGCGCTCAGATTTCGAATGACAAACAGATTCTTTCCGAGCTTGTGAGGTGAAATAGTTATTTGTTATGCAAGGCTGCAAAGTTGTTTTTTGGCGCGAGTACTTATATTGAAACCTGAGCGTAGCGAGGGTTTCAAAGGTACGAGACGCAGAATAACTTTGCTGCCGAGCGAAACACAAAATTTTTCACCTCACAACAGCGAGGAAAATCCTAGGTGCAAGAAAAACGCAAATAATATTTTAAATAAGTGTTTATTTTTTTCATGCGGTGTCGTGCTGGCCAGTTCGATTATTCTAAAAATAAGGTTGGCGCACTGGAATGAAATAAGTATTAATGCATTTTCAGAGGACTTGCGGTATAAAAAATTAAAGAATAGAAAGGTTCGAATTTTAAAAATACTTTCCACGCTAGGGCACAAAATGCACTTTTGCGCTCAGATTTCGAATGACAAACAGATTCTTTCCGAGCTTGTGAGGTGAAAAAATAATTATTTATAATGTGATTATCAAGAATTCAGTCTCCTCCGTTATCTTTAAATGTCTGGCATCGATAAGGTCATTTTGGGTCGGTCTTTTCTTACTTTTTTATCAGAAGGGTTTATGTTTTTCAAGTCCAGTATGGTATTTAACGATAGTATACCGGTTTGTCAATATAAGTGTCTGTGTCAATTACATAGGACATACTTATCGTGTGGTACCTGAAACATCAGTAATTAGAACATTTATTTTTTTATAAAAGTTTATTACAAGTTTAGTATTTAGAGATTGTGTCAGGGTCATTATTTGTCCTCATTTTAAATTATTTTAATATTGGCAATGTTTTGCGGTTAACGAGGTTTTATTCCTTTTTAACGCTACTTTAATAATATAAATACCAAAAACGACCGAACATTGTAAGTTAAATACTTAGTTAAGTTTTAGTAGCAATTTGATTTCACTTTATGAAGCCGACTCTACGTGTAGCCAGGTGTATTTAAAGTCAGGAAAAACTGTATATTCTGCCACTGGAGAGCAGTGAGGATCTGTCGTTCTCTCCCCTCCTAAGGGCTAATTTGTGGGGTATACCGACTAATAACCTAACTCACAACAGCCACCTTGTCCGCCTAGATGGGCGGGGCTGCGGGAACTCTATACTGTCCTCAAGTACTGGTATACACACCAGACCAATAACGTCAGATGGGAGGGTGCCATGTCGGAGTCTTACAAACTAGAGTGTGGTGTGAGGCAGGGTGGACTAACGTCACCCTCATTATTTAATCTGTACGTGGATGCCCTGATTGTTGAGCTGAGCAGTCGGTATGTAGGTTGTCATATTGATAGCGTTTGTGTCAACAACCTCAGCTATGCTGATGATATGGTGCTGCTCAGCGCGTCAATCTGTGGCCTACGGAAATTGTTACGGATATGTGAGGAATACGCGGATGCCCATGGGTTGAAATATAATGTTGCAAAAAGTAAATACATGGTGTTTGAGGCGGATGGTGCAAAATGTCCACAAAACTTGCCACCTGTTCGTCTCAACTGTGCTCCACTAGAGAGAGTGAAACAATTCACGTACTTGGGGCATATTGTTACCGCCTGCCTCAAAGATCATGCGGATATTGAGCGGGAGCGAAGGGCGCTGTCGCGGAGGGCGAATATGTTGGCCCGCAGGTTTGCAAGATGTTCCGTCGGAGTAAAGATCAGTCTCTTCAGAGCGTACTGCACATCTTTGTACACATGCAGTCTGTGGGCTAGCTATTCGCAAAAAGTGTACAGCTCCCTCCGTGTCCAATTTAATAATGCGTTCCGGGCGATGGTGGGGCTGTCTCGCTATTGTAGTGCATCAGGCATGTTTGCAGAGGCGAACGTCGACTGTTTCCATGCTAGCATGCGGAAGAGGGCGTCGGCTCTAGTGCGCAGGGTTCGAGCCAGTCCCAACACCGTCCTGGCGATGATCGCCGGTAGACTTGACTGCCCCTACATCCGACACTGCTGTGACAGACATGTCCCGCAGGGCCGGATGGAGAGGCGTTTTTAGTCGATATTGTTGTGTGTTGTGTATAATCCTCTAATAATTTTAATTTTATATTGTATATGGGTCTTGTAACCTTGAAATAAATGCATTTTATTTATTTATTATTTTATACGTAGGGTAGTCTGCCCAAGCCGTAGTAAAATACAACTTTTAAAAAAAGCTTTAAAGCCAGCTAGTTGCACAAATACATTTTAAAGATAATGACACAGTACGCTTGATGCTATCCGGTACATAATTGAACCTACCACAAACAGTATTCATTTACTGTTCATTTATTAGCGCCGGCTTTAAAAACTTCTCCATGTTATTATTCAAAGATAATTTCAAGGCATTAATAAATGATACTAAATGGGCATCTTTCTTGCTGTTATTATCAATATCATAACAGATATTATCAGAGTAAAGATGTCCATGAGAAGCGAGTGGAAAACAAACATTACACAATATCTTAATTGAATTACTCTATACACGGTAACAAGCCCAAACACTCGTACTATGCTATGTGTGTTGCGAAATTAACGAAAATGACACTTCTGTCAAGGGCGCGAAGAGACAGGACTTGTGGCAAAATGCTATTCAATTATCATTAAAGGTCAGGCTTTCCGAACACTTCGGAAGTATTAGGTATACGAAAGAAACATTGATATTACGCCGTGAAGTCAACCGGCAGGTTTTCATGACATGTATTTTTTTTTTTTTTTTTTTTTTAAACTAGTTTTTAATGTATTTTCTGAATTTATTTGGATTTAAAAGATAGCCTATGACACTCACAAATAATGTGGCTTTCTATTAATAAAAAAATTTTCAAAAATGATTCAGTAGATCCAGAGATTACCTACTACAGCCCCACAAACACAACTTTCTAATTCGACCATCGCTTCGTTGGTCGGTTTGAAAAGTTCAAAATCGTTAAAAACGTAATATTCTTATTTTAAATTTAATATCGCTGTCACCACCTCTTCATACAAAATACGATGTTGTGATAAAATTATACAATATCATACAAATATATAGAAACGGTGGAATCGGCCATCTTTAGTGAACTGGCCACCTTTAGTCATATCATAATATGAATGATACATGGCATGTGTGGAAAGTAGCTTATCTTTACATAGTAAAAAATGAAGTCGCTCCCTCTGTATAGATACAGTGAGTCAAGAGGAAGATTTATATCTAAATTTACACTAATATTATAAAGAGGAAAGATATGTATTTTTGTGTGTGGGTATCTTAGAGTATAGATAAGCAAGCTATAGAGCGCGCTTGAGCAAGTATGAACGGTAAGCACGAGTATGAACAAACAGACGAACTCAAAACAGCAACAACGAAGCCAGCAACGAGCGAAGCTATTAGTCACGCACGCTGATTGTATCTCTCGATGTTATTTATTCGGATTTTAAGGAATCATGGTGAAATGTGCAGTGCAGAGCTGTAAAAACGAAATGGAAGCAAACTAAAAATTTGCACTATAGAACATCTGCTTACGCTTTGCACAATGGTCAAAGAGCGATGCGCGCGCTCTATGGCTTGTTTATTTATACTCAAAGGTGTGTATGTTTTAAATTAAATGAATAAACTCAAAAACTACTCTGCGGATTTGAAAAATTCTTTCACCATTAGAAAGCTACATTTACCCTGAGTAACATAGTGTAAAAATACATTCCGAAATTCCAACGGGAAAGCGGGATACACGCCAACGAAGTTGCAAGGGTTTCGCTAGTGTCGAATAAGCCAATTCAGAACTTTATTCATCACGTTACGTACGAGCAACTGTATTGAAAAATTATCTGAGTCCAAAGAATTCTATTAAGAATATTTTATGCTCATAAATTGAATTTTAAGATATGAAATACAGATAAAATTATATATTAATCAAAAGGCAGCCTCTCTTTTATTTTTTAACCATATTCATCGTTAAATTTCTTCTGTATATACAAATTAAATATTTATTTTATTAATTCCACATTGACGAGATTGCAAAGTTACGTAATGCTTACCATATGGCATGCCGGGTCCACACTTTCGTGGCTTATTTAAAATGCCAGTCAAATAATTATCTTTTAATGTAAATAAGTAATCACGCTTGTAAAGTATAAAGGCGGAGACCCACCGCTGTGCTTGTGCACTTGCACGCGACGCATGTTAGCTTGCTTTTTATTTGTTTTGTTTGACAAACTAGGGTCAACGCTTCTACTGCTGCACACGCTATATACGAACATTAAGAGCATGGTGCTCTTAATATTTGTACCTATGCACTATCTGTCCCGCTCATTCATTACGGCTTTTTATGCCTTTTTATTTTTTATAGTTAAAATGTTGGTATTTATTAAAAAAAAGTTACGTGTAATGTTAAGTTCTATCATAATATACTTATTATGCAAAGTTTTATAACCTAATATGAAGTACCTATTGATAGCATAAGATCTAGATTTTATGTGATTAAGAAAATTTCCGATTATTCTCTATCTAAAATCTTTCATAAGATTTTCTCGATAGAGAACAATATAATAATGTCAAAATAGGAATTTTCACAGCAACCATACATTAGTATAAATATTCGTCTTTCACATTAGTAATGATTTATTTCAATAAAACACTACATTAATATTAACACAGTAAGGTAATTATAAACTAGTTCCAACTTATACATTAAATTTCACAAGAAGAATTGGTCACTGTTCGTGCGTCGACAGTATTTGGTAAACAACACATCACTACATAGTATAAAACAAAGTCGCTTTTTCTGTCCCTATGTCCCTATGTCCCTTTGTATGCTTAAATCTTTAAAACTACGCAACGGATTTTGATGCGGTTTTTTTTAATTGATAGAGTGATTCAAGGGGAAGGTTTTAAAGTATCATACATTCCAAAATTCCCACGGGAAAGCGGGATACACGCAAACGAAGTTGCGCGGGTTTCGCTAGTATACATTAAATTTCACAAGAAGAATTGGTCACTGCTCGTGCGTCGACAGTATTTGGTAAACAACACATTTCAAATAATTCGTCGCTGTATGTGCGACTACGTACTGTCGACGCACGAACAGCGACCAATTCACGAGAAACCTTTTGTCAAGTAATGTGGAACGGAATATATACTTCTTGCAAAGTTGACACACGTGCACGTCTTCATGCATCATGGTGGGGTTGCGCCTTAATTTATGAAATGAGCATACAATGTATCGTCAATAATAAAGTAATTTCGTATTATAGGCAATAGTGCAATGAACAGTTGTTAATCTCTGATTATGGTTTTAAAACATGGATTTGATGAATTTATAACTAGCCTGTGGCATACGCAATCCTATTTCTTCAAGCTATTTTCCTTGGTATAATATCACACGATCTCTAATTTTCTGCCATACTATCGGAACAAGCCCACCACACATTCCCACCGATGTGTCTCCTGTGTAGCCAGGATCAACAACGGCGACCTCAGATTGACAATAAGCGATGAAGCTTATTGACGTCCCTGGGGAGAAACTACAGCTGTCTTGGAACTCAGAACGAATTTAATCAGAAAGAAAATAGTCGGAGTAGAAAGTATTGTATTCTGCCATACTACAAATAATTTATAGTCCAGTCAAAATAAATCTAGCGGTTTTAGAAATAGCTAACTAATGCCCGCGCTACACGGTTTAATACCAATTCCAAACTTCAGTATGTATAAACGCTGAGTCAAATGTCCTGCTACCAAGGGCGGTTGGAATGCCAAGCAAACCTCTGGGTATCCACACTGTTGTAAATCTCGTTACCAAACCAATGTTTTAAATCGTCTAGAGCAGGCTAAAGGGACAGATTTAAAAATACGATTAGAAAATGTACTGTATCTGAGACTGTGGCATTTAGTCTTATGAAAATCTCTTCAAAGTCGTTGAGACTACCAATCTTACGATGCACATCTGAATCACTCCAAGATGCTGTAATACCGGATCTTTTTTTACTCGTCGATCGAACTATTCTTTTTAAATGATTTTTTAGGTAATAAATAACGTATAGATAACTTGAATTAACTAAAAAGTTAAACAGATATTTAATTTTATTTATTGATGGAATTGAATGAAGAATGAACGCAACCCAAAACATAATCTGTGTAACGTCAAGTGTCAAATTATAATTGTCTTATTTTTCTCTCTGTGTTACTTCCTTCCGCTTTAATACATCTCGTAAGACAGACGCCTTTTTTCTTTTTTCCTACAAATTAATTATCACATTCCAATAAATAATAGTTTTCATCAGGTTATGGGCCCAGATGTCCCGTTAGTTAGTTTATAGGGAAAAGTTTAAAGTAAATATTGTTGCACGCTCAATTGTACAAGTGAGGTTAAGTTGCCGGCCGGCTGCAACTCAGTTAATTTTCACTCCGGTACACAGAATAGGTGTTAGGTATTCGTTTCAGCGATTTTTTCAGCATAAATATTGGCATCCACACAATGACGTCAAATACACACATGGTTGGCATAGAAAAATTGCTTGGTCGTGAAAATTATGCCACGTGGAGTTTTGCTGTTCGAACATATCTTGAACACGAGGAGCTGTGGAAATGCGTGGAAGATGGCGACGAGGAGTTCAGTAAAAGTGAAGACACGAAAGCCAGATCGAAGATCGTACTGCTGGTGGATTCAGTAAATTACGTCCACATACAAGAGGCAAAAACGGCACATGAAGTATGGTCTAATCTCCGTAAGGCTTTTGATGACTCAGGTTTGACAAGGAAGGTAGGGTTATTAAGGGAACTTATCACCACAGACCTAGAAGGTTGTGGAAATGTTGAAACCTACGTAAATAAGGTAATAACTTGTGCACACAAGCTGCGTAACATAGGATTCATAGTCGATGATGAGTGGCTGGGCACTCTGTTGCTCGCGGGACTACCGGAAACATATAGGCCTATGATTATGGCAATGGAAAGCTCAGGTGTAGTAATAAGTACCGATCTTGTAAAGACTAAAATTCTGCAAGATGTCAAAAATGTTGGTGACACAGCGGCCTTTTATTCTAACTATCATAAAGGCAAGTACAATAAGCCTCCAGGGAAAGGCCCCCGCTGTTTTAAGTGTAATAAGTATGGTCACATTTCAAAGAATTGCCGCTCAAGTCAGTATCCGAGTAAAAACAACAAAACTAATAATGACTCCAAAGATTCTACTAATAGTAAACCTTCTTCTAGTTTTGTTGCCGCTTTTGCTGCATCCCCAGACCTGAACCGAGGATGCTGGTACCTGGACTCTGGAGCGGCAATGCACATGACCAACAACAGAGACTGGATGTATGACTATGGCCCTGCTCCGATAACTGCCATCAAGGTTGCAGACAACAGAACATTAACAGTGAAAGGATGTGGAAAAGTCAACTTAAAAAGCTATGATGGAGTAAGCAAACAGTTAATTGGCGTCATACAGGTAAAAGATGTATTATATGTTCCGGATTTGGCTGCTAATTTATTATCAATACACCAGATTACTAAGAATAACTGTAAAGTTCAGTTTGATAAAGATTGTTGTCAGATATATTGTGATTCAAAGCTGGTCATGACCGCTTATACACACAATAACTTATATGTTATATACAATGAAACATATGCATTGTTGACTTCAGCTCATTTATGGCATCAAAGGTTAGGCCACCTTAATTATCAGAATCTTCAGAAACTCTGTGAATCAGCTGATGGTGTGGACATGGAGGTTATAAAATTAAATGATAAATTAACATGTGATACTTGCCTACAGGGTAAACAAACCAGACAACCTTTCAGCAATGACGGCACAAGGGCGTCCAGGCTACTTGAAGTGATACACTCTGACGTGTGTGGCCCTATGGAAGAGAGGTCCCTCGGTGGTGCCAGATATTATGTCACATTTATAGATGATTATTCTCGAAAGGTATTTGTTTACTTTATTCACTCAAAGTCTCAAGTATATGAAAAGTTTAAGGAATACAAGAATTTTGTTGAGAATCAGCTGAACCTCAAAATAAAAGCTTTAAGATCTGATAACGGTAAGGAATATGTTAATGAAAATTTTGACAAATTATGTAAAGAGTCTGGTATCAAGCGACAGTTTACTGTACCATATTCTCCAGAACAGAATGGTATGAGCGAGAGAATGAACAGAACACTAGTTGAACGTGCTAAATGCATCGGGACAAGCCCACCACACATTCCCACCACTGTGTCTCCTGTGTAGCCAGGATCAACAACGGCGACCTCAGATAGACAATAAGCAATGAAGCTTATTGACGTCCCGGGGAATAAACTACAGCTGTCTTGGAACTCACAACGAATTTAATCAGAAAGAAGATAGTCGGAGTAGGAAGTATTGAAAGGACTTCCCTCCTTAACAACTACGTGAGAAACAGCAATTTGAAGCAAAAGGCATTATACCCTAGAGAGATGGCAAATCAAGTGAGGCTCGATTGCCGAGCACCACGGTCTATTGTTACATTACTATTGGGACCTAATGCTATGAGCTGTTGTTTACTATTTTGATTCCAATAATATGTATTGCAAAACCTTCTAAATGCCTGATAATTCTCTCTGCTTGCTACGAGATCAGAATAATAAACTACGCCCGAAGTGACATGTAAAGAATTCAACATGATTACGCGTTCGTCATGCCAAAGATCACACTCCCACAGAACGTGATGAGCTGTTTGTTCTACTCTGGTATTTGCGGTAGAACACTCACAGAAAGGAGAAGGTACAACCTTGAAATAAAATAACTTGGCCTTAAAGTTTCCGTGTCCCGTTAAAAATTGAGCTACTTGATGGTCGACCTCTAGCCAGGTTTTCTTTAATCTGTCTCTCACAGAGGGAAAGAACAGATACAGATGACGGCCTTTTACGGAAGTCTCCCACCTTTCCTGCCATTCCGATAGAAGAGTCTGTAATACGTCATCTAACGGATTAAATAGTCTATTTATTTTGTCACGATCACGTGTCTTAAGGAACGCGGGGGTCATTTCTTTTGATCTATAGTACATCGACGCGCGACGCTGTATCTCCAAATCGACGGGTATTACGCCAGCCAGCACAGGGAGTGCCTCCGTGCTGACAGTTCTGTAAGACTTACACAAAAATATCAAGGCAAGACGCTGACTTTGCAATAATTTTCTTCGCGCGGCCCCAATTGTTACACGATCCGCGAAAACCGCTGAACCATATGTTATACAACCCAGGTACGTCGCAGTATAAACCATTTTTAACGTTCTAAAGGTTAAACCCCAGGTTGCCGCAGATACTCGAGTTAAGGCATAAAAATTCTTTTTGGCTTTTTCTCCTACCTGCTTCATATGTTCAATGAAATTAAAGTTTTTGTCTAAAAGTAAACCTAAGTAGCAGACTGAGATTTTATTTGAAACTGAAACTCCATCAAAGCGAAAGCGCGGAGGGACTTTTAAATTTCCCTTAAGCATAAGTTGATACGTTTTATGAGGTGCAAATTCGAGACGGTTACGATTTCCCCATTCCGAGATAATGTCAAGACTCGTTTCAGCTAATTTTTCTAAAGATGCCCGCGAACTGGCATTAATTAATAAAAGACCGTCATCAGCATAACCCGTCAAGGAGCATCCATCCGGTAAGGGGAGGCTGAAAAAGTCGTCAAATCCGATATTCCACAGGTAGGGACCCAATACTGAGCCTTGTGGGCAGCCTAATGTAAGCACCTTTGACGCAGCATAGTGTCCGAGTTTTAATTTAGATATACCATTTTCAAAGTACGTCATAATAAGAGAGTAAATATTACTATAACATCCTCTGGTCTTAAGTTTAAGTAATAACATTGGCCACCAAGCATTATCAAAAGCACCCGAGATATCTAAAAACACGCCTATCACATATTTACTTTCAGAATGCTCAACTGCTTTACGGACGGTAAGAGCTGCATCGACGGTAGATTTCCCGACGGTGAAACCAAACTGTCTTTCGTGAAATTTGGGGCCACCTGGTAGCAAACGCGGAACTATGAGACGTTCGAGAACCTTACCCAATGATGGTAGAAGGGTAATAGGACGATAGGATTTAGGATCGTCAGGCTGTTTATCACCGCCTTTAGGTATTAATCTAATGAAGCCTTGTCGCCAGACGGCACGAAAATAACCTTCGTCGATGCAACGATTGTAAACCATTAAGATGGAATCAGCGGCTACTTTGCATGCTTCTTGAATCATCCTATTAGTTATTTTATCGTCACCAGAAGCCTTATTAGTTGGCAAAGCCTTAACTACCGATAGAAACTCGTCTAGTGACGGAAGATCGGATTTTGGAGTTAGAGGGCATTGCGTGGCCGAATCTCGAACGTCACGATGATATTCGCTATCCTTACTTATGTTATCGTCCGGTATCAAAACGTTTAATAAGGCATCAGCAGTCTCCTCTACACCAAGAGTATGCGTGTTATTGAGTTTAATATTAGTTACATAGGCTTGGTCAATGCGCCTATTTGCCTTAAACTCGTGGTATAGTGGAGACCACGGACCCTCATCATTTAGTTTATCTACAACGCGTCGTAATAGGTCGCCTTTGGATTTTTGAACAGCGGCCCGATAGTGAGATCTTGCAATACGTAATTCTGTTAAAGCCGTTTGATAAATTACTCCCTCTATTTTTCGTTTCTTTAATTTAGCAGTCTTACGTCGAGCACTACGAAAAGCCCTACGCAACCGCGACAAGGAATCGTTCCACCAGTCGCAACGTCGTCGATCTACCACCGCTTTACGGCCAAGTGTGACGTCAGCGCAATATGTGAAGGTGTCCGACAGAAGTTCCGCACTTTCCGCGACCGTCAACTGAGCGCGAATGAAATCCTTGACATGAGCAGAAAACATGGATCTAAAAAATTCCCAGTTTGCGTTTCTGGTTTTATATTGAAAGTTGATTTGTTTAAATGTGTATAAATCATTTACAACAGGAGAGAACTCACAAACAATTAGACGGTGATCACTGCAAGAAGCATCTGGAAGTACGCGCCAATTAAGTATATGGACGTCTGCACTAGAAAGTGTGACGTCAATAGAAGACTCGCCCATTGGGCCACTAAAAGTAGGTGGTGCTTCAGGGGTGTTATGAATAATAAGGTTCATCTCTGCAATGAAATCCTCGACAGAAGTTCGTCTATCGACGTCTGTCGATCTAAGTTTACCGTACCATAAAGGAGACGAAGCATTAACATCCGCTCCAACAATTACTTTACATCCTACGAGCGCTTGCAACACGGTACGCAAATGGTGTATATGGGGACCGACAGGGTCGGAGTATTGAAAATAACAGCTCACAACAAAAACTTTAAAACGAGGAGACGTTACTTCGGCGACCGCACAGTGAGTGGACATCAAGTTTGTAATAGCGGTTACGGTTAAATCGCTCTTTGGCACATAGATACCGGCGCGTGCTTTATTATTGATCTGTACAAATTTACTATTTAAATGAGCCCGCTGGTATTGCTCTTGGACTAGAACGAGATCAAGCTTATAATCCGCAACAAGCTTATCTAACTCAGATGTCGCAATCCTATCGTTATGGAGATTTAATTGTGAAATTACAACTTTATCCATACGTGGTGTTTAAAATTAGGTATTCTAACTTAGCCGCGTACGTAGGGCAAATCTCAGACCCGGTCTGATGGTCGGCCGCTTTCTTTAGACGGCGGCACGTTGCGCATGTTGGCTTAAAGTCTTTTTCGGATTTTTTTTTACACTCGCGCGAGTCGTGTGTTCCGGCACAGTGTGAACAAGTAGGCTTGTCTTCAGAACAATATTTATGCACGTGGCCGTATTGCTGGCATTTTAAGCAACGGACTACTTCAATATCGTCGATGAATCTACAAGTTGCAAAATCAATGAAAATTTTATCCTTGGTTGAAATTAAATGTTTCCGAATTTCCGCGGATAACTCGATACCTATCCATTTTCTGCCATAAGCTGCTGAACGACGACGCACTATTTTGACTTCCTTCGTAAAGTCCGACGCACTAATGCTCATCTCATCTTTAATATTTTGGTTATACAAAGCCGATAAAAATTTGGTGTCGTCCATATTGCCGGGAATGTCTTTTATAATGATACGCGGTCGGCGCCCTTTCGGTTTTTCTAGCTTAAGACCGGCCGATTTAATTCCTTGAACGGATTGTAATTTTTTAATTTGGGCTTCATTAGAGACGCGCAGTACAACTCCGGATTTGGTTGTTTTTTTAACACCGACAATTTGGAAGCCATCGTCGGACGGTTTGATGACTTTCATAAGGGCCTCTTTAGTCGCTGCAGACGAGGTAAGCTCAGAGGAACGCTCCTCAGTTGGATAGGCAACGACGCAAGGCATAGGTGGACGTGTTTGCACCGGTTTCATCTGCTTAGGCAGCCGCAATTTTAGACGGTCGGCATAAGACGCATTATTATTACTGTTATTTACGCTTTGTACTGGCTCGGACGTCGTAATTGAGGATTTAACGGCTAAAAGATCGCGCTCAGCAATTGCCAGCTTTGTTTCGGCGGTAGAAGATTTTATTGCTAAAAGTGACACAATAGCCGTTACCTTCTGAGTCATATCCATTATTGCCGACTTGTTTGCGATATTAATTCGTGACGACTGATCCTGCACTATTTCGTTAATGCGCGAAAGATACTCCGAAGCCTGCTGGACACATTCAACATAGTCGGAGGGCGCGCCCTGCGACCCATCAACGCTCAGTTCAACTGCCGTGTCGTCGCTAGTTGACCGTTGCAACCTTTTCTCACAAGGCGATAAATTGGTTGGAGTTATATCGCCTAAAGTGCGCTTATTATTTGCAGGTAACGGCGAATTTATAGGCGATAAAAACTGTCGCAATGGTTCGAAGGGATTGCCTCCACCGGGGTCATGCGCATTTGACGACATACTAATACCCTAAATACGTTACGCTTATAATAAAAAAAAACCTACGAACGTACCTTTGATGAGGTAAACAAACCTCTTTTATTATTTACGTACGGAGAACTCGGCGGCCGGCGGCGGCCGCGCAGCGCAGCGCGGGTCAGCTGTTAAAAGTCACTATTTCACTACCCGCCCGTATTCGTTAACCGACACGAAATATTAATTGCTTTATTAAACGATATTTACGCACAATACAATGATAAAAATTATTTATTCACAGTTAGAAAACACAGACAAATGAAATGTAACCACTCACTGCACTAAAAATTCAATTAAATAAATTAAAATCGAATAATAGCACGGAGCTCAAATCAAACCGACCTCACGTCACGGGGCGTGGGGAGGGAAGTGCTAAATGCATGTTGATTGATGCCCAGCTGCCAAAGAAGTTCTGGGCAGAAGCTGTGTCCACCGCTGCTTATGTGATTAATTGCTCGCCCACAAAGTCCATAAATTATAAAACTCCAGAAGAGATGTGGACAGGTAAGAAACCAAACATTCAAAATATGCGAGTATTTGGTTGCCGAGCAATGGCACACATACCCAAAGAAAAGAGGTTAAAATGGGATAGCAAAGCTAAGGAATTCATATTTGTTGGATATTGCCCAGAGTCCAAAGGTTACAGATTATATGATAAGAAAGAAGGTAAAATTATAAGTAGCAGGGATGTTGTGTTTCTTGAGGAAAATGTAGGAAAAAATTTCACTTTATTACCAATGAGCTGCACACAGCAAGAAGATAGAAATGATAGTCTAGATGATAGTGTGAGTTCATATGATACTGTGAGTACATTGAAGGAATCTGAAGCACCACAGAGTACTGATGATGAAGAGTTTGTTCCAGAGCGAACACTGAGCACTCCGAGCACCCAGCCACCTGTCACTAGGAGTATGAGGCTGAGACAGGAAAGAAATGTACCTACCTACCTATGTCAGAGTCCAACAGATCAAAGTACATTATTACAAGACCCTCAGACAGTACAGCAAGCCTTGGAGAGTGACAACAAACTGGAGTGGGAGAAGGCAATGGACTGCGAGTACTCTTCCCTTATAAAAAATAACACGTGGACACTTAGTGCACTCCCATGTGGAAAAAACATTATACCATGCAAATGGGTATTTAAAACGAAATTAGATGCTGATGGAAACATCAATAAATATAAAGCCAGGTTGGTTATTAAAGGCTGTGCACAAATATATGGTTTAGATTACACTGATATATATGCACCAGTTGTACGCTCAACTTCCGTTAGATACATACTGGGTCTAGCCTCAAAATTTGACCTAAGAATAGAGCAGCTTGATGCTGTGTCAGCCTTCCTTCAGGGCGACATTGACGTTGAACTATACATGTCACAACCACCAAATTATGAGGATGGATCAGATCTCGTATGTAAGTTGAACAAGTCTATTTATGGTTTGAAACAAGCAAGTAGAACATGGAATAAGAAACTGGATAGTTATTTGTATAAAATAGGATTCATAAAATCTGAGTTGGATCCGTGTGTCTATTATGCTCACAGTGATGAACGTAGTATTTTATTTCTTACTGTATATGTGGATGACATATTATTGATTTATAATAGTGAAGAATTAGCCATCAAAACTAAGAAGAAACTGATAGAAAATTTTGAGATGAAAGAACTAGGAAAGGCTACTTACTATGTTGGTCAAAGAATTACATACAGCAAGAAAGGTATTTATGTGGATCAGATTAATTATATTGAGAATACTTTAAAAAGATTTGGAATGGAAAACTGCAACCCAGTGGGAACACCCATGGAATGTAATGTGATATTCTCTGACACTTCTGAGAACATTGAAAGTAAGCGCTATCAAGAAGTAATTGGGTGCTTACTATATATTTCACAGGGGACTCGTCCCGATATCAGTTATGCAGTAAACAATCTGAGTCAATACAATAGTAATCCTACGATACAACATTACAATGCTGCAAAAAGAATACTCAGGTATCTACAGGGTACTATAAATTTAAGATTACTTTTCAAAAGGGATATTAATGAAGAGATAGTTGGATATTGTGATTCGGATTGGGCTTCATGTAAAATTAATAGAAAATCCTGCACTGGATATACATTTATTTTTCAGGGGGCTGCCATTTCTTGGAATTCGAAAAGGCAGCAAACCATTGCCCTGTCAACCACTGAGGCAGAGTATATGGCATTATCTGCTGCCACTCAAGAGGCGATGTGGTTGAGGCAGCTACAGCAGGAATTGTGGCCTTCCATCGGGGTCAGCCCGATAACATTGATTTGCGATAATCAAAGTGCTATTAAACTTTCAGGTAACAATGCTTATCACGCCAGGAGTAAGCACATTGATGTACGTCACCATTATGTACGAGACAGAGTGGCGTCCGGCGACATAGCTATCAAGTACATAAGCACTAACTCTATGATAGCAGACTCGCTCACCAAGGCGTTACCTAGACCGAAGCATGACACGTTTGTGAAGGCCATGGGTTTGCGCTCAAGGGAGGATGATGGAATTGAATGAAGAATGAACGCAACCCAAAACATAATCTGTGTAACGTCAAGTGTCAAATTATAATTGTTACTTCCTTCCGCTTTAATACATCTCGTAAGACAGACGCCTTTTTTCTTTTTTCCTACAAATTAATTATCACATTCCAATAAATAATAGTTTTCATCATTTATTAATACGAAACTCGGGTGTATTTCTTTATGAACACATATCTGTATGGACGGTACTGAATAATCACATAAATTTTTATTAAGCATGAATTCGGAAATCCGTGACCCCAAATCGGGCGGCCATATTATCACTTCGTTTCATATCGATCGATATCTGAAATGTCAATTATTTATGAAAAGATCGCGTGACCTATCAACTAATAGCATTGTCATAAAAAAGATTTTTTGAAGACCAACAATGCAATGCAAATGCAAAGATATTTATCGGTTTTTTTTTTAAACCTTTAGTAGGTTTCGTTCTTCGACGTGAATAGCCTGCGGCTTCGCTTGCATTAGTTTGTTAGGGATAATTATACATCTATAAGAACACAATTATGGCTTCCTATAAGATAAAATAATTTCTAAAATCGGTTCAATAGATCTAGAGATTACCAAAACAACCTCAACAAATTTTACGTCTTTATAATATTAGTCCAGATCAATTTTGTACTTGTGTACTAATTTACATTTCGATTTCTGAAGACTTTTGAGTGAACATGTCAACATTGTTATAGGAAAAGATAAAGTGACAAGATATACCGCAATTTAACTGGCCCAATGAACCTGATCAAATTAACAGCTTAATAAAAAAAATGTTTTTGTTTTATTATACAATATGCAGGTCATACGGTAGAAATTCGTTAATGAAACTCAAAAACAATTTGGTATTCAAAAGATCACTCGAGACACACCGGATTGTTCTCGTCTTACAAATATCACCTTTCTCAGACAATCATGACATCATTATACCGAAATTCGAAAGAAATACACGTCTCGATTATATATTTACCGAATAAATTCAACCGGAACTGAGAAAGGATTTCTACACATCTTATTACACGTTTTTTTAATGGTACGGTTTGTCTTTTGACAATGATCACATCTTATATGTTATTGAAAGAATCTCGAAATTTCTCTTTGATTGAAATATTTCAGTAGTGGAATAATAAAAGTTCAAGAATCTTTTTTCATAAAAGGAAAGAAAAAATATTTTTATGGACCTTTTTTTAATATAATTTTTTTTGTGAAAAATACAAAATATTTTTATACAAACAGTTTAGCTCTTGCGAATCGTTTTTTCTTATCTTACTACCAGTTCCGAAATCCTTCCCACTAGTCCTTTAAAATAACTCTCCGAACCTTATTAAATCAAAATCCATTATTATTCCCACACAAAAGATACTTAAAAATAAGCATGGACTTGAATCATAGGCATAAAACAGTGGTAACTATATTGATCCATCTGAACCTGTACTAGGATACCCTGTGTATGTATTCCCTACTCGGCTCCTGGACAAACAAGAAATAATAAAAAAAGTGAAAATTAAATTAAACTAATTCAAAATATCATATGTGAATACAAACAATACAAATAAAGATACATCACCAACTAGGATTGTAGATAAAAGTCTGCCATCTTATTTCCTCTATTATGTCTCTTCCTTATTAAATGACCCGATGTCAACAGATATTTAATTAAGTATTTACAAATATTGTATAAAATTAATCATGATATGTTTTTGACAAAATAATTTTTTTTTTGCCATTTTCTATAAAATCTATGTAAATAAATGCAAAAGGTCGCGGACTAATGGACTCATTAAGACACGAAATTTCGTGAACCCTGAAGCGGAAATTTGACAGACAGGTAAAAGATGTCAGCTAAGAAAAACTATTTTTCTAACTACTCAATATTGGTTAAGCAAAAGCGAGCGTAAAGAGAGCTAATTTCTTTCTGATTAAATTCGTTGTGAATTCCAAGAAGTAGTTTCTGCCCACGTCAATAAGCTTCATTGCTTATTGACAATTTGAAGTGAGATTGTGTGGTGTGCTTCTCCCGCGACCGGTTTTAGGCGGTGTATCCTAGTAGCCCCCTCTACCGACACGCCGCGCCCCCTGGGTGGCAACTGTTTTTTTTTTTAAATGTCCCCGTTGCTGTTGTAATCTGAGGAGGCTGCTGGGATACCCCAATTGTAAAAAGCTAGTAGTATTAATATATATAAAGCACCATTTGAATAGGAAGAGAAAAGTTAGCCTCGGAGCTCTCACCCGATTACAGTGGCTGATCAAATGGTTGTATTTCATAACAAAAGGCACTCAAGCCGAACTCTGATCTCATAGCACATGCAAGAGGCAATTAATACTCCTTGACACGTATGAGCACTTACTCACGCATTCAAAATAATGATGATAGTATGTTAATTATTGCATAAACAAACAATAAATTTGATTGGACGTTACTGCTCTATTAGAGAGCTTTTTTTTTTAATTCCTTGTAAAAAATATTGCTAATTTGCGCGTGGTTCTTCACTAACTAGGGCCCCGCGCCCCAACCGCACGAGTTTTAGTAAGGGTCTCTATTTTTTTTAATATAATATAAATATAGCCTATGTCACTCGGGTATAGTGTAGCTAGCTTCCCAACTGTGAAAGAATTTTTGATATCGGTCCAGTAGTTTTAACTGGCAAAGAGTGGATGCTTTAGAGATGTGGTGCTGGCGTCTGCTATTGAGAATACCGTGGACAGCCCACCGTACAAACGTCTCTGTACTAAAAGAACTGAAATTGGGGGATGCACAACGCCTGTCTTCTACTTGTTTACAACGTATTGTACGATACTTCGGCCACGTCGCGCGAAGGGATGTGGATAAAATGGAGAGGCTGATGGTGACAGGGAAGATTGAAGGCAAAAGACCTCGTGGCCGGAGTCCCATTCGATGGTCAGACCAGATATCCAGTCAGCTAAATATGACTGTCAGCGCCGCACTACATCAGGCGTCCGAGCGCAACCGATGGCGGCAACTAGTCGACAAGGTCGTGTGGAGTCACTATCCTCAGCAGTGAGGGAACGATCAGGAAGAGAGAGATTTTTAACTAAAGAGCGATTTCTAAACCAAGCACCGATTTCAAAAAATCATTCAGGGTGGGAAGCTACCCTGCTACGCTATGCATGCATTGAATAGGCTCCAATTAGAGTTTTCTACCTATACAAAAATAAATATACAGATGTTCCGAAATCCCTATATACATCCTCTTTTCTGTGCGGCTGTGACTGTGAGGCACATAAAGGCAATTTTTTATTTTTTTTATTTTTTTTTTATTTTTATATGTGTATCTGTTTTGTGTACTTGATTCTGTTTTTATTTGTTTGTATATGTAAAATGCTGTTGTTGTCTTGTGTCTCATGTGTTGTACAGAATAAAAGTTTTTTTATTTTCTTTATTTCACTCTCTTAAATACAGCCAGTAGCCATGAGTACCTTGTCACTCTAAATCACCAAGCAAACGTGTCAATCATACAAACACTTGTGATCTCATACAAACTACCATTAGCCGGTAGACTCACGTATATCGACTTACAAATCTAATAGAAATGTATGGAAATCACACATAGATTATACAACATATGGACTAACCCGCCACCCGCGCTGCATTCACAAACTTAACTTCTGTTATGACATAATGCTCTCAATTCTGTTATGTCTATGTAGATTAGATTACATTTCCTTTGATATCATATTGAAAGTGGTATATTTGTTTATTTAAGTTACGAAGAAGAGGCGGCGTAGGTATATTCCATTCATATATTTGCCAAAAAAGTTCCAACTAATCGTCTGATTTAAAATATCAAATGTTGGTCTCGGGATTCAAACCCGCGACCCTAGGGGTAAATGCCCCGCCGGCATTTACCCCTAGGGTCGCGGGTTTAGCATTGTTAATATGAGTATACATACCAAATTACAGCATCAAGCGTCTAGGCGCTAGACCGCGGACGGACAGACGGACAGACGGACAGACGGACATGGCGAAACTATAAGGGTTCCTTGTAGTTTACTACGGAACCCTAAAAAGGGGGGTAAGTATTTGCTAACTACTCCACCACCGGACCTGTCATGTAGAAATGTATGAGATATTTTTGTATTAAATAATATTTTTAAAAGGCTTCATTTGTGCTAGGCCAGTGTTAGAAAAGACTAATTGTCTATTATCCCGTTTAGTTTTGTCTTGGTTGT
Source organism: Endotricha flammealis (assembly GCA_905163395.2). Classification (NCBI taxonomy): domain Eukaryota; kingdom Metazoa; phylum Arthropoda; class Insecta; order Lepidoptera; family Pyralidae; genus Endotricha; species Endotricha flammealis. The sequence goes on along the minus strand of LR990864.1, from coordinate 3,997,216 downwards.
CCGTGAAAAGTGTTATGTAGTCTTTGTTTCTGTTTATCTATAGAATTCTTATTCAACGAAATACGTAGTTATTTAAACCTGGATAACAATATTATTACTGATCCCTTCGTCTTGATCGGCTTCTGTAGCGATTTTAGAAGGTACTTTAGACAAGTTCTATTCTAAAGTTTCAAGAAATAGTATCTTAGCCTAAGGTTAAATACAGTACATTAGTCAACACTAAAGATGAAATGTTGAATAACATTTATGACTTAGATTATAACTTTATTAATAAGTTATGAAAATCAAAGATGATACAATATGTTGCGTTTAAGAGAAGTAACGTTCTAGCAACTTTCCAATTTAGTAACATCATTAGCTATTTTTTTACCCTTCACTTTTTTCGGGGCTAGCCCACCACACACTCTCATAAATTATCTCCTGGGACTAAAAACGTACCACCGCACCGGCAGGGTTCATGTCAACCCATAATCATCTTCTCTCTCCTCAGATGAATTAAATAAATTTATTTCATATTTTTAATTTAATTATTTTTATAAAACTCCATCTGTAAGATCTTCTCGTCTTTTAAAATTATTTAAGCTTTTTAAGTTAAAAATTAAATTTATAATCAAAATACTTTTGCCCTGCAGTAGGGTAGGACTGCATGGCTATTAAAAAAAAACAAGAGACAGTTTCATCCAATCTTTCATACAAGCTAGGTCAGGTTGATACCTGAGGAGGAGACGGATCAACCCCTTCAAATTTAACTCCCTTTAATCGAAGGGGTTGATCCGTCTCCTTGCAGTGGGAAGATTATGTGATGATGTGATGATGATGAATGGAACTTACTGCATCATGGAACTCACAAAGAATTTAATCAGAAATAAATTCGATGGAGTAGTCTCGTGACCTGTCCGTGCATATAACGGCCGAACCCGCGATCTCAATCCTCTATCCATAATTTGTTGTTGATTGATTACTTCCATAGATTAGAAATACAATGCATCGATTGGTTAAAAAGTTAAAGTGACGCGTCATGTGACATTTTCAATCTGACATAGGAAAAAAAGGAGATCGCATTTTAGTTCTGGCGTAAGTCAATGGTCTGTCTGTGCCCTCTATAAATCCAAACGTTTCACCTTTCGCCTGTCATTTTTCCAGCTACCGGCAAGCTACTGTTAGATTTGGAACCGGTTAGTTAAACCGTAATATTTTTAACCTGTTATGACAAACATCACAAAAGTGAATCTTGTTTAGATTTGGTAATATTATAATTATGTTGACAAATTTTATTTTTGGGTTGCCATACATAGGGACTTTTCTTTTTAATGTTAGCTTAGTAAAAACTACATATTAAACGTAAAGTTAATTTGTAGTTTTAGCTTTGTTTAATTAATCATTGCAATTTTATTTTATTAGCTATTGTTATACAATATAATTCAATACAAATCATAAAAAAGACTCCCAAAAATGTCTAATAATTCTCACCAATATTTAAAAAAAGAGTTCGTTAATTATTTAATTATTAAACTATATGTATGTATTTTGTATCGAACCTGTGATATACCATGTTGTTGCAAGATGATGTATCGTAAATAAATTGTAGAAATAAAATTATTATTAAAAAAAAAACTATCTAGAACCCTATGCGTCACTGGAAATTGCATAATCCATATTACACAGGAATCCTAGATTTAAAATAAGTAGAACATGTGAATAAAAAAAACACTTAACAGCACATGTTCGTCATAAGATTATGAGACAATTTTATTTATCAAGTGGGAAAAAATGCATTTTATAACATCCAGTTAGACAGTAGGTAATACAAGTTACGTATACAAATATTTCTCACGTCTCGAGTTTTGAACCCGGAACTAGACGACCAGGCTTACACCACTTCGCCGCACGGGTCATTGGTATTTTAATACCTTAGCTACCTTAAGGAAGAGAGATCTATTATGGCTTAGAACCGATAATGGCCTATAATCATAAGACCTAAGAAATATTAGCCCAAAACGTTAGCTTCAAAAGTTAGCTCGAGGTCTCTGTGAAATAAGGAATAAAATACGGTAATAATAAAGATTTTTAAATGAAGAAAACCATTGATTCTGTCACCCTATATCCTACATTTATATACGGAATAAAAAGAGCTCTCTTCCTTCCTAAATGACTTTAAGAGTACAAAAATTAATGTTTTTATCCCGGGAAAACTTCACTGCTTATTGTCAACCTGCAGCCAATGTCACAGATTAAATAGTTACTTCGTCAATGTTAATTCCACATAGGAGTGACATCAATAAGTTTCACTGCCTATTGTCAACCTGTAGTTAAAGTTAATTTGACATAGGACACATTTTGTAGAAATAAACTTACCGACGGTAATAAAAAGATCAAAAGTTAGTTATTCTAATCTCTGACTAAAGGTCATGACATGACCCTTAGCAACAGGTATGAGTTTTACAAGTAAAGAAATTATCTAACTTTACAACATGTATTATTAAATCGTAAACGTAACCGTACAATAAGAAATTAAACGTTTTTTAGATTATGTTATCTGTACATTAACGCGTGAGTGATACTCTCGGTATTGCAAGCTAGGGTACGGTGATGCTTTGCTTACCATCAGGCGGCGGCGGGCCGTATGCTTGTTGCCGCAGTGCTTGACCAAGACGGTCAGCGTTGACTTCGGTAAAATATGACAATATCTGTGCGTCACGCGAATTATCGTGCACTATTCATTCAGATTAATTTCCAATTATACCATTTTTATACTACTAAGGTGGCAAACAAGCGGCCCGCTTAAAGGTAAGCGATCTTAGCATATGGACTGGACGCTTACAATACCATATTTTTATTTGGTGTGCTAATACAATTGCTGAATTATCCGTAATAATATCGTATGTAAAGGGTAGGTAATTAGCTGAAACGAAAATTAATTTCCATCAAAGACTCTTTGTGCGTAATTAAGACCAAATTTGATTATTCATTGCGTTCTTATTGATAAGTTTATTTATTGCTCTTCAAGTCAAAAGTTCATGGTGCGACCATGGTCGTTGATCTCATCAATAAAGCCATCAGTCAACTGACAAGCTAGGTTTAGACAGCTTAGCATGACCTAGAACACTATTAGCAAGCCCAACTCGTTGACAGCATAATTTATGGACCATCAAGCTATTTACACTGTTATAAATAACTTGTGAATGGTCGATGGTCAAATTGAATGAACACGTAAAGCAACGTTATCCCCAACTAGTATTTGAATGGTTTTAAAAGTTCTTAACGTCACCGTAAAATAAAAAAAATAAAAAAATAAAATTGGCAGGCCGACTCTCATGTCAACTCGAAAATACAAGAGAACGGTTATCTGCAGCATTTCTACTTTACATGTAAGGGAGGAACCCCCAAAAATATATAAACAATCAATTTAGGCCACCCCGAAATCAAGAAATACAAATTTCATAAATTAGTTGTGTATTGCTAACGAGTTGTTAAAAAATTTCTTATTTGTTCAAAAAAAGTTTCAACAATGTATTCAGGCGGTAAAAGTTTTTTTTTAATTATAAAATAATATTCTTCTAAAAACAATCAATTTCAAAATCGAGAAATGCAAATTTCATAAATTAGGATGTATTGCTAAAGAAGTTGTTCAAGAATTTCTTGTTTGTTCGAAAAACAAAAAGTTCCGACAATGGTACGGTAATTAGCCTATTATTTGAAGAGGATAAATATTTTGAAATCCAAACCATTATACGAGGGTAATTATATTCACAGAGTTTGCAACGGTTACAAGTTTACTAATTATCGAGTTTGTATTTACTTTAGGATTTTATGAAATATGCCTCGACCAATTGCCAATACCACCCTCTCATCCTTAGCTCATTGTCGGAAAGTTGACTGAAATGAAGGGAACGAAGTTAAGAAAGATAGATAGAGCAAATACAGAAAAAAAATACAGTAGGTACAGACAACTTACAGACTACTGTTTAAGCAACAAGGCGGCCTTATTACTGACAGAAATCTTTTTAAGGCAACCTTACGGTAAAAATAAATCTCGCTATGGGAATGGGCAGATGAAGGAAAAGTGAAGACGTAGTAGGACGGAGACATCCACACTCTTTTATTTGCTCAACATCGCGAGTGTGTAGAACTAGCATAATAAAATATCGGCGTATAACAGCCATGAGTTAACCACAATTTTTATTTAACTCTTACAATAAACATTGCAATATGTAATGTAAATGTTATGTTTGTAGTGTGATGAAATTTATTCAAAAATATCCACCAAAAAAATTGTTTATTAGACACATTAAATTTGTGGCCCTTAAGTAAACTAGCAAACTTTTTACCTGCTATCCCGATAAAAAAACTTACGAGGCCACGAGAAAAACTAATTCAGTAAAATTGTATTTCAATCGCCAAATTAAGATGGCTTGGGAAAAACTTAAGAAATATTATTGTTGTACATTTATAAGATAGCTCGAAAGATATCAAACGATTTATATCTGGGATATTAAATTGTCTAGACCTCGCGAATTGCAATAAAAAATAAAGTAGGTAAGGATGGTTTGTTAAAACTTACAATACAATACAATAGTCTTTATTGCACCAAAAAATAACATTAAATTAAAAGTACAAACAGGTAGGTAAAGTACAACAGGCGGTCTTATCGCTAAAGCAATCTCTTCCAGACGACGAGTAGAGAAATAAAAGCTTAGTATCCATTTAAAATAGTTATTGTTATGGGGTAACACGTTTATTAATTCGAAAATTAATAATGCTCACTCTTTCATTTGTAGACCAGCTGCTATAGACGAGTTACAAATGCACTGATATGATACTAACTCATACTTGTTATTATTATTTTAGCTATTTTTGAACATACAAATAAGTAAATATATTTTTTTATAAAATAAATACTTCTGATATAATTAACATTAAATAAGATGAAATTAAGGAAGACAAAAACAGAGATTTTTTTACATCATAAAGCAAGCAAACAAGCAAGAGAGCTAACTGATGTGAAATGGTATATTGTGGTACTATGTCAATAATACCAGGAGGGCTCCGGATAAAAAGGGAGTAAAGAGTTGGACATTACGAAATGGGCATTTCCAAACTGTAAAACAAATAGTTTTCTAAAATGTAGAACAAATATTGATTAGGGTAAGGGTTATCAAACATTATTGGATTTAAAGGCTTTACCCGTCATATTAAGGTGTTATACAAATCTTGATTTGAATCATATCAGAAAGTAATAATGCAACTGTCCAAGTTTCTCGAATGGTACTGAATCATCTATCTTACGATTTCACTGATAAAAATCAAATTATCAAAATTCTTAAACCATTAGAGTCACTCAGAAATAGTTTATGCACAAAAAAATATTATTGATAATCCGAAGACGAAACTCCACTTTATTGTAAGTATTTAATAAATTTGTATATTTTTTATTAAATTTTTATTTTAACAGTCGATTAATATTTAGACAAAAAATACGTTTTTTTTACGTGCTTCGCTAACTGTAACGTGAACTACGAGCATTGACCTTAATATTATAATGTATGGTGACGGACAACAATGGCAAATTAAAATGTCAATTGTTTGAACAATTGACATAATATCAATTACAATTATGGGTGTGTCTGTGAAAGTGTCCAATGTCCGTCCAAGATCCACATTGTTTTCACCGAAGACGAATTGAACGGGTGTCATTAAAATCATAATTCTCGTATGGCCCGAAGGCCGAGTCTTAGGAAGATACAGGGAGAGAGGCATCGCCGGCCCGCCGGTATATAAACCTTCAGACCGTGGTCCGGAGCATCACACAACCACGAGACCTCCGTGAGACAACATGAAAGCGTTCTTGGTAGGTATCGTGTGCAGTGAAAGTGACTTGTGACCTGTGTGACCCGAGTCCCGTGACCGCGCTAGTCGGGAGCGCGCTTCCTTGTGATACAGTGCTCGATTGCTCGGTTTTATTCATCATTATTCGGTGCGATGCGATGTGATCAATGATAAATAAAACCGGGCAATTATCGGATGTGTTGTTAAAGAAATGTTTTTAACCGTAGGTATTAGCTGCCGTTGCGGCGCTCGGCTCGGCGAGGCCCGAGGCTGGATACAGTTACAATGCGCCCAGCGGGGGCGGTCTTAGCGGAGGCCACGGTGGTGGCCACGGAGGCAGCATCGGCGGCGGGCACGGCGGCGGATTCTCCTCGGGAGGATTCAGCTCCAGCAGCTTCGGCGGCGGCATCGGAGGCGGCATCGGCGGCGGCGGCGGCGGCGGATTCTCCTCCGGTGGTGGATTCTCCTCCGGCGGCTTCTCCTCCGGTGGAGCTAGCTTCTCCTCCGGCGGAGGCGGCGGCGGTTTCGGCGGTGGCTTCGGGGGCGGCTTTGGTGGAGCCCCCATCGTCCAGAAGCACATCTACGTCCATGTCCCACCCCCAGAACCTGAAGAACACCGCCCACAAGTGATCGGAGGTGGTGGTGTGCCCCAAAAGCACTACAAGATCATCTTCATCAAGGCCCCAGCTCCTCCCGCACCAGTCGCGCCCATCATCCCCGCCCAGGCCCAAAACGAGGAGAAGACCCTCGTCTACGTGTTGGTCAAGAAGCCCGACGAACAGCCCGACATCACCATCCCCACAGCCGCTCCCACTCAGCCCTCCAAACCCGAGGTTTACTTCATCAAATACAAGACCCAGAAGGAGTCTGGTGGCGGTATTGGCGGTATTGGCGCAGGCATCGGCGGTGGCATCGGCGGTGGTAGCATCGGCGGCGGCATCTCTGGCGGCAGCATCGGCGGCGGCATTAGCGGAGGCAGCATCGGCGGTGGTCACGGCGGCAGCATTGGCGGCAGCATCGGTGGCGGTCATGGTGGTAGCATCGGCGGCGGCTCCGGCCATGGAGTCAGCTCTTCGTACGGCCCACCCGGCCAGTCCGGCCCATACTAAACAGCGCTAGTAGCGCGCCAACTTGTGATACCTGCTCTGCCGGCGAAAACTAGTTTTAAGTAGAGAAAAAATTACGGTGCCTAAATGTATTTATGTAAATAGTAATTTTAATTCTTAATTTTAGTTGTATTATAATGTTTTTGCATAAAAAAAAAACGATAAACAAACGTATTCGCTTTGTTTTCTTTCCTTCCGAATAAGATGTTAACGAGCTTGTCATGAACACATAAATAATGGTCAGGATTTCACACTCATTAAATTAATTAAATTAATAACACAGGCAGTACATTATAAAAAAAGAAATTGAATGATAATATTGAATTTCAAAATTCGATCTGGACCGGAACAAGGTCTTTCATCATGTCCTAGCAGTTCCATTAGCACGGAGAAGCGAAATGCATGTCTAGGTTTGGTAGAAAGTCATTTTCTCCGTGTGGGCGACACGCGTTGCGCAACATCGGGACAGTGTGACCCCGGTTGCATAATACAGTCACATCTTGCCACATCTATACAGAAAATAAGAGAGATTCGCTAAATATTATTGCATAATGTACACCTATTGCGGGCTTTTTAAGGCTTGCGTAAACCTTGACATTTCGTATTTTCACTCTTAAAAAGTGGGCACTATAAAATACTCATATGTTGGATGAAAAAAAAAGTTATTCTTTTGACCTAATGAGTGAACGCGTGCTCGGGTCAAAAACCCGAGACAAAGGCCAACAAAAAGTGGTTTTGCAAGTATATCGGTAACATTACGCAAGAATGATGACACGGAACGAAAAGAAAACTTGTTTAACTGAATATTTATGAAGTGCGGGAGAAACTCGTAGCTTCCGTGTTATTTGGTCATTCCGTGCAACTGATATTTTGGTGGACGGACGCGTGACTTACCGCACTTTGCAATAGTTCAATGACTTGATACACTCCAGTTAAACACTGATAGCTCCCATGGGAATATTGGAAATTGGTAAACGCATATATTACATTACATAACCAGCGCATTTCTTTTTACAAAAAAAATAACTTTAATGTAAATTAGTCATTCGGTGCGCATACCTTCTTGAATTCTGACATTTTATAAAAACCTTATAATGGTGCATTAATTAACTGGGAAAAAGAAAGTTTATTCATAATATAAAAACAGGAAATTTTTATATCGGGAATTTTAATTAAAAATATTAGTTTAATTATAATAAATTAATCTCTGTACTGTACACGAAGGAGATGTACTGTACTACTCTAAAAACTTAAACATCATACATAAGCATACCTTACTTTTATCTAATTAAACATAATAAAATATCCTAAGAAGAAGGTATATTTCTATTACTTGGTTCTGATATTTGTATACTGATCGTTCTTTGTTTTTTGTGACGTCAGTCTGGTCGACCTTCTCCTCAATCAAAGCAACGTGGCATAGATAGTGGTTCCAAAAATCGACCGATATACGGCAAACAATCCCATACAGCCAGTTTTTTACAGCTAGTTCCTGAAATATATCTTTAAATTAATGACAATAAAAGTATCACTGTCACTATCAAACTAAAGACTCTCGAGACTAATGCGCAATTAAAATTAAAAGCGTTTCATAAATTGGCTGGTAGATAATTTTTGAAAAAAGGAGAAGAAAATATAATCATTAGTGCTAACAAATGTGAAAATGATAAGTTTTTCAAACGGACAATGTAGCCACATTTTCTGAAGTCTTTTTCTATTACACCAGGAAATTTCAAAAGCTTAAAAGCTCTTACCGCCAACTTAAGGCTCTCATCACCAAAATAAGATATCTACCGCCGTAATCTCCAGTATCATACATTTGCATTAAAATTTCGACTTTGGCACATCGACATGAAAATCGATTATTTAATTTAATTAACAGTTAACTTTTGACATTTCCTCATACAAAATATTTTAGTGAGATTTTTTTTGTTTTAACTTCATACCTTTTATGTAATTACTGTGTTATATAACATCGTTATAGTTTCAGTTAAGCACTTGCACTTTTGTGTATGGGCATTCCCGTACAATGAACCGGTATGACATACAGCCGCAATGCCAAAGATTAAATAACACTTACAGAAGTGGCACGTATGTACACACGTCGGTGGCGTGACTTGCTGTGAGAGACGCTCCCGGTATTATCATTATTCACGAAGTGGTGGTAACTTGTGTAAAATATAACCTTCTTTCTTTACTGGTCGTACAATACGTAGATATAGAATGTTTAATTTCCTAAAACAAAGTAGATCAGATTTATTTCTCCACGGTAAATTAATTTTATTAGTACTTTTATTTCACGCTTCGCAATTAAAACGAAATGTAGCAATTACATAAATTATTAGTCTTTATAAAACACGTGTTATATTTAACTTCCTAAGATGTAAATTGTAAATTAATATTTATTAGTTACAACAGTTCATAAATAACATTGAGTAGACGTGTTTAACTTGGTGTGTACAATTTTGTTTGTTGCAATGATTCAGTGGTTCAGATTACATAGTTTCAGCTGTAATTTACTGTGTTCTAGCTTTACCCCGCGGCTTCGCCCGCGTTTATTTTATGATATAGATCTCGTTTGACAATAAAACAACCCATAGCGCGACTTGTGGCGCCATCTGTTGGCCGATAGCATCCAGCGCCCTCTATAGTAGAAAAAATATTTTCCCATTGGAATGACATACTTTCACGGGATAAAAAGTAGCCTATGTTGGACTCTGTACCCCTGACAATATATTTACAAATTTTCATAATGTTCGGCTAATTAGTCAAGCGGTGAAGGAATAACAAACAAACAAACCCACTTTCTAGTTTATAATATGATGACATTACGCGTATTTTTCTTGTAAATGTAATTATGTACATTGTAACGATTGGAAAAAAATTATAAATGACAAAAAAGTTCGTAACCGGTTTTCTTTCGCCATTTCTTTTATCAGTTGCCATTTTGCTTGTTTCCGAAATGGTGATAGTTTATTAAGTAGTTTATTTTAATTTATATTAATCTTATCTATACATATAAAATTCAAATTCCTGACTGACTTAACGATATATCAACGCACAGCCCAAACCGCTGCGTGACTAGAGATTCCAAATTTTTTATGTAGATTCCTTACGACGTCTAAGGGTGTATTAAGAAAGGATTTTTCAAAATTCTTACAAGAAAAGCGAGATATACGCAAACGAAGTTGCGAGTACTTTACTAGTTAAGTATACAAGTTGTAAATGACCATAGATAGTGCGTATGAAGGCTTTAGTCTCTGAAATAAGTCATTTCAGATCTAAAAAATCGTTTTAGAAACTAACTGATATTCTATGACGAAAAGTATGGTGTCAGGGCGGAGGCCTAGTCTCTGAAATAAATCATTTTATTAACTTTAAAAATGCGTTAATGAAACTCGCTGATATTCTGTGACGTGAAATATGTAGGCGGTAGTCCACTTTAGTGCAAATTTCGTAATAGCATAACATTGCACCTCTGTCAGTTCATTCCATTCTCATAGCAAACCTCCGGATGTCATTAATCAACATGACTCTACATTCACATCGTCGTCGGGCGGGTCTCTTAAGGCGTGTGCAGATTACTCTAAATATAGAAAAAAGCAATTTAAAAATGCCACAGGAACTTTTTAATTTTTAACATCAGCACAGATTAATAAATATTTCGTAAATATTAGGTTTAGTTTTGTTTTAGTTAGATTATTTTTAAAGAACTGTTAAATATTTTTGGTTATGAAGAAAATTCAACAAAATAAATATGTTTGCAATTACCCATTTGACAAGTATAGTAAGGATGGAATGGAAATGTCTTTTATGTACAACTAGCTGACCCGGCAAACTTTGTTCCGCCTTAGAGGCACTACCCTACCCCTACCCTACCGCTACCGCTACCCTTCCCCTACCCTACCCCTACCCTACCCTACCCCTACCCTACCCTACCGCTACCCTACCACTACCCTACCCCTACCCTACCCCTACCCTACCCCTACCCCTACCCTAGTTTTCATTGTTTTTAAGATGTATTCTGCTATTCGGGACGGAAACAAATCCAACAAATCAAAAACCATGGCAATCGGTCCAGCCGTTCTCGAGTTATAAGTGTTGTAACAAACACGACTTTCTTTTATATATATAGATATAACGTTTATGCATTATCAAATCGAATTGGCCGCTTACGCATACGTCGACAGTACGTAGTCGACGCACAAACGAAGACAAACGGAATTAGTCGCTGTTTGTGCGTCGAAAGGAATTGGTCGCTGTTCGCGTGTGTCGACAGTTACGTAGTCGCTGCACAAACAGCGACGAATTCTATCAAACGTGTTGTTTACCAAAAAACTGTCGACGCACGAACAGTGACCAATTCATCAAATCTGATGAACCAATAAAGGCCGTAACCGGTTTTCTGTCGCAATTTGTTTTAACTGTCATTTTTACTTTGTTTCCGAAATAATTGTAGTTTGTAGCGTAGTTTAAATTATAAGGTATTTTATACAATTATTTAACGATAACTGATTGAGCTGAGCGAGCCGAAGGCGAGCGAAGCTCTCCATACCAGACTTTCCTCATTTGGTTGTTCGTCTTCTCCTCCCAAACTACTCCACCAATTAGAACCAAACTTGGCACATCTTAAGAGACAGTTTGTGGCAAGGTTTTAAAAAAATAAAAATGAAAATAAAATGTGCCAAAATGTGCCAAAATGTGCCAAAACCAATAAAGCTGATTTTTGGCGCCAAAACTTTCAACATTCGCTCAGCTCAACTTTGCATCGCGTTACGCCATGCACCCCTAGTTACTTATATGACTAAAGAAATTGCCTGTGATACACTTTTTTGCGTTCTAGTCTGCGACACGCGACGTAACTAATTATATTTAGTAATCTGTGACACGACGCACTTGGGTTTTTAATCATTGGCTTTACGAGGAAAGACTGACGAATGACCGCCGCAGGGTCAGGACAAGCATGCATTTTTTCTCTCTCCTCACATCGCACGGTCACCGTGAAATGAATGCATTTGACCAAAATCTCTGCATATTCAAGTCAAAATGATCATCTTAGTTATGTGCATAACCTTATACTACAATTTATCAATCAATCGCTACATTTCCAATCACATAATGCAACTTTTGTTTCTATAAACTAATTTTGAAACATCACAAGTTATTTATTGTTGCATCTCGTAATCTTAGATCGTTATTGATATTATGACATAGTGATTGTGATTTGGTCATTAAGACGTTTTAATTTTAGATAACAATTTCAATCACTAGTATAGGTTACATTAGTCATTAGAGTAAAGTTAATCCATTGTTTCGTACAGTTAACCATTAAAAGAGATGAACAGGGTAGAGTACTAAGAACAGAGATTTTTATTCAATAGTGTAAGCATCGTTATGAAACTTTGTAATAGTGCTTTATGAATACTATACGTAAATTTTAAGAGAGGTAGGGCACAGCGGATAATCCGCTCAAATCGGAGCAGCCCGTCTGGGGAAGGACCTCCACCTTACAGAAGATCGTAGCCAAATAGCATTGGTCTCGGCCATGTTGTGTTCCTACGGTGAGTAAGGTCTCCAGACCTCCACTTGAGAGGGTTGGGAAGATTGGCTACGCGTGAGTGATACCCCCGGTATTGCAAGCGTCTTTAAGCTACGGCTACGGCTTACCATCAGGCCGACCGTATGCCTGTTTGCCTTTGTGGTATAAAAAAAATACGTAAATAAAAATTCGAGTCAATCCCTTCACGCAACGTTTAGAAAACTTGAATTATATTTACCGTTCTGTTCACCTCTTTGGGACTGGCGGAGATGGGCAGACAGTCAGGTTTTTAGGCGGTGGTGTGCCCCTCATTGGCTAGAGAGGAGAGCCCGACAGATCTCCGTTGCTTCCACAAGTGGCGGGACATGCACTAATGCATTTTCCTGACTATTAACAAACAAAAAATGTCTCTATCTTTACCGTTCTATGTCTGCCACAAAATTTTTATCATTCAAGTGAACATATCACCTTTGTCATCAGAAGTTTCAACAAACTGTTATATTCTTTGTATTGTCCAAACATAAATATTCAAATAATTAAATAATCATTAAACCTTTAAGTACTATACAAACTTCACACATAACTGCTAATGAGTAAACGGTCATTAAGTACCGTTTAACCATGGTTTGACCGAACTGAATTATGTTGACATTGAACTTTGTTGCATCAGTGGAAAAAGGACGCATCGACGTAAGTCAAGTAGAATTTATCATCGAATAATGACGTAAAGTAGCGGTCAGATCTGCGTCAATTAAGGTTGACATCATATCCCATAATAATCCCACTGCAAGGAAACGGGTCTCCCTTCAATCGAAGGTGATTATAGAGCGTACTCTTCCATGCTCCTCTAATTGGATTGACAGAGGTCAGTGTTTTTAAGTGGCAATCTAAAAGCAAACACTTAAGCTAATCAACGTCGACCCTAGTCAATGTTTGGATGGGTTTCGTTATCTCGAACGTCTCCGTGCTTCGGAGGGCAAGTAAAGTTCGGCTGTTGTCGATGGGTGACAGTCGTTAAATCCAGTGTGACTTCAAGCCTTCAGGCGGCTTGAAATCACTGGCCAATCCGCATTGGTAGAGTACGCTTTAATCCACTTCCGACCCGTATCCTTGTAGTGAGATGATAATGGGTTGATATGATGAATATTGTTACTTATTGTCTTGCGGGCCTTCTCCGCAATTAAGCAGCCGATGTGCCCTTTGTGCGTGCGAAGAGTGGGAACTTTTCAGTGGTTATAGAATAGAATAGAATTATTTTTTATTTCAATCCAACAGTATTTTAACAATTACGGTATACATTTCACTTTAGGTACAATACATTTAGGTTAAATATATATTACTTTACTTAGTCTATACAGTTGTTGGAGTAGAAATATGGTCTCCACTCAGCATAGTGCCGCGACGGAGTCACAGCGCTGATTTTCAGTAGTTGACTTTGTAGCGGGAGCGATGGCGATGTGCTTCCCCAGGCATGACACTCAGCCTGGCCGGAAGATCTTCCCTTTGTGGCGGTCGAGCACATCGCCATCGCTCCCGCTACAACTTTACCAGTTAGTTAATAGCTGTTTCCTTATGCACTTAGCTATCACGACTCTTAGAATGCTTATTACCATTGTAATATTTGTCATCACGACAGTAAATAGCAGTGAATTTTATTATAATGAATGACATTTTGTTGTGGTTACCGCTCTGTGCGGTAATACAGTACATTATATTGTATTGTACTAGCGCCCCGTCCCAGCTTCGCATGAATATTACTAATGATCCCTATTTTTTGGCAAAAGATTCAAAAATATTTTTATTCGTCATTCAAATGTATTCAAAATTTCAAATTATAACGATTTCATATACCCTTTTGTTTTTCTGTAACAAAGTTAACAAATAAAAACAAAACGTTCTCATCGTATTTTCTCCAGTGTAACCACATTTATTTTAGGTATTACGTGTCATGCGTTGAGAGTGAGAGTGTGGTGACGTCACAAAGCTGCTCTGCCTGTTTATTTTATTCATAACTATCATATAAATTAATTTTAAATTAATGAGTGCTGTGTTTTGACAAAGGATCCAAAAGCATGTTTTTCTTAGATTATAATAAAATTTCTAATTTTCAGTAATAATTAATTAAGAATCGATGGCTTCGCTGTGTGTCGCACTCTAATATGAACACGCAAGTTAAGCGACGTCGACCCTAGTCAGCGGTTGGGTGGGTTTCGTTATCTCGAGCTTCTCCGTGCTTCGGAGGGCACGTTAAGCCGTCGGTCCCGGCTGTTATCGATAGATGACAGTCGTTAAGCCCAGTCGGTGACCTTAGGGCGGTTTGAAAACACCGGCCTCTGCCAATCCGGAGCAGCGTGGCAGAGTACGAACTAATCACCTTCGATTGAAGGGAGTCCCGTATCCCAGCAGTGGGATGATTATAATGAGGATGGTTGATATGATGATGATATTATGAGTATTAATTAATATAAATCATTACTAATATTATCCTCACGTTAAAACGGCTGAACCGATGAATTGTCGCCACGCCAATCCACGCGAACAAAGTCGCGAGCACAGCTAGTAAATAACAAACTGCATATCTAAAATATTCATCTTTTAAGTTAAGCAACTATGTAGTACTATGTAATTATCTAACTTAACAGTCGTGAGCAACAATATAAAGACAAAACATCGAGTTTAACCTCTGTTTCCACTAAAGCTGAAGTCACGCTTAACCGAGAGTGAGAGTGATGACGTCACAGTGCTTTCGCCATGTTACTGCACATCTGAATAAAGATTGTTGCCCACTGCGATGCTATAATATATCGATATTTTTATTCAACTTTATTGACCACAAATACACAAGTACAGTCAGGTGCACGTCGAGCTTTACACTTGCTGTCCAATATTGGGTCTTATGACATAGACCTTAAGAATGGTACAAAGTCCAATATGTGAAGGTCGACCTGCTCTTGACTGTACAACAGGCGGACTTAATGCTAACTAAATTAATCTCTACTAGTCAACCATTGGGAAGTGCAGAAATTCACGTATAATAAATTGACAATGTTTTATCTAGATTTTAGCGGCCAACGACGGTAGCGTCAACTAGAGTTTGTGATTAGGCGCTTTCTGTGTGGCATTTCTTCAGGGTGACTTGACTCCGACTGTATGATGAGTCGAAAGAATGAATTGTCTACTGAATTACTCAGAAATCTGAATGACTCTTGGCTCTGGATGATTATAACTATATTTCTATCTACTATCATGTATTTTAAAAATACGAGAATAATTTCTCAAATCCCATCTATTGCAGATGATTAGACAGCACTGTCTCTAGCCTAATTGTACATATCGTAAAATATTACATTTGCGGTTGCTTGTACTGTGATTATGCGTAGTCTCTGTTTTGGTATATTATATAGCTTTAAGTATACAACAAACTTTATAAACCATGATACGTGCTTTATGAACGTATGTTTTCCTGCTCTATCTGCATTCATTTAACGCTTTTATCTCTTTCTTTGCATTTCAAAGGTTATAATTAATATACAGTAAAAGTTGTATTATTGTAATGAGGCAGAAAGCATACAGTTGGCTTAGAACATTAGCATTCTAACTTCATACAAAACGTTATTTTAACTTCACTCACGCAGTGATTAATAACCAACAAATAAAATATATTCGAAGAGTAGTAAGAGAAAAAAAATATATTTACTGTTGTCCGAGGCTTCGCCTATATAATAACGTTGCTTTTCTATTGGTAAATTAATTTTCTAAATCGGTTCAGTAGATCCAGTGGTTAGATCCATCCAAACTCACTTTACCCCTATAATTAGCATAGATTTATTTCTACAGATAAATGCGGTATTTTAATATTAATAAATAAAATAAAAGTATAATGAAGGACGATTTCCCGCAAAATTGCCGACAGTGTGGTCTCAAACCAGAGTGGCATTACGCAACGAATGAGTCACGGTCTATTTCTTAAAAAGTTAAAACACATTGGGCAGTGGTCAAAGCGTATCGCACATCTTTAAATTAGGAAAAAGATTGTGCACTTAACATAATGTTAGTTCTGTACTTAGCCCCGTTAGCCCCTCTATTTAACTAAGAGGTAAAATTTTTGAGTTTGTGGGTAATCTCTGGATATAAAATAAATAAATAAATAAATACATAGGGACAATTCATACAGATTGAGCTAGCCCCAAAGTAAGTTCGAAACTTGTGTTATGGGATACTAACTCAACGATATTATATTATAAAACAAATGCATATATAGATAAACATCCAAGACCCGAGGCCAATCAGAAAAAGTTCGTTTTTCATCATGACCCAACCGGGGATCGAACCCGGGACCTTCTGGGTGGCGGTCTGGCGTGGTAACCATTACGCCACGGAGGTCGTATATACTAAAACAATTTTGAAAATTCATTTACCAATAGTAAACAACGTTACATGTGACTGTCATAGGGCGGAAAAGCCCACGCGGACTAAGCCGCAGACAGCAGTAATAATACTATTACTCTGTGGTAATACTACGCTAGTACTATTTGTTATACTGTGAATAATACGCAAATAACAAATAGAATAAAAGGAATTGAATAGTGGTTTAAGTTTCCCAACGTTGAAAAAGATTTTTGCAATCTCAATTTTTTTCACGCGCTAAAATTTCTTTCTGTTGGATAAATCTGAAAAAGCCAAGCTGACCACACCTTCTTCCAACACTCATTTGCATACATATTTAACGATTTGTAAAAAAAAAATTCATGCAGATCGACTGTTCTGACTGACGATGAAGTCGTGAAGCAATGCCAAACAAATAACTCAGTTTAACATTTAATTTAATAATATTAGTACCTAAATATAATTGGTGATCAGAGGTTCATTCTACGACGGAATAATCTTTAAAGCTACCGAGAGCAAAATGACTAATTTATGAGCTATTGTATTGTGCAAACGAGTGGGCGTAATGCGTATTATTATATTTTGACTAGCCATTAATTTAACTGTACTATTAAGTTGAGAAACTGTTACTGCAATAGGAAAGATTTGTCTTTTTAATACTGAGAAGATACAGCGAACTCGATTAGGTTTTATATATAACTAGCTGCCCGGCCCGGCTTCGCCCGGGTACTGTTTCGTTTTTTTTCAATCTTTCTGAGAGATTTTCTTAATATTTTTTTCCGTAAGAACCTTGTACAGAGTATTAGAAAACTACAAAAAAAAAATCAGCCAAATCGGTCAAGCCGTTTTCATGTTATGTCGTGACAACGGAAAACGGGTTTCATTTTTATATATATAGATAGAGAATGTTAATTAAATAAAAAACAAGATAGATATAGGGTAAACTATAAACAATGATCGGTACTCTAAGCGAAATTTGACCTTAATTTGTTAATTAAAAATTTCTTAAAATATTTAGACGTAATTTAGGTTTTTATTGAATTATTGGATATTTTTTTAAATTGCAAAATTTTTTTGCTAAATACACATACTTAGCAAAAAAAACGGAAAACTTCTAAGAATCCTGAAAAGTACCGTCTTTGGCACTAAACTAAATAGTATTCACATTCAATGACTTGCCTGCTTGTCTGTCTGCTGTATAATAAAAAAATAAAAAAATATTATAGGGTTGACACATTTATTAAGCTGATGACACTATAACAAATTGATTTGAAACGATCATCAACAAGGAATCGGTATGAGTTGATCATCTTGTGTATTTTATTGAAGAGGTAATTTACGATCATTGGCACGATGTTAAACGTATATTGAGAAGCAAATTACTATGTTACGGTGTATGTGGACACTGTCAACTGTTTAAGGGTTGTCAACTATCAACTTAATGCAAAGAAAAATTGTTGGTTTGGTATACAGAAAATAAAATAAATGAATAACAAAAACTAATCTTGAGTACTGAGTAATAACATTTGAAAGGTTAGAAATGTAATTATTATAGTAAATTGTCATCTTCTTCGTTTAGTTCCATTTATTACAATAGACAAGATTTCTAGATTGTTTTCTTACCGACCTTTAAAATGTAAAAAGAAGGAATATAAAGTGGAAAGCTTTATCGATTTTTTTTTTTTTTTTTTTTTTGGTTAACTTATTTGCATTTTGGCAATTTTTTATTATTTTTTTATTTGTCCTCATTCATTTGAATATTTGAGTGTCTTATCTTATTTATTTATACTCTAAGGTTCTAACACTCGTCTGCGGTATAGAAAGGTTGTATTATATGTCAATTTGATTACAGAACTTTGAGCTTACAAAAAAAAGTAAAAAATCCTGCAGTTTGTTTTTTACTCACACTTCTGCTGTCTTAACATTGGAATATGACAGATTCATCATCATCATAATCATCTACTATTAAAACATTTAAGAGAGGTAGGGCACAGCGGATAATCCGCTCAAATCGGAGCAGCCCGTCTGGGGAAGGACCTCCACGTTACAGAAGATCGTAGCCAAATAGCATTGGTCTCGGCCATGTTGTGTTCCTACGGTGAGTAAGGTCTCCAGAGCTCCACTTGGGAGGGTTGGGAGGGTTGGCAACACGTGAGTGATACCTCCGGTATTGCAAGCGTCTATAGGCTACGGTGACGGCTTACCATCAGGCCGACCGTATGCTTGTTTGCCACCTTTGTGGTATAAAAAAAAAATTTAATAACGTGACAACCCTGTTATTTAATAGCTGCAAGCGTAAATGAAATTAACCTTTCCGTCGTCAAAAGGCGGCTTCGGCTAACGCACTTCGCGATTATGCAATCATATTTAACCCCTTTCTCTTTTGTTCGGCCAAATATAATATCAGGTAAAACATAAACTAGTAATTCACCCAAACATCGACCGTTCTTCTTCTTGGTAGAGCATTTTGTAAAATGGGCACGCTCGACCGGGAAGTACACCTCTCAATCATAAAGTTTGAGTCAGTAAAAGATACGTATTACGTAAATCGAACTGCTCCCCTGTATCTATCCTTTCCCCTTTCTTCCTGTTAAAGCACCAGCTCAGGGATCAGCTAGGTTGCTTGCATAGCAATCGCGATTTTAATTTCAATTCTGTATAATTTCAAATGCAAAATTGACAGCAAATCTTAATTAGCACCATTGAAATTTTATATTTTACTAACTATTTGGTTAGCATACAATCCGATTTCATTTTGTATATATTTAGTGCTAGTTTAGCTGTAAAGAGTACCTAAAATTAACAATCCAATGGCGATCGTGCGGAATTATCTTCAAGAGTAAGGGGGCAGGTGTCTTTGTGCGCCATGAGTGTCTGTAATTATTTTCAACTAGCTGTTACGCGCGGCTTCCCCTAATAAAATTAGCCTATGTTGGGTACAGTGATAAATTTTCATAGTGATCGGCTGCTTAGTCAAGCCGTGAAGGAATAACAAAACAAACTCACCTTCTCATTTATAATATTAGTATGATTAAGTGGCATGCTCTTTCGTCGTATTTTTATATGCCAGAAAAACTATGTAAGTATCTAGAAATTAAGCGCAACGCAACGGCCATCGGATAGTAAACAGTTACCGCAGCCTATGGACGTTTGCAATACTGGGAGCAACACTAACGCGTTGCCGACCCTGTAAGAACCTCTTCACACCCTTTTTGAAGTACCCCATGCTGTAATCGACAGGGAAAGCATTGACAGGTTCATGTTCTGAGGGTTCTGTAAAGAAAACCCCTTTGGAATCGCGTAGTACGGGACCGGTTTGGTTCCAGCGTGTGAGGATGGATTCCCTGTTTGTTACTCTATACATCCATACTTATAAACTTTTGCGTTTTGGATTTAAAATGTGTGAACTTGAAATTTACTTGCCTCTAAAGTTGTCTGCTCTTTCAGATAGTTAACTACATAAACGGATATATAGTTAACTGTATTGTAACAACACAAAGAGCCAGACGCATGGCAATGAAGACATCATGTCATTGACTTTAGTATTGTTTGATAGCGCGAATGAGAAGTGCAACAATGCAAAAACAGGTCTTCCGTAAAAGTCATTAGAGATGGCATATACAAAGAAAGTCGTGAAACAATAACATCCTAATAATATTATAAACGTTAGGTGTATTACTTAAGTTTGTTTACCTATGGAAGGTGGTAACCTTTGCCTGCGGTAAAACATTAAAATATCGTTGGTTGTAATAGGGTTGTTTCCAGGACCTAAATAATTACTTTATATTTAGTACGTATTTTAGAATATAAAAAAATATTGGACACGTATTTTTTTCTTTTTTCGATTAAACAAAAAATAACAAAGATACAAGGCATAAAAATTTTGGAGTGGGGAGGGGCCTTTGACGTCACCCCGTGCCAAAAAATGCCACACGGCGTCACGTCACACGTAACTTTAATGGGCTATATCTTTGTCATTTTTGGTCTAATTTACAAATTAAAAAATGAGTTGCCATTATTTTTCAATAATCTAAAAAACGGACTAATTACATTTTTTACGGCAACAAGCCTATTGTTTCATTTTCATAAAACATTTGAATTTAAATATAATGGTGGAGTAGTCACTACATGGCTCTCAACAGATGGAAAAAGGTCTAGGGGTAAGCCAAGGATGCGATGGTCGGACGACTTGACTGCCTTTTGCGGAGATTTGGGGGAGCAAACGACATCATACTTGGAAGCGTAAAGGAGAAGCCTTTGCCCAGCTTGTGGGCCATGAATAACTAACAAAAAATAATAGTACCTACTATATAGTCTGTCTGAAATAATAATGATCACGAATCACGATCTGGATTGATCATGTAGTAGCTACAGTTTGTCAATTTTCTAACCACTGCAAGGTGAAATTTTGCAAGTGTCAAAGTTAATATTGTATTAACGTTAGATAAAAAATTTAAATAATTACACAATAAAAGAAACTCTATTAAATACGAATGATAACATTAAGTGAGTTTATCATCTCATAATTCCCATAATTAAATTAATGTGTTCATTTTAGTATAATAAATAATTTTAATATTAATTTATACACTTAATGCATACCTAATTTAAACTTATTTCCTTTAACTATTAAGAAAATATTGTAAATGTTTAAAATTTATAGTACATTTGGCACGAAAAAAAAATTTTATAATGTCATTTGATGAGTTTTATGACATCACGTCATTCGTAAACCTTAGTTATTGGATTAATTTACAAAATCCAGAGTTCGATGTTGATTTCGACTGTTATCGATAGATGTCAATAGTTAATCTGAGTCAATGTATGTACATGGGAAGATGACGATGAGTAGCAGGACAAACGTGGACAAGGGTAGCAAGAAACCGAGTGAAGAGTTAAGAGGCCTTTGCCAAATGGCATACAGACAATGAAACTGATATTGTCAACTAGTGCAACAAGTGAAAGCAAATATTAAAACATATTTTATAGTTTTTTAATTATATACATTTTTTATAATTTTAAGTTTTTTGTCAATTGTTTTGTTAAATACTTATGTTTGTGTCTGAATAAAGGGGTTATTCTATTCTATTCTAATGTATGTACATCAAGTGGTTTGCTGGCTGTAGAGCGGTGGTGTGGCGGAGCATAATCATACTCTAATATTATAAATAAGAAAGCGAGTTTGTTTGTTTGTTCCTTCACGGCTTGACTAATAGCAGCCGATCATTATGAAAATTTGTATACATTGTCAGGGGTACAGAGCCCAACATAGGCTAATATTTACGCGGGCGAAGCCGCAGGTAACAGCTAGTTTAAAATAATTTGAATATTCTTTGTTTGTACACTTATTATTAAGTAAGCGGGCCCAATATGGAATCCATATTTTGTATTATTACCAAGTTACAGGAAATTTAAAACCCAATTTTTCCAGTCAATCCTCTCAACCACGCGTGTCTTTCAGACTTTCATTATTTTACCATTTATTTTAAAATTTCCATTAAATAAATTAATCTAATCTAGTATTAAACACTACACGTGCTATAAAAACATAAGGAAAAGCATTGCAACATGGAAATCCGGCTCACAACAATAGGCTTCATGCGCACGCGACGTGTTATAATCATGATCTTGTCACTTTATTTATAGTAGACTAACGAAACCCGCGCAACTTCGTTTGCGTTTATCCCGCTTTCCCGTGGGAATTTTGGAATGTATTATGCATATAAACCTTCCTCTTGAATCACTCTATCTATTTTAAAAAACCGCATCAAAATCCATTGCGTAGTTTTAAAGATCTAAGCATACATAGGGGACAGACAGACAGAGAGAGCGACTTCATATTATACTTCCTACGAGTATGTAAATAAGATTTATAGTAGACAAGCGGCCCGGACAGACTTTTCACGGGTTATATGTTTTTCCGGGATAAAAATTAGACCATGTCACTCTCCAGAGACTCCAGACCTTAACCTATACCCAAAAAAAAAACATGTCAATCCGATCTTTAGCTAATTGTTATTTTTATTTAATTAATTCTATTTTTTATTTCAAACAATACAGTAATATTTAATATAAAATGTAATTTTAAATATTTAATTATTAACTGCACAAGCATTTTGGTATTTTTTAGGCAATAAATTTTTTTTAAAGCCCTTTTTACGACTACTGAGAGAACCTACAAATTTTTCCATTTGTAAAAATATTTCAGTATTTTTTTTCACAATATAAGCAATCATTTTACACTCCAGTTACCTTTACGTTTGGGAATATAACAGCTGTTGATTTTGCACTCGGTAGTCACGGTATCTACATAGAATAACATAAGCTGAGAAAGGTAAAATATGTAAATATTTTGAGTAAATATTGATAGAAAGCTAAGTTGGCCATTCACATTGCAACAATAGGCATGGCTTGTCGAAAGGCTAACTAAGATTATTGTAAACCATTGCAGTCTTTCTCAAAGTGGATGATAAATCCCCCCTGTGGGCCGGTGGCCGGTGGAGACCTAGAGTTAAAGGGGTGGGGTAATTCAGTGACTGATACCACGAAGGATTGGAACCATGGTGTCAATCGCGGAAGGACTCTTTTTGAATTGACTGATTGACACCATGGTGTCAATTGTTAAGGGGTACCTACATAAAAATTGAGGGGAGGAGTGGTCAGGCCCGTTTGATTAAGTATGATTTTTAAAATTGAAAACTAAAAATGGGGGGTCCCGTGCGCTGACGGCTTTCACTCGAACAACTTAGAGCAGGTGTAAAGTATGTTAACGCAGCCTTAGGAAATCTCAAACGAGCAAAGTCGCGGCTAACAGCAAGTATTTAATAAATTAAAGATGAATAAACATTCACTTGAGCATCTTACAAATTGATGGAGATAAAATACGTGCAACTTATATGCATTAAGCCAAAGGGCAAGTGAATGGTGCATGATACCAATCTAGATTTCTGCCAATAAACATGAGAAATGACCAGTGCAGGATTTAGATGGCTGAGCAGGCTAGCCCTTTTCACGCCGCTTTAAATAAAAAACGCTCGTCTTGCGCCGCGATCCCAAAAATGGTTAATGAGCAGTTTTCTTTTAGGTATTTAATAGCTTTCCTAAACACTCGATAGATGGCACAGCCTGGCACTTTTGTTAATAAAAGAGTGGGTGGGTGGAGTGACCTTTTTGCTACAATACAAAAAAACTTCAATCAATGCTTCAGAAATGACAAATGACAGAAACAGAAAATCAAATTTACATTCGGTCAGTTCTTTCTTGCCACAGACTAAATATTTAGCCCCAACAATACCAAAAAATAATGCTAGCGCCATCTTTTGATGATTTTAAAAACCAACTGATTATACCCAAAAGAAAACTGCACATTTTAAAAAAATGTGGTCATTATAATTTGCTCCTCGGCATTTCGCAATATACAAAATTCTTTTGAGTATATACTTTTATGTCAGCTATTAAAAAAAGGCTAAACAGTTGAGGTTGAGTTTCTTGCGGCACTTCTTCTCGACACGGGCCATTCACGTCGGTAAAGTATTTACCTGTAAATTAAAATTTACAAAAAAAAATTTTTTTTTTGTAAAATCAACACGGTGTATATTCAAAAAAAAGAATGAGTTTTATTTCATTCGCAATTTATTTAATTTAAGTATTTTTAAGTTTAATTTAACCTAAAAATGTTTTGTCTCCCTTTAGCACAAAATTGAATTGAATTGTCACATAATATAAGACTGTGACGTTGATTTTAGGAAGTTAGGAGCGCTAGTCACAATAGAAAAAAATCTATAGCAAGCTTACAAGATTTGCGAAAATCCTTAAAATGCAAATATAATACGAGAAACCATTTTTTTTTAAATGTAATCATACCAATCATAAAAACGTAATATTTTTCATTTTGAAGTTTATTATACCTAATATAAAATATATATGAGTATATTTTTGTTAAAATTTTAAATATATTTTTACGCTATTTTCATTTTGAAGTTTCTGTGGGACATGATATTCGGTATGCGGATGTCCGGACCCGGATGTGTTCGAATTGTTCACCTCATACTGAGCAATTCTAACACATCCGAGTCCGGATATCCGACTCACAAAGTCAAGTGAAATACCATCTTTTTAGATAGAAAACATGGTGTCAAAATTTATAATCTTAAATGTGTTAAAATTTATCAAAATATGATATAATCATCAATCAATCTTTTTAATAAATACCATAGAACTAAGCCCTTCTGGTCTCTTTCTAGAACAGTCAAGAGCAGGTTGACCTTTACACATTGGACTTTGTACCATTCTTAAGATCTATGACATAAGAGCCAAAATTGCAAGTGTTAAGCTCGACGTGTACCTGACTGTACAATAACAATTTATAATATAATGTATCAGTCACAAGGTCTCATATTTAACCATACAGTTATTTGTTGCGACAAAACATTGTGAAAGCATTATCTAAACCAATATTTTTAAGTTTCAAGTTAAATGTAACAATGTCAAAAAAATAATGTCACAACACTATTTTATTTTGTAACATTAATTTTATTGTCGGCTTGTGAACGGTCCGAGTATATCACGTTTGCGTAAAGCTGTTACATCACTAAAACATCCATCTGTGCAAGCGACTTCTGACCCATAACCTTAGAGACGCGCATAAATTATATCGACAAATTAAAGAGTATCGATAATTTGACAACCGTGAACATTATTCAATGTAACTATTTGTTACTGACAGGGTCAATGTTTGACATTCGGATATCTATCATCAAATCAATCATGGATTTATGAAATTAAATGGATATTATAAATTACCAACCCAATCGTTTAAAATGCAATTTAAAATTATTTAAACATTCAGTACTTAAATGATTTTAAATTAAATACTTAACCTTTTACGTTCACTTAACACTTAAAGATCGTTTTTTTTAGAAAAGGGATTTCTGAAATATTTTTAATATCAAAATACTTTTCAGTACACAATTGATCAAAATCAAAATTCCCTGGATACTCGCGGGTGCTTATAAATATATTAGTACTCGCTTTTGCCTGCGGCTTCGCTCGCGGTAATTTTTCGTTGGTAAGAAAGAGTCTGCGTACTGATTTTTATCTTCCTACCTTGAAAACTGCGAAAAGTCCCATATAAATTTTCACCCCCTCTTTTAAGGGGGCCGATTTCCAAAAAAATTATGCATGTTTTTTTTGTTAGTCACAAATAGTTCGCAAACCAAATTTTAGCTTTCTACCTTGAAAATTGCGGAATAATCCATACAAACTTCCATCCTCCATTTCAGGGAAGTGGGGGGTTAGAAAGAGACAAAAAGTAGCCTATGTCACTCCCCATCTCTTCGACTATTCCCTACTTAAATCACGTCAATTCGTCGCTCCGTTTTGCCGTGAAAGACGGAAAACAAACAGACACACACACTCCCATTTATAATATTAGTATGGATAACGAATCTTCAGTTAACCTATTTATTAATCTACTATATGATCAACAAAGTCTCACTCTAGAAAATATATCGATATCACTCTAGAAAATTCGTCTTAGTACCTATAGTACGAATCTGCGTTTGAAGTAGTAGTAGATTCGAAAGAGCTTGTATTAGGCTTATTTGATAAAAAAATATTTGACTCAGACAATAAAGGACTTTGTGATGTAAGATAGTCGATATCGATATATTATATCGACTATCTAACGTCACTATTAACGCAACATTGCGTATAGCAAAGAAGTTGGTTGAAGACCGTTAGTTCCCTCGCTACGTGGTGCAAGCATAATCTTCAATCCCGATGAATTTTTCGATTACCATTTTGAAATCACGCATACCTTTTATCTTGGTATGTAGTAATAGTTTCCGTAATTTGATAGAAACATTAACATTTTTCGATTTGAATTTTATCACTATTTGTTAACATATTCTCAATAGATGGTTTTATTAGTTAAACAGTCAGTTAAAACGCATTTTAAAGCAAATGATACTTCAAATTATAGCCGTCACTGTCAAACCAAAAAATAAAAAAGAGATAGCTTGAGATTGTGGATTAAAATTAAAATGCGATTTGGAAACTGGCTGAAGTCTGCGCTACACGGGTGGGTTTTAAACCCATTTTAATAATAATAATAATCTGACGGAACAATTTAGTGAAGACATTCGAATGGAATTTGGCATCGACAAATGTAAGATCAATTCAATTAAAGCTGGACGTAATTACCAACATAATTATACATTAGAGACAGGAGATCAAATAGAAGCATTAGAAGAAAAACAGACTTACAAATACTTAGGATACAATCAATCACGATTAATACAATATAAAGATACGAAACAAAAACTTAAACAACAATTTAAACACAGACTAAACACTATTCTAAAAACACAATTAAATTCAAGAAATATTGTAAAAGCTATAAATACTTTTGCAATTCCTATATTAACATATTCATTTGGCATAATTAGCTGGAGTAAATCTGACCTTAAATCATTACAAAGACTGATAAATACAACAATGACAAAACACCGCAAACACCACCCAAGATCTTGCCTACAGAGGTTGACCCTACCGAGAAAGGAAGGAGGCCGAGGAATCATCGATATCACAAATCTACACAATAAACAAATCACAACGCTACGCCAATACTTCTTAAACAGAACAGAATCATCCATATTACACAAAGCAATAACCCGGAATGACAATAAATTAACTCCTCTTAACCTACAAGATGCAACAGTACAAAATAACGAAAAACTGACTGACAATAAAACTAAAATCAAGGAATGGACTGATAAGCAATTACATGGACGACACCGTCATGATTTATGCCAACCTAACGTCGACAAAGATGCGTCGAACGCATGGCTAAATCGTGGAGAGCTGTTTCCAGAGACGGAAGGATTCATGATCGCTATACAGGACCAAGTAATAGAGACCAGAAATTATCAAAAATATATCATCAAAAATATAGCCTCAGACCGTTGTAGAAAGTGTAATAGTGCTCCTGAAACAATTCAACATATAACAGGCGCATGCAAAACAATAGTTCAGACAGATTACAAACACAGGCATGATCAGGTTGCCAATATAATTCATCAAAAGCTAGCATTTAAAAACAAACTGATTGAATCAATACAGCCTTATTATAAATATAACCCTGACTCCGTGTTAGAAAATACTACAACCAAACTGTATTTTGATAGAGCTATCCTTACAGACCGAACATTATAATAGACCAGATATCACTTTAGTCGACAAAATCAATAGAACCGGATTCCTGATCGATATTGCCGTCCCAAATACACACAATTTACAATCAACTATAGCCGAAAAACTGACAAAATACATTGAACTAAAAGAAGAAATAACTCGTCTCTGGCGCCTGCAAAAAGTAACAATAGTGCCCGTCGTCGTCTCCACAACAGCAGTAATACCAAAACAATTACACGAATCATTACGGACACTGGACCTACCACCTAACACCTACAATCTCATACAAAAAGCAATAGTACTGAACACATGCCGTATAGTTAGAAAATTTCTACAAACAGACAGACAAACAGACGACCATAATCAACCACTCACACAAACAACCTCAAGTCCAATCTGAACAAAACCAATAAATCCTTTGGTGCACACTTGGCTTTGGCCCGTGTGCATTAATTTACCGGCAATAAGCCGAGAAACACAAAAGTGTATTTAAAAATAATAATAATAATAAATCTTTATTTCGAGCAACAGGTACAACTAAGTTCACACGGGCTCATATTATAAATACCTTACAGACTAACATACATATATTATATAATTTATTAATATAAAATTAACTATTAACACGTAGTGTCGGCGACGTGTAGCGCGTGGTCTCCGCTGGCAGTCGTCCTCGGAATCTCCGGAATACGACTCTCTGCGGCCAGAAGTCCTCCTTCATGAAGGTCTCAAGATGGTGGGTCGGCACCCTCACCACAAAAGAATTGAAGTTCGTTCTGTGGCGGGATTCCAACCTTTCGACCCTCAGCGTGAAGTTGGTCTTCTTCCTGATGTAGTCTACAACCTCCTCGACCGTTGTAGACCAATGAAGTCGGGAGACGTACACCTGCGTCGACGGTGTCTCTGAACGCAAAAGGTGATTCGGTCCGGTCACTGCTGTGCCGCGTTGGTTGCGGCTGGTTGGCTTTCTCTTCTTCCTCTCCACCTTGATGAAGCCTTCCTCGTCGCAATGCCGACTAGGTGGTTGTTGTGGCACAGCCTTACGTTGAGCCTTCTTGCTCTTCTTCTTTTCCCCTTTGCTCTGCTGGGGTGGTGTGGCAGCAGCAACTGCAGCGTATGCACGAGGGGTCGACGTACACACGCGTGAAATCTGCTCCGGAGGTGTGGAGCGGGCGGCGGGGCAAAGAGCATCGCACCTATTTTGAAACAAAGATCACGGGTAGTTGCTCGTCGTCGGCTACACTGTTTTAAACTGACTCCAAATTTTAGTATGTATAGATAACGATGCCCTGCTACCAAAGGCGTTTGACACACGTAATTGGTATTAAACCGATTTAAACCTCTTGTCTACACTGTTTTAAACATTGTTTCTAACCCAATGTTTCTAACAGTGTAGCGCAGGTTGAAGGCCAGGTATAATGACCTTGTATTGAATGTTGTGTTGTTGAAATGTATGAAAATGTCAGCTAAAATCATCATTATATTATATTTTCTTGATTTTTGAGTTTTATTTCAAACTTCATACCAACCCAAGAGTAATTGGAATGAAAATTAAACCCTTGTGTACAGTTTTAAACCGTAAGAATAGAGTGGTTGTATAATTTAACTTTTCTTTTGTCCACAGAAATGAAAATCAACTAAGAGGTCAAACAGAATTAAATCCAGTTTATGATGACAAAAAATTTGAGGTAAGTTATTAAAATGATTCCTTATCCATAATGACATATCCTGTATTCAATAGAGATTAAACAAATTTCTAAAAAGTAATAAATAGAGAAATTTCATCTTATTACAATTAAATTACCCATAATAACATTAAGTATTCAATAGTTATTTGTTATGCAAGGCTGCAAAGTTGTTTTTTGGCGCGAGTACTTATATTGAAACCCGAGCTAGCGAGGTTTCAAAGGTACGAGACGTAGAATAACTTTGCTGCCGAGCGAAACACACAACTTTTCATCTCACTACAGCGAGGAAAATGCTTGGTGCAAGAAAAACGCAAATAATATAATAAATAAGTGTTTTTTTTTTTTTATGCGGTGTCGTGCTGGCCAGTTCGATTATTTTCAAGATAAGGTTGGCACACTGGCATGAAATAAGTATTAATGCATTTTCAGAGGATTGGCGGTATAAAAAATTATTACTACATTTAAACTCTCGCCTCGTACCTCGTCTCGTGCTTCGTCTCGCGCCTCGCGTGATCGATGGTTTTTGAGTTGTCTGTTCACACTCTCGTGTTGTGTTCGAGCTAGCCAGAATAGAGGACGTCGAAGTGTTAGCGGCAACATAGTCTTTTTTAACGCGGCACAAGGTTTAAACTCGAATGAAGCGAGAGCGCAAGTGTGAACACCGCGCTCGCATCCCACGCGAACCCCTTTGACTCATGCCCAAAAAACCGCTCCGAACGCGAGCGCTGCGAGGCGCGAGGCGAGGCGCGAGGCGAGCCGCGAGTGTGCGTTTACATTCGCGTCTATAGAATAGAAAGGTTCGAATTTTAAAAATTCTTTCCACGCTAGGGCACAAAATGCACTTTTGCGCTCAGATTTCGAATGACAAACAGATTCTTTCCGAGCTTGTGAGGTGAAAAATATACTTTTCACCTTTACCTTTACTTTTTACCTTAATTTTTTATACCGCGAGTCCTCTGAAAATGCATTAATACTTATTTCATGCCATTGCGCCAACCTTATTTTTAGAATAATCGAACTGGCCAGCACGACACCGCATGAAAAAAAATAAACACTTATTTAATATA
Source organism: Endotricha flammealis (assembly GCA_905163395.2). Classification (NCBI taxonomy): domain Eukaryota; kingdom Metazoa; phylum Arthropoda; class Insecta; order Lepidoptera; family Pyralidae; genus Endotricha; species Endotricha flammealis. The sequence continues at coordinate 3,966,411 of LR990864.1, read as the reverse complement.
TTATTTGCGTTTTTCTTGCACCTAGGATTTTCCTCGCTGTAGTGAGGTGAAAAATTTTGTGTTTCGCTCGGCAGCAAAGTTATTCTGCGTCTCGTACCTTTGAAACCCTCGCTACGCTCAGGTTTCAATTTAAGTACTCGCGCCAAAAAACAACTTTGCAGCCTTGCATAACAAATAACTATTCCTCATTACAGACTGAAGAAGATGGAGATGACGAGTGGGAAGTCAGCAGTTACAGGGTTCAGCTCGGTGCCCTAATCGGGAGTGGCGCTTTCGGCAGGGTCCACTTGGCTCAACTCAACACAGTTAGGGGCGAAGTCATAACTGTGGCTGCTAAAATGCTGTCAGGTAAACCAATCCTTTTATTTATGTTAATGGACAGCACGGCAAAAAAGTCGCCGAAAAAGACCTACTTTATAATGCGCCATTGACTATCAGACTTTTGACCAAATCGTACGGGAATCGCGTACTTTTCGGGATAAAAAGTACTCTATGTGTTAATCCAAGGTATCAGCTACCTACATACCAAATATAAAAATTTACCAGCCATTTGAGCGTGAAGAGTAAACCGAGAAAATTGATGCAAACGTTTAGGAAGGCCACCCAGTGCCGGGTTCGATCCCCGGTCGTGTCATGATGAAAAATGAACTTTTTCTGATTGGCCTCGGGTCTTGGATGTTTATCTATATATGTATTTGTTATAAAATAAAATATCGTTGAGTTAGTATCCCATAACACAAGTTTCGAACTTACTTTGGGGGGAACTTACTAGGTAGCTCAATCTGTATGAATTGCCCCTATATATATTTATTTTTTTATCTTATTTTAAGAAATAATTAAAAATATTTATTAACTGACTTGTTATACTTTTATTTGTTAACAGAACACGCATCTGAAGAAGAAATGCAGGATTTCCTTAGAGAAATAACGATGCTCAAGCATGTTGGCTCCCACAAACATGTAATCAGGTTGATAGGCTGTTGCACAAAGAGGGCGCCACTTGTCGCACTGTTGGAACACGCTCCAAGAGGCGACCTACTCTCCTTGCTGAGAGCTGCTAGAGGGAAGAGGAAGATTGATCAAGAGTCCATTGTAACGAGGAGGGCAGATAGCAACAATACTCCTAGAGTTTCAGAAGCCGACAGTGAGTAGTCACTTCTTCGTGTTTAATATTAACTAACTTTAACCAGACCGTTGAATAATAATTAATAACACAACATTATGAGCTCGATGGCGCATGGCGTCGCTGTGTGTCGCACTATTAAACAGACGCAAAAGTTCAGCAACGTTGACCCTAACCAGTGTTTGGATGGGTTTCGTTACCTCGAGCTTCGCCGTGTTTCAGAGGGCACGTTTATGCTGTTGGTCCCGATTGTTGTCGATAGATAACAGTCGTCAAGTCAAATATGTGAGCGTTAGGTGACCTGAAAACATTATGACACCAGCTACGTGTAGTTGACACTAATCGCGGGAAGTACGCGAAAAGTAGAACTAACTTCACATGGGTACAACACGACTGTTCTATTTTTTTAACTGTATGTGGTAAAATTGCCGATCGCCGCCAGTAGCTAGTCTAAATAAGGTGAATTTATTGAGAAATATGTTTGAACGCCTGACGGTTTATTAACAGCAATTGCACATAGCAATGAATTGTCTTTTAAGTTTGCGTATCTAATAAACTAACTTTGTCTAATACCTTGTGTCTTTGTCGATATTTTTTATGTAGATATTTTCTGTACATAACTGATTCTAATCAAACAAACACTAATTTAGATACATTGAACCAACAGTGAACGACGAAAAGGGTTACTAGAGATTTAAGTTTTTAAAATGCATTAAAAGGATTCGCTCGAATTTTATCGAACGTGTGAAATTTGATTCAAAAGGATCCACCTAATATATATTTTTTTTTAAACACTTAAAATCTGTGTAGTTCTATACCTTGAATACTTTCATTTGTTGTAACTAATTATTATGCCTGTATAAGTCGAAATTCCTATGGGAACACAAACAATGGATACCTCAGACATCTCATCTTCATCAGACTTTAAAAAACCAACATATTGTTTTTTTCCAGCGGAATACACAAACATAAGCGACTACGACCCACCTCTAGAAGACAAACTTTACAGTGATGATGAGGACAAACCAGTTCATCATTACGTGGCTGAACCAGCCCTGCACCTCGACGGCAGTACCATGAGGGATTATGCCCTACAAGTGGCTTTAGGAATGCGACATTTGGCAGACAGAGGAATTACACATAGGTTTGTATTTTCAACAATCAAATCTTAACGACTGTATCTTAGGTATTAATATTATAAAGATGGAAGATTTAAATTTTTGTTTGTAACGAATAAACTCAAAAACTAAAATTTTTAAAATTGAGAGAAATTTTTAAAATAGGGATTTTAAAATATCTTTGACCCTTGGCAAGGTGTATTATTATTACCCCGGCTAACATAGGCTATATTATATATATTTTTTAAATCAGAGATCCTTAGCGTGCCCGTGCGATGCTGTCCGCTAGTGTATAATATAATAATGTTCTTTAACAGATCTTTAAAACTACGCAAAGGATTGTGATACAGTTTTTTTAAGTAGATAGAGTGATTCAAGGGGAAGGTTTATACGTATGATACATTCCAATTCCTACGGCACTGTACTTCCAGTTAGTGAAAATACGAAAACTGATTCAGAGATAAAATAAAATACACTTTATAATACCACCTTTTTTAGATTGCTTTCTTTGGATGAAATCTCCTTCGAGAATTACAATAGCAATTTTTTAGTTTTAAGGTTTTGCCATGTTATGCTTGAACGCATTGAACTCCTTGTCAGAAGTTTAAAAGTCAGTTGCAGAAACCCGCTTTAATTCCACATTAAATGGCAAGCTATCTACAAAAATCTCTTTTTTCTTCTTCTAACAGTGTGTGCCATAATTTAAAATGATATTATCTTTAAAAATGCTTTTGTGCCACTCAGATGGACTATTTAGATAGTCGAGACAACTTTTATATTTTTTAAAGATTACAATAATTTTAAATGAAAAGATGATCACCAATTCTAATCAAAAAATATCATCTTATTTCAGAGATTTGGCAGCACGGAATATACTTGTCGACGCGGCTGGTCTGCTCAAGGTGGCAGACTTTGGTCTCTCTAGGACAGGGGTGTACGTCCACACAAGATCGAACCCAGTACCTCTGAGGTGGCTGGCACCAGAAGCCATTCAACACTCTCAATATTGCAGCGCAAGTGATGTTTGGGCATTCGCTGTTTTATTATGGGAGATTGCTACTTTAGGTAAACATTTCTTTTTATTGATATAGGTGTTGCCACACGACCGATATTGTTCCGGCTGAACCGTCCGATAGCGGACCACATATATACGATCGTGTATTCGTGTGGCGCACGAATATGGTCCGTTACCGGATCAAGTTCAATTGTCTGGCAGCACCTTTACTCTCTCATGGTGTTAACCTTTAATGGGCAATACACACTAGCTACACACACACACACACACACACATACACAGTCATAGCCGGTCGGCGATCTATATAAGAAATCATGTCGCGAAAATAAATAAACCCGCTCCCTACATCATGTTGGCGGCTTGAGTAGGTACATCAGTTAGTTTCCCGGCTGATGGGCTTTGGTGTGTATTGCGCTTTATGAGACCTTCTGTCATCGGAAAATCTCTTACTGCATTTTTTTATGCCACAAAGGTGGCAAACAAGCATACGGCCCGCCTAATGGTATGCGCAACGTAGCCTATAGAGGCTTGCAATACCGTGGGTATCACTCACGCGTTGCCAACCCTCCCAACCAGTGGAGTGAAGCTCTGGAGACCTTACTCACCGTAGGAACACAACATGGCCGAGACCAATGCTATTTGGTTGGCTACGATCTTCTGTAAGGTGGAGGTCCTTCCCCAGACGGGCTGCTCCGATTTGAGCGGATTATCCGCTGCGCCCTACCTCTCTTAAAATGATTATGAAAAGTCAATACACATTAGTAAAGAAAAGATTGAATTAAATCAAGATTTTTATTTCATAAACAGGAGGTTTTCCATACGCTGACCTGAGCAACCATCAAGTACCAGCATTCCTATCAGGGGGAGGTAGACTGCCGAAACCAGGTCGAGCCTCACCGCGCTTATACCAACTAATGGTAGAATGTTGGTCTGATTGCCCAGAAGACCGGCCAACATTTGAACAAATCGTGCTCAAACTCACCGCCCAAAGACAACTCTATGTGGACCTCGACTGTATATTACCACCGCTGCAAAACGACCTATTCGACGATTTTAACTTCAACACAGAAGTGCGATTATAAGACTGATTTTAATTTATTAATTACTCCCATCGATTTTGCACAATAAATGTTTATGCAAAATATTTTTTCTGTTTATTCAAAACAAGGCGGCGATGGCAGGACAACCTAGCCTAGAGTCTAGGTCGCTGGCCGTCCCGCCATCGCCATCTTGTTTAGGTCCTAGATTTATGAGAGAAAAATGGCCTCAAAACTCAAAAGGTATCAGGAGTATTCGGGAGTACCTAGGAGAAAGGGTAGGCAAAGGTGTTTGCCCTGCAGTGGGACACCATGGGATTAAAATAATAATGCGATTTTTTTCGAGCATGCAACCTGAGTGACGCAGAATGTCAATTATTTATGAAATTTCATTATTTGTTAGCAAACTCTTCGTTTTGAGATATTGCTTAGTTATGGATAGCATTTATTAGCTGACCCAGCGAACTTTGTTCCACCTTAGAGGCACCACCCTACCCTAGCCTACCCTACCCTACCCTACCTTACCCTACCCTACCTTACCCGTACTCATCCTTCAAACCCCTGGACTTCCACGAATATTTCAAGACTAAAATTAGCCAAATCGGTTCAAGCGTTCTCGAGTTTTAGCGAGATTAACGAACAGAAATTCATTTTTATCCATACTAATATTATAAAGAAGAAAGATTTGATTGTTTGTTTGTTTGAAATGAATTGACTCCGAAACTACTGTACTGATTTAAAAAGTTCTTTCACCAGTAGAAAGCTACATTATCAGGGAGTGACATAGGCTATAGCTTTTCCCGAAATTCAATGTGCAACCCACGGGAACGGATCCAGAACTTCACGCGGACGAAGTCGCGGGCAAAAAAGCTGGTTATTTATATTGTGATGATAAAGCACACAACATTATGCCACCACAATATAGTAAGACAAAAATGCATTTGTGCAACTGGCTGTATATAAATAAAAAATATAAAGTTGGTAACAAACGATAAGTCAAATCCAATGAATAAAGTTAACGAAGATTGGAATTTAATTTAATTTTATGAATCGTAAAAAGTAATTTCATTGTGTTGAACTGAAAAACAATGAAATTCATAATACTATTCTCGTATAACACAGAAATGCTTGTATAAATTATGTAGTAGGAAACAATTAGAAATAAATAAGTAAGTATTTTTGTACTTAATATTCTTTATATTCTGTTCCAACATAATTGGCAAAAAATCTCAAAATAATTTATTATACTTATTTGAATTAATTAAGGATGTGAAATCATGAAAATATCACAAATGACTTTATTGCAACAAAACACCACAACAAAACATTATGTATGTAATACAATAAATAAAGAAAATTAGCCGTAATAAATTTTATGGAAAAGTATTAAAACACCATCATTTTATTTCACTGCAAATCTTAGGCTAAGTTTACAAATATAATTGTATTACTAGCTGTTACCCGCAGCTGTGCTCACGGTTAATTTTATGACATAGATCTCGTTTGACAACAAAACAACGCATAGCGCGACTTGTGGCGCCATCTGTTGGCCGACATCGCAATTGCACCGCCATCTATAGTAGAATAAATATTTTCCAATTGAAATGACATACGGGATAAAAAGTAGCCTATGTTGGGCTCTGTATGACAATATGTATACAAAATTTTCATAATGATCGGCTGATTAGACAAGCCGTGAAGGAATAACAAACAAACTCACTTTCTCATTTATAATATTAGTTTTTATACTACTAAGGTGGCAATCAAGCATACGGCCCGCGGCCCGCCTGATGGTAAGCATGACAGTAGCCTATAGACGCTTGCAATACCAAGACAGCTGTAGTTGTCTGAAGTTCCAAAACAGCTGTAGTTTCTCCCCCGGGACGTCAATATGCTTCATTGCTTATTGTCAATCTGAGGCCATTGTTGATCCTGGGTTTACAGAAAAAACACAAAAACAGTCGCTTAAATGTTTTCCTTGTGGGATCGAACACACACAATATTCTGGTAGGTAGTCTCTCCGAAAGGTAGGATTACGTGTATTACTGACAGCGCCACCTCAGAATCCGGTATTCTTTCTCTTCATTTCTTTTTCGGTAAACATGCATATTTTAATTTATTTTTCAGTGTTAGGTGCAAATATATTAATCGTGGTTGCAATAGCCACGATTACCGAAGTTAATCTTATGCCATTGGAGATAGAGAATGATCCACTGATATTCATTGCTAATCCAATAGAAGCCAACATGCCCGGCCATTGGATACCGCTAAGCATTGTCAAAGTGATGCTAGAAAATAAGACTACACCCAAACCAGTTGAACCTAAAAAACTTAAAAAACCAAAACCCACAACAACGCTACCACCACCAACAAAGCCGCCTCCTCCGCCACCGCCGCCGCCGCCACGACCGCCGCCGCCGCCACCGCCTGCTCCTCCTGCTGAACCGCCGCCGCCGCCACCTCCACCGCCTGAACCAGAACCAGATCCACCACCGCCTCCACCGCCAGAACCGGAACCGGATCCACCGCCGCCTCCACCGCCTGAACCTGAACCGGACCCACCGCCACCTCCACCGCCGGAACCTGAACCGGAACCGGAACCACCACCACCCGAACCGGAACCAGAACCAGACCCACCACAACCAAGTGGGCCGAAAAGAAAACCTAAAATGCCGGTCGATGCTCATGAGAATACAACTTAATGTACTCCTATTTCAATATCTGCTTTTATTTCTTACTAGCGAAACCCGCGCAACTTCGTTTGCGTGTATCCCGCTTTCCCGTGGGAATTTTGGAATGTATGATACTTTAAAACCTTCCCCTTGAATCACTCTATCAATTAAAAAAAACCGCATCAAAATCCGTTGCGTAGTTTTAAAGATTTAAGCATACAAAGGGACATAGGGACATAGGGACAGAAAAAGCGACTTTGTTTTATACTATGTAGTGATTGCTAAGAGAGTTTACCCCATCTTACAGCCAGTTTCTGATACGGTTTTTAAACTGCCACCGCCGGAACAAGAACCAGATCCACCGCCATCACCACCACCTGAACCAGAACCAGAACCGGAGCCACCACCACCAGATAAGCTGAAAAGGACACCTAAACTGCCAGTCGATGTTCATGATAATACAACATAATTTTTGGAAGCTGTTGCGAAAATTATGCTTTCCCACCTATTTCAATACATATGTCCTTTTACGGACCGCCACGGCTTCGACAGATTTTACTAAGAATTCCTAATTTTTTTGAAGATAGAGCATATTAACTCTATTGTTTTGCTACCCGTGCCGGGGGTCAATCAAATCTTTCCTCTTTATAATATTAGTAGGTATCTCTACAAAGTACTCTGTGGGTATCTCTATGGTAGGTATAGATAAATTGTTAACCCAGCATACTCCACTGTGGTTGCAGTGCAGGTGTACATACATGAGATAATCATAATGATTAGCCAGCGCACATTATATATATAATGACGACCTCCGTGGCGTAATGGTTACCACGCCAGACCGCCACCCAGGAGGTCCCGGGTGCCCCTGGTGTTACTGATGTCCATAGGCGGCGGTGACCACTTTCCATCGGGAGGCCCGCTTGCTTGTTTGTCTACTGTACGACATAAAAATATAAAAAAACATCATACTCTTCACTAAAACCGATATTTCTACTCAATATCTATTTTAACAACATTAATGTACACATTAACGTACACAATGCTCCGTTGGACCCCCGATCACCACCCCTAAATCCTGATAAGAAGCTGTTGACGTAGGCGCCACTTATTTTAGAGACGGCAAACAAAGGTTGGGCCATTAAACCATAGTAAGAATAATATAATAATATTAGGCCCAGTTTCTAAAAGTATGCTTACTCATCGAAAAAATGTTAAACTCGCGTCAGATCCGTAGCCTGATCGAAAAAGCGTATATTCCCTAACCATTCTAAAATGCACAACGTTTAAGTTTTCACTTCTGCCGGCACTCCCGGAGTGCAACCCGTCCTTTTATTACTTTGTAAATCAAAATTCCATGAAGAAGGAAACAGACAGAAGTTAGTATTACAATAATGTTGATTGTTTTGTAAAATCATACTGAGTATATAATTTGAAAAAGTGAGTTTGTTTATTTGTTTGTTATTCCTTCACGGCTTGGCTAAGCAGCCGATCATTATGAAAATTTGTATACATATTGTCAGGGGTACAGAGCCCAACATAGGCTTTTTATCCCGTGAAAGTATGTCATTCCAATGGGAAAATAAATTTTCTACTATAGAGGGCGCTGTTTGGGGTGGGCTTTCGGCCAACAGATGGCGCCACAAGTCGCACTATGGGTTGTTTTGTTGTCAAACGAGATCTATGTCATAAAATTAACGCGAGCGAAGCCGCGGGGAAAAGCTAGTATTACAATAATGACGTAAAAAAATTAAAGCGTTACATAACAATTTCGTCCTCTAATTGTAAACTCTCTTCATATAATTGGCAAGTATTTTAGATCATTCGGATAGCATTTCACTTAATCTTGGTTTTGACACAACGATTGAATTGAATTGGTCGAATACACGAATTTCAAACTTATGACTCTTGATCATACATAATTGAATACATAGCAAGCTGTGGTATGCGCTTTTAGGCGTTCTTGAAATGATCATCGTATTTCAGTGTTGTGCATGGACTTCAAGAGTAAAATCAGATCATTTGAAAATTCTTTTAGTTTTAGATAGCCCATTTATCGAGGATAGTTAAAACATTGGAAATAAAATTGTTTTGTACCCGACAAATAAAAAAATAAAAAAAATACATGTAGGTAGTGTTCATACACTTCAAACTTTCACTCTGTGTTGAAAATTTGAAATATGTGTTATTTTGTGTATTGTCCAGTTTTGTGAACCATATAAATTAAAAAACCGTCATGGGCTACATTACATAGCATCAATATGAGCGGAGCATCAACAAAAACAGGGAAACGCTGACGACGTTGTACACGTACACGTCTCGGCTAATTACGCTTGTAGCGGTAGCGGTCCAACCAAACCACGTTTTTCGTGGCCCGATATGAAATGTGCTTTTCCAAGAACGCCAAGAACCTCAGGTAATTAAACTTTATACAAAGGGCTCTTAAAAAGTTCCTTTGTTTTCGAGTATCTTCACTTGGATTTTTTGTAAATAACAGAATATTACTTTGATCACTTAACATTTTTTTTCTGTAGATTTCTCTCATTATTAGTAAAAATATTTTTAAGGCTTTATAGAATTTGCAAAAATTAAAATATTTACAGTTATTTTTCTGATTTATCAAAATCAAAATACATATTTTTATTCAAATAGCTAGGCATATTAAAGTACTTTCGAATCGTCACTTTTTTTCCCCCTAACTTACTGTGAGTGAACCCTTACTGTAAAAAAAGTGAACTGGTGTTCAGACGGCAGATTTGTGCTGAGAAGAACCGGCAAGAAACTCATATCATGTATATTTCTTTCGAAATATTACAAGATTGTTTTCCAGCGATACGTGTTTGTAAATATACTTCATAATTTTTAAACAATCATTAAAATAAGAGACTGGGCCGGTTTCGGCAACAACGGCCCGCTCGCATTCCACTACCACAAAGGAAAGTATGTCTTTTTTCAACAGTCGCTTTTGTATCTATTGTTTATGGTTTATTTAAATTGAGTGACTCACTGCGAACTACTTGAGTTTTGTCCCTTTTTGAATGTCATAACTTGTTAAGACTTGTTGCAAATAGATGATGGATTAAAAATATGGATAAGTTTTTTTTAGGCCAAATAATGTAATTGCCAAGTAAATAAAAATTTATGCTCTATGCTATCACGTCGTTTTGCGTCGTCGTGCATCGTGCACGAACGTCCAGCGAGGATGGATGGTGCGTTGCGTTGCGTAAAGGGCTTATCCTTTATTTATGGTAAGTTATGTAGCTAAAATAGTAGTACATAGTCATCGATATACAGGGTGTTTGGTAGAGGATTGAACATGGGATAATGGCAGAAAGGTGAGATGGTCTGCTACATGCTGAGCGAAAAAAAATTGACCTAGGGCCCATAGTTTTTTTTTAATGATTTTTTTAAAATTTTCATTAAACTTTCTTCCTTCGTGAATTTGAAGTACTATAACTTTTTTTTTTATTGGATCAATCGGCCAGTATATTTTTTTATTCTTATATTAACTGTATGTAGCTTACTTTTAAATTGATATTTGTCGGTTAGAGTTACCACAAAAAATGATATGAGTCCTCAAACATCAAAAAGACGAAAAGTACACGCTGAGCGTTCAACTTTGGACTGCTGCTAAAAAAAAACTAAAAGTGGTACTGCAGTTCTAATTCTAGGAAAAACAGCTATAGTTCATGCCCTTTGGAATGGTATTCAATTTACATAGTATTTTTTTTCTAAGTAGTCTTTTTCGTACATTCTACATGAAATTTCTGACAAAAATCCTTTAAAGAAAATAAATCAAAAAATGTTACGAAACATAGAGCGGGGCGGGATGGTTACACAAGGCAGGTAGAAACGTTAACGTTTCTCTTAATCAATATCAGCATCCGTTCTTCCTTTTTCCCTTTTCATAGGTGGGCAATGCATCCAAGACCTTGTAGTGGTGAAGAGTGGTAAGTGGTAAACAATCACCGCTGCCTATTGACATCTACGATTTTTTTATGACACGAAGAGGACAAACTAGCTAGCAAGTCACCTGATGGTAAGCAATCACCGCTGCCCATAGACATGCACAACTTTTTTTTTGACACGAGCAGGACAAACAAGCACCTTATGGTAAACAATCACCGACTACAAAATCTTGGATGCGTTGCCCACCTATGACGGAATGAAAAAGGAAGGACCGGGGAAGGAAAGTTAATAATGGAGTAGGAAACAGGAGGTGTATCAGACTTCCGGCTCTCTCACTCATCCTACGAAACACGGGGGACATACGTACGAGGTACTGCCCCGGTCGAGCCTGCCCATTTACGAGCTACTACTAGTTCATTCATAGTAGTGGCTACGCTCTACCACTCTTCACCACTACAAGGTCTTGGATGCATTGCCCACCTATGAAGAGTGAAAAAGGAAGAACGGATGTTGATAATGATGAACCGTAACCATCCCGCTCTATGTTTCGTAACATTTTTTTGATTTATTTTCAATAAAGTATTTTTGTCAGAAATGGTCAATTTCATGTAGAAAGTACGAGAAAGACTACTTAGAAAAAAATAAACTATACAAATTACATACCATTCGAAAGGGCATGAACTAGAGCTGTTTTCCTATAATTAGAACTGCTGTACCACTTTTAGTTTTTTTTTAACTGCAGTCCAAAGTTGAACGCTCGGCATGGACTTCTCGCCTTTTTGATATTTGAGGGCTCATAATTTTTTTCCTGGTAACTTTAACCAACAAATATCAATTTAAAAGTAAGCTACATTCAGTTAAAGATAAGAATAAAAAAATAAGCTGGACGATTGATCCAATAAAAAAAGTTATAGTACTTCAAATTCACGAAGGAAGAAAATTTGGTGAAAATTAAAAAAAAATCATTAAAAAAAGCTATGGGCCCTATGTCAAATTTTTTTCGCTCAGCATGTAGCAGACCATCTCACCTTTCTGCCATTCTCCCATGTTCAATCCTCTACCAAACACCCTGTATATGTAATATCCTACATAGTAGTAAAAGTAAATTACTTCCTGAACATGCTCTACACTCTCGCGAAGTTGAGCGAAAACGAGAGCGTAGATCGGCTTTCTCGGCATACTTCGTCTTTACTTATTCTTTGTCTTTTACTTCTTCATCTACGCTTCAACTTTAACTTTGGGAGAGTTCAACCCGCTATAGACTTTCCTTCCCTAGTAATAAAATGAATCACATTTTAATGTGACTCATTTTATTACTATATAATGTTAATTAAATGCAACATTGATAAAGCACTTAAGTAATAGTTGCATTGCTTTTAAATATCTCATAAATCTATCAAAAGGCACTGTAGAAAGTTGCGGTACAAAAAAATAAGTATCCAAAAGCGAAACGTAAAGAATGCACACCGCGTGGTCGCCCACAAAAGCCGGCAAGCTGCCGTGCAAAAACTGGCGCCGGGCTCCACTTTACAGGCCCTATGGTAAAATAATCGACTAATGAATTTTATCTTTATTGTGCTACATATAAGGTGGAGTTTCAATTGTTGTTAAATCTAGATGTTCTGACGCCACGCCAAGCACTTCAATATACTCTAGTGATGTTCTTGTTTATATTTATAATTATCGAGAATATTTTTATCATCCATTTGAACTTGTTATCTCTTTCTTCTTAGCTTTTCTTTTCTCACTCCTTCGGATGTAGGTCTCCTTTAAATTTTGCCAGTGTTTCATAGTTTGCGCTTTGTGTATCCATTTAATTTTAAAACTTATTATATGTAGATACCTAAAGAGGTCAATTTTGTTGCCGAAGAAATTACCTACGAATAATTTTGAACCTATTTAAAAATTCAATAAAATGGTTAATTTAACATCTGTTACAAAAAAACTTAACATTAACTAAAACTCAACATTCGTTTACAATTTGTAGTAGAAAAGAAAAACAATATTATACAACACTATCAGTAAAAAAAACATTATAAAAATAACCATTTTTTTCTCTATATCTCTATAAATCGAAGAGGTATGTTATCATTTGTCATATTTCATAATGACTTTATATTTCGATTATCAGTATGATTTTTGTCTTAGTATTAATATTATTATTTTTTTGCTATAGTGACGGTTTTAATTTAACCACCATCGACTATAATATCAAATCCATTTTTCAATTAATATTAATAAAGTGTAGGTATATTAAATATATTCATTTAATTTAAGTTAAGATGAAATTTAGATTGAGCGCGATAACTACCTGATTTTGTAGGCTATTAAAACGGCGCCTTTCTTCAAGATCAAAGTAGTGCAATTTCTGCACGTAGTACTAATACTATACTTATTCTGTGGACAGACATCGTTATATGAAAAAGGAATAAAAAGAAAGATTATTAGACACTAGGCAGGCAGACTTCAATATAAGAAAAAAAAACTCTGAGATAGGAAACATGCACAAAATACTTATTTGATCATCACTTTATACATGATAATATTGAATTTGAAATACATATATGCGTGCGTACTTACAATTTATATATCTATATATATAAAATGCTTTGTCCTGACTGACTGACTGACTGACTGACTGAGAATCAACGCACAGCCTAAACCGCTCATCGTAAAAATCTGAAACTTGGCAGGTGGAACTATTATAAGATTTAGGCGTCCGATAATAAAGGATTATTCGAAATTCGAACTCTAAGGGGGTAAAAAAGGGGGGTAAAGTTACTATGGGACAACTTGATTCCTTGGTCCAATCTACTTCAAATTTTGCATAAAAATTGTTTAAGAGAATTGATGGAAGATGTGATTGTTATTTTATTGAAATTCTTGAAAAAAATGTATTTTGTGGGTAATTTTCTTCGAGTAGATATCAATACTCATACTCCTTAGTCCTTTTGATTTCAATTACATTTCATTTTGACACATCCGTGAAGTGAAGTGTATCATCTGTCATGAAATTATAAATTGTTAATATTCAATCATAATGTCGTCTATTTATTCTGTTTATGATATTGGAAAAACAGCTAAAATTCTAACTAAAAGCGGACTGAATCATATTCATCGATAATAAATAGTAAGTAAATAAATATTAAATTTTACAATATTTGACAGGGTTCAAGTTAAATTGGTCAATGGTTAAATTGCATACATATTGATATTGTCTCTTTCTCACTTATAGGAAATCTCATTACGTCGACTCGCTCTATTATTTCGTAGTGTTGTTGTAGGCTATGAGGTTGTAGGTATTGAATTACCGATATACTTATACATTTTTTTACGGAAGTGGTTGGAAAATAAGCTTAGGAATATGGATCATTTGATATTAGGTGATTACCGTCGACTATGGAGCACAAAAGATTCTAGGGTTCCTAACCCATTGCTGAACAGGAAAAAACAGGATATAGCGAGAAATAGTATAAAAGGAATGAGTTAGATTTTTTTTATACCACAAAGGTGACAAACAAGAATTTCGGATATTTCACTCCCCGAACGAAACGCATTGCTGCTTCACGTCAATATTCTGTAAAAGGGTGGATCTTCACCGGTAGCCTATTTCATAAACTTTTTTGGGTGTGTTCTGAAAAGTGTGGTGTATGATGTAGGCAACCGATATGAAAGGATTTTTTGAAATTCTCACGGGAAAGGATGAACGCACACGAAGTTGCGCGGGTTTCTCTAGTTAATTTATAAAATTCAAAGTCCTGACTGACTGACTGACTAACTAACTGACTTAACTATATATCAGCGCACAACCCAAGCCACTGGGTCCAGAGATTTCAAATTTGGAATGTAGGTTCCTTACGACGTCTAGGGGTGTACTAAGAAAGGATTTTTCAAAATTTCCATGGGAAAACGAGATATACGCAAACGAAGTTGCAAGGGTTTTATTGATCCGCTGGGTCTAGAGATTCCAAATTTGAAATGTAGGTTCCTTACGACGTTTAGGGGTGTACTAAAATAGTATTTTTTCAAAATTCCCACAGAAAAGCGAGATATTACGCAAACGAAGTAGCGAGGGTATATCATCGCACAGCCCAAACCGTTGGGTCTAGAGATCCCAAATTTGGCAGGTTCCTTAAAAGGACCGGACCGGATCGAACCGGATGGAACCGTACCGTACCGGGCCGTGCCGGACCAGACCGAACCGGAATTTGTTTCTAAAGAAAAAAATGCTAATTGTTAGTAGGCCACGCGGGCGAAGCCGCGGGCAGAAGCTAGTATTAAAATAATGAAGATTAAGCCTCATTATTGAAATTACCACTTGAATGAAAATAAATAATCGATATCGATAATACAAGAACGTATCGTTGACGCAACTCACTAGCGCCGGCGTCTGATTCGCTGGCTCGCTCTGACAGACCTTTCTTTTCTTTTATTATTTTAGTCGAGCTTCGTGCGCTTGCTATGAGTAGACGTGTTGTGTTGTCGCTCTGCGCGTAACATTGAGCGCGTGTTCGTTTTCTATTTAATAAATAACGTTAAAAACTATAAAATAAACTATTATATCAAGTGGAAACAACAGTGATTGATCCAATATTGTGACAGTAATCGTGTCTTGTATAATATAGTGTTATTTTTAGCTTAGTGTTGACTGAATGTCTGAAGTGGATCAGAAGTTGTAATGTAATGACTTGTTTGTGTGTTTATTATTAATAATAGCTTTAATTGAAACGATGGCGGTGGTTAATTTTAGCGTTTGTGTTATACTTATATTGTACCAGCTCTCGTCGGCATATAGTGATGAGGCGTCTTCAGAATCAACAGATCTCGGAATTACAGGTAAATATTGACAGTTTCTTTTGGCATTTCTTTATTTTAAAGCGGTTGTACATTCGTCACAAAGTAAATTCCACATTATTG
Organism: Endotricha flammealis; assembly: GCA_905163395.2. Lineage (NCBI taxonomy): Eukaryota > Metazoa > Arthropoda > Insecta > Lepidoptera > Pyralidae > Endotricha > Endotricha flammealis. The sequence goes on along the minus strand of LR990864.1, from coordinate 3,950,623 downwards.
TACACTTCAAAGGTCAGAGAGTCGCGTTAGGGGCGGAGAAGAAGAGTTTTAGGCTTAGGGGCACTGAGACACCAAGAAAACAACAAATTAAAAAGTAAATTCGTCACGAATTAAACAACACATTAACAATTATTAAAGGAGACTGGGCAAAATTTGTGACGAATTTACTTTCAACGTATGCATACAATAATGAAAAGCAGCAATCCGCATTGAGGGTACCTAACTGTACAAAATACAACTGTCAAAATTTTATATTAACTAGATGACGTCAAGATATTGAAAATGTGTCGTCAGTCAGTCAGTCAGTTTTAAGCAAATCGCAAAGAAGACTGGTCGCATTGGCCGATACAGAAATTTTATTTATCTTATTTGTCCACACACAATACACAAAGTCTAATACAAGAGGCGGACTTAATGCTAATTGCATTCTCTACCATTCAACCATTGGGAGTTTGGAAGTGCAGAGAATCACGATTGCGGCGAAATACCTATGTACCGGCTGTTGTCGATGGATGATAGTCGTTAAGGCGGCTTTAAAACACCTGCCTCCGCCAATCAGCATTGGAGCAGCGTGGCCGAGTACGTTCTAATCCCCTTCGATTGAAGGGAGACCCATAGCCCTGCAGTGAGATGATTATGGGTTGATATGATAATAATATAGGAAAATAAAATAGAATTGTTGCCGTGAGTCGAAATATTGCCAGAAACGAATTTATTGTTTTATTAATATCTTATTCGTTTAATTTAAGCCGCAATCGTGAATTTCTGCACTCCCAATGGTTGACTGGTAGAGAATGCAATTAGCATTAAGTCCGCCAATTGTATCAGTACTTTGTGTATTGTGGTCAATAAAGTTATATAAATAAATAAATAAATAAATAAACGTGATAAAGATATTTTGGCCGACCAAATCATTATATTATGGGATCAGAGTTTATCTAAAGGTTAAACGTAACTTGATTTTTAACTCTGTATGTGTTAATTTATACTAAATTAACATTCATGGAATTTTATGATGATAAGATATTTTAAAAAAAATACATTGATATTACATTTCAATAAAATGTGTACATACAAGTCGCCGACAGTATCCGACTTAGGGTTGTTGTAGATTCGTCACAAAGTAAATTCGTCATGGAGTAAACACCTATGAAAATTTGTGACGAATTTACTTTTAATGTGTTGTGGAGTGTACAATAATGACGAATTTTCTTTGTGACGAATGTACAATAATCGCGTCGTCTATGTCTTATAAATGTAACACATTATTTCTGTTACAGAACATTCTTGTAACACTCATTTTGAATGTTTTAAACAGTTTTTATATTTAGACTTTGTAACAAAACGACCTTGTATTTTTAAAACAAATTAAAATAAAAAAACAGTGTTCAAAACACACTATTCGGGTACCAGTAAAGTCCCTGTCCAGAACTATAAATGGTGACTTGTGGCAATCTCGGGACTAGCTCTAAATAAAAGTCATATTATTACACTGTCTGTCTAGTCTAGTAACTGCATAATAATATGAATTACTTCAGCCTGTTTTGTGTTTCCATGGGAATTAATGTTATAATAGTAGTAAAATATTTAACAACACATAATTTCTTTCATAAAACATAATAAGCGTAACTCGTAATGAGAACCTCAGACAAACCATTGACAGTGAGTGATGTGCGTTAAATTTTGACAACTAAACCACAGATAACTAAAACCTAAATAGGGTAAATATCATTTTTTTATAGGTCGTTCTTCCACTTAAGTATGAAAAGAAAATGAAGTTAATTCACTTAATATGAAAATGAAGAGCAGTTCGAAGAGTCACAAAAAGATGAGAAGAATAGGTGATTTTATTTTAGCCGATCATCGTAAATAACAGAGTGCATTTATGAAATAAGCTATTTCAATCGGTCCACCTTCTCAAAGAATATTGTCGTAAAGTAGCAAAACGTCTCGTATGAGTGATAGATCCGGAAGCCGAGCTCTTTTCCCTTCTTCTTTTTCTTATCCCTCCTTGTAGCAGGCAACGTATTGGTTGGTAGCGCCAGCGCCCCTGGTGTTCATTGGCGACGGTAACCACTTTCCCTCATATGTCCCCGCTTGCTTGTTTGCCTATGATATGATATGTATGACATAGAAAAACAAAAGTACCGACAGATTTCTTAGACTGTAATGCAATAATAAACCGTGAACTGTAATGCATTAAGTATTTTAAAAGAATATGAGAACCTAAATTAGCTATTTAAAATGTCCAACGGCTTGAATGACAGCATGGTTTGAAGAAAAATTGTACTTAATGAATAGGCAAATTAGTTAGGCGTTGTCCATTGCTGGCTATGGACGTGTCATGATTGGCGGTAGATTGACAACTGTCATTTACGCATGCCAATCATTTACGGCCGTTTGTGTATGTAATTTGGTCCAAACATTGGCACCAATGATGATTTCAATTTACGAAAAGAAATTAAGAATTGTGTCGAACTGACATGTACTTTTTAATGCAAGTAACGATTTTACTTTGTGACGAATTTACCAACAAGCCGTCCCATCACTAATACTTCAAATAAATGCAACGGGGAAGAGTTTATGCAAAGAAAGGTCAGTCTTTTATTTATGTTTGACATGAACAAAAGACGAATTACGTTTGCAACGATTTGATACTAACTCCAATAAAACATAACAGACTAGTCGACTGCCCCGGCTTCCCACGGGCTTTACTAAGGATCCCCAATAAAAAAAAAAATAGCCTATATCACTCGGAGATAATAAAGCTGAAACAGTGAAAGAATTATTGAAATCATTTCCGTGGTTTTTGGAGTTTATTCGTTACATACAAAAATTCCAAATCTTTCCTCTTTATAATATTAGTATACCTAAATCAAGGCGAAGGACCATGTTTTAAAACAGATAAATATACACTTTCTCATATTAATTGATGTTTGAAACAAAAAAAAAATGATAAATCCGTGAGATTATAAGCTTAGAAGTGCAAGGCGCCAGGTCTGCCCGTTATCTGATTGTGATAGTGTATCGATTGGTGACGTCATCCTGTTTGTGCATACTATCTGCCACTGACAATAAATAATCGGGCAGTAATTCGAATGTTCGACTGGTAGACGCCTGTCCCGTTCTATGCAGTTTACACGTGAGAATATCGCGCCTGTAGCACAGCATAATAAATAGTACTTGCCTGTGGATAAGATAAGAACTACCTCATTCCCGTTTTCAATAACAATTCCTATTTTCAAGCTTCTTGACAGCTTTCTCCTTGTTTTTGGTACATGTATGTATAACATGTATGACATGTAAAATTATCGATTATAATATGTCATACACATTAAAAAAACGTTTTTTCAAATTTAAAGTAAAAATAATTAACATTAAATCATTAAAATGAACTAAATTACAATTAAACCGTTAATAATTGTATCTTCATATAATTAATTAATTGATCAAACATTATAATAATTTAATTAGTATTATGAACCTTATAATATCAGTGATCATAAATTAATTTAAACTATAATTGCATAATATAAACAATTTAACTTATATTGTTGGCTATGTTTATTTGAAAGTTTAAATAGAAATCATTATTATCATAATTACAGCGGAAATGGTATTGCAGGTGCAGTCGCGTTCCCATGGGAATTAAAAATACTTGATGTTCATTTACGTAAAAGAAAAAGATAGGTGGACGTACCCGCAGTTGTGGGTGTTCTGCGCATGATGCGTCTATTATGAATTTAGCACCGAATTATTATCGATATATTTATTTGTGAGTCTAGTTCTTTGGCACACCACCTACTGTTGTCGTATGTTTTTTTTATAATAGATTTGTTTGAGTGCGTTTGACCATAATCTTGCTTAAATAAATAAAAATGCCTACTCACTCTTGCATTGAAAATCCCTAAATTGTATTAATCGGGAATGACACGAGAAGGGAGTTTTTTATGAAGGATTATGAAAGTGGAGGTATATTTCTCTACCCTAAGGTTGTCTGGAAGACATTGTTTAGCGACAAGACTGCCTGTTATAGGTACTTTTACAGGTTAAATCTAACCTAGATTTAACCTGTAAAAGTACCTGCCTACCTGCTTTGGGACCAGGTTGCGCTGAGTGAATTGTGTTAAATTTACGTTTATGTGAAATGTTACTAAATCATACTATTTACTATCTCAAGTCTTCCAATGTGCTAACGTAATGTATTATGTATCGTAATACGTAACACATTACGTTATTCATTTCCGCGATTGTAACTCTTACTGCAGTGAAGTGAACCCTGAACAATTTTAACGGATTAACAAGGATAACGTTAGGATGAAGAAGAGAATAGAAACTATCTTGTTAAGCTACTCAATAGTTCCTACTCCGTCTAGTTTTTTCTGATTAAATGTGAGTTCCAAGACAGGTGTAGTGTCTCTCCCGGGACGTCAATAAGCTTCAATCCTGTCAATCTGAGGTGACCGCTGTTGATTCTGGCTATACAGGAGACACAGCGGTGGGAATGTGTGGTGGGCTTATTTCCGAAGCCTGTCGTATCAAAAAATAACTCAGAAAAAGCTTCATACATATCGTTACCAATTCCCAGAATGTCTTTATAAATATTTATAAATGCTCTTGATTATTCAATCCGTCTCTTCAGGGATTCAAAAACGGCCATATTGTTTTTTAGACCCAGTCATTAGACCACAAATCGTCTAGACCACATTTTATCTCAACGACTCGAGACAATCTTACATTAAAACATTACATTAACTCAAATTCTTATACGAATTAAAACCTTATGACATAATGTAGTAGAGACTTAAATTGTTTGTATTAAGAAGGGCATGATTGTGTAACTGTTCTCATTTGAACGGTAAGCTAAATTACAGACTACTGTGACAAAAGATTGATACAGTTAAGTGTGAATTAAGCTCTACATGTAGTACAGTAGTACTATGTAATATATTCTGCGTACAACTTTAAAGATTTCCAGAGTCGATATTTCTCCTTCCTTCTCGTCCTTTATTTGCAATACACAAACAAATGATACAGTAAACAGTCAAAGTTACAGACTAGTGTATATGCAACAAAGAAGCCTTTTTGCTGAAAGCAATATTTTCCACGCAATCAGGGTAACAAATTTCAGAGTCCTATAAAATATAGTATTGAAAAGTTTGACAATAAAGTGAGTTGAATTTTCGATTTTTCATTCATCGGTTTCGAAAAAAAATATTATTTTCTCAAATAAAACTAAATCTGGTTAACATAGAAAGTTTTTCTATTTTATTACAAGGCATGTTAAGTATAATATAGTTTTTTATCTACGAAGTGCACCAAGTGTGACGCTTCGAGGGGAGTCTTCAGATTGCCCAAAAATGTTGAGAACTTCGTTTCCTTGCCAGACACCATAACAACCCGTGAAAAAGAAGTGTAGGGTTCTTGTTTATAAATATTATAAAGTTAACAGACGCCCGCAATCCTGAGGGTGATTCCCGGGATAATTCAAACACTGGTTGTACAGACCATAGTTATTTGTTATGCAAGGCTGCAAAATTGTTTTTTGGCGCGAGTACTTATATTGCATCCTGAGCGTAGCGAGGGTTTCAAAGGTACGAGACGCAGAATAACTTTGCTGCCGAGCGAAACACACAACTTTTCACCTGACTACAGCGAGGAAAATGTAGGTGCAAGAAAAACGCAAATAATGTTAAATAAGTGTTTATTTTTTTTCATGCGGTGTCGTGCTGGCCAGTTCGATTATTCTAAAAATAAGGTTGGCGCACTGGCATGAAATAAGTATTAATTCATTTTCAGAGGACTGGCGGTATTAAAAATTATAGAATAGAAAGGTTCGAATTTTAAAAATTCTTTCCACGCTAGGGCACGAAATGCACTTTTGCGCTCAGATTTCGAATGACAAACAGATTTTTTCCGATCTTATGAGGTGAAAAGTAAATTCGTCACATTTTCTACACTTCATCGCATTAAAATTAAAATCGTCACTTGCATAAAAAGATGTGTAAATTCGTCACAAGTCTTTATTTTTTCTTAATCATTATAACGAATTTACAATCCGTAATTAAAATTAATTTATTACACAATTATGACGAATTTATTTCATAAAAATATAACTATAGCAAACAAAATACCATATTCGTGACGAATTTACTTTGTGACCAAAATATAACATTACATAAATAAAAACTATCATAATCTCTACCCTGCTACCCAGCAGGGTAGAACTAAAACTATCTACATCTCGATACCAAACATCAAGTGAGTCTAAAAGACAAAAATTTTCCCTTCCCGAAGCACAATCTCAAGATTTTTAGACCCATCTAATCTATTATACTAATATTATAAAGAGGAAAGATTTGATTGTTTGTTTGTTTGAATTGAATGGGATCCGAAACTACTGGACCGATTTCAAAAATTCTTTCACCAGTAGAAAGCTACATTATCAGGGAGTGACATAGGCTATAGCTTTTCCCCAAATTCAATGTGGTTCCCACGGGAACGGGCCCGGAACTTCACGCGGACGAAGTCGCGGGCAAAAAGCTAGTTACTGATAAAACTAATGACTTTACTGTCTGGGGTCATTGCTTAACTTGCATGTGTGTTAATTAATTCAGTTACTCATAGAAACATTTGGGACGATAAAATAAAACCCAGGCGAGCCAGTCACCGGCGCCGTCCGCGCCTGCTCCCGACGACGAACATGTGTGCCGCCTGCCACTGTTTTTATGGTTTTTTATATGGAGTTAAGTTAGTTAGTCTAGTCGTGGTCATGTCTAATGGTGGGACACGGAACAATGGTATTATAAAATTGTCCAATTTGTAATTATTATTAGAATATAATATGGCCGGCAAAGAACGACTGGGTTTTTATTTGTTTTTACAATTTTTTTTGACGTTTTGTGTCACATTTTTCCTTTGAATTGCTACATTTTACTAAACATGTTTGTATTTAATTGAACAATTAAAAAGAAATATGACCTTAACAATCTATTTACTTTTTACCAGTGCTTGCTTGTATTATTATTATCTTTAAATAATATACTTACTTAATTACAAAATTGCGTCCTATTTCTTTTAAAATACAGAAGAAGAGACGGATACTTTTCCAGAATAGCTAGAAAAAATACATAAGTAATATTATAAAAAATCCTTTGATTTCCAACCCTCCTTTGTATCTACGAAGGAACTCATAGGATAAGCTCATACATAACACAGGCTAATTGTGTAGTTACAGCATTCATAATAAAAACTATGATAACAGACAATAGAGCTAGAAAACATTCGTAATTTCGAATAATATTCAAAGATGGGTATTTTCCTAATTTTTTTCGTGGCAACCATTGCATGTCAGAGAATAATTACGACTGATAATATTTTCATGCTTAAATATAAGGGGTGTGCCCTCCGCTTAACTGTCTGGCGCCAACGATGACACAATATCTATCCTGTTAACTTTGAACCTTACGTTATTAAACTTTAAGTCTAATTTCGTTAAAATACATTAGTTTAATGTTTGTATCGGTTTTTTTGAATAGTTTTTTATCTTGCCCATACCATGTTACTCTGTGTATTTAGCGTTGACAGATGGAGTGTGTGCACCTGTAAAAAAATAACGGACGAGAGTGGGTCGGAGTTTCGGCAAAGGTTGTTTTTCAACGATTCTTGATAACATAATGTATAAAATACTTTTTTGTTATGTAAAACTTATATTTCTTTATATGATTAATATTTATTTACATGGATAAAGCATGTAAATGATAAATGAGCATAGCCTCATCAGGCTGGCTTTCGTGCGGCGTCGTCGGCGTTGGATGTGCGTTGACACAGCTTCAAAATCTTCAAATAGCGGAATCATGTTTATCAGTGTCATTGACTCGAAAACAAGAAGAAGAAAGTTAGCAACGAGAAAGAGCAACCAAAAACAACAGGCAATACTAAAATCATAGACACAAGGAGCCAACCATTAGCTAAGATTTCTGTAACACAAAAATGAATGTAGGTATTATTATGTACTTTTCTTTTTGTATGTGTACCTACCTATTGCAAATAAAGTTTATTCTATCTATCTATCTATCTATGAACGTCCGGGGGCCTAGGTTAGGACATACTTTCCTTTGTCAAGAGGGTAAAGAATCACTGATAACGTACACAATACAATCTATACATATAATAAAACAGTAGACCCCGATATGTCTGTACTTTGAACATATTTGGCAAAAATGGAGAGGGAACAGTTAGAGAAAGGTAATAAAAGCGAAAAAAAATTTTTTTTGAATTTATTGTCCGTCTGTCTGTCTGTTTGAACGCGCACATCTTCTAAGTTACTGAACGGATTTTAATCCTGTTTTCACAGGGAGATAGAGCTCGGCTTGGAGCAGAATATAGGCTTTGTTTCATTTAAATCGCATGACAGGAAAAGGAGTTATCCTTATTTGAACATTTCACGCGGACGAAGTCGCGGGTAACAGCTCGTCTCTAATATCGGAGATAATAACAAAATTATTTATTTGCATTTTTCCCAAGTACGTACCTACCTTCAATTGTTCCAAAGAAATGTTGTGATGCGCCGCAAACTATTGTTTCATTTAAATAGGTTATTGTACTATGCGCACTGAGTATGCGTCACACGACAAACAAAGACATCAAAAATAAACGGCATGTTTTCCTTGAAATTGTATCGTGAATATCTTTAAAAGCTTCTTATGAATAAGAGGCGAATTAAATTAAAAAAGCTTTTTGAACTTTAAAATCTGGAAATTATCTATACATATAAAACAAAACCGTGATAGGGTGACTGAAGGTCGCACAACCCTTAGATTGGACTTATAGACTTCTCAAATATTTAAAAATATATATACCTAAAACTATGCCTAAAACCGATTTTATTACTGATGTGCACTTTCGAACAAAATTATAGTGCTTATGTACAGAAGACGCAATTTAGAACAAAAGTAATATTATTATTATGCCTCACCTGCTTGCACTTGCATGATATTAATGATTTTTTGAGAATTAAAGAAAAATCCAGATTAATTAATGATTATTTTAGACTTAAATCAGCAATCAATTTTTTTTTTATAAAATTAAACTAGTCAGTTTTATTTATCGGTCGGATAGTAAACGGTTAGTTAGCAAATTCAATAGTGGCAGTTAGCCACTCTTTTTGTTTTATTTATAACTTTCATGATTTTCAAACTATCCCCAAACATAATGCTTCAAGTTATTAACTACATTTCAAAAATATATTTAAAAAAGAAATCTTACTTTTAAAATCATAGGATATTTATAGACATATCCCGCATAGAATTACATGAAAATAAAACATAACTCACTTACAATAATTCAAGGTAGAAGCTATGCAATTAATTAAACGAGTCGGCAAAGTCTTAGAGATTATTTAAGTATGATATACAGTCCAGAAAGGACTCTTTATGTCGGTACCATATAAGGAAAGTACCCATACCGGTTGACATACAATTATATCGGTTATGAGAAAAGAACTGGTTTGGTTTTATAGGGGTTGCACAGTAGCTAAAAATGTCGTCTATATTCGTAATCAATACATAGATCAACATTAAACGTACAGAAGTATCATTCTATTTAATGTTTTTTATGTAAAAGGAATTCGAGATGTCCTTTAAAATTGTAGATGTTGCCTGCGTAATCCTGTTGTTCACATTCCCGGAATGATAATAACTATCAACTACTTACTATACTAAGGATAAAAACTATTGTGAGTTAATCCGTTATAAACTGTATGTATACCTTTCAAGCAAATCTGTTTAGCCGTTTTATTTTTTAAATTTAATCACACAACAGTTTACAATTAGAAAGCCAACAAAGTATTCAGGTAGAAATTTATAAAATCTAGTTTGTAATCCATAAAAAAGGGGGTACATGAAAATCAAGTGAAAAGAATAAACTATAATTTAACTTATTTAATAAAAATACAATAAGCTATACTATACTAATACAGTTTTTGCGTCAAACATCATACATACAAACTTTACGTCAGTATCCTTACTAATGTTAAGTTTGTAGTATTAAATATAATATAATAAATATCGGTTTTGCGACCTCCGTGGCGTAATGATTACCACGCCAGATCGCCACCCAGGAGGACCCGGGTTCGATCCCCGGTCGGGTCATGATGAAAAACGAACTTTTTCTGATTGGCCTCGGGTCTTGGATGTTTATCTATATTTGTATTTGTTATAAAATATAATATCGTTGAGTTAGTATCCCATAACACAAGTTTCGAACTTACTTTGGGGCCAGCTCAATCTGTATGAATTGTCCCTATATATTTATTTATTTAAATACATTGTTGGTCAATGCTATAAAAGTAATCAGATATGTGTTGTAACAATGAGCTAGTAGTCCATAACGACGGTTGCAACTGGCTTCCGCTGGCTGACGGAAGCGTGGCGCCAGGCGCCTGCGCCGCGGTTTTGTTCGTAATATTATATTACAGTAACTCAAACGAGCTCAAAGGAGAACTAATGGAATATTGGGTTTACGCGAGATAGCATGCACTATAGACCGTTCACAGGTTATTTTACCTCTCACAACAGATGTAAAAACAGGTTTAAGGCTTTATTCTTTTATACATTCTCTATGAACGTATCCCCTGCACTGTGTCGTCACTGACACTGACAAGTGTGGATACGTTCATAGAGAATGTATGAAAGAATATTTTGCACTGTGTGTGTGTGCCGGTACTGTATCGGAAACTGTGACTTCATTGATATGTGTGAACCAGCCTTTAAAACACTCAAAATAAGAGCGGTCCGCCGTGTATGTCGGCTCACACATTATTTCTGGTACAGAATTATTCCTGTGAAGTATCCTTTTTTACATCTGTCAGAGGTAAAATAACTGTGAACCGTCTATACACTCTCGGGAAGTTGAGCGAAGTGTAGTGAAGTTAGGCACGAAATTAGTTAAAAAGAGCCCGTCCATACTTCACCGCGATGCGGCGCGATGTAATGTGTTACGAGTAGGTACAGATTATTGCGAAAAAAATCTCGCGGTTTTCGCAGTGCGGACAGGCGCTAAGACCAAAAAATAAAAATTCTTTTTGTGTTTCACCTACTGTTACAAAATTTATATTAAGTATAATAGTATTTTGTTGCATTACCACCGCGACCGTCGCGCCGGACGGACGTCACGGATGGCTGACCCCTAAATTAATTAACTGCGACCACAATATACCAGAGCTATTTTCGTTCATATCTGTTTCATTGTATAAATAAATATCTTTACATTAAATTTTTTTTTTATAGAGTTAATTAGTAAATAAATAATTACTTACCTTAAAAATTATACCTACTTATGATGTATTACCAAAATTTTCTTTAAACGATGCAATACATAAAAGCTAATCATAATCGAAATCACATAGTTGCAATCATGGGTTGCAAATTTGGAAATTAACAGTCGGTAAAAGGTCTACCTACAGAAAGGGACAAGCCCAACACACATTCATCTCAGTATAGCCAGGATCAACTACGGCGACCTCAGTTTGATAATAAACAATGAAGCTTACTTATTGATGTCCCGGGGGAGAAACTACAGCTGTCTTGGAACTCAATTGTAGTAACGTCTTGAGAAAGTCAAAGTTGGAATATGACAACCGTTCTCTCACAAAAGTTTTGAAGGAAGGAAACTAGGTAATGAAAACATGGATTAAAAAAATATCCTGTATGTGTTAAAACATAGAAAATATACCATTCAATCTCATTGGTGATTAAAATAAATCTACATTTGCAAGTCTAGGCCGTATACAGACATAAATCTTGCCTGGCATGGCAATGCATTAGCTAAACAGTTCATAAGTATTCACGGTTAGAGTACCTAGCAAGGTGACTAGATGTGTACCAACAAGACATAGCTTTCTTTAATAATACTAGACATTGGTACAGCCAATGAAAGAAGTGAGCAGGTTCTAAATATGATTCTAGTTCTATAAATATGGCGTGTGTTTAGGTATTAGGTATGTAACGGAGTGAGATTTTCCAAAATTTTCTAAACAAAGAAAAACTCTCGAATATTTAAATAATTTACTTGAGACGTGACATTTTTTATGTATGGTAGATGAGCAACATAAAACAGTTCCAAATGTCTGCATTGACATAGCTAACTTATCCATTGATGCTATAGCGTTGACCATACTTTATAGCTCTCATGTAAGCAATAAAAATAAGTATGCCACGGTTTACACCATAAGCAATGGGAAAACAGTCATAGTTAAACCAAGCTATCGTAAATTATACAAATAACGTATTGAATGTTAAGTGGCACTAATGTGTTTTCTAATTTTAATGTTTTCCAAGTGAAATCTATCTATTGACTTCTGTCCTCGTTAGTTGAAGCCCTGCTTCGAGAGATACTCTTTGATATAAACTGTTTATCATTGGATCTACCAGTACTCTTGTGTTGGGCTTTATACACTGCTTTGATAAATTAATCTACCAGCATTTCGGAATTAACTTTTCGTGAATTTGGTTAGTTTAGGAATTGCGTAATTTAGAAGTTAACAGAAAGGCAGACACTGAAGACAACATTGTTACTAAGCGTGATGGCAATGATCACAAAAAAACTATAGACCGAGCACTAAACACTCCATATCAATCTACAACAGCCAACGATGCCAATTGACCTTTAACACAAGGCGATAAAAAATAGTGTCATGGCACCTAACGCATTAAATTTGAATGCATTTACGACGTGCATACATATTAACAGTACATCCAACATTACTTTGCCTCTTCAAACAGTTGCAAAACTTTAGGAGTCGAGTGATGACGTAACGATAAAGCCAGTGATTTATATGTTACGGGTTATAGGTATTTTAGTATTAATATTTCAATTTACTATGATGACTGGCGTTTCAATGCGGAATGTGTAATGCGGGCATGACAAAATGACATTTAAGCTAGAAATGCACTTCTGTGTTGGTTGTGTGTGATGCGTCAGAATATTATATTGGTTTCGTATATTTAGAAATAGAAATACGTCTTACTATAATAATGTAGTCTAGTATACACTAAAATTGTAACGATACAGAGAAGATTAGCATGACCCCTGCGCAAGAATGACACGCAAAATCACATTCCACATTGTTTTGTGACTTCACTCTTCTAGTAGTTTACATAGGTACTTGTGCCACAGAGTAACCTACACGTATAGTATCTATATGAAACAGAAGTTCGAAGTGTGTTTCATTAGAGATAAATTTTCTTCGACTCAAAAATTGGACGGAATGTTTTAAAAATATAGATCATGCAAATATCCTTAGAAATAAATTAGCCATTTCGTTCCCAATATTTCGAGTTGCGGAAGTATCGTATTCATCGAACGTAGTGCGTTGTATGTTTATTGCTCTACCGTGGGTGGTCGACGGTCATCAATTTCTTCATCATCTGAATCTGCAAGTTATATATATCAAAAGTTACTCATAATTCTCATTAGAAGATTTAATTCAAAAAGCAATAAATTTCTTGGAACTTGCGTCTTGTTTTTCTGTGATCTAGTTTTGTTCAATAACACTATTTTATGAGGCTAAGCACGCGTCAGTTTAATCTATTCAGGTACTTACTGAATTCCTATCGACTCAAAGATCAGGTTTCAATAGTGTGCAATCTTTTTGCGGTCACTTAAATCAAACATGGCCAACTTTGTATCAAGATTGGACTCTATGGAACTTTAATTGTTCGTATATATCTCAGACATCTGAAACATTGATTACCCGTTTAGAATTCTGATGGACTCGGTTTCGTTAACGATATTAAATACAATCGTTTCGGAATCGAGAAAAGTTCCATGGCCGTTTCACATCCAGAGATTGCGTGTTTGGTTTTTTGCTCGACAGTAATCTTTCAATCAAATCGTTGTATAGCTGCGCTTTCGAATTGTTGGAATACTTTTCTTTTTATAACGTCAGTGACTGAATATAGATCACGCTTGCTCTTTCTTTACGCATAGATTGGAGATTTAGTAGAATTTGATAAATTGCTAAAACGGATGAAACTGATTTATATTCATAACGATGTTGAAGAATCTACGTAACTTCCTTACACAGCTAAACGATCAGCGATAATTTCCAGTCGCTTCTAAATCATTCGCATCCTCCAATTAGTAGCCATTATCTCTTTCCTGTCACTTTCAGTTTTATAGTCTTTAGGTGATAGCAATCTTAAATCTGGTTTGACACCTTTTGTGTTAACATTCATATCATAAATAGTTACAACTTTACAAGTAATAATCTCGTAATTATTTAATTCATTATCAGCAAGTTCATTAAATTTGATTTCGCAATTTCCTTGATCAATCATTCAATGCTTCGTGTTCGTAATTGGATGTGTTTCCGTATTAGGAGTAATGTTTTTGTTAGTTACCATAATAATTATGAGCTTTCAATTCAAACGGTGACTATTTGTTGCATCATTAATTTAACTGAATGTTTCTAGCCATTTATTATCTAAAATACACTAAACTATACTAGTCGCCAACAAGGCTGAATCACGCAGACGTAAAACGACGTTCGAAACTCATTCTTATTACTCGGTGCATAAAGATTAAATACAATCGATTTCAATTGTGTACGTAAACGACCTCCCAAAAGCAATGGATGAGAAATGTGTACTCTTTGCTGACGATGTCTCTATTTTGACATCGACTCAAAATAACACAAATCTGACACAACACCTAACAGAAATTCTAAAAAAGACAACAGATTGGCTAGATGACCATAATTTAGAAATCAACTACAGTGAAACCTGGTTAAGTGGGACCTGGATTAATGAGAAACCTCTATTATTGAGAGTTGCAATGAGGTCCCGGTTCTTTTTCATTAAATTACCTCTGTTAATGGGACTTTTTGAACCTGGTTAAATGAGATTTGAATCCTAAGACTTTTCCGATGCTTACCTCTATAATTGAGACTCTGTAGCTCAATTACCTGTATAAATGAGACAAATTAATCAGGTATTAACACGTTTTGACATGTTTGTTTACATACATTTCGCGTCGTCTTTCGCGCATGCTTTGTTTGCCAGTACTATCTCAGGTTTTGACCTAAAAACAAGGGAATAAAAGTGTACAAAATGTCCAAACGTAAATATAAAACGTTATCAGTATCTGAAAAATTACAACTTCTATCAGATTATGATTGTGGAAAGTCGCGTGATGAACTGTGTAGGGAGAATAATATACCAAAGTCAACCCTGTGTAGAATTATTAAAACCCACGAGAAAATTCGGTCTCAGTGTATTGATGGAAAAGGAAAACTCAAACGAATACGAGCAGCAGAGTATCCTGAAGTTGAAAAGTGTCTTTGCACATGGATAAAGCAGGTACGGAATAACACCAAAAATACGCATTTTTATTAACATTTCCACCTCTAAAAATGGAATAACGACACATTTCGACCTCTGTAAGTGGGGGCCTCTGTAAATGAGACAACTATAATTTTAAACCTGCTTAATTGGAAAACTGGATTATTAGAAACCCTCAATAATTGGTACATATGTCTTGGTCCCTTGAGATTCCAATTAACCAGGTTTCACTGTATAATAAAACAAAAATAATGATATTTCACCCCTATCAGAAGCCACCGTTGAATATAAAATTAAACTTTAACGGCATAGACTTAGAGGTAGTCAACGAATTCACCCTGCTAGGCGTAAATATCGACAGCAACATAAATTGGAAATCTCACACTCAAAAACTCTGCAGTAAATTATCTAAGTTTGTGTATGCACTCAGAGAAATAAAAAAATCTACTGACAGCGAAACCGCCACAGTAACATATTATGCTTACGCCTACTCATGGCTGAGTTATGGCACGATTCTATGGGGAAATGGAACAGACTGGAAAAAAAATTTTACATTGCAGAAACGACTCATAAGAATAATACATAATATTAAGCCCACTGATAGTTGCAAACCCTACTTTAAAAAATACAAAATATTGACTTTGACTAGTATCTACGTTTTAGACATGTGCAAATTCGTCCGTAAATATCCCACTTTATTTCCTAAAAAGAAAGATAAAATATCTAAATACCCAATCAGACATGGAAATAGATTACAGATACCTTCCTCACACCGTCAACTGCACTCATCCAGCCCACTTGCCATGTCCGTAAGAGTATATAACAAACTGCCTGACCACATTATAAACATAGAAAATGATAAGAAATTTATTCAAATAATTAAGGAATTACTAATAAATAAATGTTATTATAATATCAATGAATTCCTAGAAGACAAATATATCTCATAAAAATAATATCTGTGAATTAAAAATATAATAAACATACATAATTTTAATATAGATAATAATACAAATAATATAATACCTAAATAATTGAGTAATAGACATACAGCGGCCCCTCTCTCATTGCAGCGCCCATCAGGGTCCTTAATTGTTACTAGATTTAAGATGACACCTGTATACCTACATTAAGGAAGCAATAAATGATTGATTGATTGATTGATTGATTGTTTTATAAGCCGTGAATCCAAATGTTAGGGCGTAACTTAGTTTGCGTGTATCCCGCTATCCCATGGGAATTTCGGAAACTCCTCGTATGCATTATACAAATATTTATCTATAGCTGAAAACTGCGTTAAAATCTTTTTAGTACATAATTTAAAAGATCTAAGCGGACAGACAGGGGAAGAAACTTAATTTTAAACTATGTAAAGATTTTTATTGTTATTAGAAATTAATGTTATTTAGTTAATAAATTCACGAAAGTATAGATATAAATATCAAGAATCTAAAATATCACATTAAACAAACGGAAAGATCAATAAGTCGTGGAAGAGATATGTAAGAAAAATACCAAAAATATTCCTAGGTTTAAATAACTAATCTAAAATTTCACATTAAACAAACAGAAAGATCAAAAAGTCATGGAAGAGATATGTAAGAAAAAACTGTTTCATACCAAAAATATTCGTAGCTTTTGTTGTGTAGCCTTATAAAAACACAATATTCGCATTATTAGGTGTCGATAAACGTTATATGGTAATGAGATTGCTCACAAATGGTAATTCCTATCCATATCTGCATGCATCTGACAGTTATTGGTGGTAACCACCGACCTTGGGAATTGGATCTTCTATAATTTGCATGGACACCATGTGAACTTGAACTTCAAAACTTGTTTGGACAACGTCACTTTAATATAATAGAGTATCAAAGATCACAATATCTACATCTGTTTTATAGATTTTGCCAAAAAAACTAATTATAATCCACGCTAAAATGTCTCTGAATACGTTAAGACTGTGGGAATGGGCACCGGTTCGAGATTTTAATTTCTTTTTAAAGAAACCAGTCGATACTAATGCTTTTAAGATTAACAATTTTATGCTAATACAGAAAATAATTCTTTTGATTACAGGTATGTTTGAGACATCAAATCTTGAGTAAGTAAGATGGTTAGAAAATTCAGAAAAATATCTTTTTCATTTAAATAGAAAGTACTAGCGGACCGGGCTTCGAACGAGTTTTAGTAGGGAGGGACGAATGCTTTATTTTATAAAAAATTGCCTATGTCACTTGCTCTTTCCTCTTTAATTAGATTGTTATTACAATAAGACATTTTCATCTAATACTAAGTACTATTGGATAATGTACATTCTAAATACCTTAAATAGCTATTGATGAATTCATCATATAATTCTCGAAATTCTGCAATGGCGGAAGATTCACATTCTACCGCCCACGTCTTTATCAGTCTGCAGCTTGCAGTTTCCGTGGGCGAGGCGCCACTGTATCGTAGACACTAATCTGCATTCATTATTAAATCTGTTCATTCCTCATTTATATGGCTATATTAAAATCTAGTTCTAATCTAACATAAACAGTATTTATATGGTCTTGTCTGTTGCGTTCCTGACTAACCATTTATGTAGAATATTGTTGTTTACATTTAATTTAATGATTATCAAAACCTTTTCATTTATTTGGATATTTCATGACGTTTCGACCAGGTTTCACCGGTTTTAGTACATCATAATTCTTCTGATAGTCTACAACTACAATTTTTCTGAATAGATAGTAGTTTAATTTCCTTAACACATTCAATTTATATCTAATAGAAATTCATAAACACTAAATGAAGCTTAATTTGAGAATCTATTTGTATCGGAAGAGCAAAAACAGGAATATTCCTAGTACAGGCGTACGCACATATTATTGTAAAAATGAGTTTTTTAAGAAATGAAGAATTATTATTATAATTCTGCTAGTTAGTAAATTATTGATCATTCAAATCCATATTTTAGATTTAACAAAGTCGCAGATATTGTGCAACCAGTAGACATAAATATGGAACGTAAAGATTTTAAAGTAGATCATGATTGTAAACTTCAGATCTGTGTTGCATTTGTTATTCATAAGCTAGTTATCTAACAAGTAACATCTAAGACACACATTGGAATACTAATTTTAGTAGCCACGAAAGCCAAATAAGCCGACTGTTTGCGAACATTAGCTGCTAGTGTCGGTACCTATTCATGGCGGCATAACCATAATGTGTTATGTTAATGTGTGCAGATGCCACTTGGACAAACACCGATGCCTTATATGAGCCGTAGGATACATACATCTGTACCCTGGCGCCGTCTGCTTTAATGTCTTTGCCTCAAGTCAGCTAGATAAGAATGTCAGTGAATAACTAATGACTATGAACTTGATGATTTACAAGCGAAAATATATCTTGAGTATTCTGTACTTACAGTTTTATTATTATTAGGAGCTCATGATGTCCCACTGCAGTGCAAAAGCCTCTCTTAACTCTTTTCAAGTATTCGGGGTCCATAGCTTTTTAAAATTCTTTATCCCACAATTCTAGGTCGTGCCGCAGATTTATAGAAGCTATTGTTTTTAAATCATCTTAATGTAGTTTCATAGAATCCTTAACATCAAAAATTCCTGTAACATCTGTCAAAATGTTCGTAATTTATTTATCCAGACCTCTTTCATGTTCGAAGTAGGAGTCGTGAGTCTCATAAATATTTTAATTCGACAATGCTGACTCGGCGCATTTTTATTTATTCTTTTCAAGTCATTGTTTCTATATGGTAATAAAAACAAAACGTCAACCCGAACTTTATGTGTAACAACAAATACAGGATACTGGCCCGTGGTTTTTAGTAATGGAATACGCCAAAATATGAGATAAACATTTGAAAATGAAAAAAGTGACATGGAATGGGAGGTACGTATGTACTAAACAAATTCGCAATGCAAAAAGATAACTGTCTAATTTTACAGTGAGAAGCACAAAACGCAAAAATATTCTAATATTAACGGTTATGACGAATTAAATCTCATCTCATCTCACGAAGCAAAAGATTTACCTCGAGGATTAATGTGAAATTAAGTTTAAAATGCACTGTTTAAAATAAAAAAGGTAAATGCATAGGAAAAGATTAAGAGTGCAGAAATCATTACCAGATATTTAGTTTATGAAAATAGCGTGTCTGTTAAAGAAAATTACTATTCAGAAAACTCAAAACGATGTGCCAAGATGTTCGACTCTTTAATTTATAGATCAACTTTTAAAGCAGTCCTTAAACATGGTAGTTCTTAACCACTTCGGGCCGAACTCGTTCTGTCCCCAACTAACATTTTCATGCCTCGTAATACAAGAGACATATGTTATTATACGCTTGAACTGTAATTATTGTACCGAGACCTATTATAATAAAATTAAATAGTTCACAAGCTGTTCATGTAGTACATTCTGATTCGTTCGCGTGTGTTAAATCATTAAAAACTAACAATAAGGGTGGGATTTTTATAACACTACTATTTATTTTAGTATTATAATCGTTGAATACATCTTTGTGTGCTGGGAATGCTGGGATTGAGAAATGCAGCAAGAACTTGCCTGAAATTATCGGTTTGTATAATTTCCACATTTGCAATCTGTATGGTTCTGCGCAATTAGCTATAAATTCAATATAATAAAATCTTCCTCCAGGTCAAATGTCAGGTACTGCATCATAGATTGCATCTTCGACTCCGACCAAGTAAAATACAACCTCTCTAATTACTACATTACCAGTTGCCTTAATATACTCTCAGAAAAAGGTCATTATAACCCTTCCCTTGTGGCAATAAAGAAACCCAACATTTCCAGTTTTATAATGGCCATTCCATGCTGGATAATTATTTGAACAAGTAATTATCCGATAGTGCTATTATGGGCGATAAAATTAACAATTCTATTACGTCGGTAGCCATACGAATTAAAAATACTGGTGCTCTTGAATCGGAGCCAAGCGCACCAAAATGATTACTGTTCCAAAACAAAATCAGTGACTACTGTACACTGGCATCTGGAAAATCAGAATCAAAAAGAGTAATGGAATATTGAGAGAGCTGCGGCCACTACAGACTGTCCTGAACATAAAGGATGTGATTCACTCGAAAGCACTTGCACTTGTGATCTGACTCATAATGTTATCTGACTTTTATGGTTGGCAAACGCCTCTGTTGTTCACTGAAAATAATGTTACGTTCGATTTGTCGTTTTATTTTATCAATTACGAGCCGGATACTGGGCTATCGACAGGAATATTAATTACAATGACCATACAGTGCAGCGATGCGACTGCTTTGATGATACAAATTGCTCATGCTCATGAAATGTGCACTTCGGAAATATTAAAATTTCAAAGCCCAGTTAATGTATTTAAATTTTATTGCAAGTTTTATTAGTTCTTATGAATTTGCCACAACAACGCTGTAAACTATTATTATTTTATTGCTCTCAATAAAATCTGCAAAAAATTTACTTGCAGATAAAACGTTCATTCTAACACAAGATTACGCATATGGCCGTTAATTGTCGTCGATAAACCCAACTGACCGTGGGTAATGTGATTTGGCGATAAGAAATCACAATACACAGAAAATCAATTAAGAAAAGGTGCCGTTATCAGAAACGGCGGTGCCCGAAGGTACGGTAAAACAAAAAGGGCAAAAGGACGCCCAGACAGTCTTGCCTTATGGTCTTATCGTAACCACTCATTTGTTGGCGACATTCCGGGAATGGCGTCGGCGGATGGCCTAATTGACTTAGTCGCCCACACCGTATCATACTGCCATTAACAGGCGACGCCTTTAGGAGCCCCTTTTGTTCTCAAGGAGGCCCGACAGGTACATTTTACCTGTTCATCCATATTTGCCAAACTAGGGTGGCAATTTTCAAAAAAAAATATCTACCTGCCTTTCTTCCGAAGTGGCTGTTTGTCTCTTTAAAATATTGTTTTGGAATAAGCTTCAAGTGCTCGAGAGGCTAATTGTAATGACTCGCCATTAGTGTGTCCGACTCAATGATTAATAACTTGTAGAGTTAGCGCAGGTTCGAGTAAATTACAGCCGTTTACTGCCACCACTGATTTCTATGCCTTTACTTGGTGATTCTTAATTACCTAGCATTACCTACTGTTTTTATGCCACCGTTATTAAGTCTGTCAAGAAAAGAAAAAAATATTCAAATCGTGAGTGTATTTGCTTATATTGTCGACTGCTTTGAGCTATGTTTGGAGCTGACTCATTGCCTACCTGTCAGCGACATTTCTAACGCTACTTCATCATACACTGTCAGTTTACATTCCTTGGACACTCATTATCCCTTAATGGAACTTGAAGAGCATACCCTTTATTTACTTTAAAAGCTACGAATTGCACTGGTCGTCATTAGAACTCAAGTATTCTCTTACTCTCTTTTTATTTACAGTATAATTATTTTCTTTTTGGCATTTCCAACTTTCACATGAGTGGAATCAATTTAGGGGTATCTCGTTCCTGAACGTTTATGATTTCCGCGCCCCTTCAATTATCTCTTAAGTGCTTCTCAATTGCATTTCAGCTTTTATAGTCTAAAGTTACTTATTTGTGGCACTCTTAGGTTTCCGTTACCTAATGTAAGATTTCCGGCGATCTGTAAATTGAACGAAGCGGTAATAAATCTTGCCGGGGTTGAGACAGCCGATATGGCTAAAAGCATCGGCGGTGGAGTAAAAATAGGGACCGTCTTAAGTCGAGGTTCGTGTCGCTTGATAAGAGCCGGAGTTTTTGTGGCACCGGGACGACTTCCAAAGATAGCGGACACCGAGACCCGAGATAATAAAACACGGATGACGATACTTAAGAGCTCCGGTGCCTCCAAGATTATGGCCGTGGGTTTTGTTTAGATAACTTCGTTCGGTCGCTTATTTGTCTTGGCTGATTAAACTACGAGCGATGTTTTTTTGTTCCTCTGATAAAGCGCGTATCGCTTAGCTTAGAGTGAACACTTCGTGAATTATTTCTGGTTACATAAATGTTATGCTCTAAATAATGTTTGCCGTTCTTACTCAAGTATGGTCGGCGGCTGGCTAACATCTGTTATCGAATCGGAATTTATGTTTTTACTCTTTCAAACGCACCTGCTGCGGATATATATAACTGTATGTACATACATACCAAGTTTCGTTACTCGATAATTCATCTCGACGGTTCATGAGAATCTCTCGGGACAATCAGATAGTACTTGAGAATTTTGTTTGTTTTGTTAATAGATGTAAGTACAGTTTTAAGTGGTCATTGTCCGTTTAGTTTTATTTATTTAATGTTGAGCTCCTTGAGTGGTCCGTCTACATGATTTAGGGGCTCGGCTTGTGGTTCTCTCACGCTCATGTTGTGTCTATCGGGAACCAGTCCGTCTTCCGCGTTGTCGCTTGGAGTTGCATTAAATTGAATTTACGCTTTAGCGCGGGCATCTGTCCGAACTAGATATTTATCACCCCGCTTGCCGCATGTAACATGTCAAAACGGGATCGTTGCGTACGCGGATTTATTTTTTACGTTCGCCCGCCCGTTCACTCCTAGGACTACCGAAAAGGACAGAATACATTGACGTCATGATCAAAAGCGATACCGACTTTATCGTTATTGGATTAGAGCGTAGTTTTGTTTGTTTTATACGGCAAACTTTCAAGTATCGTAATGACTCGCTACGGTCGCATGAGCGCATTCAGAATCCGTGTTTCTATACAAAGTCGTATTGGCGTGCAGCGAGTATCTATTCTGACTCTTAGAGCGGGTGTTGTAGGTGCGTTTTTGCACGTGCAGCAGGGCTGAGTGTCGAGTCGTGCAGGGTTATCCTTGGTGCCAGCACTGGCGCCGGCGCCGCGTTTACGCCGCTATTTTTTCCCTAGCTACGCCACGTTGTATTCATAATTTATTCATTAAAGTCATAATTTATTCGCCTTTTATATTACAGTGTCCGTAATTTTCTAGTTTGTGACTATTGTTGTCTTTTTATTGTTTTCTTGTCACGATTGGCAGACGGCGGGTGTGGGCGAGCGGCGTCGCCTCAATTACCTACGTTTTACTTAATTAACGATCGCGTGTCTATATATCTTTGTGTGGGAAACTATACTGTAACGACAACTATTATAAATCCATCAAATTGTGCAACGTCTACTTGCTCATTTATTATGGAGATAAATTCTTTTTTTATGTCTTCATTGTCTGGAAAAATATTTGCGACTAGGTGACTTAACGGTCATGTATGTACAGCCACTGACTGACTTTCTTATACTTCAAAGCAAGGTGCATCATACAAGTAGAACTGTTTATGCATAATAGACATTAGAAAATAGAAGATTTATAAAAGGATGAAGGTGAAAAGTGCCTCATGCCGTTATTCTGTGAGAGGGTGGTATTCCTGTTTCATAAATGGTCTATCACTGCAAATATACATGATACAGAGTAAGCACAAATTTTGTTTACGTTACTCCCATTATTCAAGAGAAACTAGAAGTGGACAACAAGTTTGATATTAACGATACGTTTATCAGAAACATCTTAGAAGGAAAGATTAGAGTAGAAGACGAATGAGAAGTCTGAGAAGAGCTTACATGGATCAAGTGAAGGAAAGGACAGGCGTCGTATCATAGAGAGGTGAAAGAGTTGGCACAACAGATAGGAAAACGGACACTGCTACATCGACGAGAACGCTTTTGAATTTAGAGAGGGACATCTGTGGTGGTCCCGGTGCTCGAGTAGCTAACAATGGCCACTTTGTCCCAATTCTTGGCCACTTTGTTCGAATCCTGCGCAAGGCAAACAGTTGTGTGCATAAACATGTCTGTTTGTTTTCTATGTATAATAAGTATTTATTTACTTAAAGCATTTATGTATATTTATCAGAAATCTAGTATCCATAGCACAAGCTTTGCTTACTTTGGAATTAGATGGCGTTGTGTGATTTGTCCAAAAAAAATTAAAGATCCGACACTATAACATAGTAAAATAAACGTTCAAAAAGTAATATTTCTTGTCTAGGTCAATAGGTATGTACCGCATCGTAAAATTTTAGTATCGAAGCTAGCACAAACCACATTATTATGACCGCAAGTTGCTACTGCTGGCCTCGACCTGCCCATGTTTTAGAGCCGCGCTGCGACCTAAATTAGTTCATACATTTTGCAGAAACAATATTTCAATGTTCCCAATAAGTCGTGGTCTGACGTTTGGACAACAATAAGCTTTGACAACTGTCAATTCGTTACAGCAGTCTACGCGGAGATTTGAGCCATTGTCAATACTTACTAATATTCTCAGAATAATGCTTTAGTTATTATTTTGAGCTAATATTATAAATGCGAAAATAACTGTGTACATCTGTTACTTCTTTATCGGATGAACAGATTGAGATGGACTTTGGTATTCGGGACCAGTTCACCACACATTACCACTGATTTGTCTCCTGTGTAGCCAGGATCAACAACGGCGACCTCAGATAGACAATAAGCAATGAAGCTTATTGAGGTCCCGGGGGAGAAACTACAGCTGTCTTGGAACTCACAACGAATTTAATCAGAAAGAAGATAGTCGGAGTAGGAAGTATTGAAAGGACTTCGCTCCTTAACAATTTAATTGGAATTTGGTATGGGAATAATTCATGATCAGAGAAACGATAGGTAGCTATTATCCCGGATAGTAGAGACCCGAGAAACGACATAGAACGGTTTTTATCCCGGAAATCACCATTCCAATTTTAAGTCAATTATTATTGTCAAAGTGTGCTTTTCACAGTTTAATATGTCCACTTACACAATTTGATCGTAAGTTTTCATTGAAATTTTCACACGAAAAAAAATTTGTCCAAAAAATTTTACAGAAATTATTTTCCCATGCTCATATCACCTTTTACACTGAACTATCATTACCTTATTTCATTCTAAACTTAAAAGAATTTTTTCCATCAAAAAAATGTATTAAACACAGTTTCAAAATGAATATTTATAAACTCCGTGGGATATCTCCTTCAAATAGAACATTCTAGAAAAGGCCAGAGGGGTAACTTCAAAATTATACCCGACCAATTTGTAACGACCCCAAGATATTCATAACTGTGACCTAAATGTTTGACTGACACGAGACGGGGTAGGCCTCTTGGAAATGGTCGGAGAACACGTTAGCGGCACGTGGCGACAGATGTAAATGTAAACGAATGTATGTACCGTTAGCAGCAGTCGACGATCGCTACGAATTAAGTACGAACGGGTCCCACGTACAGCCAACCAAAGAAAGTGAGTGGTAACTGGTAACCCTGGTCCTTTGTCTTCTACCTAACTTCACTTCACTTAGGTCTAATTCGCGAAAGTATAAGTAAAAGGGCGAGTTTTCTGATTTTTTTTATTTATTGAATAGTCAAGTTTAAAGCCAAACATTTCTCTTCATATGTAAAAGCACTGTATCATACATTTGATATAACTAGAGTGAGGATGTGCCCGAAATCACAAAAGCAAAATACCAATGTAACAATATAAATAATTTAAAAATCAAATGTCGTGTT
Source organism: Endotricha flammealis (assembly GCA_905163395.2). NCBI lineage: Eukaryota > Metazoa > Arthropoda > Insecta > Lepidoptera > Pyralidae > Endotricha > Endotricha flammealis. Next base: position 3,924,740 of record LR990864.1, on the reverse strand, counting down.
TTTTTTGCTATCGGTACTCGAAACCATGTGTTTATTTATACCGGACAGTAGCGTGTAAATCTGAGTATTGTTTATAAGTTTTAAATTTTACGGCCTGAAACAATAAACATACTATATACAGGCTGTACTACTTACTGTATAGTGTAATTATGTATACTAACGGATATAAAAACAGGATGTAAACATTTCCTCTAAACTACGTACATGCATCTGTGAAAAATCTGCGACAGACTTTTCTTGCGATATGCAGATTTTCGTGCTATATGCAGACGTTTTGCGCGATATGCAGACTTATTGTGCGATATGCAGACTTATAGTGCGATATGCAGACTTTTCACGCAAAATGTGTGTCGTCTGCGTTGCCTGTAATGGGAATTTATCTTCATTGTTTATTCGTATGTCTACTTAGCTGGGTAACATATGTGCCATGAACGTTAATCTGGTTAATATTGAAGCAATCGCAGAGCATGTGCTGTAAACGTGTTTATTCGTTTCATAAATACATCTATAACTTAATGGGGTAGGCAGGGCATGACCAATGACATTGTATTGCGTGTGACCATCATTGTTTCTTACTTGTAAAAAGGGATGACCAATAAATAGATTCTTTGTTTTTCTTTCTATATTTATTATTTTTTATTATACTTTGTTACAGGTATGTTCACTGAACAAATTAGAAGAATCACACTATGGTAGAAACAACCCAGAAGAAACGCAAGCGTTGCCGCTCTGAGAGAGAAGGGGTAAAAAAGTATAATCATAGTTCGCGAATCCCGTAGGATTCGAAATTAGTTAGGTTTCGTAGTTCTGCGAAGAAGTACTGCACATCTGTCGAATTCTTTAGCGCTGAAATGCATAACGTTATTTCAGCAAAATGTGTTGCGAATAATTAATTGCAAATGCACAACCACGTAGTGATGTCCATCAGTATAAAAATAAATATCGATAAATATCTTTACGTAGCGTTTTGGCATGTCATCGATGCGATAGTGATCATCGCAAGCGACAGTGGCGCCAAAAACGGGCGAACAATGAGGTCACTAATGGCTATGCGCCAAATGCATACGAGTCATGGATCGCGGCGCGCATTCATGTTTATTAATTTGATTATTTTTTTAAGTATAGAAACAAGCTAATGTCATCTAAGCCATAACTTATTTTTGACCTGCCGACCGAACTTTCGGTCTATAAAAAATTCAAGTCCGTTCTAGTCCTGAATTGGCGGGGCCGACCATCCTTTGCATGTATCAGACATTAATAAGTTTATATAGTTTTATAAAAGACACACGGAAATGTCTGTGAAGAAATATAGTACTTATAATAGGCACCTGTCAAATGTTACCTATGTAGTTAGCATACGGATTCAGTCTATATTTAGATTATTTAGTATTGGTTCATAATACTAGGTAAGTACCTATTTGTTTATATATATGTAAACAACGAGTGACTTTAAAGTTAATATCATCGTCACACATTAAGGGTCTCTCTACCAAAGCGGAGATGTGTGCGGTGTTTTTTAAACAGCCAATAGTATTGCGTTATGCGAAGCTGAACGGAGAGGAGATGTGTCAATAACGTAATTCTATTGGTTGTTTAAAAAACACCGCACACATCTCCGCTTTGGTGGAGTCTCACCCACACTCAAGTTTTTGGATGGGTCTTACTGAATATACTGTTGCAATGACGTTGTCAGCTTCTGAAAATGTTTTACTAAAAATTACCCCTACTTAGTATTATTTACTAAACTATCCATTATCAAAGCGTTTAATCTAAATAAAACATAGTATTTTAGTATAATGAACTGCAATCTATTTTTATCGTTGATCTTATAATCTTGAACGCTACGTCACGTTTCAACAAAACATAAATATTGAAATACTCGAAGACAAAGGGCTTTATTGCAAACATAACAAAGTAAACGATTTAACTCTTCCTGCATAATTGTTTAGCAAAACAATTTGATTTATGAAATACCAAAGAAATACATAAACACACGTTTATTTCAAACATATGGCTGGTAGCCAGAACGAATTATTGTATGAAACAAATCCTTGTGACATTATTCGATATCAATGCATTACAAGTATTCAGATAAAAGTCTATCATGAATTGCAGTGGCAGCCGGCCAAAGAACTCGGGCGCCAGCTAGTACTTTAGATGTAAAAGGTATGTAACATGAACCCAAGAAATAAAATTAGTAATGATTAATACGACACAGTGCACCGGATCTGGCGTCTGTCTATAAAATAAATTACATTAGCATTTTCTTCCCAGCGCCATAATAAATTGTTCGAACCATTATATTTCGCTCGTTGCAAAAGGTATTAATAATTACATCGTTTACATTATAAAGTTATTTTTATGGTATCTACCGTAAAAAATTTCAAAGTACCTACTTAATATATACTTTGAAAAAAAATATGTTTCATAAAAACACAGTTCTTGCGTAAAAACTATTGAAACAAAGTAAAACCTGATAAATTGAAGGCTGTAGTTGCATTCGCTGAGAAACAATTATCACGGCTAAATGAAAAAGACAATAGTGATGGGCGTGCAGTCTTGCTAATCGTCGATCGAGACAGGCGCCGGCACGGAATGAGGTCGGCAAGCGACAAGCGAAGCGAGACGGAGCCGTCAGTGTCTCCGAGCAGCGCCGCAATATCGATAAACAGGATAAACGGTTAATCTCCGCAATTTACTCACGAACTTTATTATCAACAACTCGTATACATATCAGAGTCGGGAAATTATTATATTTTCCAATCCACAATACCTACACTAGATTCAGCACGATACTAATGCTTTTTATTGACTTGGTATATTAGAGTGCACTCCGTTCTTCGATAGATAAGTACCAATGAATTAGACTCATCGAAGGATTGTCGTAATCAAATTTATAATAGTTGCGTGCTTGGACTGACTTTGCACGCGCAGCAAGCCATCGAACTATGGAATTTATGACTACAGCGGCTCTAAACTACTTATTTCTCAAAGAACCCCAGTTAACGTCAGATTGCGCCTTACCTGCTTTCAATCCACATATAGTAAAGAATTTAATTGGATATAATTACGGCTACACCTGTCTCAATTTATTCTCATTTGCGCTGGTTATTATAGTTTTTACCGGCAAGTAAAACAATTTCTACTGGAATTTCAATTTGTAAACTAACAGGATACGCTGCTATGTTTATTGGTGTGAAAATGAAATTCACGCGAGCGCGTGATGTGGCTGGATGAGTGATAGAATCAACAATGGCGTTTACGATGGAAATCGATGAATTATTATGGTTCGGCGATTTATCGACAAAACATCGGCGTCACTAGCGGATGCGGCGGCGCCGCGGAGGTGGCGCCAACTTTTCGCAAACAATGCTTAACTGTCCTTTCCAGTGTCGTTTTGAAACCGCCGATTGTTAATTGTTATGGCAATAAAACTTTTTGATTGTGGTTTGATAATCAAAACTGAATATTGAATAGGACTACTGACAATGTATGACAAATAGCTGTGAACTGAGCAATGAGAACAAGCAGTCTAGTCACTGTTCGTAGAGCTTGTAAAGGTATAACAAGGTAGAATAAAATGTAATAGGTTTGTGCGTCGGGTAAGAGGTAGTAAGACCTTGTCGACCCAACTTCTTTCCTATTCTCATTAAAAGTGGATGGAACAATCCCTTCTAAAGACTCAAGTCTTACTTCGATGATCGAATGATCTGGATCGTCTTCATATCTTGGATTTCTTGTTACATACCATCAACATGATCCATGAATTCGTTTGCCCTTTGTCGGATATAAAAGATTTTTTATTTCGTTTATAATGTCACGGTCGCGAATTTCGAAAATATTATGACTTTATCTGAGAAAGGTGTGATTTATGCATGACTTATGTTTCTGCTTTATAGTCGCTTTTAACACCACTGCTGTCTTTACCAAATTCTTGGGTTAAATTAGGTACTGGATAAGGAAGCATTTTTACTATAGTGGAAATGCTACACTATGCCTCGTACCTACATTATACAGTTCAGATACCTTCACTCAGATACCTTCACTTCCCCTAGTGTATCTGACATGTGTATATACACTAAGGGGTTGTATGATAGTGTGACAAAAGTTGCCCAAAATGACGCGAAACAGTGACGCACAGAACACACAGCACAGTCCTGCAATATGGCGCGCAACTTTTACGTGACGCGGGACTCATGTCCCACGACATTGTTCCTGAGAGTCGTTGTTATATTTGCTCGAGAAGCAAATCACAGATTATTAGGCATCACCTTTAATAAATAGAGATGATTGTCTGTCGCCTTAGTGGTATAAAAAAATACAACTACTATTTTTATAGGTAATGCATGCAATGCAATATAAAATAAATTAAATAAGGTATTTATATGTAGTTTGTACAATTCTCACGTTTGCAGTAATCTTTACGGCTTTTATCCCTCTGTTGACTGAATGCAGAATAGAAATGACTCATGGGATGAAATGTCTCGTAATGTACTGATTTCACTTGATTTTTATAAAGATCTTTTAAAATATGGTTGGGGCAAAGTGACTTTAGTGAGTATTTGGCTGGGTGACCGCCAAGGTAATGAACGTATTGTAGGCATCGATATATATGTAGTATCCTACGTCGATGATTGTAGGTAATTACCGAACGAATAACTTGAAATAAAAAATTTGGTAAAAATAATTAATCATTCTATTACAGTTTTATATTTGTTGGACTTCTATACTTATTATATATTTTTTCAATAAGATTTTCTCCTCTTTTTTCTTGCAATAACAAAAAAGGAGTGAAAGATGTATTAACAAAAAACCCTATCCCACAAATTGGTATTAGTGTATACTGTTATAAAACATGAAACGTAAAATATTTGCAGGGCACACCAACATTGCAACAAATGTTTGTGTGTCAACACTAGCGCCACAGGACAATACCGGCGTAAGGTCACAGTGCAGTACCATAAATCAAACACTTGTCCCTTACAAAGCCACAACTGTTTTAAATTGCACTTTTATTACTCGAGTTTGTTAGCGGTTTATTATTAGCATACTGCAATTAGCAGTAAATTCCTTCTATAAAGTGTCAGGGCAATCTTTGATGCTGTAGACAGAGAGCTGTGTATTTCTTGAATAAATGGTAGACTATATTCCTAATCTACAATCCCCTGTAGAGGGATGTCAAATTGCTCAAAATCATTTTTAAAGTTAATGATTCATTATATTATGACTGTCACTATCAAACTAAAGAAGAAAAAAGAGATAGCTTAAGACTTAATGTAAAATTTAAACTAAAATGCGTTTTACGAACTGGCTGAGAGAGACATAGCATAGAGCCAAATAATTTTACTTTTAGGCAAAATAGTCACCACATTTTTGTCAATGAGACTTTGAGTTTCCACATTATAATAATTTGTATAAACCAAAATAATTCATTTTTATATACTTACCTATCATTTTAAAGTAAACAGAAATATTGTGAGAAAAAAATAAATAAACAGCGTAATAGATTAATTAAGTAAAATGGCGTAATATTATATCTGATGGTATCCATATTGATAGTCGTTACCATAAATACTTTTAATAAAGAGGAAATCCTTCATGAGTTAAGGAAATTGAACCGGCACCTATTACAGTCGACCACACAACAAGCGTAAATATTGAACATTGGCCGTTCATTATGTTGTTTTGAAATAGCATTTCACTTTTATTATTAATTAAAAATTTCAAAACAAGATGGCTTCATTACGAACGCGGCAAAGATCGAACAAGAATCGAAATTTGAATGAAAATCCTAACTAATATTATAAATGAGAAAGAGTTTGTTTTATTCCTTCACGACTTGACTAATCAGTCGATCATTATGAAAATTTGTATTCATATTGTCAGGGGTACAGACAGAGCCCAACATAGGCTATGTCATTCCAATGGGGAAAATATTTTCTCTCCTATAGTTGGCGCTGCAATTCCGATGTCGGCCATCAGATGGCGCCACAAGTCGGGTTGTTTTGTTGTCAAACGAGATCTATGTCATAAAATTAACATTTACATGTTCACACAAAATACAAAACGAGTGAGATTATAACGCTTCAGGGGCCGTACCACGACCTTTTTAACTATCGTTAAACGATTGTGTGAACGGGACCTCGCCTTACATCATGTATTGCGCTGTCCCCCTTACTCAGCCGTTCTTGTTTTGTTTTAAACGGTGGTAGGGGGCCAGATTGATACTAGATTTCGTCTGCTTTTGTTACGGGAATAGACAGACAGGTCAAAATATTATTGTTCTTTTTCAATTTTGTTGTGTACCTACATAATCGTCGGATTTTAATAATAATCCTATTAATATTTTATGTGTTTAAAACGTACATACGTACTTTGGAAATCTAGAGCCAAAAGTGAGGTTAAGACAGAATAAATCCATAAAAGGTATTGATAGCGGCATTTTAGCATAATAAAAATATATCATTAGTAAGCAATAAATAAAATACCACCTATATAGACAATAAATTGTAACATTTTGATACGATTATGTGACTCCATTTATTATGTAGATTTGTAGTTTAATTATATTCTGTGAATCTGGTTTTGTCTCTACATCTTTATAAATCAACGTAGCAAAGAACACCATATAACTTAAGAGGAAGCACTAAAGTTTTGTCGTTTAATTATTTTTTTTAAATAGCCGCTGCTCCGCCAGCTTTTGGCAACCAGCATCAAATCGTCAAGGGGAACTGGCAATGTTATCCCAGTGAAAGAAAAATTACCCTAAATCTCGTGGTATATACCTATGTACCTTTCTATTCTACGCGAAAGAATCAAACAATCAAACTCACTTTTACATTTTATAATATGAATATTTTAATAGTAGGTATTAATTATTTTTTATGTAATTAAATGGGGCCCAGCTTCACCCAGTTGAGTAATAAAATGACTACTATGAGTAACATTTTTTTTATTGTTCAAAATCATACATGAAAATTTCGAGATGCATAATTTTTTCAATTTATCTTCATAAATTTGATATCCATCCATAGAATTATGTACCTTTATGAGATTACTTCTTACATACATAGACACTCATTAAATCCTTGCTCTCTTTATAGTTATTTTTTTCTTAGCAAATACATAGTATAACCCTTAACAAAATTGATTCCCACGAATACTCAAATATATTACTGAAACGTAATATATAGCTCCAATTTCATATTAATTGCTAATAAGTTTGTATACATTAGTTGATAGAACAAAAGATGTCTCATTTTTCAACGCCCACGCCATCTATAGTTTGATTTGAAACATTCATTGCAGTTATAGTCTAGGGGCCAGTGTCCTATGATATATCCTATTTATCGATATGCCAAGCCAATGTACTTGTATGACATGTGTCAAAACGATTATTATGTCACTTTAATTATTATTTTATGTTATGACGATTTCAAATAAAAAATAGTTTCATTTTTTTTTGTCCGTAGCTGTCACACTCGAAAATAGATTTGCGAAAAAGTAAGAGCCCCAAGTTATTTATTTATATGGGGTTTATTTACTATGAGGTTCTTCAAAAGGGGCATTAAAAGACTTTTACATGGTCGGCAACGCTCGTGTGATACTCCCGGTGTGTTGCAAGCTTCCATAGGCTACCGTACGGTGACCGCTTACCATCAGGCTTACCATCAGTAAGCTTGTTTGCCGTCTTAGTGGTATATTTTTTTATTAATCAAAATTTATATAGGTTCTCTCTGCCAGAAAATAACTTGATCTGGAACAAGCAAGCTCCATTTCCTGTGTAAAATAGTTCATAAAAGGATTTAGGACTGGACATAGTTGATTGTATTCTTTAATGATTTGATATTCGCGATTGCTTTAATGGAGATCGACCTTTACATTGATCCAAGAATAGATCCTTTTGCCATAATATATCAAGTTATTTTCACGTAGGCGTACCTACTAGATCTCAGACATGTGACATGATTAATTGTCTATTGATTTGTCGCCACTGATTTTAATATCGATATCATCTTGTCTCAATCAATTCACACTTAAAACATTATTGTTATACAGTTAGCAAACACATTTTTAACTTGTCAGAGGTGGCAAACATGTCACTTTGTTACAAATAAGAAACGTGATAATCATCATCGCTACGAAATTGCGCGAAAGTTTTAAGTCACATTTATAGGGTATAGTTGTAGAAGGTATATTCTTCAATTCAATCAATTAGTTATGTGAGTGACGACCTCCGTGGCGTAATGGTTACCACGCCAGACCGCCACCCAGGAGGTCCCGGGTTCGATCCCCGGTCGGGTCATGATGAAAAACGAACTTTTTCTGATTGGCCTCAGGTCTTGGATGTTTATCTATATATGTATTTGTTATAAAATATAATATCGTTGAGTTAGTATCCCATAACACAAGTTTCGAACTTACTTTGGGGCTAGCTCAATCTGTATGAATTGTCCCTATATATTTATTTACTTAGTTATCACATCACAAATAAATACAAAATATTAGCAGATAGAAATTTGAATAGATCTATAACTTATCATGCCACTGACATTATCTTAGGTTTGGTAAAAATTATTGTCATTGATGAAAATAATCGCAAAAAACATCTATCTACTCGTATATTACATAAAAATACCTACTCAGGTACACTTTAAGCAATAATTGTCGTAAAACGATAAATTACTACTTAATTATGATTTGCCGCTGTAACCAAATATTAATGTCATTTAAAACCATAATACATGATAACAGTATTGTCATATTTAATTATTTTGATTAAATACTTTCGAACACCTGAGCAGAACGTGCACATAACGTGTCGTGTATTCGTGAAGCAAATACTGAATTAAACTCAAAACTTTTTATTATAATAGATGCACCTTGCCTTAGGCATTTGCCCAGCAATGGGACACAAGACGTTCAGGCTAGGGAAAAAAAGATACACCTTATTGATAGCTGTAGTAGTAAGTTCATAGCTCAAGCAGCTCGTTCTAATCACACGATCAGTCATTTTCTCCTCAACCACCAGTTCAAATAGAAGATATAGAACTGACAAGAAACTTTTTTATGTCATTCAGTAGACAAACAAGCAAGCGGGCCCCCTGATGGAAAGGGGTCACCGCCGCCTATGGACATCAGTAACACCAGGGGCGCTACCAATGCGTCGTCCACCAAGGAAGTTGGAGGAAAGGAAGGAGGACGGCAAGGGAAAGAAGGAGGGGGAAAGACGGGATTGGGGAGGAGTTGGGCTTCCGGATCTCACTCACCGAACGAAACGCATTGCTGCTTCACGTCGATATTCTGTGAGAGTGTGGTACTTCCCTGGTCGAGCTAACCCATTTCATAATAATTGCTCTACCATAACTTTTATTTCTTAGTCTTTATCTTGGCTGTATTATTGGTATTTTATACTAATTCACTTTTTGTTTGCAAATACTTGGCATGCCGATGAAAAGGACGAAATGAGTGTTGATTTCGTATAAAAATTTATTAAAAAGTCAAATTTGTATACAGTCGATGTAATTGTTTTACCTATTTTACCTTTTCATTCAAAAAAGTGTGCCTACCTACCTACTCACTCAACTCAAGTATTTTCAAAACAAAACTTTTTCAAATGTCAACAAAAGGTCATCCCATATTTTAAATTGACCAATTATTTTCTTACTCTTCAGTAAGCTTTCGTTATTTTTCTGCGTTTATAAAAACATAAATATATTTTATGTTTATGTAAATATATAAATGTTTTTATATTACTATATCCTGACAATAATATCATTTAACCTACTCGTGTTTGCCTATCAGCCATTTAGTATGCGGAGAACAGTTTTTCAAGGCCGCTATTGATAACATTTCAATACGAATAAATAAAATCTAAATGTTTATAGTTATTGCTATCAACAGGTGGCTTTTTAATTTAACCAGACGAGGAGTCTTTTAGGACAGTGTTTATATTAAAATAATTATTATTTTCTAATAGTTTATGAGACATCTCATTTTAAACAATCACAAATTTAATATGATTCGCTTGACCTACAGGGTCACGAAAGTTATAGGACTGATCGAAGAATAACAAAAACATTATAATATTTTTTACAATATGATAATATTATGAGAATTAAACAATCGTACCCATATTAATATAATCCACGTCAACTCTAGGTTTAAAAAAATCTAGTATAATTTTTTTTTTTTTAAATGCCAGAATTACTGTATACTATTAGGTATCTATACATATAAAATTTAAATATAGAATTAAGTATCATTACCATTATCCTAAATCTCGTAGAATATTTACTACGATAATTACACCCATATTTATTGATTTTCATATAAATAAAATAAAAATATAAACAAGACATTTGCAAATTAATGCCATAATTAATTTGTAAGTTTCGCCTTCAGTGGCTTCTCATTTCGTAATTATTCCGATATTTAAATATAGAAAATTATAATATTAATATTAATGTGATGAAAATTATATCCTAACTGCTTACTATAAAGCAGTGGCCTTGAAAATACATAATTAAAAACAATATTAGAATAATTTAAGAATATATATTTTAATACATTTGCATATATTTTTAAGCAATAACTGTTTATACAGCTAGTTCTAGTCTAAATTGTCCAAGCTATCAAAAAACAGGAAATTCTTTCATTTATTTATGTATTGGCAAATAAAAAATATAATTATGTTTATTACTTAAAAATAATTTTTTTTTTTATTTCCAATTAACTTTATTATTGACCATAAAAATAGAAAAAAATGACATAAAACCTTCGCGACAAAAATTTAATTATTCACATGACAAGTCGGCAAGCTTTAGAATTTGTCATTCTTTTATTATATTGTCATTCCACCATATTTTATACAATAATACATTAGTATGGCAGTTGGAGCGGAAAATACTAAGGCAGTAACAGTCGGTCTATCATTATTCCTTTCTTATAGTAACTTTCCACTATAACATTAAAATAATCGTCGAGCATATGTCTCGAAGTTAAATAATCATTTCTTGAGTAGCGAACCGACATCCGTCGATTAAACTCCAATTTGAGTCCCAAAACGGGAATTAATCGAGACTCAACAGGTAGACTCCATAAAATTGATCTCAAATTATAGACCGGTGGATCCTCGCGGCTGATTTTTACGAAACGTTCAAAAATTTGTTGAGTATTTATATTAAATTGCAATAAAAACTATCTATGTTTAATAGGAATACTGTATTGTAATGTAATACTAATTGACAAGACAAGTGCTCAAAACTAATTGTTTTAATTAGGCTACGGTGACGGCTTACCATCAGGCCGACCGTATGCTTGTTTACCACCTGTGTGGTATAAAAAAAAACATTAAATAATAGTTTTCACTGTGTTACTAATGAAAAAAAAATAGCAAACATAATGTCTGTCATTATTTCAACAATAATTAATTATTCCAACCGAATCTAAATCCAGATAAATAACACTCCTGACAAACAGCTAGTTTCTGAAACGCATTTTTAAAGTTAATGACTCATTAAATTATACCTGTCACTGTCAAATTAAGTAAGAATGGAGATATATTGAGACTAATTGTGGAATTATAATTAAAATGCGCTTCAGAAACTGGCTGTAAATATAGCAAATTTAACTACGCAAATACTCGTAAATAGGAAACTATACGACCAAAACACTATCTTCGTTAAATACTGCAAAGTACCCTGATGAGTTTAGCGTTAGAACACGAATGACAAACGACCATCGTTTAATGTCAATTAGCGAAGCGTTTCTTGCTGTTGGCTCTTGGTCTATAAATACACGAACTCATACTAAATTAGAACTTTATTGCAAACTAGTTTAAAAATCAAAATGAATCTTCATTGGTAATGTTAAAAAAAAACATGTGCTTTCAGATTGTTTTACGATGATAAAACGAGAAATTAGAAGTATACATTATTTATGAAGCGTACAGTTTTAATTCGTTTACTTTACGTAGTTTTTTTTTACATTTATTCTATGCTTCGATGTGCTTCGCTTGCTTGCTCAGATAAGAGAAACTACCACGAGATATCAAGGCGTGGTTGTCCCAAGTCCCAATATACTCATAAATAGGAACATTTTATTTTAATTACCATATTTTTTATTATTGCTATTCTACCATTACGTACGCAGTACCCGAACCCGATAAACCTAAAACAATGTCGGCGGCAAAATACATTTAGACAACCCGGCGGCGGCGGTGCGTTGATAGACTACCTTGGGCAGTAGAGAGATTCCCGCTCGAGGCAAACGGTTGATGACATATGTGTTTGTTCTGGAGTCTGGGTGTATTCTATGTACCATAAGCATAAACTTACAATAAAATCAGTTGTCTGGTAGCCATAACACAAGCAAGCAAGCCTTGCTTACTTTGGGATCAAGTGGCGCTGTGTGATTTGTGTAAAAAAATGTTAGTCCCTTAGTTTTAGCTCGTCACGCAATAATAACACAGATATACCTAAAACGGTGCGTGTATGCTTAACTTATGGGATGACGCTTAAAATTCCACAATCATTAATTTAATAACTCAAGAACAAAAGAATAGGAAACGAACGAACAAAAAAACAATCACGCATCTACCTTTAGTGCACGCAATAACCCTAATAATGAGTGAAGTCGTGCTTCTATGATCTTCACCACTCATTTTGTAAGGCATTTATTCGACTCGACGACGGTCGGTAATGATTCTTCGATAAAAGTATATTTTTACTTGTTAACGTTGATCCTGATTGATCGTGACGGCCTAGCTCACTCCCATTATCCCTATTCCTACTAGAATTCCTAAATCGTTGTGCTAGTTTTCATTTAAACTAGAAAATAAATCTTTAGCTGTAATTGTTTAAAGTCTGGTAAAGTTAAAATATTTACAGCCTTAATATATAGTGTCATTTGAAAACGGCTTTTAGGAATTCACAGTTAAAAATATTATGTGAGGCGTATGACGTAGTTCTGTAATCTTAACTTTAAAACGGGAAGGTTTGTAAGTATGAATGTTTGAATCTATGGTTTTTGTTATTTTTTCACGCACGGCTTGATAGATTGGCTTGTACACGGGTAGTATATAACCTGGGTTAAAACATAGGGTACTTTTTATCCCAGATAATCAGTCCAGTAACAGAATTTCGGGGGTAAAAACACTAGTAGATTCTACACAAACTCATTTACCATATGAATACAAAACGCAAAGTACAAGAGTAAACGTTCCGAATAGTGTATTTGATTTTCGTTCCAGCCGGTTACCCGTCGGTGGGCGGGCACCCTATAATCAGGGCCTCTCGTGGTCTTTGGGCGCGGTGCATGGGTGATTATAGAGGATTTTACGGCTCCTTCGTTAGTCCAAATCATGGGTTAATGGCTTTAAAGCCGAAAACAATTTCGTGTCATTCCAAAAATTGGTGGGTTCGGTGCGCATTTTTTTGCTCTAATTGTCTGTGAACTGTATTAAGATTATGGTTTTATAGAAAAGTTATTATCTTCACAATACCGTTGTTACTATTCCCATGGGAATTTTAAATACAATGTAAAATACCGAACTAACATGACATTGACATCTTATTCGTAACACGAAGAAGAACGATACATTGATAAATGTAGAGAATTTGCTGTTTTTAGAATTTTGGGAGACAAATTACAGATAAGTTGCCGATAAATTTTACCGTGTATTTTACGTGTTCATAGATCCACACACTCCAATGCAGTTTTTCTTATCATACCTTGTTGACATTTTTTTTATACCGTATCAGAATAAAATAAACGTTTTAAGATCGCAATGAGAGTATAATCGAGGACAGCTGGCGTCTGTTGGTATCACCTGCTTGAAGTACCGACTGCGTAATACTCAGTGTAAAAGCTGGTTTACGCCGGAAAGGTTATTGATAGGTCTGCAGCTGCCCTTACCTTGATATAGTAACGTTTCTGAAACACATTTTAAGTATGTAGATTGATACGGAGTGTTTAGTGCTCGGTCTACAGCTTTTTTGTGATCATTGGCATCATGTTTAGTATAAAAAAATCGTCTTCAGCGTCTATCTTTCTAATTATTAAAGTCTAAAATAGTCTAAATTACGCAACTCCTAAACGATAAAGCCCACCATTCACACGCAGATTGGTCCGGCGGATTGGTCGGCCATCGGACTAATCCGCCTGTGTATGGAAGCGATGAACCGGTACGCCAGACTGTGAAATGGGTTGGCGTCGGGCTCGCAGGTCTGCGGTTGCGAGCCGCGAGCGCCTGTCGAACCCCACATGCCATACATCGAGTGGAGGGTTCGTGCAGTGTATGGACAACGCCGGATTGGTCCGCGGTCGGGTCCGGGTTGCGAGTCGGGTCCGGGTTCGTGTAGTGAATGGTGGGTGATTTAAGAATTTTAGGAGATTTAACAGCCAGTTATACCACATTAATTTTCCTTTGGTTTGACAGTGACGTTTATAATTTAACTAGCGAAACCCGCGCAACTTCGTTTGCGTGTATCCCGCTTTCCCGTGGGAATTTTGGAATGTATGATACTTTAGAACCTTCCCCTTGAATCACTCTATCAATAAAAAAAAACCGCATCAAAATCCGTTGCGTAGTTTTAAAGATTTAAGCATACAAAGGGACATAGGGACAGAAAAAGCGACTTTGTTTTATACTATGTAGTGATATATCATTAATTTAAAAACACGTTTCATCAACTAGCTGTTTGTAAGCCAATAGCTAACGTAATTATTATGAATACTTGGTTCTACTTTTTACAATATCCAAGGATTAAGTATGCAATAAACGCCTTCCAACGATGACTAAAAAGCTAGGTCGTATATTTTATTTACTAGCCTATCATTATATATAGGGTTGACTTAATAATATATAGCCTGTCAATCAGGCATAAAATATCCCGACGTAGCCTGAGGGTATCGTCTCATCACGATAAAATGCGGTTTCGAAGAATAGTATCCTAATAAAGTTAGCATCAAACCGACGCGAAATAATGTACAATTTTATTGTTTTCGAAAAATTTATTGCATTAGAATTATTGCGAAATATCTAAATGTTTATTGTATAGTGGGCGTTTAGAATTTACGATGTCGTCTATTTCATTTACGACGTAATTTACAACTTATAAAGCTTATATGTTAATATTTTTGTAAACAACAAAATCATGCAAGATTTTACTTGCCACATAAACATTCTAACGCCTTCGGTATTACCCTGTCTATTGAGACAGACAGTTCCTATAGGAATTTAAAAAAATCATTTGCTATCCATATACATTACATACCAATATTATAAATGCGAAAGTGTGTTTGTTTGTTTGTTTGTCCTCCCTTCACGTCGAAAGTAATGAACGGATTGATATGATTTTTTATTGGGGATAGTTTAAGGTCTGGAGGCATAAAGAGACATGAGGCTACTTTATTTCCCCACGGCATAAAGAGATTCCCTTGGAAAAAGTTATTGGCATTTTCCCTTGACCACGCGGGCGGAGCCGCGGGTGACAGCTAGTACAAAATAAAATGAAAAAAAAAACTTATAAGTCCAAAGTTTTTGAAAAAGAAGACTGTCTGCTACTTATAAAACAAGCAGGCTCTTTTTAGAAAACAAGATGGTGTTGTGTAAAATGTATAACTATTACAATGTCCTATAAGGTTCTTTCTTGATAGGACCTTGATTAATTATGTATAGTTGTACAGACTTGTACAAGTACTACTGATGCATATAAATGACCAGATATGCGTGGTTATAAATAGAACAAGTCAAGTCGAGTACAGATCACTTTAATTAAATCGTGTCCCGTCAATCACAAACAGATATACGAATACCAGAAGTTTCTTGGTTAATCCTCATCTGGAAGTCGCATTTTTTCTATCCTTTTCTCTTACTCGGGAATGTATTGGTTAGAGCGAGACACGATTGGAAATGCAATAAACCTAACTACCACAAAGTATTTGGTTGAGTTAAAAAAAAAAAAAAATCTATCCTATAATTATATCGACAACAGGCGGCACGGCTGTTGTCGATATAATGACAGTCAGGCC
Source organism: Endotricha flammealis (assembly GCA_905163395.2). Taxonomy (NCBI): domain Eukaryota; kingdom Metazoa; phylum Arthropoda; class Insecta; order Lepidoptera; family Pyralidae; genus Endotricha; species Endotricha flammealis. Next base: position 3,908,705 of record LR990864.1, on the reverse strand, counting down.
ATGTCAGCGACTGTAAAGTAGGCCACACTCTGACACTACCTTATCCAAAGTAGACAGTTGTGGAAACACACGAAAAGAAAGAAGCCGGTATATCTATAGCACAGTCTATAGGCCGTTAGAAATAAACATAACATTCGCAAAGCGTGATGCAGTTCTGCATTTTTTTTTATGGGTAATGTGAATACAAATTTCTAAAAACCTGTAGAAACTTCGAACTTTACTCTCTCCACGGCCAAAACTATTAAATTTTATTGAACGATGTTTTCAACACATAATTATTATGGCGTTAGTTTACGAAAACCTTTATTTTATCCCGACGGAATGGCTCGCTCGACGGGCTCGTCGTCATACACCCGATGATTGCACAAAATTACACAACAATTTGCGTGAACAAACACAGTGCGTTTCGCTAAATGCATGAAAACACATGATTTGCTGCGTTTGCGCAATACAAATACCCTTATATTTCTTGTAAATTGACACCAGTCAATATTTATAGCAATTATGATAGTGGGAAAGGTTTAAGGGTGGTTGAAACAGAATTTGAACTAGCAAGTAGGCCTGCCGGTCCATTAGTATCTTTTTAATCTTCATATTTAGAAAATATATTCTCTTTTTGACAATAACAGACGAAGGATCTACTGTCCTCTTTTTAGTAACCCTGGAAGTCTAGTATAGTCAACAAAGGAAAAGGATGACCCGGGCCGTTCTAAATATTGCGTAAAAATATTTAGAAATTTTAATCATTATTTACGGCCCGGTTCAGCCCTTTCTTTTGTTGACTGTACTATCTATTACTTTATCTAGGCATCCAGGATATCTTAATATATAATTCTTGCAGGAGCTCAACGCAGTCACTATACGATTGATAAAATAGTATGCTACTATATTTTCGAATATTAAAAAAGTCGGCTTATCTTTGATGTTAGTCATGACCTAAGCCAAACATTATTATCATTTTTATATTACAACATGTACTCATTATACGGGATGTTACAATTTAAACTTATATCAAACACTAAATCTCGAATCTATTTAAAAGTTTATACGAGAACATTGTTTTCTTTTTATAAAATTCTATTTTCATTAAGAATCAAATATTTTATTTGGAGATTAAGCCTAACATTATCAAACTTACTTCCATATTATGCAATAGCGGCCCGCCCAGACTTCCCACAGGTTTGTAGTAAGGATACAATACAATACAATACAAAACACTTTATTGCACCAAAGAACAAATACAACAATACAAATAAAGCTTAGTAATACACGGTACAATAGGCGGTCTTATCGCTAGGAAATTTCTTCCAGACAACCTAAAAGACTGGACAAGAAATCATACACGGGTTGCGTGGTACAACAAACAATAATACTACTTATCTATTATGAAATAAAATAAAAACAATACTAAATTAAAAACCATTCAAATTAATAAGCTAGAACCACAGGGGTGCATCCGCAGCACTAACTCACTACTGCACATGCAGCCTTCATGCAGGATCTTTTTTTTAATTTTTTTATATAATATAGCCAAATACTATAGACGAGTAATACGCACAGCTTCGGAAGAATTCGGGCAAGACGCGACACTAGCGCCCCTACGGCATGAGGGCGGCATGAGGTGAACGATTTCAAAACTTTTGTATGCAAAATGTTATAGCGCCCCTAGCGGCATGAGGTGAACTGTGCGTTTTGTATGCAAAATGTTATAGCGCCCCCTAGCGGCATGAGGTGAACGGAGGTTGCCAAGTCATTGTATGAGAAACGTCAAGAGTTGTGCGTATTACTCGTCTATAGTATTTGATATAGCCTAGGGGGTTATCTGTGTATAGCCTATGTTACTCGGGCGGGGATAGGAAGCTTTCCAACGGTGAAAGAATTTTTGAAATCTGTCCCGTAGTTTTATTAGTTTATTCATTACAAACAAAAATAGAAATCTTTACTCTTTATAATATTAGTATAGATTAGGTCTTGCATTACCAAACTTCTATATTAAAATGCAAATACCAAAATTCCGTTAACTGATAATATGACTAAATCGTCACCTATTCCATTGTTAACATACATTAATACTTGTCGGTCTTACATTTAAGTTTTTCTCGCGACTACGTGTTAAGTGTTACACGTAACTATCAATAAAGCAACAGTAAAAGTATTTATTACAATATTTTATTGGACACACGCGTGTTAGTGTTATGTTGCGAACAACCGAATATGTCTATTTTGGCTCGCCTGACACTGTCCAATTCGGATCGGATAAAATAATATAGTAATAGGTATTAGGTATATTCCACTGGGCGTCAAAGTAGTACAGTTTTAAAATTGCAATTACTCTTAAACTATGAAGTTAGAGTTTTGAAAAAAAAATCAATCTATAAAAGACGGTATTATGCATGAAGTTTTTATTAAATGAAATGAAATTGTCTTTTAACTTTTTTTTTATTTCAAAGGTCTAGCTTCTGTAGTTTAGGAGATATTGCAATTTTAAAACTGTACTACTTATTTTTGACGCCCAGTGTATGTAGTACATTTTCAGCTTTTGTATTTCGAGCATTTATCGTCGCGCAAATGCTTATTATTTGATATTATGTATCATATTATAATGTTTGGAATCTAAATTTTATTTTATTTTATTAAAACACACATACGACGGACGCAGGTTGGACGTAGGGCGCTGCAGTTTGTTTGTATATGAACTAGCGAATCCCGCGCAAGTTCGGTTGCATGTATCCGCTTTCCCGTGGGAAATTTATATGTATTACATATAAACCTTCCTTATGAATCACTCGATCCCGCATTCTCCGTTGCGTAGCCTACATAGGGACAGACAGATAGAGGAAGCTACTTCATTTTATACTATGTAAGGAAGACAATCGACAAAACCGTTTTTTATATAGACTAAACAAAATTAAATTAAATTTTAAAAATGCCATATTATTTATAATAGAGTTTAAGGACCGGTGAACATCTGACGGAAGATGCGTATGCTGCGTTGCGTTACGTACGTCAGATCAGACAAATTCATAATAAAACATTCGCCCTTGCACACTCGACCGATGATGCGTTAGTGCCTGGATCATACAAACGACAATACGTTCGACGGATCTTCCGTCAATGTGCACCAACCCTTAATTTGAAAATAACAATAGCTACATGCCCACTAAAAGTTTAATTTAGTCACTTCTGGTGGCGCATGTGTGTAGCCCTTATTAAATACTTAGGGAAGTGGATAAAACACATACTTGGGCTAAAATGCGGTAAGTAAAAAGGTAAACATCGTACTAACTACTAGAATACCACTTTCGACTGGCAGAAACAAACAGCTCTCCTTCATTCACAACAAATATTTAAAGAGTGCTCGCTTAAGACATAAGAGGCAGGCGTTTGGCGTCAAAACAACTTTTTTTTCCTTTCCTATTAAGTATTATTATTCTTTCCGTGCTTTTATTTATGTCAAAAAATATTAGTATAGATATTTCACGTTTTGTGTTGTGTACCAATATGGAACCAAATCTATTTATTAATTTTAAAATATCAGCAAAAAAAACAATAATTATGCCCATTTCCGATATCAACCAATAACAATTAACGCAGTAAATATTTTCGGTAGGTCGTCTGTTAAAAAAACTAGTTTTCATTAAAGAAGATTTAGATAAATTCACACACATCATCGTAAACCTGGTAAAAATCACTAAAATAAATATTGCAAGTTTATAAAAAGTTTAATAAAAATTTTGTAAAAATAATCACCCTGTTTAAAAGTGATGACACAACTTGTTAAATATGAATTGATGACGTAGACAGCGATTTGTTTCATATAAAATGTTAATGCTTATCAAATATTTGTAGGTATTGAAACGGATTTTATAGATTACAAGTGTGAAAATTGATAACAAAATTTGGAATTAAGAGTAACGCGATGACACTTTTTCTTAGAACTTTTCATATGGGGTAGATAAGTTTTGTTAACTGATAAAAAATTACGTAAAATTATGAAGTCCATCAGGTAACCTGCTGGTTTTCGCGTTTCAAAAATAATAAAAAAAAGGGTTTCCTTGACGTACAAATGTAGCTTTTGTTACTACATATATTCCGTTCCGCTCTATAAGCACAAAAGCTCAAAAAATCGTTCCAATAAAAATAAAAATCGATATGAAATAAACATGAATCGATCACAAATAATTTTATTGTGATAAACCACACAACATTATGTTACCACTATGAGGTATGAGAACTAGTTACATAAAACTTTATTGAATTTCAATGGAAATTAATAAAAAATCATCTTTAGAAATACTATGACTATGACGCAACGACGACAGTGCAAAAAATTTAAAAACTTAATATATGCACTTGCATATAACAATCTTAATATTACTTATACGCTTATATCTTATGATTTACACCACAGGTTACTAAGTGAAACGTACTTACGTCAAAGATATGCTACTCGGTGGCTGATGTGTGGTCCCGTCTCTTCACCCAGCGGGGTTTCGGTACACCGAATTGTTTTACGATAGGGTAAATAAACATTTTACTGCCCGACTATCGAATTACTCGTGAGGCATACTAAAAATTAATATTTTCATAAAATATAAGATATAAGTTATATGTTTTACATATAAGACGTATTTAATAAATGTAATGGTAGCACTTCATATGACGTGGATGACGTGGTTATTTGGAGTTTTTGGCAAACATTAACTATGTGTAGACGAAATATTTCCTTTAATTAACAAAATAACAAATACAAAACGAATAAGAGCAACTAACACAGGTATTTATTTAAAAGAGAACCCCAATCAAAGGTGAAACATAAGTCTATGAATAAAAGATTATTTATTATTTAAAAAAAAACATATTTATTTCGAAATGTCACCGAAAATACAATTGCTATGACTAATAAACTACTATGCTATGGTCTAATATTAACTCTTTTGACTAGTTATTCAAAATCATACCATTTTCCTGTTTACCGTTTTTAAAATAAAAATTCAGTCACAAAATAAATGAGGAAATATTCTAGATTTTTAATATCGATGTTCTCAATTAATTTGAATAATTAATTCCTACATATTCCGTATAATTAAAATCGTAACGTTTTTATTTACTACCCATATATTAGCAGTTTTCATAATCACAAGAAAATTTAATTAATTTCCCTATTACATGTCGCGAAAAATACAATGAATACACTATAATTTGTAAAAACGAACGGTAAGCAGCTATCAATCATTCGATTTTAATTGCCTAATCGACTAATTTCACGATAAATCGATATGATCGAATACATTATACATACATTCAGTGCTGTCAAAGTGAATAAAATGAGCGAAATTTTATTCATACGGAATTTTATGCAGATTATGTTAAAATTTCATCGGTAAAATATTTCTAATCTATTCGTTTTAATCAAAATTGCATTTTAAAGAGACATTAATTTTATTATATATTTTTTTAAATATAGATAAAAACGAGTTATAAAATATGAACACGGAACTACATTCTGGAGCTGCAATGTTAAATAGAAAAATAATTATAATTTATTCGTTTCGTAGACATTCGTTATTTCTTTTTGTTAGTTGCCAAATTGACATTCTGGTAATTTTTATTTTTTATTGTGTCTACAATAATATAATATCAATCGACGCGTTTCAGTGAGTAGGAAAACCGGAAACTTGGAATAAAAATATTTTGTATTATGGACGAACAGTTACCTCGTTTATCTTCCAATATATAAAAAAAAACTATATGTCATGTTTCACTAATTATAAATTATTACTAAACCATACTGTCGCTTGTTAACTATGAGATATGAATATTGGCTTCGGGCTTATCGTTATTTTAATAGAATTAGTCAAATTGTCATGACAATCGACTAATCGAATACTAATAAGATTTCCTAAAATATATGTTTGATGATTGGCTACCGACCTAGAAATAGCCTTTACATATCCAAAAAGTAACTTTACACTTTACGTTTTTACATATAAAGTCGAAAATGTTACAGAGTTCGTAATCCTAATCCCAAAGATATTATAATGTGTCCATTATAATTGCATTTTCGTATTTATCACAAACAAAAATGAATATGCTAACAGTATCGCGCTATTCGACTAATGTATTCGAATAGTTGAGTCGATTAATCGTTTCTTGTTTGTACAGATCGATTTTATATTCGATATTAATCGTTTCTAAGGCTCTATTAATTCTAAATCCTTAGTGAAACGGTGTTTTGATCTTTTTGTTGTTTCCCACGTTTTAATTTGCATTTAGGTGAATATTAACATAAATAGTGTTCTGTGGATTTTACATGAGCGATAACGATCAGTTTGATAATGCGATTAGCGATATTTTATGCATATTTAACTAAATATCATCTTTCCCGCGAACGCTGAACAGTCAGATCCCCGACGAGGTCTTTTCTTTAGACTATAAAAGGGGCATTTTTTTTTTTACTTTTTACACAGGGTCGGCAACGCGCGAGTGGTACTCCCGGTGTTGCAAGCGTCCATGGACTACGGTGACCGCTTATATCACGCGGGCCGTAAGCCTGTTTGTCATCTTAGTGGTATAAAAAAAAATCTATCAAATGGTTCTGTATAATGTTAAAATAATTTAGATCAATAGAGAAACCATTTATTCATATCTCCAAAACACATATGTATAAGTGAACAGAAAGTTGATAATAACAAAATTGTACAACATTAGGTCCCAATAGAAATGTAACAACATACCGTGGTGGGCTCGAGCTTCACTTGTTTTGCCATCTGTCTAGGTTATAATGCCTTTGTTTTAAATTGCGGTCTTTCACGTAGTAGCTAAGGAGGGTCTTTTCAATATAAATTTGGTTATTACCCAGAAAAAATAGCAGTTTTTCTAATAAAAAATCTTCAAACAAACGTTTAAGTACGGTTTAAAATAAGTAATGGTCGTTTTGAATGATAAAAATTTACGTTTTCATAGAAAACTTTTTATCAAAATATAAATCACTAATTAAATTTATCTGTGCATCGTTAATAGCAAAAACGGTAACTTTAAAACGTTTTAAACATGATTCTAATAAATTATTATATTGCGTTGTATGACACTAGTAGCAATAAAGATCTCTTGTTTGATAGCAAGGGTTCCAGAGAAAGTCCATACAGGTTCTTGGGCCAATTAGCTGGTAGATACATAAAGTAATGGCCGTGGAATCTTGGGCCACCGTACCACGAAGCAATTACGATAGCGAAATACGTTTTTACGCATCGCTAAATACCTTAGTACCGGCAATCGAGAACTAGAAATATCAAAACACCAGAAGCACTTAAAATAACACCGGTTGCTTAAGAGAATGAAGGTGGTCATGCAACAATTTCTTATAATATATATAAACCGAACAGATGATCCAAATGGAAATACCGCAAGGAACCGCAATAAATACGCTACTATTGGTACTCGATGCCACTTACGTTGGCTCAGCAACTCGAAGCGAGTTTGGGCTGTGATTAGACGATGATTTGGAAACATGAATTAATTACATCACAAGAATTTCATAAATAGAATAAAGAATGCTATTTGTAAAATACAGACAAAAATACAGCAGGTATAAACAGATAACTAACAGACTAGTGTTTTTGCACAAGGCGGCCTTATTGCTGACAGCAATCTTTCAAGGAAACTTTAGGGTAAAAAATTAACGATATGGAATGATCAGATTTTGTTGATTTCTTGAAGTGTTTACCTTTTATCATTGCGAAATTTCATGTCAATCAAACCAGAATTTTGTGCTCGTTATCTTAACAAACTTAATTGATCATATCAGTTCCGAATTCCACTTTAATATTTGCACGAAATCTTAGCGTATTCAAGACCTGAAATGGTAATAATTATCATCTTAAACGCCACTTGAATGTTCCTAATTGGCCCAGTTCTCTTGGACTGAATTTTAGATTCGTTTTGTATTATCGAGATAGTGTCAGACTTTTTTTCATCAAAATTAATGTTATTGAAACTTGAACTAATAGAATGATAATTTCATCAGGCACAAGCTGTTGTTAATTAGCTTTAAAGACCTTATTAGCGTTGCCCATGGCTCTATACAAAACAAATTTCAAATGTAGATAAAACAAAATAATATTTTAGTTAAAATAATTTATTAGTTTCAGTTACGCTATTTGTTTCGCCTTCTCAAATCCAATAACTCTGATCTTTGTGAAACCGTGAAAGTTTCAGATAGATCAAAATTAAAAAAACGTTACCGTGGTAGGGGTAGAATTCCGCGTCGCGACCGCATTCCATCCACTTCTTTCTCTGTTCATCGAAGAATTTCTCTAAGTGCTTATTACACGAAACTTGCTCTTGATTTGTTCAGCTAGTTGTCTATCTATAAAAAGTTAAGTTAAGAACTGAATAATTTATCTTTCTATTTGAATAAACATTCTAAGAAATCTAGATCTTGTTTATTTTACGTACATAATGATACTTGCTCATCTTAACATGTATTAGTAGACTTGTATTGATAATTTCTATCGACTTTTTAATCAAAATGATCTTCAAAAAGTTAAAAAATGTTGATTTGCTGATTAAGATAATATAAACATGCAAAGTATTGCAAATTAAGGGCGCGCGACTGCACAGTGCACATATAATAAGTAATATTATGATATCAACATTCAACAATATTTAGTGATTTTCTTCATAATATCACTTTTACAATAGTTTGAGTAACTATTACTTATCTTCCAAATTGCTTATAATATCTAACGCTATATATTCTACATGTATCGCTCCAAATACATTTTCACGATCTAATTAAATTGAAAGGCAAGCTCTGCTCGGATAACAGCGGAATGCGGTCGCTGTTGAAATATTGATTAAGCTTTTTATGTTGCTTTTCAATCTGGTACATCTATCTTGAAACATATTTATGTACGCTCCATTCCACTCGATGCCGGTTCTTCCTACATTCACAACTATATCAACCACAATAAGAACATTCTAATGCACCTACTTTGCCACACGCATCGATGTCAATGAACCACGAAACTGCTCGCTGCACAGAAACAAAGGTGCTAATATTTCACACATCAGTATCTTAAAAAGGTGCGACACCACGAAATACTTTTTCAGACATCTTACCACCTATGTCGCTAACATCTGCCTGTTGACACCTATGAAATGTTGACATACGCGGCTGTCCAATATTTACACATTAAAGTGAAACGGTAAATCTCTAAAACATCTTGAGAGTAAACGCGGTCGTCAACAAAGGGCTAAATGTTTATGGAAAGTCGGCACGCGCACTGTAATCAATTGACTACCAGATGACAGAATTGTTATGATTTAAGACGACAATCGGCTGCGGAGCGTTAAACGGAGAGCATTGTGCGTGTGACGTTTATGTCGCCCACACAATTGAGAAGGGGTATCTCGATGATCGAGCTCCATTCGAGACGGATAAAGCCACGATACGCTGCGCTGGTGAGTCGACTCGTGGCGGTCGAAAAAAAGAACAAAACCTCGATCAGGTAGCCGTCCTTTTGTGGGCCATTGTAGACTAACGACCCGATGAATACGTCGATTTTCGATCGAACAGGTGGCGCTCGATGTCTAGTAGTCATTTCATATAGTTTATTTTGCACTTTTAGGAGTTCGACGAACGCGTTTCATTATTCAAATGTTATTCGAGTGGCGTGAAAGCGCCTCGATAACCTCGACGGACGGGACGTGTACCGAATGGCTGATAAACAACACATACTTAGATCCCGCTCAGCAATTTGGCCCGTCGTCAATTGAAACCTTTGGACCATCGTAATAGAGGCTAGAGACAAATCTTTAGACGCATAGACCCCTTCTTTACAATATGTCGATGCAAAAGTAACACGGACTTTGAGAATTATTCTAGCTTCATGTTAATCAAACACCGCCATAGAATTACATCACCGCAAGTACAATCTCAGAACAAGGAACCGATGTTATAATAAACGGTCGTCAAGTGAATTCTATTAGTCGTAAATACTGCGCAGAGCTTAACGTGCGAATGAGCAATTTTCCAAGGATGTGATCTTGACTGGTCGCAGACAGCTTTTAGCGGCGGCGGCTGCACGGCTTGCGTCTGCATTTATTGCTAGTTCATCGGCCTTACCCGTTTGATATATTCCGTCGGGAAGTACCGCTACTTCTTGTATTTCGTTCAGACGGGGCCGGACGCATTGTGAATCTCCAGTTGTTGAGATTATCGTTGCGATTTGTCAAGGTGCAACGCGGCGGGGCACGGGCACAGCGTCGATTTGATCGCGGCCCGCGATAGCTGCAGAAACGCTACTCGACCCACAGACTCTCTCGACTCGCATTCCGATGTAAATTGCCCGCGGCCGCGGCCAGATTACTGGCGCCGCCGCAATGGATAATTACGCACTGCCGAGGACATCCATTACAGAAGATAATTCAGCGAGCGCAATTAGAGGATGAGTCGTGATTCGATCAGACGCGGCGATGTAAGCGATAAAGTGAGCTAAAGCAATATAAATTAACTATCCCCACAGTTATTAAAGACGGCTCCGAGTGGCTGCTTAGCATTCTGCATGTGTGCATTGCCAATAATACCCGAGACGCCAGTGGCGTTTCGCCATATTGGGAATACTAATGCATGTGACGTAAATTAATATTCCTCCTCGCCAGAGCTCGTCTATAATCCGCTAATCGGGAGTCACAAATCAAATCTTCCGAATTGTAAATGAGTAACGGACAAGAATTCCACAACAAGGCCGCAACACAGCCTTGCTTTTTCCGCGTCATCCAATCAGCATAAAGCCTGTTATGCTGGCTCCAATCTGAATAGTTGAGAAACCGGCTGCGGCGCGAGCCACAAACATTATTAACGTAATAAAGTACTAGATTAAACGGAGTCGGACAGCGTGTGAACGAGTAGAGAAAGCCGTCGTCGCAACGTTTGTTGGTCGCTTATTACCGTCCAATGGGCCATTTGGGTATTTTAGACATACTCTGTGTACTTAATTACAATATTTGAGAGATTTTACAGCATAAACGGTAATTGTTGACTCTACTAATGCACACATAGCTACTAATGTGTAAATAAAACTAAGACTTGAGGCAGACCTTCGCAGATAATCAGACAGAAATAGCCGACTATTTCTGAGCACAACTGCAGCACTATCTCGTCAGTCAATCTAAATTGAATCTCCGATCTGAAATGAGCGAAATGTACTGAAATGAGTCTGGAACTTGATATCATAGACGTCTAGTTGCAGTGTTCTGTAATGAAATTGAAGGGACGTGGCAAACGAAGCGGCTCCACGTTCAGTTATCTTTTTACACGGATCTGTTTCCAACTGCTGCTTCTCGGGAACATTTCAATCGCGATTCACGAAAACCGGCTTCCGATCTGATCGACCGCTTACCTTTCATACTGTATTTATTTTCGAAAAGGGATTATATTTTTGGAGATATAAAGGATGTCCGATCATTTGCATTTCTATGACAACTATTTTAATGAAAATGTTACTCGTAGTTTATTCACACAAAGTCATAACTTCAGACCAAAGAGGTTTACGTTGCCATTAAATTGTTTGGAAATACAACAAACGAATTTGACTCACCGCATTAAATTACATGCATTTGGGTTAAATGAAATGCTCCAAAAATTCTTTTCATCGTGACAATTAGTGACGCAAGCCGAGAGGAAAGCCCGAAATTAACACCTCATTTAACGGCACGCGCGGAGGGTGACCAATTGCCCAAAGCCTCAGATAGAGCTCCATCGGGAAGGATCAATTGCATCGACATTCATAAAACCACGCTTTTACAGCAAATGTGCCGTGAAGACGCTCATGAACCGCCCCTCGACTTACAAAGAGATAATTTAAAAATACCTATCCAAGCAAGAAACAGGGCCACGGCAATAAATCTGAACAACAAACAAAAGTTCACAAAGGATAAGGAGCACTTTTCTTTATCTTATAATGTTTTATCCCATACTCACCGGTCTCGTCTTCGACTCATTAGTTGATCCATCTCTTTCTGGCCTCGCTCTATCTCGCTCCCACCCATCTACGGAGGGCCATTTATCAATTCCAAATAACATGCCGGGCCCTTTTCTGTTTTGTTTATTTGTTTTTTATTTACCTTATACAGCGGTGTTTCGTTTGTGCCTTCCTTTTTGAATCGAAATTGATTGTACAGCAGAGCTAATAGCGTCCATCCTACATAATGTACGATGGATTGATAATGCTAATTGTGGAGTTAATGAGTAAATGTTTGGTTATACTCAAACATCAATTTTAATTGTTTAAAAACAATAAAACGATAAAATGGATTTCATTACAGACAAATAGCAGAAAATTAAAGACCACAATAGAATCTGTTTAATAATAAACGGATTGGGAACTGCAATTAATGAAAGCAATTTTGCGTGCAAAGCTATTAAATTTTGCCATTAAAAATTTCCAATTTCCCTCGCGTCGGTTCTGTTATTAGCCGCGCCGTGGTGCGCCGGCTTTTTATTGGATCTTATTCACTTTTTATTATCCTTAATTATTTATGTATTTCTGTTGGCTTCTATCTCTACAACTTTGTGTATTTAGTCGTTTTGATAGTCACTACAAATTATTTTCTTTCTGATCATCTTTTGTAAATAAAACTATAATAATTTATTTAACCTTTTCTTGATCTTTAACCAAATCATTTACTTCCATAAGCAGCATGATGGGCATCTAAAATTTGATTACTCGCGTCAATTTGATGTTAACTTTTTTATCGGAATTCTTAATCGATGTCCCGCCGGAGCGAGTCATCAGTTGGATCACTAATCATTAAAAAATTAGGGTTTAAAAAAAGCACGATTCCATGAACGAAAAAGATATTCCGAGGATGCCGGACCTCGAGGGGGGTCTTCCTCAGATTTTCTCGACTCAGGAGAGCAAATAAAGCGGCGTGCGTCCCTCAGAAATTAATTTTGTTTTGTTTCATCGTCTGGAGTCGAAGCATTTACATTGAATGCGGTCGGAGGCTGGCCGTTTGTATGATATTTATGTAGGGGCCCGTAGAATATGACGTGCGCATTATTCATATCAGATACGCGGTACGGACCAGCTGTAGGTATGTTATTTTTACGGGTTCATCGGCTTGTCGTGCGTTTTCGATGGAAGAGAAAAAGTTTTCTACCGAAATATATAAATAAAACAGTTCCAACCCCGAAATGTTGATATTGATGAAATATAAACGTGTTACGGAAATTTCATTCATTGTAGACCTTAATATTTTATCACGAGTATTAGTAATATGATAAATGTTGCGAAACTCTTTGAAGTTGTCAACTATTTTAATTTTATGTTCGTGTAGATGTTGATGGTTTAAATGAAAACTGCACACATGTTGCAGTTAGTAGACTAGGTTTAAAATCGAATGCTATCAAATTTTACGAGGGCCCAGGGCGCCGTGTAGACGACTCCCATGATTGGATTCGCAACTAACTGCATTTCCTTTTACATTTTGCAACAACAATTTCCTGTAAGATCCATTTAAAATAATGTTGAATTGTAAAGACTTTCAAGCATACTTTAACTGAAGTACAGATGGTTTTGCCTCCATATATGGATAAAAAACTCAGTTTTAAATATAAAAGAGATGAGTAATCGCCTTGATAGGTTATGTTGATGCTGATTGGGCATCCAACACTTTAGACAGAAAATCTTTTACTATCCAGTAAAAGAAAACGTGTTTAAAATGTGTAAAGCGTAATTGTATAGAATGTTATTTCATGTTTTTCTATACGTTAGACAATTTACGCAAACTTAACAATGTTACTATCATCACGACCTACTAATAATTTCTTCTTTCTTTTCAGATCCAAAAACCAGTGACACAGACGGAGTGAGGTGTTACTGCAACACAGCACAATGTGTCGGAACAGGATACATGTGCCGTTCCCCTCGAGGTGGTGGCTGCTACAGTGAACTGCCAGCACCAAGAAGGACTCACCATGCTAGGCATGGATGTCTTTACCATTTAGCTGAAACGTATGTATAATAATGACAAAGTTAAATATATTTTTTCAAATGGATCTAATAAAACTCCTTCGAATCGTCACAATTTTTTCACATAAATAAGCATGAGCATCTTACATTGGATTTTTAGTCGACCGAAAACCCCTAATAGCTGTACAGAATGTATTAACTAAGTTATTGGATAAAAATTAAAAGCAGATTTAACATAATATTTAACTAAGAAAACAAAACCTAAACGACCATGGTAATAATTTGTTACTACTCTACCGTCTGAAAGTAGGGTTACTAAAAAGACCGTAACAAATACTAACAATAAAATATTTACTATATTATTATGCTTGTATAGTTGAAGCTAATTTGGACAATATGACTTCTACATAAAATAAATTTCTTACCAAGAAATATTTCAATCACTTAACTTTTGAACTTTACCTTATCATATCAAACACAATGTTCTAAACTATGATTTTGATTTGCATAAAAAGAATTTATGGGGAATACCACAAATTCAAATACTCAATACCGATAATTTAGTAGGTAATTGATTCCGATCCTCCCCACATATTTTGATAACGATATCTCCAAATATTCGATAAAAGGGGCTCCAATTTCTCTTCTTATCATAAAATAAATACTGATAATATCAACAGAGAAGGAATATTATAATTCTTGGTCATCACGACAGGGATAAAAGAAAAAAACGATCAAACAAGTTTTTAAAACTTAAATTATTTCCTGTGGATAGCCAATGGACATTTGAATTAACTAATTAGGTAAGATTGTTAATGCGCAGGTATATACGATACTCGAAATGACTCGAATTAGATGTAACAAAATTCCTTGTCCGATCGGACCCCTCTTGAAGATTTTATCGTGACCAATTACAGGTCCAATAATTAGGCAGTCTTCTTAGTAAAATCCAAACATATTATGGTGTAACAAGAGATTTAGTCATCGAATACAATATTAACTTATTTTTATCCCCGAACAGTAATAAATGTCAGCTTAGCAACGTCGTCATTTTTGAATACTTATTTAAATTTACACAAATTTAATGGAGGATTTCTATTTAAACCTTATTATTCTGCATTTTGTTGCTTGTCAGTTTTTATTGCTTTGTGATTATGATTTATTTTCGTAGTCATGTCTGTTACTTCTATTCGTTTACTTTCATCGTGGAATTAATTATCTATTCTTTTGTTCGTATCAGACAATGCATTGTCATCTATCAATTCTGCTTATCATGTTACGGGACAGTGGATTGATTTAGTAATATACCTATGTTCGTTTGAAGCAATCACATCAAATTACATATATCTTAAGAAACCCGAATGAAACGCTACCTTCTATGTGATATTACGGATGTTTAATTCCACGTCAAGGATCATTTTTTTCTTTGTTTGTTTATTTATCATCGACTTAAAACATTTCAATAGACCATTAAGGAATCGCATTTTTTATTATTAAACTCGGTGTGTTCACCTCGGTTATTGTTAATTATTCCGACGAAGGCGCGCCGCTGTCGGCTCTGTTTTTATACTCTGAAATTACCCGCGCGGTTGATTATCTTATTCGGATCGGCCCGGGCCGTGTTCACAGAACAGGTTCCAAGCAGGGGCGCATGCTGGCTTTTATTTGCTTTAAATAATTTTTGCTCGTTTTTGGCAATCTCCCCCGTCCATTATCTCGGTTAACGATCGGCGAGCCAGCTTCGTTAAGATTCGATCGAGTTCAAATTGAAATACGGTTTTATCGGCAATTAATATTGTTTGAGTTGTTTATGGGATGTGTTGCTCAGTGCTGATGAGTGATGTCGGATCTCTGTCCTCGTTCGCGGCGATAAGGCTGACGGGAGCTGGAGTTCAGACGCGGGTCAGGCTCCTAGATAGTGCAGCTGTACGGTCGCCGACCTCTGCTCAACGCCGTATTAAAATCTTCTCATAAACATTACTTTGGAGTATAAAGTTCTATGTGGTCTAACAATTTCTATCTAACATTTTGTTGATTGTCGAGAAATCGGTGCCCCTTTTATCAATTTTCTTTGTGATTTGATTTAGCTATCGTCAACTTTGTAAACGCTATTTATATAAATTACTACAATTATTACCGCAAATGCAAATAGCACTTCTATGGAAACATATTCATCTTCTTAGTTAATTACTTCATGCATAAATGCATTCCAGTTATTCGTGTTAATTAACCAATTAAATAAGAAAGCTGAAGTTTCAATCTACGGAATGCACACAAGATTTATACTTTGGAGATTCTGAATTTGATAGAACAATTTCTCACTTGCTTTATAAATTATTTTTTGTCATAATATTTTTTTCTACATAAAAATTGTGATTTAGGCCTAGTCGACTATTTATTTAGTTCGCCTGTGACCACGGCCGGTGCAACCTGGTCGAAATGTCAGGCAAAATCAAGGTATGATCGCGTTAATTCCCGGTATATAACCTATTAATTTATGACTGTCTATTTGTCACACAACCGAAACAACTGTACTTTTTTTTGTTTAAAGCCAGCAAAATGCATTACTGCTATTATGAGAAGCCAGCAAAATATATGACTGATGCTTTTGCAATTTACATGAGTACTAGCGAAAGCTCGTTTAAGTGTATCCTGCTTTCTGTGGGAATTTAAAAATATATATTTACTTAACTTTATTGACCACAAAACATAAGTTTGCATTCTCTACCAGTCAACCATTGGGAAGTGCAGAGATTCACGAATGCGGTTTACTTGTTGCTACTAACAACATTACTGAAAGTTAATTATGTACCTACTAAAATACTTTTGACTAGATATTTGACTATTATTTGGTTTTAGTTAAATGAATTTAATAATAATTCTCCCACATGTACAACATAATTTCTCTCTCTCTCTCTCACACACACACACACAAATCACACACATACACAGCGTATTTATTTACTTGCTACATTAATTTACATACACACACTTTTATTTTTATTTTATGTGTACTTTGGGAAGGAACCTGGTTTCCACGACACAGGGTATCCTAGTGTGGAATCCAGGGTAACAAAAACGGCGTTTTAAATTGTATAAAGTTCATCTATTTACTAAATAAGCCTGTAAACCTATTGTATAACTTTTATGGTAAATAAACTTATTATTATTATTAAAATTACTTTCTTAAAAATCTTTTCTTTTCGGATGCCTACATCATACAAAGAACACACACTCCAAGGTTTAGATCTCTACGATCAGCGATCTGGTTTAGACTGTGCGTTGATTGAAGCATCAATCATTAACGACAAAGCATTTTAATATGTTTAGTGTTTAGTTAGATTACAGGCGATTGCGCAAAGTGAGGCACTGCCTTTAGTTTAGTTTATTCAGCTACTTTATCGTAACTGTTTGTTTTTTGCGATTTCAAATCGCCAACATAAAATTGCAAGCTCTTAATGAGCACTTCATTTATTTCAAGAATTATTCATGAGCCATTCAATATAGTTACTTGTTGATAAGTAAACTTTGAATGTTTTATTTTTCAAACTTTTCCGTAATACAAAACAGTTTTATTTTTCTTAACTTCGTTTCTTGTGGTATTTTTACATTTGGTATTGTGCTAATAATTCTTTGCTTTACTGTTACATATTTTAATGTTTGTTATTACTTTTTTTACGTCATTCCGCAGGCAAACAAGCAAGCGTGATACCTGATGGATAAGATTACCGCCGCCTATAAACATCAGTAATACCAGGGGAGCACGCTACCAATGCATTGCAATAAGGCTAATAAGGCCAATTTTTAGCAATAAGGCCGCCTTGTTGCATTTACACTAGTTTTTAAGATTGTTTTTTTTTTGTACTTTTTCCTGTGTGTAATGCAAGTAAAGAGTAGGTATTCTATCTTCTATCTATCTATCTATCATTGCCTCCTGCAACGAAAGGAATAGGAAGCTTTTACGGATTTCTCACACACCGAACGAAAGGCATTGCTGCTTTACGATGATATTCTTTTGAGAGGGTGGTACTTCCCCGTGCTGGCCCGTTTTATAAATACTCTATCACGCCACATTATAACAGAGGTAGGGACACAGCGGATAATCCGCTCAAATTGGAGCAGCCCGTCTGGGGAAGGACCTCCACCTTACAGAAGATCGTAGCCAAATAGCATACCCGCGGTATTGCAAGCGTCTATAGGCTACGATGATGCTTACCATCAGGCGGGCCGTATGCTTGTTTGCCAACTTGTGGTATATAAAAAAATATTAAAAAACTCCCTTTGTTATCAATTATCATCGACACAATACAATAAAAAAACTCTTTATTGCACCAAACAAAAATTACATATACGAAAACTAAACTAAACATATTATTATAAACATAAATTATAATGAACCTAAAACTAAAAACCTTAAAAAATATAATAAAATAACTAAAATATATTATTAAAAGGAGTCCCTTTAGGCAAGGTTCCGAAGATACTGGCAGCGTTCCCCCTTTGAATAGCTAGACTAATTCTTTGTCCGAGGTAGCTGCCAGCTCTTCGGTCTCCTGTGATGTCGACTAACCTTTTTGCAATTTCCTTAAAAAGTCTTATAGCACAAGGACCCCACGGACCAAGGGTCTCGACAAAAGTTTAGAAGTACAATAGACGGCCTTATTGCTAAGCAAGTTCTTCCAGGCAACCTCTGATAAAAAAAGCAGACAAAATAAATTGGCTTACCTTGTGAATTTTTCTAATTATATTCTTTTAACCTGAGTTTCTGTACACCTCTGTTACATTTATATCCTCTATAGACCCATCACACGTCTAGAAATACCTGTGGTGTTTTGAGGGGGGATTACAATATAAGAACCATCAAACAAAGGCATATAAACTTGTCTGAGAAATTCAAGTGATTTTAATGATGGCTCAACAAACATTTACCGTTGTGTGAATATTCTTAGAAGTAATTATTAGGTTTTACTGCGCTCCACTACTCGCAAATATAGTTAAGTAATCTAACGTTTTGAATAAATAAAATGATCATCATATCAATCCATAATCATCTTGGTATAGGGATCTTCCTTCAATCGAAGGAGATTAGAGCGTACTCCACCAGGCTCCAATGCCGAGGCCCGTGTTTTATTAAGATGGCCACCGACTTGACTTAACCACTGTCATTCGTCGACTACAGCCAAAACTGATGTGCGTAACGTGCTCTCCGACGCAAGAAGCTCGAGACAACGAAGCCCATCCAAACTCTGGCTAAAGTCGACGTTGCTTAACTGGCGTGTACGTTTAGAGTGCGACACATAGCGGGCGACGCCATCGTTTAATTAAATTTTAATTGAAAATCAACGTAGACTGGTAGTATATAACGTAGTTTATTTTCTTTATTTAAACAAGTTGTAAATGACAAGAAGTGCCTGTGAAAGTCTAATTTCTGAAATAAACGATTTCATTTCATTTCAGACATACTCTGTGTTCTAACAAGTTGATTTATTTTATTGAGATTTTATTGAGCCCGTCTGGGGAAGGACCTCCACCTTACAGAAGATCGTAGCCAAATAGCATCGGTCTCGGCCATGTTGTGTTCCTACGGTGAGTAAGGTCTCCAGAGCTCCACTTGGGGGGGTTGGGAGGGTTGGCAACGCGTGAGTAATACCCCCGGTATTGCAAGCATCTATAGGCTACGGTGATGCTTACCATCAGGCGTGCCGTATGCTTGTTTCCCAACTTTGTGGTATAAAAAAAAATTGCTTTTTACCGTGTCTGCCTGCAAATATATTCATTCGTTCGAATATAACTGACTGAAAAAACCTGTCAAACAGCCTCACATAAAAAAAACTGCTCTAATTAATTTCAACCTCAAAAGTTTTAACGCAAAGTTATTTGCGATGCAAAATTCTTGAAACGTCTCATCAATAGAACTAATAGGCGAATATTTTCTAACGGACCATTTAAATACTTCGTTAAATATTTTGCTAGTTTTAGATTCGGTTCCCATGAGAAAACGTTGCGATCATTTTTTATCGACGAATTATACTAAATCATCGGATCAGATGGCTATTAATTAATAATATGCGATTCTTTGTTTGTTTTTAAGATCAAAATCGAATATAAAATAGTTTTATTGTCCTATCTCCCATTATTAAGTATTATAAATATGAAAGTTTATTAGAATGTATAGAGAGCGCCATAAATATGTCACAATAGTGACAAGGTGCTAAAGTGATAACATGTTTATGAGATTTTTGAGTGAACATGTCAACAATGTAATAGTATTGTAGACAATACCATGTTCACTCAAAAATCTTCAGTAAGTAATTAAAATGATATAAGTACAAGTGACAAGGTTCTAAAGTGACAACATATTATTTATGCCGCTGACTGTACATTATTCATCCTAACCATGAAATGAGCTTAACATATTGTTTCACCTAAAAACATTTTTTGATAAATATGATACACGTACAAATTATATCATTTTAATCCGGTATTTTGTGTCACCGGAAGTTTTCTTTGAAAAGTCTTTTAGCAATAAGACCGCCTTGTTGCAATTACACAAGTGTGTAAGTTATTCTAATTTATTGTGTAAATAAAACAAATTCTATTGAAAACATTCACGCATAATGATAAAGGTATTGACAGTGAATGAAACAAATTAAATGTAGTATGTCTGTGACGATTTTCTACATAATAAAACATTCTCAGCCAGTTTCTGAAACATTTTTATTTTAATTCCACATTAAATCTCAAGCTCTTTTAATATGTTGTTAATTTAAAAAATGCGTTTCGAAAACGGGGTCTGTCTGCAGATATTCAAGCATTAGTGTTATTTTAATGAAACCTTAATACAGTTAATCCATTAATGTTTAATGTCTTTTTCTAATATAATGGTGTCAATGAACTTAGATTACCTGTTAAGACATCTCAATATAACAGGGTCATATGGTGTCAAATTATTCGACATTAAATGGTATAAGATTAGTTAATTTAATATACCGTGAGAATGGATTCCGTTGGGTCATTATGTTCATTTTGTATTCTATTGACGTGTTATCTGAGATCGTTGCGTTCAGTTTTAACATTGGCTTTTGTTATCTTTTATAATGTTTGAATTTTATTAACTTAAAATAGAAAGTGTATAAATCAATTAATAAATACAAAAAATACTTCTTTCTTTTTCAAATATGCCTATTTCAAGCTCTTTCATATCGTCTTTTCTTATCCTACCACTTCAGACGACGACGGCAGATTTGTGCTAAGAATAACTTGTAAGAAACTTAGTACTTGCTACTAATAAATGGTATATAAATATAAAAATAAATAAATATTCTTGGACGAATTATACAACGCCAATTAGAAACAATGATAATATTGTATGCATGAAAAAGTAACAAAAATTCACACTGTTTCACACATCCAGACAAACTTTTACATTTATAATATTAGTGAGACATTTGATTTATATACAAACAACCTTAGTAAACAGCTATTGTATTGTGAACAAAATGAATCCGTCTCGAAGGACCATAAAATTATGTGTCGTTCTTAACTCTCTCAAAGCAATACAATGTGGAAACCTCATACTGAAAGTTTAAAAGTGGGTACGTATCATAAAATATACAATTGGCTGTTTATGTTATGAAGACAATGTACAAAAATGTAATAAAACAATACAAAAACACAATGTTGTCACCAATTTGTATACAAGATACTTGATAATCCGGATGGCTCTTCAAATATGTGTGGTCCAAATTATAAGCGAGCGCGGTGAAATAATAACGAGCAGCGCAGATGAAACACTATCCGTGACGCACTTCTAAACGAGCACGCAAGTCAAGCAACGCGACCGCAGCCTGTGTTTGGATGGGTTTCGTTATCTCGAGCTTTTCCATTCTTCGTAGGGCACGTAAGCCGTCAGTACCGGCTGTTGTCGATGGATGACAGTCGTTAAAAGTCGGTGGCCTTCAGGCGGGTTGAACACACTGGGCTCTGCCAATCCGCATCGGAGCAGCGTGGCAGAGTACTGTCTGATCTCCTTCGATTGAATGGAGACCCGTATCCCTGCAGTGGGATGATTATGAGTTGATGATGATGATGTCGTGTAAATAGGTATGCATGCGTGGTGCGCTTTGAGTCTTGAAAAATTTTTCCATACTGGTTTAGTTGTATTCGTAGTTACTTTTACGTTGAAAATATAGTACCTGTAATACAGGTATTCAAGGCCTACAATATTACAATACTCGATTCTATTATAGAAGCGTAACAAAAAAATAATACTACATATAAAAAGAAACTGGTAACCGCAGTGATTGTTGCCAAATGACATTGATAATAAAATGCCATGGCTTGCAAAATATTTAAATGGTAGTTACAATTAAAATTCTAACATACTAAATAAACATTGTGTTATTTCATATTATGAACTAGGTACCAGGTACACTTTTTTTTACAAAATAAATGTTTTTCATAATTTTCTTCTAAATTTGAAATTATGAAAAAAAAAAATTTGGTATAAAATAAATTACTCAATTGATCAGTAGACGATTTCTAGTAAAATGGTACAGAAATCGTCTGCTGCTACTGCGCAAGTCGAATCACGTGATACGCCAGTTCTCTGCAAACTTTGGTCTTTTATGAACAAATTAATATAGAATTACGATTTAACAAGAAAATATTCCGCTTTCTTATAACTTATACCATTTTACACAAAAGGGCATCGCGTTCTTAACATACTTACAAATTAAGAATTTTTTGCATCGCCAATTTATCCGCTGCGTATACGCACGCAAGGCTATACAAGTTTTTCCTCTTATACCATTGTCCGTAATTGATGCGTCCAAATTAATTTGTTTAAAAAAGTCTAATTTGTACCAACATAACATACAATTAGTATTTAGCAGGTAGTATTTGTTGGTTTTAGATTTTGTTTTCATTTGTCTTTTTCTTATGTTGATGTTTTTATGTTATTTTCTTTGTAAATCTCAACTACTATTTTATTTAATTGAAGGCTTGCTTCATCCATCTGACACTAACAGTTTTTGGAATGGTTTCGTTAATGTTTTGACAGTCTTTATTTTTTTTATATAATAAGAACAAAGATTTTTATGCCTATAATGCATTGTTATGCAACTTTGTAATAACATAGTAGAATCGTCCCGTCGACGAATAGGCTTTAAGGGAACCGTTTTAGATGCACATACAATATTAATACTATTGATAAATAAAATTACGAGTAAATCGCTTAATTTTTAGACCAGAATCATTATTTACGGCCGGTTACCTTCATTAATTGACTGTCTGTGGTACCACAAAATGCCTAAGGTTACTAATACCTAACTTTAAATGTTTCAGGGAAAAGGAAGCGTTGTCGAGGTGTCAGAATTCACCTATGGCGGGTGGATCGCCACCACTGCCCGAGCATTCGTTACTGCTCTGCTGCTTCAGGGACCTTTGCAATCACGAAGACAGTCCACAGGCGAGAGCCAGGCTCAACATGACTAGTGAATTAGGTGAGTAAATCCATCCATGTATCTCCATCTTAGTATAAGGTCAGTTGGGGTAAAACTAGCATACTTTATTCCAAATAAGCAATCTGGTTTTTATGCAGAAATTGTTAGCCCGCAAAATCTCCCATTGCTCCGTTCCTGGGATGATATACCTACGGGATAAAAACTATCCTAATTGTTAATCGGTGTTATAAACTATGTACTTATAAATACACAGAAAACACCAAAACTCGAGAAATGGTGGTAGTTTATAGTGGTATTTAACAAAGAAGGACAATATGTTGCAAATGACGTGACCCGCGAGAGCCTACATAATAAAGTATTTTTGATTTGATTTAAAACAAACAAATGCCAGAACAGAAATGTTTGTCTCGAGCGGGAACCTAACGGCCCAAGGATCACTACCAACGCATGAACGAGCTCTCATCAAATATTGTAAAGGCATATTTAAATCTTATAAATTATGCCTGTGAAGGTCTAATTTCTGAAATAAACGATTTCATTTCATTTCATATATAATAATACATAGTGACAAGTTACGCTCAGTTTACTAGAGAGTTGTAATTAACTGCCCCAGCAACTGCTAGCTAAGTGCTCGTTTGCATCGCAACAATGTGCCATTATGCACGCACTGTTAATTGACCATAGGTCTTAGGTACTAGTCATTATGGCTTTATACCACAGCACTAGGTTCTATTTAGTCGTTACGTAATTTATAGTTTCCATAGAAAACATTGTATGAATGGACTAGCGAACAATAGCGGATTTATTTTTTACATGCAATAGAAATTGCATTAAGTAGGAATGAACTTTTAGTCATATTTTCTTTTTTTTTTACCACAAAGATGACAAACAAGCATACGGCCCGCCTGATGGCATCACCGTAGCCAACCGCGTTGCCAACCCCCCCAAGTGGAGCTCTGGAGACCTTACTCACCGTAGAAACACAACATGACCGAGACCAATGCTATTTGTCTACGATCTTCTGTAAGATGGAGGTCCTTCCCCAGACGGGCTGCTCCGATTTGAGCGGATTATCCGCTGTGCCTCTCTCTCTCTTTTCTCCTCTCTCCATTTCTCTCTCTTGTGCCAGCTCCTTCACCTCTCTATAAAACACGACGCCCGCCTTTTCTTCACTTGATCCATGCAAGCTCTTTTCGGCCTGCCCCTTCCTCCTCTATCCGTTTTCCTTCTAAGATGTTTCTGATAAACCGCCATGTCTTAAAAGTTGTCCGACTAGTCTTCCATTTCCGTCTAGTTTCAATTTCTTTCATTATAGTTATCTCTTCCCTATCTCCGCAGTACTTAGATCCAAACGCAATCATTATTATTTCAAAATTGTTTCTTTACTTGTAAATAGTTAAGTGGTTAACCTTTTAAATGTTAACAGCCATTCGTGGCCATTATGTAAACATTTGCCTATTTATTTCCCATAGCTTACCAGTTCCAATTAGCGCCTCTATTGAGCCATAAACGAATTATATCTACAGAATACTATAAAATTATTCACACACACAAGCTATAAATTGTACATTTATATGTTTTTGTTAATTGCTAACCATGTATATGTTTTGGCTACGGAATTGCATGGTTTGGACATGGTTTCAAAGAATTAATAGAATTACTAAATAATTTTTTTACGGTCATTATTTTGTAAGAAGACTCGGGCGTGCTAGTTAGCTCATTAATGCCTGCGCTACAAAGGTTTAAAACAGGTTTAAATTCCTTAGTTTGAAAAGACGGTTTAAAACAGTGTAAAAGAGGTTTCATGCCAATTACGCTTGGCTTGGTATGGCATGCGTTTGACGCACGCAGCGACTATACAAACTGAAGTTTGGAATTGGTTTTTCAAACCGTGTAGCCTGTAACACCTAACCTTTGTGTAAACATGTGACTTATTTGAGAGTACATAATGTAATCTGTTCAGCAAATTGAAGATCACTATATTCAACTAGGAAAGATTCTAGCTGAATATTAGATTTTTTTAAAACGTGTTTAATTTATAAACAAAAGGACTTGTATTCTAATATTTAGCTGCTGGTCAGTAGATAATAGTTTGCCCCGCGGCATTGGCTCAATTTCTACAGCGGGAACGATGCGCAATTGTTTTGAACATTATACCGCACTATTCCTTTGTAAGAATTAAAAGCCCATGCAAGCTGAATTAAACTTTAAACGTTAATAGTTACAGTACATTACTATTTGGAATATAATAGGAGCTATTAATCGACCATTATAAATAGCAGGAACCTGTTCGTATATCAAGGGAGCAATATATCTGAGTACGCAGATAAATGTCTCAATAGATACCGCAAATAAGGCAATTATTATTTAGAATATATTTTATTCAGGAAAAAATATTACAAACCTTATACATCACAGCACTATGCTAATTTAAATACTAAAACACGTAATCTCACGAAGTTTTTTTTTAATAAGTTAAATTGTTCTAATATTAAACGAAATCAAGTGTGTTTTTTCAACTATTCCAAATGAGTAATGAGTAATTCCCCGAATGGAGCAGAGTATTGTGTCCGTGTTTTCATGCTAGGGTCGTTGGTAAAATATCGGTCCGGTTTGTCTCTCTTTCAGTTATGCGCGATAGTTTTGCAAAAAAAATCCATGTTCGGTCGTCACTGACAGTCCGTCACCGACCGTGCACTTGCCGTGGGCATTGTTTACATGAATTTATGTGAATAAATTCATACAAACGATATTCTCCGGTCATGGTATGTATGTCCGGTTCAATGGGCAGAGTCCTTTTTTACACGCGAATTTAATATCGATATGCGATATCTATTTAACTTTATGTCTTACTTGCAATATATTTGTGGGGTGTATAGGGGTACATTCTGAAAATATTACTATAAAACTTTATTGTATGTGGAATAGAGTCCAAATTTACATGACATGTAACATCCTAAGTTATCACCTGCGTTCAGACCACAGAGTACTATGATAATACGGCTCAGACAGGACCAACAGCCTGATGTTTTTTTCTTCATATATTTTGAATAATTCATAAAAGACACCCGGCGAGGGTAATTAGTTTTGCATATTACAAATTCAAGTGGCAAACTAACTTGTTGGTAATCGATTATAATATAATTATAACTAATTTCCGTTCCATTGTAGTTGGCACAATATTTCCAGTGAATTTCATTGATGGTGTGTTCAATCGTAGTGAAGTGATTTGTGATCAATTCACGTCTATTTCACATCGATTTTTTGCCCGCGACTTCGTCCGCGTGAAGTTCCGGACCCGTTCCCGTGGAAACCACGTTGAATTTCGGGAAAATGTATAGCTTATGTCACTCCCTGATAAAGTAGCTTTCTACTGGTGAAAGAATTTTTGAAATCGGTCCAGTAGTTTCGGAGCCTATTCAATGCAAACAAACAAACCAACAAACAATCAAATCTTTCCTCTTTATAATATTAGTATAGATATATATAAAATTCAAAGTCCTGACTGACTGACTGACTTAACTATATATCAACGCACAGACAGCCCAAACCGCTGGGTCTAGAGATTCGAAATTTGGCATGTAGGTTCCTTATAAGGACCGGACCGGATGGAACCGTACCGTACCGAGCCGTGCCGGACGGGAACGAACCGCACCGGACCGGACCGGAATTTGTCTCTGAAGAAAAATATACTAATTGTTAGTAGGCCACGCGGGCGAAGCCGTGGGCTGAAGCTAGTATTAGTATAGAAGTATAGATTAGATAATTGTTTTTAGGTTTTTTGCCAAGTATATTGGAATAGAATCTATGTACTTGTATACTATATTCTAAACAAGTAATAATGATAAAAATTTCAAAATACCTTGTTTCAATGAGATTCTTGCATTACATTATGTATGTATGTCTGTATGTGTACATATCCTAACTGGCTAGGGTTTGTTACAATGGGTATATCGATTACCAAAAGAATGCAATAATGGGCAATAGGGTTGACAACGTATGGTTTTGTGATAAGTTTTGTCTGCCAAAAATATATCCAGAATTTTAATATAATTTTTTGTAAGCCCGGTTTTTATTTAAATGTAGTTGCTTGTTCATCAGTTTCACTAAAGCTAGATTTTCAATGGCAAGTCGGAAAATTTCGCAAAAAACTTAAAACACCAACATCACAAAACCGCTTCCGTCCGACCCCCTGTTGATGGGGGCTAATTTGTTGCAAATGACCTCTAGCTTAACCACTTTTAAAGAATTAGACCAAAAACCTGTCACCTTGTATAGTTTGAATAAAATACTGTTTAACATCAGATATAATTCTTGTTTGCTTAAATTAAAAAAAAAGTTGATAGTACTCGCCAACAACGCGACTCACGGTTTATAAAACAATTGAAAATCGATTAACGTATGCATTAAGTAATAAGTGTCAGTTCGAACTTCGTTTTACGTCAACGAGCGCGAGTCAGCCTTGGAGACTATGATAGTAATAGTGATTTGGACAACCCTATGTTCCACGAGATTGCAAGCATGCATTCGATCTAATGTCACTAAACGTTATCGTTCCCGGTATCCCGGCAGCCCACGGAACCTTCGAGAATTCTAGATGCACTTTCTGAGAACCGGAATGCTTGGCTAAACGGAAAGGTAGACATCCGTGCGTTTCGATTTTTTAATCGTTTCACGAAAAGATTATAAGTTTAGTCTAGTTAGCGACTTTGTGAAATTCAATTTTATTTCTCAATAACTTTTGGTACTTTCGCGTTGCATTATTATAAACCAGCTTTTCCCCGCGGCTTCGCTCGCGCTTAATTTTATTACATAGATCTCGTTTGACAACAAAACAACCCATAGCGCGACTTGTGGCGCTATCTGTTGGCCGATATCCCATCTCATACAGCGCCCTCTATAGTAGAAAAAATATTTTCCCATTGGAACGACATATTTTCACGGGACAAAAAGTATATGTTGGGCTCTGTACCCCTAACAATATGTATGCAAATTTTCATAATGATCGGCTGCTTAGTCAAGCCGTGAAGGAATAACAAACAAACAAACTCACTTTCTCATTTATAATATTAGTAAGGATTAGTAGCAAAACGAGAATGCGATCATTACATACCTTGTTGCGTTTCGACCAGATTGCACTGGCGCACTTCTGCTTCTGTGCAACCTAGTCGATACGTCACGCAATAAATAACAAGGTATTCCCGTTTTATTAAGTCTCAATCTTATTTAAAATTGTGGTGGTGAACAAACCACCGGTGACCCAAATGCTGGCAGTTACTTCGCTAAACGGATCTATCGCCTTTCAGCGAGGTAACGCTGCCAGCATTTTGGGCATCCTACCACAGGGACCATGCTTTTTTGATTCTTGAAATTAGTTTTAAATTTTTATTCTTAGTTCAGTTTTTAGTTAATTTTGTTAATTTAAATCTCATGTAATTTATTTAATATTTTAAAAAAAATTGTTTAAATCAAATCGACGACTGAATTCATTGCGCAACTTTTAAACCTGGAAATACGTTTTTAGAAATATTTTAACACGTTCAATTATTATAAAATAATTTATTTATATGTAAAAGAACATAATTTAAATATAAAATTTAATTAAACGTCTAAGTTTCTACATTAAACGGTTCAGTCACTATTAAATGCAATTACATTAATTGCCTGTATTTAATTATTACTTAACAATTTTAAAATCCAAAGCAATTTTAATTCCGTTCCGTTCGGCGACCTCCGTGGCGTAATGGTTACCACGCCAGACCGCCACCCAGGAGGTCCCGGGTTCGATCCCCGGTCGGGTCATGATGAAAAAACGAACTTTTTCTGATTGGCCTCGGGTCTTGGATGTTTATCTATATATGTATTTGTTATAAAATATAATATCGTTGAGTTAGTATCCCATAACACAAGTTTCAAACTTACCTTGGGGCTAGCTCAATCTGTATGAATTGTCCCTATATATTTATTTATTTATTTAATTAAATAAAACGATAATAAATAAATTAAAATATAATAAAATGTGCGAACTGCTATTATACCACTCAATATCAATTGAGCAGAAAAATATATAATAAACACACGGCATAAATTTGCATAAAAATATATGTGGTTTTTCTGCATAATGTTTATCACTCAATGAAGAGGAAAACGAAATAATGGATAATGCATTTTGCATGATTCTTGGTATGCGCCGATAAGAATATTTTATGCTAATCATTGTGAAAGTACACACAGTCACAGTAAAGTTAGAAATAGTAAGGTTAAATTACAAATGACAAAAAAGGCCGTAACCGGTTTTCTTTCGCCATTTCTTTTTACCGGTGGCCATTTTGCTTGTGTCCGAAATGGTGGTAGTTTATAACGTACCTAGTTTATTTTCTTTATTTAAACAAGTTGTAAATGACAAGAAAAAGTGCCTGTGAAGGTCTAATTTCTGAAATAAACGATTTCATTTCATTTCGTTATCTACAAAATGTAAAATGCTCTTATTCGTAAAATCCATAAAAAAACACTTGATAAATTGATAAATCCCGATTATTTTTCCATTGTTTTATATTATGTGTTGTTTAAAATAATAAAATTTGAAACATGAAAGGTTCCTTTTATTTTAATTGTCATAAAATGCACTTTCTGTAGATATAATTTTGAAATTTGTACCGTTTTATACATTTTGAGATAATCGGTTAGAGATCGAGTCCAAGATAGCGGGTGGCTCTGTTTATTTGCTGTCCACTGTATAATCCATTCCACTACACATGTAACAAAAGCACCAAACAAATTATTTATTTTTTATTGACCACAAATACATAAGTACTGATATAGGCGGACTTAATGCTAAAACAATCATCTAATTTAAAAATATAAATCGTTATGAACTTGAATCGAATACAAATCACTTGATTGGAATAAAACACAACATTCAGTTACCACAAAATGGTATGGCAAGCTAATTCAAACACAATCGTTGAATCTCTGGAAATCTCATGCCAAGTATATTGGAACAGAATATAAGGTTCGGAATATAATATACTAGCATTTCCCCGCGGCTTCGCTCTCGGCTTAGATCTCGTTTGAAACTACACTGTTTCTTATTTTACTGTGACAATGTAAATATTCTTGATACAGATATCTCAGTACTATTTTGCATTATGCAATGCCTTTTTTGTGTAATGAACTAAAAGAAATGTTATTTCTCTCCCACGGAAAACTTTAACAGTTTTTGACGATGAATTTAGTCAGTTATAAATGAAACTGAAAAAAAAGGTTAAAATAAATGTATAGGTAATAATAAAACCAAAGAGTTTGTTTTTGTTTGTTTGCGCTTAATTTCTAATGTTAGTATTCTCGTCTTATTACTTTATTTTAAAAAAAATTGTTCCCGTTTTTTTTTGTAAATTAATCTTTGAAATTTGTAACTTTCAATCGTACGATAGTTTAGACTGTCTCCCTCACTCACATATCGACACTCGCAACTATTAGAAACCATCGAAAAATGTAGTAACACCAAATCCAAAGTCGAGCATTCACTGCCTAGTTCGTTATGGGTTCTTCTTGTTTATCGTTTGATATCATTCGATAAACAAGAAGTAGAAAAACACAAGTGCGTTCTGGCCCTAACACTTCTTATCACATAATATATGAGTTTATAAATCATCTTGAATGAATGTTTACAGTTTTCAGTTAAAGGATTTTCTGTTTTATGTGAATTATGATAAAGATTGATATTAAATATCAAAATGATACAATAGGAATGCCTTTGTGGCCACTAGACAATAATGCGTGTGCTTAACCTTACGAACTGTATTCATACTTGAGTACTAGGAAATGATAAATGCTATAGTGAATCTATGCTATTTAGGAACAAGGGATTTATTATTTGACAACAGGAAGTCTGTGTTCTCTTTCACTCTTTATAGGCAGTTTCTGAAATACATTTTAATTTTAATTCCACACCAGCGAAATCCGCGTAACTTCGTTTGCGTGTATTATGCACAGTACTTCATAAAACACCATTGACTGTCAGACTTTTGACCAAATCCTACGGGAATCGCGTACTCGGGATAAAAAGTACTCTATGTGTTAATCCAAGGTATCAGCTACCTATCTACATACCAAAATTATAAAATTGGCACAGCCATTTGAGCGTGAAGAAGTAACAAACATACACACAATGCCTTTACAATATTAGTTATTAGACAGGCCCGGTGGTCGAGTGGCTAGCAATGGCCACTTTATCTCAAGGGCCGCGGGTTCGAATCCCGCGCAAGGCAAACATTTGTGTGCATGAACATGTCTGTTTGCCTTGGTCTGGGTGTTTTCTATGTATATTAAGAATTTATTTACAAAAAAAAGTATTTAAGTATATTTATCAGCAATCTAGTACCCATAATACAAGCTTAGTTGCTTAGATTGGGACTAGATGGCGCTGTGTGAAAAAAAAATGGGATTAATTAGTATCAGCTAGCTCTCTTTTTTCTTGTTTAGTTTGAGAAATTGGCTGCTAAACTGCTGAACTAATTAAGATAAAAATCATTGAAAATATTTTAGCTTGGAATATAGTATTGTTATGACTAAAGTTTTCACGGTTACAAATTTTCCACATGCCACTTGGTAAAGGTAGGGCCACAGCGAACCGGGCCACATCGTTACTTTACGTCATATTAATTAGTATGTTATATTTTCAGAAGGAAATACAGTCGCCAGTGAGAGGGGAGCGAACTACAACGGCGAAGTGTGGTTCAAGGCAGCCACCATCGCCGTCCCAGTGTGTGGTGCCCTCATTCTGTTCCTGCTGGTCGCTGTTGCAGTAAGACTGCTAAAAGCAGATGCTTTGTTGCACGCTGATAGGAAGTTGAGGTATGTTTCTTCATTAATTTATTTTAGTAGTTTAAAATCGATGTACATAAAATGTCAATTGGTATTTTAACCAGTTGCATCCATGACAAACATGTCTATATTCCTGGCTACCTTTTTCATTGATTAACGCCATACGCTGATTCTTCTTCTTTTCATGTGCTTCATGCAATTAGTATCATGGTAGGTGGTGTATGACTGTTACCTAACGATAACAGTCGGGACTGACAGCTTACCATGCACTCCGAAACACGAAGCTCAAGTTTTTTAAACCCATCCAAGTATTGACTGGGGTTGTCTTTGCTAAACTTGCATGATCGTTCCCCTATGACATGCGCATTGAGGCCATCGAGCTCTTCGCTGACTGAAAAGTTTATTAAATAAAACCCATTATGCATATTGATAAATAAAAAAATAACCAAAAATTATTCTCCATTTCAGAGGCGGCTACATGTCACCACTAGCACAAAACAACTCGGAGGACGTCAAGAAAGTATGGGTCGGGACCCCTTCAGCCCCCCTCCTGGTGACCCCTGGGGGTTGTCTGGTGGCGGTGGAACGAGCACAACTAGTCGACGTACCCACCCAACAACTCTGTGATATACGGTAGACTGACGTGAGCGAGCGAGAAATCTCTTTGGCGGGCTGTACCTTGAAGCGAATTAGGTGGTTTGGTCCAATATATGTATAAATGCACCTTTAAACATGAAATGGGGTGAAAACCCACAGTAAACTGAATTTTAAAGATAACAGTCATAATTAAACATATTTCTTAGATTTTGTAACATTTTCTGTACATTATTGTAGCAAATAAATCTATCTATCTTGTACTAATTAAATGCAAGCATCTGGCTCGAAGGACCAATAATGTCCAAATTCAAAGCAATGTAGATGGAAAAGTAACATATATTATTATATTAAGTAAAGTTCAGGTTTGAAAAATCTGATTTCAATTTCGAACTGTGAATATATGACGAACGAAAGTCAAAGTTGATATTTCTTAAAATCCTTTTTTATCGTGCGTATTCCTTAATTTGCAGTAGTACAGTTTTGCTGTTCGCTAACAAAACAATTGAAACAAAATACTTCCTAACTTACCTATAATTAAAATTCACAGTTAAATAACAAGCGTTCAATTTAATTCGCCGATAACGTAGTTATACTTAATCACTATTTATACGTGACACGTCCAAACATGCTCGACTTGAAGTCCTTATCATAATCATAACATAGCTTACGATAGGTATGACTTAATATTTCTGAAATTTCATTAGTTATGCAATAATTAATATTACGATGGACCAAACCAAACACTCGACTGATAAATTATGAAGCTTCTGTTTTTATTATGACTTTTTTCGCCTTTCATTATATTACGACGCAGGCAGCTGCCAATTTCTTGTGGCTGGAAACATGATGATGACGACGACGACGAATGACGAATGACTAACTTATTTAGATTTTGGAAACATTTTAAATATTCTTTTCATTATTCTCAGCTTTATTCTCTACACACTTAATAAAGTTTTACTTAAAAGATATATTCAGCCACCTACTCGCTTGGCGGGTCGAAATTCCAGTGACGTCGACTCGCCTAGTGAGACGTAAGTCCACTGAAAACTAGTGGCACGTGGCACTGGGGAAATATGAAATCATGGTGGCATTAAATGTGTGGAAAACTTTATTACCTTCATTATGGATATGCGATCTATTTTCAAGATTAAATCAAATGTCATCACATATTTTAAAATTAAATAAAGAAATACTTTTTCACAATTACTACATACATTTTCTATTGAATACTTTATTACCGTAGGTATTTCTGTAAAAAATGTCAGATTTTTGCATTCAAAGACGTTTACCCCAGCGGTCAAGCTACAATAAAATTGTCCAAACAAAACAAATAGTTGCAGTCTGGCCCGTTTCGCATCAATAACAAAATTTAAACATAATATTCTGTTTATTCTCATTTCAAGTATAATTAAACTACTTTGAATGCGATAGTAAAAGTATGAATCTTCTTCAATAAATTGATCTCAAATCTTCTTCGCCTCTCGGTGCAGCCCGCGGTATACCAAATCTACCATGTGAATATTAATGTTTATTTACTTAATATAAGCGCTTGTGTTCCTTATATGTATGTACGCGGTTGTAACCTGTCTTAAATTAAAACTTTTGTATGAAATGTTATGTAGGTATGTTTAGTTAGTTACCAATATTTAAATATCCCATTTTATGTACGGATATGAAATGTGTCATGTAAGTCAGTTAACTTCAAGTTAAAGTAATTAAATCTTTTCATCGACGCCTACATTTTAGGTATATACAACTACATTTTTTTGTCTTCTATAGAAGACCATGAATAATTTTTTTTTTTACTTTTCGTGACATACTTTCATATCCTATCCCTGACAATAGTAACGATACGGAAAGAATAGCTAGTAAATAATAAAATTATAATCTCTAAGGAATTACACATTTCGCAATTTATATAAAAAGACTATGGAATTCATATCAGATAATAAAATGTAACTATCAACCGCAAACGTAAACACTGTTATTTTATTGTAATTAGGAATTATTAATTAATTTATAATATCGATATATGACGGAATGACACATCAATTTGGAGATAAAATGTACTACAAACGCGGGCCACATTGAGAATATATATTTTTTATAAGTTCTTATAGCTCGTCTCGGTGTCTCTTCCCAATTCACGGTTCGCAGAGTCAAATCATGCCGAGCAGAACTGAATGAACTTATGCCAGAGTTATAAACTTATAATGTGAAGAAGGATACCGGTTTTATACGATTATCGACATGACGTCTTAACACTGTACATCGTCACGGGCCACAAGGCACTTTTACAACATTTTTTTTACCATACTTATAAAATCGATATCATTCTGTCTCGACTTGCTTGCTTTTAGCTGTGAACAGGTTTCCGTGTGGCCTGCGCAGTGTACAGTGTGGCTCGCGTGGGTTACAGTGTGGCCCGTGGTTACTCGTTTACGTTTGAATATCTGTTTATCCAATGTACCAATAATAATTTATCGCTTGCATTTCCTTTCTTATGTAAATGGTTCTTTTGTAAATATAGCATTAATTAAGTTGTTACCTGTTGACGAAGAGGCGATTTCTGAAAGTAAAATCCATAGAAGGGTGTACCTAGTCTTTTTTATCTGATTTATTTGTTATTTTACTCTTTTTTTTACTTTTTTGTGACCCTGCATGGATTTTATTTATGGTCGATATGTTTGAATAAAATTATAAGTCATTAAAAACAGCACATTAAGTTAAAAAACGTCATAGAAAAGTGGCCAGTTTACGTGGACTTCATTGTAATTAAATAATTTTAAATGAATTGTTTAGGAAATGTTGCTTTTTATTTATGGTCGTTAAGTTAAAAAAATATATAAATCAATGAAATCAACAATCAATATATTTATTAAAGTTAAACATCTTATAAAAGTGGCCAGTTTAAGTTGTCTTCAATGTAATTAAATAATATTATTTTTAAATGAATTGTGTAAGAAAAGTTGCTTATTGTATTATTGTAAATATTTAGTTTTATTTTAGGATATCAAATTGGTCAAAGGACATACCTTATTTATTCCAACAGTCAAGTACAATAATAATATTACGGCTTTTATAAATTTTTTCCGTTACCTTTACTCCTAATAAGTGCGCGAAGTAGGTAACAGCGAGGTTCTCAAAGACATTATAAAATTATTAAAACATTAAATATCATGCCACTGTTTAACCCCTAAATTAGACAAATACAGATTAAGTGTTTCATTATTTTAAAAAGGAATTTGAGAAACTCGCTGTAAATGTTCTCAAAAAATCATCAAATAATAAAATATTTTTCACTAAAACAAATCATTCTTTGTTACATTAGGGCCTTTAGAGACTAGCTACTGTTAGTCGCGGTGATCGACGATTGTGTCATTTTTGACAAGATAAAATCGCTAAAAACGCCGATTGCCGCGTCTAAATGTTGCTAGTCTGAATAAGCTCTAAACATATTTTTTAATGTCGACCATAGCCAGAAATTGTCCTAGGAAATAAAGCTTCCGTAAGGTGCCTTACCTTTTGCGAGTAAAGATAGGAAATAGGTGCAAAATAATTAACTAAATACTCTTTAAATGTAATGATTATACCTGCGATCTTAATGTAAATATAATGTATATGTATAAAATTAAATTAATAAAAGAAACTATTTTATTACTGGAATTTGTCGTTTTTGTTTTATCATCATCATGGAAGGTGTAGTCTAGGTTTTCCCTGGCGTGCCATGTCTACTCATGTTAAAGTCGTTAAGTGTCCCGCGCAGGTAACAGTGTGGCCCGCGCAGATTTCAGTGTGGCCCGCGCTTACTCGTTTACGTTTGTTGGGCCATGTCAAAGCGTGAAGTGGTCCTTACAAGATCTGCAGCGCGTATGACCTTATCCAAAAAGGGGGTGATCCGCGGGTTTCATCGCAGAGTTACAATTATTTCAACATAAGCTCTGAAATATAAGAGAGAATGTAGCACTAAACGCTTGTTTTATCTTAGTAATCCTGGTATTGCAAACGTCCATAATTGCAGTTACTGCTTACCATCAGGCGGCCGTATACTTGTCTGCCACCTAAGTGGTTTAAAAAAAACTATTTTAAAAACATTCGCAAACAAATTAATAATTTTATAATATTTAGTTGAATATTAAAAGTCTATAATTAAACGATTTAAAACTACCACTACCACGCTATATGGTACGTGGTTCATTTCAGAACCTTCCTGCCCCAGCGGCTATTCTGCGTACTATGTGCTTTGCCGTGTCTATTAAAAATGATTCAATGACAAATAAACACAGAATTATGTAAATAAACATAAATATTACGACGGTTATTAGTAAAAAGGCAATCAAATAGTTCAATGCCAGTCTACAAATATAGCAATCTTTTTATATATTTTTACATCTTCGATCTAACATCCGCCATTACGGATAATCAGATCATAATCTTGTTGGATCATAATGTTGATGTTACGCAGCGCATTAATTAATTTATTATTGGAGTTAGACATTTATAAAATGGACTAGCTCGCCAGGTACCTACCACATCACAGGTATGCCATATGTTAACTCTATCCTAACTAATATTATAAATGAGAAAGTGAGTTTGTTTGTTTGTTATTTTATATCTGCACGTCTTGTTGACTAATCTGCCGATCATTATGAAAATTTGTATACATATTGTCAGGGGTACAGAGCCCAACATAGGCTTTTTTATCCCGTGAAAGTATGTCATTCTAATGGGAAAATATTTCTACTATAGGTGGCGCTGCAATTGCAATGTCGGCCAACAGATGGCGCCACAAGTCGCGCTATGGATTGTTTTGTTGT
Source organism: Endotricha flammealis (assembly GCA_905163395.2). Taxonomy (NCBI): domain Eukaryota; kingdom Metazoa; phylum Arthropoda; class Insecta; order Lepidoptera; family Pyralidae; genus Endotricha; species Endotricha flammealis. The sequence continues at coordinate 3,871,019 of LR990864.1, read as the reverse complement.
CAAACGAGCTCTAAGTCATAGAATTGCGTCAATAAAAGCGAGCGAAGCCGCGGCAAAAAGCTATAGAGGAGAGGATAAAATAGTAGAAGAAAAGGTGTCCCTACATAAACTTTAGGTTAGAAAAGTATATATGGGGAAAAAATCACATGGTAAACAATGAGTTTTTGGAGTGGTAGAGTAAATAACTATGAAACGGGCCAGCTTGATCTGGGACGTACCTACTTTCCCACGTGCGGCTTAAAACCGCAATGCGTTTTGTTCGACTTTGTTTGAACGCGCTCTGGAACTGCATGTTTGACATTGTTGGTATAAACTATTTATCGAGGAAGGCGCTATCGGGACAAGCCCAACACACAATACCACCGATATGTCTCCTGTGTAGCCAGGATCAACAACGGCAACCTCAGATTGACAATAAACGATGAAGCTTATTGCCCTCTGCCGTCCGGGGGAGAAAACTACAGCTGTCTTGGATTGGAAATTGGAACTCACAGCGAATTTAATCGGAAAAAAGATAGTCGGAGTAGGAAGTATTGAAAGAACTTTGTGAGAGACAGCAATTTGAAGCAAAGGCATTACACCCTAGTGAGATGGCAAATCAAGTAAGACTCGATTGCCGAGCACCACGGTCTATTGTTACAATGCTATGAGCTGTTGTTTACATTTTGATTCCAATAATATATATTGCAAAACCTTCTAAATGCCTGATAATTCTCTCTGCTCGCTATCAGAATAATAAATTACGCCCTTCAACTAAATACGAGGTCGGAATCTAACTACAGCATTTCGCGGGTAAAACTGCGGTATATAGTGTTTTATAGCATTAAAATGTAAGTAATTAAATGCCGAATATGACATTAATAAATTAATAGGTCATTCAAGGTTAAAATATCGATAATATCATCAAAGTTGTATACAGATCTATTGCTGTGATAACTTCATATTATAAATGGAGGTGATGTTTAAAAAAATCCTCATTATAATATAAATTTTTGTGATATTTGTGTTAAAAAGGTAAGAAAAAGAACTAAGTTTAAACATGTAAGTAATTAACACAAGTCTCAAGTTATCTCTTTCTTCTTCTCAAATATGACAAAGACAGCATCAAATTTAATTTATTTTTTATTATGCTTTAGAATATATTAAGTAATCATTATATTTTAGATACAGCCAGTTTCTGAAACGCATTTCGATTTTAATTAGACATTAAGTCCTAAGCTATCTTTTCTTTTGTAGTTGACAGTGACAGTTATATTATAATGTGTCATTCAAAGTTAAAGTCAAATATTTTTATTCAAATAGCCATATTACAAGCTCTTGCGAATCGTCAGATTTTTTCCTACCACCAGTTCAGACGGCATATATTTTTTGTACTAAGAAGAACTGGCAGAAACTTAGCACTTGCTCGTTTAAAATGATTTTGAACAATCCGCCGTCATCAATATAGCATTGTATTATAGTGAAGGGATTTTTGAAATAGCTTCAGTATTTTATTTTATTCATTACCAACTTATACTAGGTCATAGAATAAGTAATAACCCGAGGACTAGGTACTCTTTATAATTTTAGTGTTCTGCGTAAAAAAATGTAGGTTTAATTTAATGGATCATATTAGTCACTTAAGTACTTAGTAATGATTGAACGATTTACTAACAAATTGTATATATTTATTGTAGGTTTCATATAAAACTGGACTATCAAATAAATAGAGCTTATTTTGTATTCATCACAGGTTCCTATATTTTATGAACTAGTTAATTCGCCTGGCTCTTATCCCCTTAGACATGTGGCAAACGAATCTATTATATTATAATGCTATTTCTTATACTAAAGTTGGCGAATTAACGAAGTTTAAATTTAAGTGACGTGATTTGTCCAAATTCTATAGTTTCCGATAAAAATGCATGTTGGCCAGAGCCAGAGAAAAACCTTATAATGTTTAAAGTGTGTTTATAAAACATAACATGATGTAAGTAGTAATATTTGAAATAAAACACAGTAGGTAAGTAACTGAAATTTGTAAAATAACTGTGCGTACTTTTTTGATTAAAATATAACTTATCAAAAATTAACTAAGTAGATATACGATGAATTGCTAAAAATTATTTCAAAAGTTAATGACATATTATATTATGACTGTCATTGTCAAACTAAAGAAGAAAAAGAGAAAAGAGATATAATGTGGAATTAGAATTAAAACAGGCTTTTAATGCGAAATTGTTTTACGCAAACAAAAATATAAATTAAACAAACAAACCGACATAATGTAGGCAGTAAGCACTATATTATAGTTTGCAGACATTGAAACAAATTAAATAGAATTAACGACGAGGTAAATATAAATTGAGCCAATTGAGTACGTGTTATTTATTGCTTCGATTAAGTCATTGCAAGTAAAACTTAACTAAAGTTCAAAATTAATAAAATATATTTTTTAGATCAAAATGACTAAAGGAAAACCAAATTCTATTCCCAAGCGTCCCGAAGGAAAAGTGCAAAATTTCCACCATCTTACATTTTGGGTAGGAAATTCTAAAACTGTAAGTACCGCGTGCTATCTGTGTTGTTATGTGTGTGTGTGTGTGTGTTATCTGTGTTGTTATGTGTTGTGTACTTCCTGGTCAAACCAATTTCATAAATGCTCTATGACTTCAAAAAGTTTTAAAAATAAAAATAAAAATTCGTCTCCAACAAATTAAGTAGGTATTTCATGTAAATAACAGCAATAACATGGAACTGGTGTATTTTGTGGGAGACTTGGAGTTCTAAACTAGGCCAAAGCCTGTATTATAGGTTTTGTTAGTATTTCGTCCAGTTAAATATCATCATATAATTATCATATCAACTCATAATCATCCCACTGCTGGTATACGGGTCTCCCTTCAATCGAAGGTGATAAGAGCGTACTCTGCCACGCTGCTGCAATGCGGATTGGCAGAGGTCGATGTTTTCAAACCGCCCTAAGGCCACCGATTTGGCTTAACGACTGTCATCCATCGACAACAACCGGGACTGACGGCTTAACGTGCCATCCGAAGCACGGAGAAGCTCGAGATAACGAAACCCATCCAAACGCTGGCTAGGGTCGTAGTCGCTTAACTTGCGTGTTCATATTAGAGTGCACAGCGACGCCATCGAGCTCCTCCAGTTAAATTTACAAAGTCAAATATTTTAATAAAAAAATAAAAGCTCTTCGGAGTGCTCACAATTATTTCCTACCAGTTCAGAGGGCAGATTTTGTTTCACAAATAAAATAACGACTAAAGATGAATTATTTATTTTATTTTCCAGACTTCAAGTTATTTTGTAACTAGGTTTGGTTTTAAACCTGTGGGAATTCGAGAGTCAACACCAGAAAGAGCGGTGTTGTCGTACGCCGTCAAACTTAATCAGGTAAACAGCGAGTTGTACAAAAACTGTGTAATAAATAAATACCTACTAAATTTCTGTGAAGATACTAAATATTGGTGCTAATTCTGTTGTACATTTAACTAGATTATACAAATTTTGACAGGACTAGAAGTGTTGCTATCCTTGTCACTAATTGTAAACCAAGGAAGGACAACAACACCTTTGGTCCTGTCAATTAGTTTAGTCTAGTTAAATGTACAACAGAATTAGCACCACTGTGAAAATAAATAAAGTAAAAAACCTTTTAAAAAAATTCAACAATATTTTTCATAGTTTAGGCCCCGTTGTTTGATCAGTAGTTAAGTATACTAATGGTTAAAAATTGCTATGAATTTTAACCATTAGTATACTTAACTACTGATCAAACAATCGGCCCATAGTCTTAATTTTATCTTCTATACATCAGAGAATAAATAGATAGATAGAATTATGCTTTATTTGCAATTCACAACAGTAGGACACGTATACATAAATATAATTTACAGACAAGTGAAATTAAAAGAACACTTATTGCTAAAAGCAATCTTTTCAAGGCAACCTTAGGGTAACGAATAGTTCAAGAATACACGCTCTATTTCTTCGAAATATAAAATGTTGGCTAGTTCTATTCCACATAAATAAACAAAAAGTCATTTTTTCAGATATTACTAATATTTGAATCACCAACCTCCTCAAATGGTGAAATTAATAAGGAACTCACAGCACATGGAGATTTCGTGAAGGACGTGGCATTTGAGGTTCAAAACTTAGATGAACTGGTGCGAAAGGCCAGGGAAAGTGGCGCGGATATCGTGAAAGGTGTTACTGAGGAGAAAGATGACGAAGGTGTAGTAAGATATGCGGTTTTGAAAACGGTAAGGAAATAGAAGTTTTAGAAAATTTATGAAATGTGCTTGCACTAGGTTTTTTTTTCTTGACGATGTTGTGCAAGCTAGTGAAGCGCTAACGGGATACGCTTCACCAGCAACATTGGTTTTACGTGGGCGAGGTGTCAACCCGCCACACAACCCCCGAAATGCTGGAGGACCACACCCGTCGTTGGTCAGCGAGTCCATCGGACTTAGCCGGTTAGTGTAGCTAGGCTGTACTAGCTTGCACTAGGTTAGGTACTGGATATCACCCTCTCACAGAATATCGGAGTAAAGCAGCAATTCGTTTGGTTTGGTGAGTAAGAGATCCGGAAGCCTAACTAATGTTTCTTCTCTCTGCGATTTTGTTGGAGATTTTTTTTATGGATTGTTTAAAGTGATCGAGACTTTTCTTGGCTATATTATTCCTTGTTTCTCGGGTTGGGTTCGGTGTATCCCATCCCAGTAGCCTCCCTGTGCTGCGCCCCCATGAGGGGCAACTGGGAGATCTTTATAAAAAATATTATAGCAAGGGTTTATGTTGTGCTGCACATTATGGATCAGTACCTACTTTGACCGATTCAGAAAACATCATTTGAAATTTTGAAATTTTGAAATATACTTTATTTACTTCTCACAAAGGTTAGGTTACAAATTACAAATTTTTAAACATACTTCTATGTTACATTAAACTGTCTTTTATCTGTCTTTGTGAGAGTCTGGAGTCTGAAATAGGTCAGAGACCCGTGTTATAATCATTAAGTACTATAATGTTTTACTTATTATAATAAATAATTAATGTGACTGTGTGTAAATATACGCGTGAGTGTGTCCGTGTGAGCATATGTGACTAATAAAAAATGTACCAGTTAGCGTCCAGCAAAGGTATATTATATTCATGTAGTGTGCTGTGTATTTATTTATTAAAGCTTGTTTTACTTATTTTATGGTTACTAGTAGTTTCTCAGTCTCGTCATATGATAAGTTTAATAGCCACTTTATTACCTTCTTCTTACATGTGTATTTTGTGTTTTGATAAATGCCTATATTTTTATTTGCTGTATTGTATAACAAGGGCCCCAAAAAACCGTAAAACCTATGAGCAAAAGAAGTTTTATAAATACAATTTGGTTTACAGATATTGTAGGATTTGCGTTTATTTATCAAGACGGGGTCAAAAGTGATATTTGCATGTTGTTTCAGTATGGTAGTAAGTACGAATAGTTGACGAATTGAAAGGACTTCATTAGATCTTTTTAGTTGTCTTTTCTAATTGGTTTTCAATTACAGTATGGAGATAACACACATACGCTTATTGATCGCTCCAAATATTCTGGCACCCTACTACCAGGTTATAAATCTGTTGAAGAGGACTTATTGGAGACACTGCTGTAAGTTTAAGATCTGGTTTATTTGACTAGCAGACCTCCCCAGCTCCGCACGGGTTTTTGTAAGGATCTCAATTAATAATAATAATAATAATATAGTCTATGTCTCCCGCTGATAGTGTAACTTCCCAAGAGTGAAAGAATTTATCAAATCAGTCTACATGTTTCGGAGCGTATTCAATTGCAAACAAAACAATAAAAGCGGCTTTTTTGTTAGATTTATTTCCTCTTTATAATATTAGTATATGAAATGAAATGAAATCGTTCATTTCAGAAATTAGACCTTCACAGGCACTTTTTCTTGTCATTTACAATTTGTATATATGTATAAGGAAAATAAACTACGTTATATACTACCACCATTTCGGACACAAGCAAAATGGCCACCGGTAAAAGAAATGGCCAAAGAAACCCGGTAACGGCCTTTTTTTGTCAAGCAATTTTTTCTTTCACTCGTTTGTTGCAATGTTTATGTAGGTACATTTATACGAATAAATAAACAGATCCAGGTACATACATACAGAAATCAGGCACTAAACGCGGGATGTCGATCCAAATAGCGCTATGGTCAAATATAGATAAAGATATTTATTTCTCAAAAAAAACTTAAATTACATGAGAAATTGATTGCTTCATAGGTTTAGTGTTGATGTACAATATCTAATATCAGTAGTAAAAAAGTCGCCATTCAAGCGTATCATGGGTATTATAGGTTCTACACTTCGATATGGCGTACTTCTATGGGGAAACTCCTGTCATATAGATCGCGTTCTCAAAGCGCAGAAACAATGCATCAGGGGCCATATGCAATGTTGATCAACAAACATCATGCAGACCTTTGTTTGTGGAGTTAAAAAATTTCACAGTTCTTTGCATATACATTTTTGAAACTTGTGTATTCGTTAAGAACCACCATACACTGTTTACAAAGCGGCAGGAAAACGTGGGGTACAGTTTTAGGTATCCAAACAGACTCAACATGCTCCCAATGACCACATCGGTTTTTAGCAACAATAGCTATCAAATGGCTGTTAGGATATATACGTAGGTAATTCGATAAGTTTTGAGACAAGAAAAAACTATACAAGATATTTACAATATAAATTTAATTTTTTTTAGAAATACTCTCCTTAATTCTCTATACAAAGTTCCATTCGCCTTTCGCCTAAACCAACTAATAAAACACTTTTGCCAGTCTTGATGAAATAGGTCCGAAATCGCGACTTCGTCGGCCGCCACCGCCTCTTCGGCACACGAAAAAAAATTGTCTTTTATTTTTTTCTTGATTATCGGGAACAAAAAGAAATCACAGGGAGCTAAATCAGGACTGTACGGTGGATGGGGCAAGGTTTCAACACCGGATTGCTCAAGAAACGCCTTTGTTCTGAGGGACGTATACGTATGTGACGAAGCGTTGTCGTGATGCAGCATGATTCCCCGAAACCCAGTCTTTGGTCTTCCCTCTCGCAGAACTTGAAAAGCTTTCGGCAATGCTACTGTTGTACAAAGGTTGTACACCATTCCGAGTTAACAGATCTATGATTTTCCAACATTGTTGTCGATACATGCTCGCTGCGAGAAAAAAAAACTAGTCACTATTTTTTTACCAACGTTACGAGGTCTTTGCGTTTTGTCGGCAACTTTCCTTCTGAAAAAACCCATACTGACGACTGTCTTTTATTTTTCGGATCATATTGATAGATCCACGTTTCGTCGCCTGTGATGATTTCCGAAACACGTCTTGACGTTCCGTTTTCAAATCGTAGACGCATTTAGCGGCACCAATCCACACGTGCCTGTTTTTCAGCGTCTGAAAGCAAACGCGGGATCCAACGACAACAAAGCTTCCTCACTCCAAGATGCTGATGCAAAATAATGTTAACGCTCCCCGAACTAATGCCAAGAATCTTCTTGATGTCCGAGTAAGTAATTCGGGGGTCTTCTCGCACCATCATTTCAGTAGACCACACATTTTCTGCAGATACTGCCGTTTGCGAGCGACCACTTCTATGGTCATCTTCGAGGTTTGTTTTACCCCTTTTAAATTCACTGAACCATCTAAAAACTGTTGCTCGAGATGGGGCAGACTCTCCTAACGCTGATTGTAATCATTGAAGGCTAAGTTTTTCAGTCAAACAAAATTTAAAATCATAAAATATCATAACACGCAAATGTTCGCGGTTAATCTCCATCGTTGCAAAGAAAAACGCGGGAACAGTCGTAGTAAAATGACTGGAACATTATGTTTTTTTAAACCAGCAACAAACTGGCTACTTGCGTTCTATTGTTAAATAAATTTGCTTTTTAAAAATATAAAATGCAAATGCGTTCCATTTTTAAATTACGTGTATCTCAAAACTTATCGAGTGACCTACGTAACAGACTGGGCGAGGATATAAAGTCTCTGTCTTTGAATGCCTATAAAGCGAAGCTGAAAAACTGGCTAATACACAACTGTTTCTACTCCATTGATGAATATTTTAATTATTTCAAATCATATTAATTCTGTATACTTGTCATTAATATTTCATAATTTAATGTGAATTAATTTTTCATTTCATAAATTTTCTACTACCTATTGAATTTGATATATTTTGCATGCCAGAGTCTGGTTAAATGTGTGAAACTTATGACATTTTCAAATATCTGTATCCACCACATTTTTAGCAGAATAAAGTTATTTGTATTTGTACATCAGCAGCGTCCCGAACATAAAGTTTTGTGAATTTATTGTTATGACAAAAAGACCGTAACTGGTTTTCTTTCACCATTTCTTTTTACCAGTGGTCATTTTGCTTTTCTTTCCGAAATGGTAGTAGTTTATAGAGTAGATTAATTACTTAAATAATTTAATACTGTAATGTAATCATTGACGAGAAAAAGTGTCTGTGAAGAACATGGACCTAGAAAAAAAGGCAGACGGAATCTTGCTAAGAAAGAATTGAAGCACCCTAATGGCGGCGGCGTAACTATGTGTGAGTGTGAAATGGCTAACCGGCACACACACATTCACAACATAGTAAGCCGGCCGGTTCGTATGTATACGCGAGGTGGCTTACTATGGGTGCTTCACTTTTTAGTTTCAGTGATGGTGTCCGCCTTTTTTTCTAGGTCCATGGTGAGGAACTACTACCTCTGAATAAATATTTTTAATTTGAACTATGAAATAACACTGCACTGTTGATGAACGCACAACATTTAACACACACTGCAGCTTAGAAAATATTCCGCGGTAACAAGAACAATGTACTTAATAATTCTTTAAAAAAAAGGAACGAACAAACAGTTTTAAAAATATTAAAAACTTACGGTAGCACGCATCAAACAAAATGTCCGTAAATAAAAAACTATTTTTTTTCTTTTCAGCCCTCCAACGAATTTAATGTTTATAGACCATGTGGAAGGAAATATGGCTGATGGCACACTTGAAGATTCTGCTGCGTGGTATGAAAGAAATCTCAATATGCACAGGTAAAATTTATTGTTAATATCACAATTAGTATATTTTTTCCTAATTTTATAATTAGGACTGGTGTTTATACACCAGCCAGCTCTAAACTCAAAATTTAATTTAATAATAAATTCCATGTATTGTGGTAAAAATGTACAGAGTCTCCATCTATTATCTATAATAGGAACAAAGAGCAGTAGTGTTCTCTACACATATTTTTTTATTTTATATTCAGATTCTGGTGCGTGGACTACAAACACGATTTAGTTCAATTTTCGTGTATAAACTCAGCATCTGTCATCAATCGCGATGAGACTGTTCTTGTAAGTATTTATTTTATATTAAAACTTTATTTCCTACTTAATAAAAGTATTACAAGATTTCATGGTGCTGCCATCTATTGTAAATATATGGCACTATTTTTAAGACAAATTGCTCATACAATTACATACTAAGTACATTTTTTATGTGATTTTTATAATTTTGGTGATTAATATCACAAATTTAAAGATAATTTAGAAAATTTATTTATAAAAAAAATACCTACCTACTCAAAATGTATACTCGCCTATCTTTCTTTTAGTACTTTTCCGTTTTAGAAACAATTTATGATTTGTATTTTTTTTTTCAAAAATATTAAGTTAGCTAGCATAGAATAACACTGACCAGATTTAAAAAACGTATTATAATTTAATCGAATTTTAGTTGTACTTAAATAAAACTCGGAAATACTTTATACTTTAAACAATCCTATAAATAAAAATACTTTTTGCCACCACGAGATGTCGCTGTTCTTGTTTACCCGATTGCTGAATCGCGCTAACAAAGTTTTTTCGTTCGGAATGACCCGATCTCGATGAACACATTACGGTATCGCTTCTCGGCCTTTTGGCTAAGATCAAAGTGTAGTATCTGTTCTTTTCAGCTTAATATCTGAAAGTTCCCTCACTGAGGGACCAGTATATTAAACTGATTTTTGTAAACAGACGGGATGTTCGGGGCTCGCTCCACTCCCGTCACGGGTCGGCCCGGCATTGCAGTGCCGCCGGGATCGGCCCACATAAACAATCAATCAGTCTAGCTAGCTAGTCTTAATTAATAGCAGTGCCGCTATGTGTACTGTACTGTGTGTGTGTTGCTTTATTTCTCGAATCGAAATAATACTCTATTCTCTAACTAATCGCTAAACTACAACACGTTACGTGATAACAGTCATATCTTCTGTTGGCTCCGCCAATCATAAGGATTAATCCCCGACCCGCCAGGCGGCAAGTTGGCCGCCATTCCCTTCTCAAAATTAATACCGTAGTGCTGTACAAGATATATTATTATGTATTTTATAAATGTTTTAAGTAATATATATAAGTCTCTTTTGACAACCTCCGTGGCGTAATGGTTACCACGCCAGACCGCCACCCAGGAGGTCCCGGGTTCGATCCCCGGTCGGGTCATGATGAAAACGAACTTTTTCTGATTGGCCTCTGGTCTTGGATGTTTATCTATACATATATGTATTTGTTATAAAAATATAATATCGTTGAGTTAGTATCCCATATGACACAAGTTTCGAACTTACTTTGGGGCTAGCTCAATCTGTATGAATTGTCCCTATATATTTATTTATTTATTTGTGTCATTAATTATAGCTCTGTCTCACTTTTGAACATAATATTGTTAATATATAAATCGGTTTGTACGCTAACCAAATAGGGCAAAAACATAGTTGAAATAGTATTAAGTACATATTATAAAGTTTCAACAAATTAGCATTTGGTCACTAATTTTGAATTAAAGTACACAATTAAAATTTTAGTTATGGAATGTAAACCTATTCAGGCGTTTCAGTATTTTTTCTAATTTTTTTTCGCACAATGTAGGGTTCTAGTGGGATTTGAGTTTTTTTATTTTTTTATACCACAAAGTTGGCAAACAAGCATACGGCCCGCCTGATGGTAAGCATCACTGTAGCCTATAGACGCTTGCAGTACCGTGGGTATCACTCACGCGTTGCCAACCCTCCCAACTCCCCCAAGTGGAGCTCTGGAGACCTTACTCACCGTAGGAACACAACATAGCCGAGACGAGACCAATGCTATTTGGCTACGATCTTCTGTAAGGTGGAGGTCCTTCCCCAGACGGATTATCCGCTATGCCCTACCTCTTTTAATGATGTATGATAAAAAATTTTCGAGGGAGTCCGGGGACAAATCTTTATATCACCCAAATGTCCGGGGTTTTTGAAATTTTTGTCCTGGGTCTGTAATTTAGCTGATGGCAACCCTAGCTATGCCCTACCTCTCTTTAATGATGTATGATAATTTTTATCGACTTGCTCTTCTAGCTATCAATGAATGAAGCAGCCAAGGGTCTGCGCCCCACCAGCAAAGCCAGCGAGTTTGTGAAGGCATTGGGATCTTCAGGCGTTGAACACATTGCGCTGTATACAGACGACATTGTCACGACGGTTGGTACACTTTTCCACTTATTAAACAAATATTTTTGTTGAAAGAAATATAAACTAATAAAACATCTTATAAGACTACTAGTTTATCAGAAGCATCTTAGGAAGAGAGCTAGAGGGTAGAAAAGGGTAGGCCGAGAAGAGCTACCATTATTATTATTTTATTGTATGCTTTTTGATCTCGGTCTAGAATTTATAGACCGGTATATTGATGTACACGGGCCAAGGCCTAGGCCAAGTGCACATCAAATTTCAGATTAAATATCACTGAGAGTGAGTTTGTGGTGTGGATTGTGGTGCAGTGAGTGTGTGTGTTCAATTTGGAGGAACGGCCTCACTAAATGGCAGGTATTAAATATTACCGCTTTCTGTAAAAGGATGTATACCTATATTACCTATATGACATGGGAGATTTAAAGTTATAAGTGATTAGTGCAGTTGTTTAGGTACTATCCCCGTGGTAGAGAGGACTATTGGAACTATTGTAACTGTTTTTAGATGCCAGAGGCGAATTATCTCATCCTTTATATTATTATTATTTATTTATTTTTTGTTTTAAATCTCCTAATGAGAAAAAAAAAATTATTAGCATAAAAATTATTGTTTTCTTTACCCTGCTCAACGTTTTAATTAAAGAATTACCTTGTTCATCTCTGTCATTGATTGACTTTTTTACTAAACGTACATTGGTCGCCACTAGACTCTCCTAATTAATATTTTTGTACAGATGCAAAACTTAAAAACACGTGGCGCGGACATATTACCCTGGCCTTCAACATACTACGACTTAATTAGAGAAAAGTTGAAGGACAGTACAATTACTGTAGCAGAGACCATAGACTCGTTGCAGAAAGAAAACATCCTTATAGACTTCGATGAAAGAGGTTATATGCTACAGGCGTTTATGAAACACGTGCAAGCGAGACCTACTGTCTTTATAGAGATTCTACAAAGGAGGAATCATAGGGTAAGTAGTCTCTTTTACATATATCTCTTATTGTGGTATCATAATGTTGTCTCCTATCTATTCTTCTATACTAATATTATAAAGTAGAAAGCTACATTATCAGGGAGTGACATAGGCATCGAAATAATATTACTACGTATAGAAATGACACCGCGAACAAAATTTTTGTCCCCATACGTTGAGGCCAATAGACATCAACTCGTTTATGACTCGTTTAGAAACTTGCCGACGCTCATCGTGATTGGTCCTCTGATTTATGTTAAAAAAAATAATTAAAAAATGCCGTCATGTTCAATAAAATCTTGCAAAAACCGTTCAACAGTAAGAAAGAAAGATAGCGGCGTCACTTATCATCGGTAAGTATACAAAAAATTAAGTAAAACCAACCAAAACAATTTTTTTTCATTATTTTCTATTGCATCATGATTGCATCCGCCATTTCTATGTGAAAATCATAGATTATCAAAAAGTAATCGTACAGATGGGATACGTAGGTACTAAGCGTGAGTCAATTTTATAATATAATTTAGGTACTTATTTCTGAAAAATTTTTTGCTTTTTTTTTTAACCGACTTCAAAAAAGGAGGAGGTTCTATGTTTCATTGTTTTTTTTTGGAGGTCCGCCGATTACTCCTTCAATTTTGGACCGATTTTCATAATTCTTTTTTTTAAATAATATGTAATTTAAATATTGATTTTTTAAACTATATTTCCAAAATATTTTTATATAGTAGGTAAAAAATACGTAAATGTGGATAAAGTTACTAACTAAGTAAAAAAAATAGTTTCTAGAAAATAAAAAGAAGGAAAACGAAACAGCATTTTAAATTTCGACCAACCGTTTTCGAACAAATAAAATTTCATTATAAAGTTAGTTTTGATTTAATCTCAGTTTATTTTTGACTAATATTTAGTTAAGAACAAAAATTTAATGTAGCTTCCTACCTATAAAGCTAATATTGTACCTATTTTCTATTAAGTTTATTCTATTAAGTAAAATAAAATATTGTAATAAAATAAAATAATCAATTAGATGTCCAATAGGCAGAATATAAACAAAGCGTCGCCCCTGCGTAGTAATGTCATATTCTATGACTGGGTCGGGGGCGGGGCCAGGGAGGGGCACGCCCCTCACGGCCGAACGCGGCGCCAAAATTTGAAGGCGCTGTCATTTCTATACGTAGTAATATTATTTCGATGGACATAGGCTATAGTTTTTCCCGAAATTCAATATGGTACCCACGGGAACGGGTCCGGAACACTAATTTTGACAGGACCAAAGGTGTTGTTGTCCTTCCTTATTTTACAATTAGTGACAAGGATAGCAACACTTCTAGTCCTGTCAAAATTAGTTTAGTCTAGTTATATGTACAACAGAATTAGCACCAGTGTCGTAATAAAGTGCTTTGTGATTGATTCATTTCGTCTATATTGTTTGGAGCTTTTTTGCCAAGTATAGCGTAACAGACATTAAATGTACTAGGGAAATTTTAAAAACTACATTTACCTTTGGAAAATTACTGCAAACAAGTAAACAACCTGACTACAAACAAAACATGACTTGTTATTTTGTTTATTGAAACAAGATTTACAATTAAAATGACAACTTGTTTATCAGACTTAGGATTTGCGATTTAGATATTATTGCGCGTAAAATATAATGTAGTAATAATTTGATGGTGCAGAAAAAAGGTTTTTAGATTTGTCAAATATTATTAAATGGAGTCCTAGCGCTATAAGACTTTTTAAGGAAATAGCTAAAAGGTTAGTCGACATCACAGGAGACCGAAGAGCTGGCAGCTGCCTCGGACAAAGAATTTAGTTCAGCTATTTAAAGGGGGAACGCTGCCAGTGTCTTCGGAACCTTGTCTAAAGGGACTCCTTTTAATAATACCTATATTTTAGTTAAAAAAAAACTGCTTAATTTTTTTTACGGTTTTCGCCATTTTCCAAAAATTTTCTTTGCGAGTTTAGTTGTTTGTTGCACAAAATGAGTAATTAAATTGCTTAATTTTTTCGCAACTGTATTAATAATAGTTGTTCAGTACACGTGCGGAACCGTCATTGCAACTTGTTCCGACTGTCAACCCTCACCTCTGGCTGCGCCTCGTAATGAAATGTACTATTTTTATCTTTTTATTTTTCTGCTCTAGGGTTTCGGCGCAATGAACTACAAATGGGTACTTGAAGCCATCCAGCGTTTGGAAACAAACGGCTTGAAAGAAGTTGAAATTGAGAAGCTGAAGCTGAACATTGAAGAAACCGAGCCGGCTGAAGCTTGAAATTTAACATAAGATCTTTGTAATAGATAATAACTAAAAGTAAAATATGTAAAAAATATTGATTAGTTTAGTATAGTTTATTAAGATTAAGAAAAAACCTTTCCTTATGTTGCAATGCCCTAACAACAACGGGGCATCACGAGAACTAACATTTATGTTTAAGATCTGATTGTTATGTGATAGATATAGATATTGTTATATGCAATAAATATATGTATTTGAATTTTGTAATCATATTCTTGAATAATAATGTACGGATAATATATGATTTCTTTAAATGTAATGTATAGCAAGTGTAAGTGCCCTGTAAAATCATTAAAAAAAAATATTTTGTGCTTTTATTAAATTTTTCATTTATATTAATTTGTGTTTATATTGTATCTGAGCCCATTCGGCATTCATCAGCCCTTATCTTCAATAGCCCCTAACTTCAACAGCCAAAGCCTTCAACAGCCCTGTAATCCTGGGTATCGCTACGTTTTATGGAAACAAATTAATTCATTAGTTCCAATGCGTTGTCCTTTTTAGGGACATCGCAACAAGGCTGCGAAAAACCACTGGTGACCCAAAGCCTGGCAATTACTTCGTTCAACGGATCTCTATCGCCATTCAGCGAGGTAACAACGCTAACGTTGCTAGCTATTTTGGGCACCCTGCCACAGGGACCATGCCTTTTTAATTCTTAATGTTAGTTTTTATTGTTAGTTTAGTTTTTATTTAGTTTCTATTTTTATTGTTAGTTTAGTTTTAATTAATTTCATTTTATTTAGTAATGTATTGTACCAATAAATAAAAATATGCTAATTAGTTTTGTTCGTTCTCTGGAGTCCTGCCATGAAATTTTTAACACTAAACGTTTGGGAAATTCTTTATCCCATTCTCACTTAGAACCTTAAAATGTTTTTGTGTACCATAGAGTATCGTGTACTCTATAGCCTAATATGTGCTTGAACGTTGAAACTACAAAAAACTGAACTGGAGATAGAACAAAATCAAACTCTTCTCTATAAAAATTCGACCTTTCCATAAAAGTACATACCATTCTATGGAAAATTCTTGATTATTGCGCAATGTTTTGAAATACCTACAAAGGTATGTAAAGTGGTATGCCTCGTACCGGATTCGAACGGCAACTAACGTGGGGTAGAGACTGCTACTGCCTTTATACTATTTTTATAAACGAGATACAACACAGAGGTGTAGTGAAGTATAATATTAGAGAACCCACGCGTGTTATATCGATGTAAATATACTATACTATAATGTGGTAGAAATTATGATCAATATCATAGATTAATTAAAAAAATCTAATTCCTTTGTATAATTTTAGGGGATTGTAAAACAAATGGCTTTCATTGAAAGTAAAGTCACACTTATTCTGTGGTAAAGTGTAAAATTAAAACATGACACTTCGAGTCTGGTAAAAATTAAATTTATATTAATCTGTAACACTTATTTTCAAAAGGACTCTCAAAATACTTATGATATAATTTCTAAAACATAATATTTTTTCTCATTTTTACAATAACGATAGCAAAAATAATTAGAATAGTAATAACTTTCCTTTTTTCCCAATTAGTATTATTTAACGTTTGTCTAGAAAAAAATAAAGAACCTGCCTGTCGTTTGGTGTTTAGGTCAGTATTTTTAGATGACGCCTCGCCACCCCGCCTCTGTGCCGACTCAGAACTTCCAGTTTTATCACATTTGCATTTTGTTTATCAACTGGTCGGCACAGTGGTTCGGTGTGCCGCGTGCCTTGGACATACTTTTTTTTTATCATATTTTTTTTTGAGGAGCTCGATGGCGTCGCTGTGTGTCGCACTAAGACGAACACGCAAGTCAAGTAACGTCGACCCTAGCGAGTGTTTGGATGAGTTAAGTTATCTCGAGCTTCTCTGTGCTTCCGAGGACACGTTGTGCCGTCTGTCCCGGTTGTTGTCGATGAATGACAGTCAGCAAGCTATTGGCCTTCAGTTCAGGCGACTTGAAAAGACTGACCTCTGCCATTGTCAATCTTCGTTGGAGCAGCGTGGCAAATTACGCGTAATTGGAGCAGCGTGGCAGATTACGCTCTTACAGCTTTCGATTAAAGGGAGACAATTACATTAATTTAATATAGTCATTCACAAAAACCATAATAGGTTTTAAATAGGAATGAGATTGTGATAGAGATGAGATGATATTTATTTATTTTTGATTGATATCTCAATGATAAACAAATAAAATTCGAATAGTTATGTAAAGCTAATAAAAAATGAATAAATATATTTTCTAAGTAAATTTAGTTACTTCAAAATTGTGTCCAGTGTTTGAAAATTTCGGTCCATTGTGCTTTGGCCCCCCGTGCAAGCTAGTAAAACAACTATACGATATGGTGTGATAGAAATATAGCTAAGGCTGTTTCTACATTATTTCGTATCGATTACTTTCGTACTAATACAAATTTAAGAGTTTGTATGTGTTATAACTGTGAGGAATGGGAATCGAAATAACACGGCCGTATTTTATAAGTTCATTTATATTCGACTGACGCAACTGCCGTCCACTTATAACTACCTCCTTAAAACGCTATAATAACATTAAAAATACCCAACTATAACAGTATGCTTTGGTTAAACTTTGTCTTGGAACCATAATCTCTGGAACTACAAGTTCTTGAAGAAAAGAAGGTTGGGTAACCCAACTAACGACTAAATTATCTCTCTAAACATGGGTGTAGAATTTTGTCAAGGGATGACAAATATATTTGCTCCTATGTTATATGAAATTTTTGTGTTGTGTGGCGATGCGACAGATCACACCACAAGGCCTATTCCACGCAAATCGCACGTAATGTGCGCTTTCATCTATCGACAATTGCAAGGCGAATGCTTGCATAAAAGCAGATAGAAAGAAAATTGAGACCATGACCATTTTTGTACCATGATTGCATGAAGCAGCGTGGACATAACAAATATGCAAATTACGCATTTGAATAATGCACTAACTAATGCATAAATGATACTTCCGGCTCTAGAAGTTAACCGAAGTGAAATAAAGTGGAAAGTAGAAGTACAAAGTGAAAAGACAAAGTAGCCTGTCAACACAACTCTTTCTTCACTCACTCTTTCTTTCCTTGTCGCTCAATTTCGAGGGAATGTAGAGCCAGCACATAATACGTAGTAACTATTTAGGTATTATGTGCACACTGCTTTAAAACCTGGTTTTATTATTAAACGCAAATGTTATTATGAATACCAGATTCATAGCGTGAATATAAAACCGATCGAAACACACCTGTTGATTCAAACGCCACTCAACTAACTAAACATATACTCGTCATATTGTTTACATATTATTTGTGAATTTTGTGAAAGGATTTCTTTTATATAACAATGGTAAGTTAATTGTTAATATGTACTTAACACACAGTGCAACAGATGCTGTAAGGAACTTACTAATTAATTATACCTATGTATTTTCATATTTTTTTTCACTTTAGACTCGTGTGTAAGATTATTTTTTGGAAATACATAAGAGCACCGTTTAATTTTTCTTTTAAACTAAAAATATTTTTTTATATTAATTTTGAAATAATTAAATATACTAACAAAAAAATATATATTACTGAAAAAAATAATTTTTAATTGTATTTAATTAATTTAAAATTAACAAGTTACTTAAATCAAACATTTAGATTAAAAGGATTAGACAAAATATACCTATTACTTTACCCTAAGGTCGTCTGGAAGAGATTGCTTTAGCGATAAGACCGCCTGTTGTACTTTACCTACCCGTTTGTACTTTTAATTTATTGTTATTTTTTGGTGCAATAAAGACTATTGTATTGTACTTTTTTTAAATTCTAGACTACATATACAGACAAAGGAAGGAAACCCGACAAAGGGAAGTTCCTAGCGTTTGACCATCTCACATTTTGGGTGACGAATGCCAAACAGGTATGCACTTACCTTTTTATTAGACCAGTCAATGGGTCTATCATACATCACATCAAATTATATTATTAATTATTTTTAGGCTGCCAGCTATTACATCGCCAGGTTCGGATTTGAACCACTAGCATATTCAGGATTGGAGACCGGATCAAGGAAGATAGCATCACATGTCGTTTCATTAAATGAGGTAAACTATATTTCTCTAAAATGAATGGTAGATGCTAGCTACTACTATGAACTAGTAGTAAAGTGTAAAATTGAAAATTTTAAGAGCCCTTTAAATATATTTTCTTTCTTTCTAAAGTCAGCCAATGAAAGAGGTAAGCAGGGTTGCAAATATGATCCAAGTTTTCCGAATATTGCGTGAAGGGATATTCTTGAATTTATATTTATCAATAGTACTAGATCATTTTAGTATCATAAGGAGACTTACATTATTAATATAAAAATGTTCTTAGTTCTCTACCCTGACTTCTTCTTAACTCTTTCATGCATGGACAATAATGAAAGATTGACAGCATCCGCGTGGCAAAAATTTACGGCTTCTTCAGACTAACTTACATTTAGTCGATCAGCGATTTCTTTTATGCCCGGTTTCCACCAAAGCGGAGGGGAGAGATGTCTAATTGTTCCATACAAACTGCCGTTCGGCGGCGCCCGCTTGCTTGTGTGCGGCACAAGTTTCTATAGATAAATTAGACATCTCTCCTCTCCGCTTTGGTAAAAACCGGGCCTAAGAAGTTAAATGCAACGAAAAACAGGATAGAATATATATAGCTATAAAACGTCTAAAAGTAGTTTGAATAAGACCTTACAAATCTTACAATACATTCGTCGTGTGTATGATAACCCTTCAAAACTAGTTTTGAAACTGCGACAAAAAAACCAGACGTCTTATATCCTTGTTCTTTATACAGAAAATTATGTTTAATTTAATATTACATTATGTTTTTATCTGTTGTCTTTGATGATGACGTAATTTAGGTATTATGTCTTATATAATAACCGTAAAATATATTTAACAACAACAGTACTTTCGACGTGAAGGGAAAACAATAAAAGTAATGAACGGATTGATATGTTTTTTTTTATTGGGAATATTAAGGTCTGGAGAGTGACCTATAAGGCTACTTTTTTCCCACGGGATAAAGAGATTCCCATGTGAAAAATTATTGTCATTTTCCTTTGACCACACGGGCGGAGTCGCAGGTAACAGCTAGTCGTTAATATGTGTAACCATGAACATAATCCAAATTCTGCAATTTCCCAACAGGTTGCATTCCAATTCCAATCTCAATACGATCCCGAAGAGACAGAATTTACAAATGAAGTAGCATACCACGGTGACTTCGTGAAAGACGTTGCATTCACTGTGGAGAATATAGATTATATCGTGGAATATGCCAGGAAACAGGGTGCGGTCATTGTCAAAGATGTTTGGGAGGCGAAAGACAAATATGGTACAGTGAAAATGGCTGTTTTGAAGACAGTAAGTATTTACATTACTTTACCAAATACTACTTTTTACCAAAAATCCCCATAGCGGATACCTAACAGTTTTTAGTGGACTCTTAGCAATAATGTTGCCATCACCATTGTTCAACTTATAGGTAATAGGGCACATAATAAGGGCTTATATAGACCAGCAGCGGCACGCCACACACAACTGCAGCTCGTCTGATTGAGCCCATAGATACCTTAGTAAGGGGATAATTTACAACTTACGTATTAAAAACTTTTACACTTCATGTAATTTTCTTTAACAATGACAGGGTTAACAAGTCCAGGACACTCGTTTGATTGCTGAATACAAAGAAAGTAAAACGTAGATAACACTGTTCAATTGTTTTTGCTTTCAAAATTCAATGTTTTTAAGAGAGGTAGGGCACACACAACAGATAATCCGCTCAAATCGGAGCAGCCCGTCTGGGGAAGGACCTCCACCTTACAGAAGATCGTAGCCAAATAGCATTGGTTTCGGCCATGTTGTGTTCCTACAATGAGTACCTAAGGTCTCCAGAGCTCCACTTGGGGGGTTGGGTGGGATGGTTGGCAACGCGTGAGTGATATCCCCGGTATTGCAAGCGTCTATATGCTACGGTGATGCTTACCATCAGGCGGGCCGTATGCTTTTTTGCCAACTTTGTGGCATACATTTTTTTTTAATAATAATTAATTTTACAGTATGGAGACAATACTCACACACTCGTGGACAGAACAAATTACGGTGGAATATTTTTGCCAGGATACGAACCACTGCATAACGACCCTATTAATAACCTATTGTAAGTACCATGAGCATCATCTATCTTCAGGCCATGGCGTTTCGAAATGAGAGAACTAAAGGAGAAAATATTCAGGATTACACATTACTTCTTGTACTAATATTATAAATTAGTAGTTTGTGATGTTATGAGGGGGAATTCTATGGATCTACTGAACCGATTTTGAAAATTGTTTTATTAATAGAAGGGGTTGTGGGTGAAAGTCCTTGCGGTCGAAGCCGCGTACAAAGGCTAGTATACAATAAGAAGACAAAACGTTCGACATCTCATTTAAGAATAATATTATTTTTTAGAAAGTATCAATGTGATAAATTTTAAATTATTTTTCAGGCCACAAGTAGAACTCGCTTTTGTAGACCACGTGGTCGGCAATCAACCAGACAATGAAATGGAGACAGCAGCATCTTGGTACGAAAGATGTTTACAGTTCCACAGGTAATAATGAACGTTGCATAAATAATACTTAAGTAGGTACCTACCTAACCCAATTTGATCCTTGGTTAGAAAAAATAGGTGTTTCTTTAATAATAGAGTCATAAAATATCAAAGGCGGAAGTGTCCACAGATTGGAACTTCTCGTGAGAGGAAAAAAACCCATAATTTGGTAAGAATCAATGTGGCGGGTATAATTGGCGGGAATATGACGTTTAACAAGTCACGTGATCACGATTTGGTGCGAAAACTCGACCGTTTACAGGTAGTAATGCCCAAATTTTGATAAATAGATTGGACATTGCCGGGTTTGATAATACACTGGTGGACATTTCCGGTTTTGATCAAGACGGTATGGACAAAGCCATCTTTGATATGACTCCATACTGAATGCTGCTCTGTGATTGGTTGCTGTGACCTTTCGTACCACGTGGTCCACTCTTTCATTGGACGAAGCCATCTTTGACGTTGATAGTCATGGACAAGGCCGACTTTGTTGTGAATGATGACGTTTGAAGTGTAATGTAAAGGGATAAAGCTGGCTTTGATACAAACTTATTTTAGCCATAGACAATATGAATACAGACAAAAAAAACTGCATTCAAATCTCAATTTTCACCTTGGGTGGACATTGCCGCCTTTGATATTATATGACTCTACTTAACTAAAAAAATAAATTTGAGTTTAACTATTACCTACTTTTTTATTTGACCCTTCCTTGAATTTTGGCAACTTTTGTTTCCGTATAAACTCGTGTGACATCAACTCAGAAAAATCATTTAATATATTATTGTATTATCATTATTTTATATTACAAATTGTACTTGGTGGAGTGGAGGCCTATGTCCAACAATGAACTTTTTGTGGGTGAGTTGATGATGATGATTCTTCATTTCAGATTCTGGTCAGTAGATGACTCACAAGTATGTACAGAATACTCCTCATTGAGATCGGTGGTGATGGCGAATTGGGAGGAGAACGTAAAGATGCCGATCAACGAACCGGCAATTGGAAAGAAGAAGAGCCAGATCCAGGAGTATGTGGAGTACCATGGAGGTGCTGGTGTCCAACACATCGCTTTGAACACTGATGACATTATTAGTACGGTAAGTGTGAATATCAGAGAGCCACGAATCAACGAGGAGCTCGATAGCGTCGCTGTGTGTTACGAACACGCAAGGCAAGCATAGAATAAGTACCCGAGGTAGAATGGATACTCTCCGCCCCGCACCGGACCGAGTTACCGCACCCCGGGAGCCCCTCGAGGAGCCCTCAGTCGCAAAGGTGTGCGTTTAGTGAACGAATGTATATACGTGTGCGCGATCGAATATTAACACGCCTCTTATCTGTTCATTACCAAATTTGGTCATCGAGCGATGCACCGGCAATGCGCGGGCACGCCGAAGCATCGATTAGCCATAGTGATCTTAATGCCTCAAGAAATACGGTCGAGAATTCTATGTAGTCACTCCCGAAATCCGTTACAGTGCAATTATTAATTTATATGGTTTTCAATATTCTAATATTAGTTAATATAATTGGAATATTACGTGTGAATCTAATTCACAACGTAACAGTGTACAGACGACATTGGCTGTAGTAGAAATAGGTAATTATTTCACGCGCGTTGTATGGTGTCCGGACTGTGACGCAAGTAAAACAACATAGACCCTAGCCATTGTTTGTATAAATTTCGCTACCTCGAGCTTTTTCTTGTTTCGGAGGGTACACGCGTTGAGCCGTCGGTCCCGGCTGTTGTTCTTTAAGCAAGTCGCTGGCCTTCAGCTGGCTTTAAAACACTGGCCTCCGTATTGGAGCAGCGTGGCAGAGTACGCTCTAATCCCCTTCGATTGAAGGGAGACCCTGCAGTGGAATGATTATGGGTTGAGATAATAAATAATCAGGTGATTAAAAAAAAACTCATGTTTCCAGATTAAAAACTTACGGACCCGTGGTGTAGAATTCCTCACAATACCATCCAAATATTACAAGCTGATACGTGAGCAACTGTCCCATAGTAAAGTGAAAGTGGCAGAAAGTATAGACGTTTTAGAAGAACTCAATATACTCATAGACTATGATGATGATGGATATCTGCTCCAGATCTTCACTAAAAACACTCAGGATAGACCCACTTTGTTCCTGGAGGTTATACAGAGGAGGAATCATAACGTAAGTAGAAGACACGGATCTTACCTCAACAAAGCTTTTTTATAGGTACCACTAAGGTGGCAAACAGGCATTCGGCTCGCCTGATGGTAAGCGGTCACCGTTTCCTATTTACGCTTGCACAAATTGTAACATTTTAAAACATAGATTTTTGCTCCCACACTGAATATTACAATTTGTTCAATAACGTTATATAAGGTTTATTAGTGAACTTCCTTTTAACACATGACTATACATATAGGTTACATAGGAAATAATGGTCTAGTATTCAGTAAAAAAAAACAAATGTATTGTAGTAGGTACTACAATACATTTGTTAGAAAAATGTTGCTTACTTACTACATAAAGCCATCCATATTCACTGAATACTAGACCATTATTTCCTTGTTTAAACGATCATATGTAATGTACATAGTCATGTTTTATAAGGAAGTTCACTAATAAAGTAGGACCCTATATACAAAATGAAAATTTTTACACCAACCAATTTTTTTCTATGTAGGTATAAGGTATCATTAAAAGACCCTATTTATGAAAAAAAAATGTAGGTAATTTTTAAAAATAATAATATTTTCCCGGGTTGCGCGCGCGGTGTCTATGAATTTAGATAACTTTGTGATGCTGTGACTTCATATTTTAGTACTAAGTGATAGTAAAAGAAAAAACACATGTATATAAGCTGTATATCATGATTTTCACAACAGATAAATATATTTGATGGTGAAAAAAAAACCACCTGCATATAACATCGGTGTAGGTTACTATGTTTCTTAATATCTAATAGCAGTTTGGGGTGGCTTATGTACTGCATTTATTTATTTATTTATTTATTTAACTTTATTGACTACAATACAAAGTAATGATACAATTGGCGGACTTAATGCTAATTGCATTCTCTACCAGTCAACCATTGGGAGTGCGAAAATACACGAAAGCGGCTATGGTTTTTAAAACATGACTACTTATATACATACGTACAAACTAAAATTATTATAATAAATACATAAATAAATACATATATAAATATATATAATACATACAAATATATAATATAACTGATGATTATCTGAGACAATAAAATAATGTTGATGATGATTAATCACTTTGGCAAGCTATCGAATAAATGGGATCGTACTCTTTTTTTAAAAATGAAATTGTTATGCGTGTCTCTTATATGGTACGGCAGCGCATTCCAGAGTCGTGAAGCTTGGCGAGTAAAAGAATAGGTCATGAAACCGGAACGAAAAAGGGGAGTGAAAAGTTTAAGGGAATTATCTGAGCGAAGTTGAAGGTCATGGGAGTGACAGAGATATTTAAATTTACATTTCAGATATTCTGGAGAGTGAGGGTTGGAAAGTATAGAAAAGAGAGTGCACAACATCCTCTGTTGTCTGCGTTGGCGAATTGGTAGCCATCCGAGTTTCGACCGAAATGATGAGATATGGTCAAATTTGCGGAGACAGAAGATAAATCGGATGGCATTGTTAATAAGCCGGTCCAGCTTATTGAGGAGATCTATTATTTATTGCATTTTTTTACTGTATAAAATCTATTTACAGGGCTTTGGCGCCGGCAATTTCAAAACATTGTTCGAATCATTGGAATCGGAACAAGAGAGACGCGGGAATTTATAAAGAAGTTGGTTAATGCAAGATTTTGGATATGTTTAGCCCTAATCCAGCCCTAAACCGAGGTTAGTAATGGTGGCGCAATTTTTCAATCCTTTATATTGCGTGAGCCGCAGTGGAAGTAGGGGTAAGAAGGGAGGAGAGGTAAAAATTTTCTTTCAAAATAAAAATGGTTGGTTGAACCGTAAAAACTATAAAACAATCATAAATAGGTACCTACTACAATATGTTTTCATTGTTCCCAACCCTATTCAAGTATCAAAATTGAAATGGTCGTGTACGCCTGGATAAGATTCGCTCATACATAACTAGTTGACGTGCCATAAATAGTTTCTATATTTTATATTCAATCGTAAACTTGTTAAATGAAACTGGTTTAACAACTTTGATTAGATGTATAAAGTTCTTTGTATACAAATAGCTATTTCAATAAAGTTTTTTTTTATATTGAGTTTTTTTATACAAATGAAAACCCAGGATCAACAACTGCGACCTCAGATTGACAATAAGCAATAAAGCTTATTTACGTCCCGGAGAACCTCTACAGCTGTCTTGGGACTCACAACTAATTAAATCACAAAGAATTTAGATGGAGTATTAAGTATTGAATGGTCCTCTCTAGCAACTACGTAACAGACAGCAATTTGAAACATAAGGCATAATAAGCCTAAAGTCGTTGATGTGTGTAGATGCACCTTTTATAAAATAAAAACCATTTAAAAATTGTATTGTTTTATTTAATTGTCGATTGACATAAATACATCGTAACACCAATTAGATCTTGATACGAGTATGAATTTATTTACAAATATTTATGTGACAAAATGCAAAACACTCAACAGTATTGTAAAATTGTAATAATAAACTGCTGCGTTTAGGCAAACAATCTTGTTTATGCAAACAATCACGGAACTAATGGGAATAATACTTGCGAAATACACGCATAACCTGAGATACATGTGTAACGAGAAAAACATGTGTGACGTGGAAGAAAACGCGTAACA
The DNA here is from genome assembly GCA_905163395.2 of Endotricha flammealis. Taxonomy (NCBI): domain Eukaryota; kingdom Metazoa; phylum Arthropoda; class Insecta; order Lepidoptera; family Pyralidae; genus Endotricha; species Endotricha flammealis. The sequence continues at coordinate 3,844,755 of LR990864.1, read as the reverse complement.
TGTAAAACACACGGAGTGTAAAACATGCGTAGCGTGAAAATACTTTTTCACGCGTAGCGTATGAACACACACAGTACAGGTTGAAGTGTACGAGAAACATGAATCCGTGGCGTATATTTCGCAGTCCATTAGTACCGTAAAATGTACTCATAAATACTGCATCTGAGTAAATGAGTCGAAAAGAAAAAAGAGTATATAGCATACGCCAGTCGATTTTTGTTACATGAAGAAATAATCACAAAACGAAGAGTAAATTTTATAGAGTACACAAATTAGAAAACAAACAATAAGTAAAACTAATCTTTACACCAATGCAATATAACGCTTTATCGCTTGTCGCCGAAAAACAATTTCAAACGAATTCAAACCAATATGGTTTTACGAATACAATGCATTTCACAAATTATGAAAGCGAATTCGTAAATAACAGATTCTTAATCACTTCAGGTCTAACGGGAATATAAACAAGTTAAATTAAGGTGTGGTGACTTCTTTAAGATTATTATACAGTGACTAAGAGCCATAGCACAACGGCGTATTTTAAACGCGCAGATGACGCGCGTGTCATTATCCAACGCGGAGGTGCATACATATCATCGTGAGGTCTAACATACAATAGCTCAATGCAGCACGAAACGCGAGTCCTCTGCGCGTTTAAAATACGCCGTGTGCAGCTCTTATTATTTCTTCATATCTATTTCGTACTCAGAAATTGTTTGAGTAAATATTTTCTCTCTTGCCTTTGTTTCGAGAATGAACCTCTTACATTTTTCATATTTAGTTAGAATTGGATCATTGAGTGAACCCTCGATGCTGGTGAGGTGATTCAATGCCTGATCTCTCTATTTTGAAACTTTTGATATAATATATTCGTAAAATTCGCCTTTTCGATGCTCAGAAATAGGGCTCAGAATACATGAAAACATTCGCTTCCAGAGCCCAAAAAGGACTTCAAACACGCTTCAGGGAATTGATAAAAACTACAAACTAATAAAAACTAAGAACGGTCATTCATTGTTTATATTCTCGTTAGTCCTATCTCTTGCATAAAAGAACAGGAATAAGAAAAAGAAAAGTATCTAATTGCATAGCAAAAAAAAATTTATTTACTATTTGTAATAGTCTGTTTTTTACTTCGTTGCTATTGGTACAAGTTATCAATGCTATTGGCTGCGAGCATTGCTATTGGTTAGAAAAGCCCCACCCCTAACAATGTTCCCATCTCACTCTGTCAATGTCGGAAATGTGCGTGAGACATATTCAGCACTCTTTAAAAACAGACTATAGTTACTTTGACACGCGTTCTTCTTCCTATTCTTATTTGGAACAGATGGTAAATGCACAAACGTAGACAGCACCAATATGTAATAGGACATAACAAAACATATAATATGCATAATAGCATAAATACAGTACAATAAAAATTTCTCTAAACGCCTATAGAATACATAGGTTAAGCGCCTAGGTCAATGTCGAAAAGCCGAGTACTTACTATTCGTATTGAATATTATATTTTCAATCTTACAGCATTGTATTACGGAGGAATAATTCTTAAACCATTTCTCTGACATTTTGTGAGGTCATGGCTTTAAATCCTTTAAATAGGGCTCCTCGTAAATGGACATATATCGTAGTTGATAGAGAATCAAAAGCAATAAATTAAATAATAATATGCCATTTGTATGCCCGATATTGTGTAGTATTCAAGAGGAAACACTTGACCCATCTCCACGATTGAAATAAGTGTGGAGACACGTTCGACAATGTATAGAATTACGTGGTCGCTCGTGGAGATGGTTCCTTATAATGATCTTGTTGAATGTTTGTCCGTTTCTTATTAACAAAAAAATGCTTATATCTCTTTTTAAAGGTACACATTCGTATAAGTAAGTACTGGCTTAACAAATATTCTCACTATTGTTTTACGTGAAACCTCACTAACCATTATAACCAACAAACCGGTAACCGGTTTTTACCAGACGATAACCGGTTGTAACTAGACGATAACCGGTTGTAACCAGAACGATACCCATGATTTTGGAATACTTCCAATTTGTATTCTATTTTGTAGACTGCCGCGCGTGCGACATTGAACACTACGACTTACTCGATCTGAAGATGAAAGGATTCTAGTTAGACGTTTATAAGGCAATCCTCTGCCAATCCGCATTGGAGCAGCGTGGCATTGTAAGGTCTAATTCCCTTGGATTGAAGGGAGACCCTTATCCCTGCAGTGGAATGATTGGGTTCATATGAATGTATATGAGATGGATGGGGATGGGGTTAGGATTCAAAACCAATACAAAATAAATATGTATCTACTAAAGGGTTAATCTACGTAACGTACGTATGAAGTCACGATTAAAAAAAAAACATCTAAACGGGATTGCTTGATAAAAGAACCAGCCTCTATCAAATCAAAATACACCGCATTCGCACGTGCAAGTACGTATATATATATATTATATAGGGACAAATCACACAAATTGAGCTAGCCCCACAGTAAGTCCGAAACTTGTGTTAAACGATACTATATTTTATAACAAATACATATATAGACCATCCAAGACCCAGGCCAATCAGAAAAAGTTCGTTTTTCATCATGACCCGACCGGGATTCGAACCCGGGACCTCCTGGGTAGCGGTCTGGCGTAACATTACGCCACGGAGGTCGTCAGTTTAATAACAGGAGACGAGGAATTTGAGATCGATATTATCAATTAGATGGCGCTGGCGTATTTTACTCTTTATTGGTAAGTTTAGTGAACGTGATTATATTTTACAACGTATCTAAACCTTAATTCTGCAGCATAAAATATAAGTTCATATTAGTAACTTAGGCACTGCCTAAGTGTAATAAAGTTGGTTATGAAGCATCATGATCATTCTGTCGCAGTGTCCATCTGTCGCAACTAAAACAACCCACGGAAGTCCACATTAACACATCTAAAGTACCTTATTAGAACGCACTGAGCGAATCATAGATTTTGGATGTCATATCACTAAATAAACCCTATTATTTAAATGCTATGAATAATTTACTCGACTCATATAACAATGAAATGATTTCAATAATGTAATTATCAATCAATGCAAAATACACACTATTTCACAAATTATTTACTTTTATTTGCATGTAATTTAAATAATTTATTCATAAGACGAATTTAATATTCACTATGATTATGTAATTCGATCGAATTATTCACAAACCATAATTACGGTTTAACATGTGGATTAATTCTATTATGTTAATTTAAATTAAGTTTTCAACTCACACGCTATTATATTCGATTTAATCTGTTATTAGAATAACCCTTCTTCTCTTCTAGGCTTTGTGCGTCAAACCAAATGATAGCTTTCACTATGATTAAAATTTAAAATTGTTTTTCTTTCCAAAGAAGCAGTTTTCTGTAAGGCCTATTTCAGAGTCATGCGTTTGAATCGCGCCGTCCAGACGCGCGCGCTTGTAATTACACGCTCCATTCTCGTAACAAAAATGGTTCAAATCTCATGTCAATTCCAAGCGCTGTCTCATTCATACAAAATAAGAATTGAGTTAGGTAGTGCGCGAGTTTGAGACGAGATTGAAACCGTTTTTGTTACGAGAATAGTAACCACGTTTCATAGTCACGCAGTTCAAATGCGCCATTGGGGGTTAGCCAGCGCCGTCGAAGCGAGCACATTTTTTTTATACCACAATGGTGACAAGCATACGGTCGGCCTGATGGTAAGCCGTTACCGTAGCCTATAGACTGCAATACGTGTTGCCGGTTACCGACACACCGAACACTTTTTGATCGTCATGAGTATGCGTTAAGTGTAAGCAACTTGACACAAAACATGTTTACGTATGCGCAGGGACTTAATGATTTCATACTGATTCTATAGAAATACGAATATTCATCGGTAAAATCAAAGTGTCCACGTTTGCGCTCCCGCTAAAACCGTTTCACAGCGGTACGCAGGTCAAGCGCGCGTTTCGAAACGCGCTGGTCAACGGCGCGTTCGGCGTCACTCTGAAACCAGCATTACAACTGTATCTATTAACAATTTTGTCTATTTTATTATTCTATGTGTATACCCTCATAAAATGCGGACATCCCAAACCCTCCCAGTGCGTTCAGTAGGCGCGTTTAAGCGGGCCTAGGGTCGAGCTCGAACCCCGGGTCCACCATGTCGGGATCCACCATTTCGAAGTCGCGGTCGGTGGACGAGCGCTGGCTGTTCTCCGACTCGGACTCGGAGAGCTTGTCCGTGCTTGCTTGCACTGGAGTTTCCTCTCTGTAACAAATTCATTTATTAATAGCGCCACACAACGCCATCTAGTCCCAGACTAAGCAAGTCCAGTCAGCGAATAAAAAAGAACATGGTAGAGTGAAAAAAGATTATATTATGAAACTTAATAATTAATTACATTTACGGCTCTGCAAACCATTTTCATTGGCCGACTGATAAAATTACTGATAAATACATAAATCCTTATTTTGTGTAAATAAATACTTTTTATACATAGACTAGCGAAAGCCGCGCAACTTCGTTAGCGTATATCCCGCTTTCCCGTGGGAATTTTGGAATGTATTAACTTATAAACCTTCCCCTTGAATCACTCTATCTATTTAAAAAAACACATCAAAATCCGTTGCATAGTTTTAAAGATTTAAACATACATATGGATACACAGACGCACAGACAGACAGCAAAAGCGACTTCATTTTATACTATGTAAAGAAGACACTCAGAAAATAATAATAATAAAATTTATAGGGACAATTCATACAGATTGAGCTAGTCCCAAAGTAAGTTCGAAACTTGTGTTATGGGATACTAACTCAACGATATTATATTTTATAACAAATACATATGTAGATAAACATCCAAGACCCGAGGCCAATCAGAAAAAGTTCGTTTTTCATCATGACCCGACCAGGGATCGAACCCGGGACCTCCTGGGTGGCGGTCTGGCGTGGTAACCATTACGCCACGGAGGTCATCGAAATACACAAATGTTTGCGCAGGATTCGAACCCGCTGTGTGAATTGTGAAGAATTTATTATTATTAGTATAAGAAAACTCACTTGATTTCTGGCTGCTCCTGCTCTGTAGGTACAACACTAGGCTCTTCAGCCGGCGTTTCTAGCAGAGGCTTCTCGCTCTCATCGTCAGACTGCTTGTCTTTCTTGCGCTTCTTCTTGTTTTTGGAAGACTTGTCGCTGTCCGAACCAGGGCCGCGGTATTCATACTGAAAATGAATGATAAAAACAATGTTAAGACCTGGAGACACAACAACACAAGTTGCTGGACAAACAACATTGAACAAAATTGCTGGAGACTTTAACGTGTCATTAACATATTTTTGTGCAACTCGCTGCGAGTGTCAACATGATAAGGATACAGATTTACCACAGAGCATTCGGCTTTAAAAGCAGAGCGTTCGGATATAAATATTGTAACATGCACATTGCTTTAGTGTGCGCTACCTCGGAAACGCTCGTAAAATCGGTCACGCACGCATTGACAATGTCCATGTGCACGCCTTCCAACATTCATAGCCACGCTCTTCGTTAGAATATCTGTAGCAGCTAACAAATAGGTGTATTTTTAGAAATAGGTGTATTTTTTACAAATATCTGTATTTTTTAGAAATAGGTGTATTTTACAAATATGTGTATTTTTACAAATATGACGTGTATTTTTAGAAATAGATGTATTTTTACAAATATGTGTATTTTTACAAATAGGTGTATTCTTACAAATAGGTGTATTTTTAACAGAAATAAGCCTTTTTTACCTTATAAAGCGGCCAGAAGGAAGCGAAGAATCCAACATCTTCAGTCAAGTTTGGCAGCAGCCACAGGTGATGTCGTGACAGCGTTAATATCCAGACGAGACAGAACACGACCACGCGGAGTACTGCCAACGCTATTATCATCACTAGGAACGCGGCCGCCGCAATACTTAGGTAGTATACGCCTTTTCTGAAATAATAAGAATAAGAAACTTAACAGAAAGGTTCCCGAACCATGTTAATATTAAAATAAAAAAGCCTTTTTTATACCACAAAGCTGGCAAACAAGCATACGGTCCGCCTGATTGTAAGCATCACCGTGGCCTTTTTTTTTCTCCCCCAACCGTAGGAACACAACATGGCCGAGAATTTGGCTACGATACGATGTAAGGTACGATGGAGGTCCTTCCCCAGACGGGCAGCTCCGATTTGAGCGGATAATCCGCTGTGCCCTACCTCTCTTAACGTTAAATTAAATATATTAACAGTCTTTTATACTGCTCTCTTTTACATTTGAAATACATTTTTATACATTCTAACTACTTTTGAGACCATGATGTCCATTTGTCCGAGAGCATGTTTTTCATGGTATATTTTTTTCACATGCACAACACTCCTGGGCTCGCACAAAAGTTCAATTTCTCATCAAATTTAGGCTCGTTTTATATGAAACATACCTGACAGTAGCCGGCCACAGTGGGAACATGCACACGGTAATAGTTCCAAAGACAACCAGCGCGCCGCACACCCAGTAGTACCACGGCATCGGATTGTAGATCCACACATACGCGTCCGCTGTGTCAAGGAACACTTGCTCGAGATGCATCTCCAGTCTGATCTTGCGTTTCTTTTTCTCTTTTTCTTTCTCTTTCTCCTTTTCTTTGCCTTCTTTTGTGTCCTGAAGTATCAATTACAAAAAAAATAATATTAATATCCCACTAATCTAACTCTTTCACGCAAAATGGCTGGGATTTGCTTAAAAAGAGGTGATACAATTCCCTTATTATAAAAACCCACAATGAGCGGAACTATGAAAGGAATTCCGAAAATACGTACTGACGTTTTGAACATTATTCTAACCAGTAATGTCTTTTTTGGCAGGACTACGTGTTTCGTTGTTTAGGATGGACACTTTCATAGTAGACCCGAAGATTTTGATATGAACCCCTACAAACCTTTATGAGCAAAAAATGTTAGCCGTACCCCATAGAGAGACAGTGAGTGTGTTTAGAATAGTATTTATAAATATTCTCTAAAATCTGGAATAAAAAATTTTTGCCCCAGAGCCTGGGTTTCTTTCGGATCACCTCTTTTGGTACACAGTATTTATTAGGTAACTTATAGCACGGATTAACACATAGGTCCCTTTATCATTCTTTTTTTATTTATACATATAGCCAGTCATTATAATAGAAGTAATTTATTTTTTACATTAGAATGAGGTCATTTAGCAATACAGTTAGTTCCTTACCTTTCCTTCGCAGGCACTCGCCTGACTCTTCTCTCCATCCTTATCATCGCCACTCTTGCTTGATTTCTCCTCTTTGTCTTTCTTCTTTGATTTACCTTTCAGCTCCTGTTCGGTTACGGGAACCTGGAAAATATAAATAAATATTTAAATAATTATTCTTGGACGAATTATACAACGCCATCTAGTCCCAAACTAGGCAAAGCTTGTACTGTAGTAAATCGCTTATATGGCATATGTACATACTTTTTAAAATACATACATATTTTATTATACTTAGAAGTATCCAGACCAAGACAAACTTATATGTTCATGCACGCAAATGTTTGTCTTTAGCGGGATTCGAATCCGCTAGTAAGCGAACTCATCCACCACATTGTTGTTTTCAACATTCTCAACTAATGAAATCCCTATCCTAAGTAGAAATGTAACGTAAAAACAAACCTTTTTAGCTCTGTGGAATAATTTGTGCAACAGCATCTTGTGAAGGTAGTCTCTGACCTCGTGACGAGTAGTGAAGATTGGATTCTTGCCGGTGGCCCATTTTGACGTTAGCAGTGCGTCCACTGCTTTTGTGCCTAAAAAATGTATTAAAAATCATTATAATGTGTCACGCTCGCACAGGCGCGATGACCTCGAGGTCTTTTGTCAGACAGCGAGTCCTCCCTCAACGCAACTCACAAGCGACTCGAGTATCATACGCGTATCATACTAGTCGCTTGAGTAGCTTAAAAATGTAATGATTTATTTTGCAAGTATATCTACAGGAAATACTTTTGCACGTCAGATTTTTTTTAATCCTACTATAGAACTTCGACGTATCTTTCATACAAATTCGAATATCTCCGCAAACGACGCAACTCCAGTCGCGATCTGAGTTGCATACAAATGACATATAGAAAAATATTTTTTTAATTAAAATTGAATTGGAACAACGACGCCACAAGTCGATTCCACATTTTTTTTTCTCGTATGTAATGTAAAAATGTTTGGGGACGATTTGTAGATGGCGTGGTTTCATTTCGATCGAAGTTTGCCGTGAGTGCGTTCTCTTCTGTCATATTTTACTCGAACCGAACACAGCCAATGACGACTCCAGTCGAATCGCAGTAGAGTCACGTGGCTTAAGTAGCGTTGTGGGAGGACTGCCTTCTGTCTTAATGTCATCTATAAAATGCTTTGTTTGTACAACTGGCTGTGAATAGCATCAATATTCACAGGAATCAAACGCTGCATCGTCGAGTCGACGATTAATTCAATTCCATTTGTCGTCTAACGCCGTTGACCTAAATAGGTTATCGTCTTTTAGCGCTCATGTTTTGTAATACATTTGCTTAGCGTCACAACGTAACGTATATCCATGGCTAATTTTGACGATAAAAATGTAATGTTAATTGTATATTTTTTGTAATTTATGTCGGAGGAAAGGTTTTTCAAACAGAAATATATTTTTATGTCATTGTGGCAGAGTACGCTCTTATCCACTTCGATTGAAGGGAGACTACCCCTGCAGTGAAATTATTATGAATTGTTATGATGTATTTACAATAATGCAATCTACAAATTGTACTGAACTACTGAGACTACTGAGATCAATCTTGCGTCTTATAAAGTAAGTCATGGACGATTCGTAACGCTTCTCTGTCAATATTATGCATTTCAGAACGCATTATTGTGCAATAACCGCATGCGATATTAACAGCATTCTATTGTATTACTAGCTGTGTCGCGACTCGAGATAAATCTCCGCTCATCTTTCATTTTCCCCAATCCTTGTCTCCTAATTTCGCTCCCGTCTCCATACAAACTTTCACCCAACTTTTGACACCTTTATGTAGTGATTACTGGGATAATTTTTGAGATTTTTAAATAGCATAGATTACTTGTTATTGTTTGCTACTTCATAGATAAATCGATGTTCTTTATATCGTCCTAAAATAAAGAATTAAAATAAAAAGTATTCTAATTTGGTATGGGGATTGTTAGAATCCCTTCTTGGGAATCTAACAATCCCCATACCAAATTTCATCTCAATCACAATCACTCTCAGCGCCATTTGTATAGTTTTCGATACTTGTGTGTATAGTTTTCGATACACACGTGTATAGTTTTCGACACACACTTGGCGCTGAGCGTGTCTGAAATGTGCTAAGTGTTCGAATAAAATACCTGTGAAATATTCCACGTGATGATTCAGGAACTTAGTCTTCTTGGTGGGTACGTTCGATTTCAGCCACTTCGCCACGGAGTACTCCTCGCTGGTAGCCTTCTCCGACTCGGCTGGCTCACCGAATTCCTGTAAGGAACTTTCAAGTTTAGTGGACTGATTCAATTAGTCTAACTAAAATATCCATAAGAGGTTATCTATAAATTCAATACGATTGTGAGCATGTTGTTTTTACGGAAGAGGTTGGAAAACAAGCATTAGAAAAAGTAATAGTAAGTGATCACCGCCGATCAAGGAGCACAGAAACACTAAGAAGAGTCGACTTTTAATAAGGTTTTAAGGTGGGAAATAAAGAGAAAGGGTATATACGAGAAGTTGGGCTTCCAAATTTCTCACCCATTGACCAAAATGCATTGGTGCATCACGCACGACGATATTCTGTGAGAGGGTAGTACTTCCCCGGTCGGGTTAGCCAATATCATAGATGCTGTACCATATCGTCCGTGCTGGTTGGTTAACTGTACTACTTAAAAAAGATTTTGTTTAAGAAATATTGTAATGATAACATTATCGCATATATTGTAAGCCAGTGCATGTTATTAAAACTAATTAAGCGTGTATACGAGTTATTACTAGAATGAATTTTATTGCAATGTTCTCTATTTATGATCTCGATTATTATACACGTGTATTTACATACTGTGAATTGGTAATAGACAGACAGTTTGATTACGACCCAAGCTATCTCTTTTCTTCTTCTTCTTTAAATATGACATAGACACCAAAAATATAATGTGTCTACTTTAAGAATACTTTTGAGAAACAGACTGAAAGTATTTTTTAAGACAGAAGGTGACAAAGGTCCCAATTTTATGTTTTTCGTTAATATCTCAAAAACGGAACGTTATAGCGGAAAATGGTCTATTATGAAATGAAAGCTAATGAAATTATCTATCACTTTCGATTCTATACGGTTTTTCCATATTTCCACCCGTTTTCAAACTGCACGCTTTGGAACAGTGAGGCCTCATTCCGTCGCTAGCCTTGATAGACCTGTCACCACCACCAATCCATCTTTTTAGGGTTCCGCACCCACAGGGTAAAAACAGGACCACTAAGACTCCACGGTCCGTCTGTCTGTCTGTACGTCTGTTTTTTGTCTGTCTGTCAGAGTGCTGAATGTCATTATATAATATTAAGTTGTAATTCACTTAAATCAACATTTAGTCCCATTTACAATAAATAAAAATTTAATCCCATTTAGAGCCCTCCCAGCAAGAATCACTTACCAATGTAGAAATCACACAACTTATCCCTTTTCGCCGTGTGTGGTAGGGCTACAGGAACTATTTTTAGTTGTCAAACATGTAGACAATTCTTTTAAAAATAAATAAGAGGATATCCTTTAAGTATCTTTAGTCAACACTAGTTCAAAGATTTGATTATTAGCAATGTGAGAAGACAGCATTTAGTAATCGGTGCATAAGAATCTGACGGAATTCTTTGCGTATTATCTGTCGAGTAACGCCAGAATAAATTCTTACTAATTTTACACATGTCTGAGTGTGTGGGTCATCCATACATCCATACTACGAACCTAGCCAACTGGGCTTGCGAAAAGATACTTAACTAATCACTTTAGTTAGTACTTTATCTATAACATTAACACTGATTGGGCAATTAAAAATAAATTAATAAATGTTTTAAATGTCACTAAATTAAAACTCACAAACTAAACTTTTCTAGAAAATATTATATTACGCGCATACATTTTGTATAGAACGATATTTAATTTCTCAATCTATACTAATATTATAAAGAGGAAAGATTTGATTGTTTCTTTGTTTGCATTGAATAGGCTCCGAAACTACTGGACCGATTTCAAAAATTCTTTCACCAGTAGATAGCTACATTATCACGGAGTGACATAGGCTATAGCTTTTCCCGAAATTCAATGTGGTTCCCACGGGAACGGGTCCGGAACTTCACGCGGACGAAGTCGCGGGCAAAAAAGCTAGTACTCAATAACCATAGTATGTTTTATACAGTAATATACCTACCATGATGGGCATTGCAATTGAGGCAGAGGGCACAATATTCAATCAGACTTTGTTTATTACAGTTATACATTTCCGATTATTACGTAATTTTTTATTTATTTACTTAATACATATAATTAATAGTATTTGTAAGTGACATTGACATTACATTATAATAGTATTTTTATTGTTTAACTTTGTTCCGCCTTAGAGGCACTGCCCTACCCCTACCCTATCCCTACCCTACCCTCCCTGCTTTCCCGTGGGAATTTTTTATTTTTTCTCTCCATAAGAACCATCCTCATACTTCAAGGAATATTCTAAAAAAAAGAATTAGCGAAATCGGTCCAGGCGTTCTCGAGATTTGCGCTTAGCAATACATTTGGCGATTCATTTCTATATTATAGATTTACAATATTTCTTATCGTATAACTTGTCCCGTCCGTGTCAAAGACCGTGACGTATACAACGACCTTTAACTCTGGGAAATACGATGTGTGGGTAACGGGGAAAATACACCAGTTCTCAGTTCTCTCAAAAATCGTTCAAATTTCGTGTCAGTTTCAATAGCTATCCCGCTCAATTCCTATTTTGTATGAGTGAGACATCGATCGTGTTTGACAAGAGATCTATATGATTTTTATACAAGAGCCGCAGTATGATATCAAATATTAATTTAAATTGATGCGAACGATATTTCGGTCATTGCTAGTCTGTAAATTCTGATTGATCAACAATCAACAGTTCTGACGACGAAGAATAAAACAGTCTATCAAATAAAGTTATAGACCGTTGAGCGGAGTATCTCATGCTGTTGACCGAGTAACGGGAACCAACGTTACGTAGGTACACGAGTTCGATTATCGTGTTCTTGTTGCTATTTTGAGTGTAATTTTAAGCTTGTTTGTTTACCTCCTTAAAGTTACAATAAGGGTATAAGTATAAAAGTAAGTAGTACTTACTTTTAAATGTTTCAGGACATTCAAATTTTAAGTTTTTTTTTTAACTATTGAAATCGCGTGGAAATATGATTATAACTAGCGAAAACCACGCAATTTCGTTTTAAGCGGATACCAGTTTCCCATGGGAAATTTAAAAAATCCTATTTTATTAAAAGGGAAACCCTGTGCAAACTTTAAGTTATCTATCCAAGTACAAGGGTCTTTTCATTTTATATATTTTTAACTAAATCTGACTACACAGAGTCCGGTCCCGTGGGAATGCCGCTGTCAACGAGTATACCGTGAACGAATAAATAAATGAAAGCAGTAGAAGAACGGCACTTACAAAGTCACGCATTATGATCCAATTATTATTACACAGAACACACAACTAACTCACTCGAACGACAAACGTATACTGACCGTTCGTATGAGACTTGATGATGGTGAAAGTGGCAGACCGGCTCTACGGTGTCATAGTTTTGTTATCATGAATCACGGTCAAGGTATTACAATTAAATTTGGGACATTGCGTCACAAATTCTTTTAAAATACACCTGTATTTGCATGGATAATACACAATGCATTCCATTTGGCATCAATAATTCCTACTCGTAATTTCTTTCTGAATAAAATCGTTGTGTGTTCCAAGACAAATGTAGTTTCTTCCCGGGGACGTCAATAAGCTTCATTGCTTATTTTCAATACGTGGTTACCGTTACTGATCCTGGCTATACAAGAGACACAGCGGTAGGAATTTGTGGTGGACTTGTTTTATCAAAGTAATCCGCATTGTATCCGTTCCCGGTGCGATTTCCAGGATAAAACTATTCAATATTAATCCGGGTTCTAAGTTATCCATGTAAATAATTTCAAGCAAATACGCACCGCCAAATGTATTGCTGTGACGTGGACCATTAGATTCGATGACGAATAAACCAGGAAGGCACCTTCCAATACAACCTGGAAGGCTGATGAAATTATGTGAGTATTTTATCAAGAGGAAATAATTATTAAAACGCCACGCGCTCCAATGTGACGTGGATGATGTGACGCGATGCTCATAGTACGTCAAATATTTTATTTTCACAGTTTTTTTTTTGATTCCGTAGTAAACTACAAGGAACCCTTATAGTTTCGCCATGTCCGTCTGTCTGTCTGTCCGACCGCGGTCTAGCGCCTAGACGCTTAATGCTAGAAAGCTGTAATTTGGTATGTATACACATATTATCAATGCTAACAAAGTGCTGGAACAAAATTTGGATAAATATTTTTTTTTGGGGTGCCTCCCCTACATGTAAAGTGGAAATGAAATTTTTTTTTCACGCTCACCCCATGTTGTGGGGAGTCTTCAAAACATTGAGGGTGGGGAAGTTCATTTTTCGATACAATTATCCGTTTCGGAATTGTTTACATTTATCGTGTCAATTTTCGTTTTGCACGGTGGTCCCCCCCCCCTCTATCTCCGAAAGTCTTGTGTTTAGAAATTTGAAAAAAATAATGGTAGTTGTCCATATAGTGAACCTACAAGGAAAACTATAACGGTTAAGTAGACACTAATGGTTACCGAGTAATTAGCCGACGAACTTATGAAGTAAAATTTATTTAACGAAAACGTACAAATGTCATAGAATATGGCATTGTACTCATCTGCAAGCAAGAAATGCGTAGCCAATACCCTACGTGCGTGGCCCGACACGTACTTGCCCGGTTTTTATTGTTAATGGGATCAAAATATCCATTTTATATTACTGCATTGTATGCACTTTGTGGTGCATATGTATGAGGAGCCTTTGTAGAGAGAAATCCCTGCAGATGGACCGATAACCTTAAAGCGACCGAGGGCAGAAGATAAAGGTATTTGGTGGAAGGCCTAGCAGTGGGGGACAAAATCTAAAATTCAAAGTATTTTTTTAAAATTCAAATACATAGTTACAATCCCTTTCGAATCGTCACACGTTCCTTACCACCAGTTCAGACGGTAGATGATCTTTCGTTGCAAGCTATAACAATGCAGCTCAATGCTGACATTATCTAGTCAATAGCAGATTAGAAAGATTACTATAGATCTATGATGACAATTCTATAAAGATGGTAAGAGACATTTTATAAGTGGTTGATGATTTTTTTGTTAGTTTAGAATTAAATTACTTGAAAAAAGACAAATTACAGACATCCGGCGTTCACTATTCAACCATGCGCAACGGATTATCTGCCTACTATGAATATACATAAATGTCTTTAGGTATTACTAAAAGTTACCTTATTTATTCATTCAAGCGCTACACCTTCTTAAAGGCCTTCTACTACCTAAATCTTTTCGTTATAATTCAGGGCGAATCACCCTCAATTACTAATCACCTGCACTCGTACTAATCAAAGTGAATATCCAAATCAACGCAACTCAAAATCGAAGCGTGTTATTTTACGAAACTACTGAGCCACGAACATGAGCGTGCGCCGGCGAAGACAAATGATTTTGATACTTTTATGATAAGACTTCACTATTTAATATAATAGTAGACTCGAAGGTGCAGGCACGGGACAGGCTACCAAGTAGCATGCATGCATGTGTAGTGCCTGCACCGCGAGCGTCGCTTCAGTATGTTATTCACTTTGATAAGTGCGAGTGCAGGTGATTAGTAATTGAGGGTGATTCGCCCTTACATCGCGCGTCGCTTTCATTTCATACACTTTGTATGAAAACGTTTTGAAGCGATAACTTCAGCGTACGCAGTTTCTGTATAATTCTGGCCTAATAATGTTAAGATTTGCGTGGTCTACTACCCAAGCCTATCATCTTACTCACATCATCGCAAAGTAGTGCTATATTTCAAACAGGGCTCTGCGGAAGACCAGCGCCATGGAGATGGAGTCGGACAACCCCATAGTTTATGCTGTGTGCCTATTTTGCCTACATTTTTGTTAATATAATAGTTTTGTTAGACAGTTCGGAACTTAGTGTAGAATTATAATTATAGTTTCTGAAACTGGCTGTTAGAGAAACAGGTACAAATATTGGAAATACTAACACAAATAGACAGCATGTTTTGTGATCATAAAGCAAACAACGATACCACCTGTGAAAACACTGAATAGCTCATATGATAAGAAGTGGATATACGATAGTTTACTTTCAGGTAGTTGCACAAAAACATTTTAAAAATCAATCTCTCTATTTATTCTGCCTTATCCTTAATTTGACAATGACATCAGCGGGTCTATTCTCATGACAAAAGCAGTTTAAATATCGTCTCAAACTCACACACTATCCCGCTCAATTCTTATTTGTGATATGACGCTTCAGATTTATTTATTGATTTATTTAACTTTATTGACCACAATACACCAAGTACTGATACAATTGGCTTACTTAATGCTAATTGCATTCTCTACCAGTCAACCATTGGGAGTGCAGAAAATCACGATTGCGGATAAAATGAAACAAATATAATCAAATATCAGATTGATGCGAGATTTTAACTATTTTTGTTACATGAATAGTCACTCTGAATTAATAATTCCAGCTCACCTCACAGCTATAGTCTGATTTAAATGTACACTTATCTAGTGGACTAATACCACTAATACTATAACTCAGATAAATATAGCAAGCATAACTTTGAGAAAAAGATGTCGATTGCACACTTGCCTTTAGTATGATAGAAATTTTCCCAAGGAAAGTTAAGTTAAAGAGTCCAAACAACACAGAAAAAAAAATCCAAACCTTTTTTCGCTGTAAAAAAAATTGCATGTGAATAAATTATGTATTTAATTCCTTATATATTTATTTTTGTCTCTTCTTTTATTTAATAACTATCGAGTTTATCTGATGGATAAAGTTATCCACAAAATCCACAAATTGTAAAAATCACAAAGATATTATGATCTTGTGGCTGGGATGAAGATGATAATATGATGAAACTAAAAGTCCATCAACTAACCAACCTCCTAACACATCCCCGGACACTCCATACAACGCGCGTGAAAACCTATTTCTACTACATAGGCCAATGTCGTCTGTACACGCGCACACGTATACACATTCGTTCACTAAGTGCACACGTGGCGCACACCTTTGCGACTGCACCCGCCTCGAACCCGCCTAGAGTATTCTACCTCAGGTTAAGAACCCGAGGTAGAATGGCCACTCTCCGTCCCGCACCTTATTCTATGCTCCTACTCTTGAAACCGATCCTGACCGATCAGTATTGGATTGTTTTTAGGTACTCTCGAGAGACTATACTAGCTTTAACCAAATACTAAACTAAATGAATTCAGATTATACACTAACAAATTGATTAGTATAAAGTTTCAACAGAAAATTAAAATTGCATTTTGTTTCAGACTAACCTAAACACTCTATAACACCGTAATAAGGAGGTAATAGTAGGCATAACGGCATGATACCTTTACAATATTATTAGTGGAAATAAATAACGCGCGATTTACATCGTATAAGCGTGTTTAGTGTATTTTGATGTTTATTGTATGTTAGACAATAAGGTATATATTATAATATAATAAAAATTATAATATATTCGTAATATGAGCCCGTGTAATTTATTGTTACCAGTTGCTTGAAATAAAGTTTATTATTATTAACTATGATTATTAATATAAGTAATTGCTGTTAAATAAACATAAATACTTTTTATTTGCTTTTATAACAATTAACATTCAACAAGACAAAGATGCATGTTTGTGTAAATGTTAATCTTATTAAAAATTCAAACATGCAGCTTGTGAGTTAAAGCAACCATTTCCAGCCCACTCAATCACAAAGTCTATCAAAATGTTTTATAGTAATAAAAAATAAATAAAAAAAGACTTGTAAGCAAATAAACAAACCATTACAGAAAAAAGTCGATATTATTTTGAGTGATTTGCAGTGGACATATTTAAGTTTATAAGAATTATAATAGCTTTGGGACAGGGTTGATAAAAATCTTGTTTTTTTTTTAAATCTTGATTTTAAACAATTGTTTTTTTTTAAATTTAAATTCGTTTTTTTTTATTTATTATTATTATTTAATTATAGACGAGCAGCATTATGCTGATGTGTCTATGTCACAGTGTTGAAAAAGTTCACTAGATTGGTCACTTCACTCAGTTCCATGTAAATTGATTTAATTTATAACTGTGCTATATATTTTATTTATTTATTTATTTATTCTTTATTGCACGATTGAGAGTACAATTGGCGGACTTAATGCCTAAAGACATTCTCTACCAGTCAACCATCGGGTAATGCAGAAACATTGTTGGCGGGACAAAAATTGAAGGGAAATCTGGTTACCTAAGAACTTATATATACGGCTATAAACATACACATATAAATATATATTAATAATAAACTATATATATATTATATTTATTTAGTTTAAGGTGTTGCTCTGCCAATTGTCGAACCGGTTTTTAAACGCGTTCACTGATACAGCTGATACCACGTCATCAGATAGCTTATTCCATGCCTGAACGATTCTGTTGCTGAGGAAGTGATACCCCAAATTTAAATCAGATTTATTTGTTTTTTTTTTAAATAATTGTATTATCATTTGTCAGTCAGTTATTGTTTAGAAAAAACACAATAATTTCTAAAAAAAAAAACAATATGAAGCATATTTATTTGCCATATTTAATAAAAAAATATATAAAATTAACGAAAATCAACATGTTCCTTAAAAGTCAAACATTAAAAATAATTTGTACTTAGCATTTTTGTCATACATATAAATAAACGATGAAAATAATAAAAAACTGAACATTAATAAATGAATATAAAAATCGTTCGACGTAATGGGTTTCACCACAGCTAAAAATTAAATGTTTTGTTTTCATTGGTTTTGTATTGAGGATTTGTTGGAATTTAGATAACATTGCAGTGCAGCAACAGTGCGCGCCGTAGTTTATGTCCCTTGACACTTTTTGGCTGATTTGGATTCATTAAAAAAATATTGGTATAAATAAAAATATTGATATTTTGAAAATATTAAATCAATGATTTTTTTTAAATCACTGATCAATTACTGATTTAAATCATCTTAACCCAGCGAGGTGGGGGCTGGGTCAAAATTACGCGCGCCTTTTTAGATTGCCTATAACTTTCAAACTAATTATGTGACGTTGCCGCTCTTCTCAGTAGCTGGAGTTGTTGAGTGCCTCGAGACGTTTCTAGCGCGAAGTCAGTCGGGTATTAGTCATTTTGGGAGCTACATGTACCACAACTTGAAAAAGGTAATTATTACCCATGCCCGTATTCGGTGTAACAAATTTTTGCACCATTTTTCTTATGCATGGTTTATGTTATATCAATAATGATGATGTTAAGTAGTGTTATTGGCTATTTCGATAATTGGTCATATTAGTAGATTTTGAAATGTACCATTTAAACAATTGAATACTGATAATTATTATATTTAACTTATATTTTTCTAGAAGAAGCCAAATTTGTTGATTTTATTTAATCATTAAGTTGCAAAGCCTTGTTCCTATAATTAAAGGGTTATTCCTAAAATTTTTTTGGTGTTTTATTACCTTGATAACAGTAACATAATGCTTGAAACAAATAATATTAATTTATATTATAGATAATGTAAAATATGTCATTTTCTGTTCCGGTAAAAATTACCCAGCCCCCTACTCCGTGTAACAATTTTCCACCCCCATCTTGCCGGGTTAAACCTGCTTTGGGACCTAACCTAATGGCTAATAAGTTTTAGTTAACCTGTCTGATAAATTGCCAAATTTTAACTTATTAAGAGCATGCCCTTAACATTTTAAATACCATTAAATTACTAAAAAAATATGTATGGTTATAAATATTTACAACGTACAAATGGTGAGTCGCGACTAACATACGTCGACTCGTACACGTCCAAATATGCACTTTATTTTTAAACTATTTTTAAAAGACACGAATCATCCCGGCTGAAGAACTGCGCATATTTTATTGCGTACCTATTTCGAAAAAGGAATGACACAGGAAGATGGAACGCAGCCTAACTAATCATTAACTAAACTCCTTTTTACTCGTATAGAAAATTTATAAAGGTAAAACGAATCATTTAAAGATAGACACTCGACTCGAGCATCGGAAAAACCAAACGCCGCAATATGGATGGAAACGATGAAATACAAACAATGGATGCAAAATAATACCTGCATGCACGTAATGCATCTGAATAAATAATTAACACAAAGCACAATAACCTCACCTCTTTACGTTTCTTAGTTTTTCTTTTCTCTGCCATTATAACTTAATTTTGTCAACGTTGCAAAATAATAATTCGCGTTTCCACTGCCACTTTCCTTCAATATTTTTTTCTGACTGATTCTGATTTGACTGAAGTTGACTGGCCCAGCCAGGCAATCTGACAAATGGACTGACATGCATCATGCATGACATGACATGACATATCATTTTTTTTTTCTTTTTTAAGTTATGGCTTCTGCATTCTTGTTCGTTGCAATTAGTCAGTGTCATGATAATTTAGATCATTCAAAGCAGCTTATGTTTATAAACATGCGCTGTCTCCACCTCGACTCAGTACCTATACAGTCTCTCTCCGAGTCAAGACACCTCGAATAAAATTATAGCAAAATTTCTTCAGTGAAGGTGGATTTTAAAGTCAACACGATTAAATTCCACTCACTATGCACTTTAACCTTAGAGTATAAATAGATAAGACAAGTAAATAGAGCGCGCTCTAGAAAGTATGAACCTCAGAACACAGAAAGAAGAGAAATGTAATAAGACAGTTTTTGTACCGGAACCGATGTCGCCACTTACACACACAGTTACATTTTAACACATTCATAGAATAATCTCCGACAGTCACACTCACACAAATCGTAAGCCCGTGATTTGCAGTTCGATTACGAACACAGATGTAAGAAGTGTATTATAGTGACGGGCACCTAATGAAAAAGGGCGACAAGCATTATCGATAACTACCTCTCGATATTTTACAATAACAATTTATTACGGACTACAACTATGAACTATAATACCTATTTAATTTTAAATAATTAAAAAAGAAAAAAAAATTACCAAAGTTTTTAGTTTTTATTTATTTTATTTTTGGAAAATAGTAATTTTTATACAACCAATTAAAAGAAAGAACTTTAAAAAAATTAGTACATAATAACAAGCGATTTTTTTAAACTAATCAAATGAGTTTTTACGTGAGCTACTTTCCCCTTGAGTTTGATCCAATACTTATGGGACTAGGACACCCTGTACAAGGAATGCACTGTAGTAAAAGTTTCAAATTATTATACTTTCAAAAATTAGAAATACAAAATTATCGATACTAAAATATTCTACTTTTGGCAGCACTACATGGCTTGTGCGACGGCCATTATCACCTTGACAGATCGCGGAAGCTACAAGCGGCGGTACCACGATATTTTCACAACATTGTAATTATCGTTACGTTTGCATTCCATTGTACGTGCATACCGCAAAACATTGAAAAACGCGTATCCAAAACAAGCAATGGACAATATTTTTAACGGAAGTATCGACTATGCCGTATATTGTTTAATGATTTCTATGCCTCAAAAATATTTCGTTAATTTGTCATTTATATAGAAAAATATTAAATAAATGACTTACCTATGATAAGTAACACCACTATTACTTGAATTTACCGTATCACTGCGATTTTTGCACGTAATTAAAGCACAAGCCGGCATTTTTGTTGACATTCACGGACGTGTGTTCGCGGAAGCGTTGTTTTGTGAATGACTTAGAACAATCAAGTTCCTGCACATTTGTGCAGAAAATGGCGTCATGTGCCCCGCCCACAAACCATACCTCTTGTATTGTGATATCTGTGGTATGAACAGTAAGCACAAGTATGAACAGTCTCGAAATTGCAAGGGCGACGTCATTCATTAATCACAAAACGTCAGGCGCGATGATTGTTTCTGTCACGATATTTAATTAAATTTTAACTTTTAAGTTTATCATGGTGAAATGTGCAGTACCAAGGTGTAAACACACAAACTAAAAAGAACAATGATATTTCTTTTCATCGGTAAGTAATATTTTGTCAGGAAAACACTGATTTTAAGGTGATCCGTTTCGGTCCGCGCGGGAAATTCTAAAATTTATTGGCTCTTCTCATTATGAATGTGCATAATGCATGTTTATTGGGAAAAAGATGCATCGTGGACATTCATAATAAGAACAGCTAATATTTATAATTTATTTGATAATTATTCAGTAGATATATTGTATTTGCTGTCGTCAAATCCATTTTTCACGAAAATTCTATCAATGATTGAGATGCAATTTGTAAAAAACCCCAAAAAATTTGAATTTCCCGCGCGGACCGAATCGGATCACCTTAACTACAAAGAATATATATTTTTTTTAATTTATTAAGGCATAGGCCAAATTAACTACAAAGAACTTCGTCTGCCAGGTGAACAGTTTGAAAACAGAAGAGAGTATAAAGACGAAGGCAATAACGTGATGTCTATGCGTGTAGGAACTTTTCCAAAGAACGAAGAGAACTTTAAATGTAATGCTGGCTCTACATTCTCGAGAGAGTGAGCGAAGTGAACTGAAGTAAGGTAAGAAAACAAAGGAAAAGTGAAGACGAAGCGAGCCGAAGTAAACGTCCAAACTGCAAAAAAATATAGAAGAGGCGTTGCCACACTGAAAAAAAAAAAACTGTGGTTCAAAGTCTGACAGAAGAATCAATGTTACCAGTAAGACATATTTTTTAAAAGATCGTCGGAATTTCAAATTATCTGAACTATTCTATTATGAAGGACAGTAAAAATACAGACAAAACTGTAATTATTTAAGAGCGCGCATTCCGACCACTAGCGTCGCCATTTGAACGAGAAAACAAAAACGTCCGTTTTTTTCTCAACTCGTTATATAACAAAACAGGAACATTTAATGATAACAAAGTAAATTATAAATATATACTTCATCGTCTATTTTAATGCGTAATAGAACATTATTTTACTTTTTCATCTACTCTACGTTTACCAGCTATCACCCTCGTTCTAATGGCGGCGCTAGTGGACACTCCGGACAGAATGCGCGCTTTTAATCAATTTATGAGTCACTATGAGAAGCTTATTGGGAGCTCCAAAACAAAAAATTACCACCTTAATGTTTCAGCAAAATTTAACGATCTTCGAGATATTTTGGTTCTAATAAAGGTTTATTTGAAATTTCCTCAGAATTTTACGTATAATTATAATTTAAAATTCTAAAAAATCTACAAAAATTTAAATAATAGCCATTACAACAATAATTATCGTCTCTCTTTCTATCATAACAAATTAGAAACATAATAGTTACGTTTTTACCTATTCTATTATCATTACACTAAAAAAGGAAGAGTTAAAGGAGCACTTGAGCTGCGCAACGCGGCACTACGCCGCTGTAGTGCGGTTAAGCTCATACAATGGGGCCGGCCGGTAAAAGCGAAAAGCAGATGGCACCAGCATAGCTTGATCCTGTCAAAAATTTTTTGGTCGCCTATGTTCGAAAAGTTGATAATTTTTTTCTCTCTAAATAGTAGTAAACCAAAAATAATTAATGTATTATACGTGACGACGGAGGGTGACTGACGTTAAAAAAAATATTTGAACGTGAAGCATCTTGGCGAGAAAGAACAATGGAATTGATTGAAAGGGATAACCTCAAAACTACATTTTAATATATTTTTCTCTTTTTCTTTTATAATTTAATTTTTCAAATATTTTTTTGAAATCACTTATTATTTAAAGAATATAATGCTATAAAATTCAAGTTAATTTTTTTTCATAAAACATCATCTTTTGGAAATTTGTGCACTTCAATTACAAGTACTGTACTTTTATACATTGTACTTTTCAAAAAGGCACCTTTACAGGTCATTGGCATTGCAATATCTATATATATAAAAATGAAACCCGTTTTCCGTTACGAAATAACATGAAAACGGCTTGACCGATTTGGCTGATTTTTTTTTGTAGTTTTCTAATACTCTGTACAAGGTTTTTACGGAAAAAAATATTAAGAAAATCTCTCAGAAAGATTGAAAAAAAAACGAAACAGTACCCGGGCGAAGCCGGGCCGGGCAGCTAGTATATATATATTTTTTTAAATAAATTCAAACATAAAATTCTCCACACAAATTTTAGTACCATCGGATCAAGCTATGCTAGCGCTACTTTGACAGTTGCCAACCCTATTTCTAATGGGGCCTTCACACGCTTGCTGTTTGCCACAAACACCAAACACAGAACACCATATGCCAAACACCGATCACAATCACCGAACACAAACGCGGTATCCACACGCTTGGCGAATGTGCCAGTCTATGCCGGTTTGACAAACATGGTGGACGACGAACTTGAGGTGGCAGCGATCACTTTTGGCATGACTTATTTTTACATAAAAAAAAGAAAAGTGAAATTAAACGAAAAAGAAGGAGAGCACTCGGCCGGATATCGAGGGGTCGTGGGTTCGAATCCCACCTGGGGGTGAAATGTTTCTTTCAAAAAATCAATTTCAAAATATGAACGGCTAGTTGCCTAAAAACTTCTGTGGGAAAAAAGCTAAAAAAAAAACTAGTATTAGATCTTTATATAAAATTAAATAAATAAAAAATAGTACCTAGTTAATTTTTTATTTATATTTAAATAATTTGACAACGAGGTACTTATAAATAATAATCAGAAAAAGAAGGAAACAAAGCTTTCGTTAGGCAATTACTACTGACTGCTTCACAAGCGTGTGGATACATCGCAAACATGTTTGTCGCGAACACCCTTTGATTTGTGCACAAAAACCGACACCGACGCCGAACACGGGCAAATACAAGCAAAAACAGACAAACAGCTGTCCACACGTTCGTGTTTGCTGTTTGTGTTCGCTGTTCGCCGTTGTTTGCCGAGCATGTGGATACGCCATAGGAAATAATATTTTGACGCGCCGCGCCGCTCCGTGCAGCGCAGCGCCGCGCAGCTCAAGTGCGTTTCCAGGAGAAACAGTTATTTCTTGTACCTAAAATATATATATTTTTTTGTTAAGGGCTCTTATCAGCGTGTTGGTGGCCCGGAGTACTGATTTGTTGAACATGTTTGTAAAACTTAATGAATGACTCCGTGCACTGTGCAAGTGTGCAGCCGACTGCGAGTGGGCCAATTATTGGCAGGATAGGAGTTGGCTTGTGATTACGTGCCATCAATCGAAGTAGCGCGCTACATCTCGCCAGCACAGCACGCTTGTATTGTACGTCCTTTTTTTTAAATAATTCTTCACTGTTTCATTCGTACGATTTCTATCAATTTTTAAACTAGAGTTGGCAACATCAATGAGAACTGTCAGTCTATGTCAGTCAGTTCACTTAGTTCTTTCTAGTCTAGCTAGTTCTATAAAATCGAACAAATTATTCTATTCGAGTTGCAAACTTTTACATCGTCATTATTGTGTAACATTACTACATTATTTCCTCATTCAAGGTACCTATCTAAATTGTTTCTTAAATTCTGCCGATAATGCCTAAAATCGTCATTCATTATCGAGTATCCGTCCGCATAGGTACATAAATTATATTAGTATCTTGTTTAATACAGATAATATTCAACTATTATAGGTATTTATTGCGGTCACCTTCCGAATGAAAGTGGAAATAGAAACTAGTGCTTAATTAAAATATTTAATGAACAAGTTTATTGAATTAAATTTGTAGTTTGTGTTGTGATTTTAATAAAGGATTTATTTCAATTTTTACAACAGAATGGCTGAACCGCAGTTAAATGGCCATCAAATTGAGGAACGTAAGTACCAATTTTATTACTTTACACATTAGTACCTACCTACCCAATTAATTTGCATGCAAACTACCTTGAGTCGTTAGTATATCTACCTATTTCTGTTTTAAATTGATGCAAGATCGAAGATTAAAATATATTAATTATCATAAAAAGTATTTTATATTGTTTTTAAAAATACAAACCTAACATGACTCTCTGACCAAATATTGGTCTACTTTCTAGTCCTATCACACTCGGTAGGTAGGTACAGCATGTAAATCTTTTCCATTTCGACAATGTAGGTATAAATTTTATTCTAATGTATTTTAAGTATAAATTGAAATAAAAAAGTATTTTCAACAGTGTTAAATATTTGTATAGTCTGTAGTAAGTAGGTATTACTAGACAGTGGTAGGTACTAAATTTGTATTATGTACGCTATATTCCATTATCATAATAGGTATATTATTTATTTTCCTACATACATAGTAATATCAGTCTTAAGTAAATACACAATGTTTATAGTATTTTTCAGACGTTACATAACAATGTAGAAATAAACTGTTTACATAATATATGAAACTGTGGATAAGCCTAAGTTTTACAGATTTTTATGATCAATTATGTACAAAATTTCTTTATTCTGGCCCTCGGGTTACGGTTAGGTTAAGGTTAACCATACAATTGTCCAGACTGTTAATAAAAATTTCATAATGATTTCTCGCTTTATAGAACATTGCATAGGGCTTAATTAATTGTTATTTTTAAATGAAAGAATTCACCTGACCTTGGTGGGATTTGAAAATACAACCTCTCGAAAACGGTCCAGTGTTCTTCATCTGTCATGAATTCAACTCAGTAGCTATCAAAAAGGTAAAAGCCAATTTTTAAATAAAACGGCCAATTTTATCTTTCTAATAGACTGGTTAAATTGATAGACTAACAAACTCTGGTTAAGTAAATTTCGAAGTCAATTGGTACAAAAAGTTGTAGGCTAATTTTTTTAAATTGTATACAAATATTACTGTTGCCGTGCAGGCAATTCTGTAATTGGGCATTTATTGGATGGCTTAATCAATTGTAGACCTCTGATCCCAGTCCCCGGGTCTGTCATTGCTGATTCTTTATTTAACAAATTAAAAAGAGTGAGGTTAAAAAAAAAATTTTTTTTCGGTGAGTGGATCCTTAAGACACTTTCTCTCGTCAACGAAATTATGTATAATATAAATGATACATGTTAATTCTCCTTCCTATTTAAACTGACTAGTTGTAAAGAGATGAGAGAGATGTAATTTCAAATCCTATTTCTTTACTTCTTATGTAGGTACACATAAAATTTGTGTTGTATGCAAATTTTAATTACAAATTGAGTGTTTTGAAAATGTTATTTTCTCACCATTTGTTTTCTTTATTTCATTTAACTTTTAATTTCAATTAGTTAACATACAATGGGGAGCACTTAACCTATGGCACACATTTAACATGCAGAACATTAATAATAATGCAGAAATAAAACAGTGACATGATCAGAATTTTACACCCCGTCCCCAATCTTGGGCCAATTTGATCTATTGTCCTGTTCTTGGTGATATCTAAAGAAAAGGACAGGTATACAAATTGGCCAATTAGATTGGGCTGTGTGAAAGGGGTGTAAGCCATGCATTAAATTATATTTTGTTGACATAAATCCACTCGTCTTTTTCAATGTATTTGATACCTCCGTGGCGTAATGGTTACCACGCCAGACCGCCATCCAGGAGATCCCGGGTTCGAATCCCGGTCGGGTCATGATGAAAAACGAACTTTTTCTGATTGGCCTCGGGTCTTGGATGTTTATCTATATATGTATTTGTTATAAAATATAGTATCGTTGAGTTAGTATCCCATAACACAAGTTTCGAACTTACTGGGGCTAGCTCAATCTGTGTGATCTGTCCCTATATATTTATTTATTTCAGTCGAGTTATACTGCTGACTGTACAGTCAGTGGCATAAATTTATTGTTACTTTAGTACAGTCAATCATTGAAAGAGTTGACCAGTGCAGAGAACAAAAAACAAAGATTTTGACGCTAATAATGTAAACTAAGTATTCTTAAAACTTTGTAAATTTGCGTCACTTGAAATTATATTTACGACGGGCCTGCGCACCTCTTTCATTGGTTGACTGCCCTTTGTTGCTTTATCTCATTTGACAGAATAATGACATGTCCACTATGTCCACTCAATTCTTCAATAATTAAAATATCATAGAAAAATACAATGTAGGTACTTACTAAAACATATTTATGCCGACTGAACGTGCACTTAAATCTTCAATAATTATTAAAATAACATACAAAAAAACAATGTACTAAAACATATTTATGCCGACTGTACATACAGTGTATAGATATAAATGATACCGATCTGATGTAAAAACAATATTTTAAGAAGATTAAATTTGTAAAAATAGTGATTGCTATGGGGGATCTGATATAATCAGTGACGTCGTCGCGAAATTAATTGTCATAATCGATACTTAATTATAATAATGTAAATAATCCGAAATTGATTGACTTGATTGCGTCAAAAGACAATTTTATATTATCTTTAGGTAAATCTAATTAGTTTTCCTTTTAATTCGCTTTGCGCTTGTAGACGTTTTTTCCACCGGATATCGGGAATTGGTCGCTATTCGTGCGTCGACAGTACAGGACGTCCACAAACGCTCTTAGCGTAAAAACACGGTGCTAATGGATCATATTAGAAAATAATTGCTCGCATCTCTCATCACTTGCCCTAGAGTTTCTCGGCAACTAACCATCGCATGTTAAATTCATACACGGCGAAGCAACTTGACCCAGTGTATCTTTGTTTACGCGAATTTGAAAAATCAAATTATCCTAAATTACTTCATGTAATGTAACAAAACAAACTGCCAGTGAAAATCTCGTCAAAATCGGCCTTCATTATTAAAAACTAGACGGAAAAACATCATTTCAACTGGATGGGTAAAGCACTCGGACGGTAATTTAGTGCGTATAACCCCAGTCTCAATCATTGGACTTGGACTTTTCTAATTTATTTTTTCGCTATCATTCAGTTCGTGTGAGACAACTTGTCACTATCACTAAGTGATGAAACATTATTATAATCCGTTAACTCCTCGTATGATTTCTTTTATCGCAATCCGTAATAAACTTTACAACTTGTAAATGATAATCCTTAATATGGAGAGTCCATAGTATATATTTACATTATCAAAACAGACAATCTTTGGTAGAATATATAGGTATTTTCTGCTGTAGGTACAAAGTGCGTAATTTTTATAACGCGTTTACATTTGGTCGGTTAGGCTATAACTAGAATAACTGTTTTCGGTCACCGTGTATACAGAAGTATGGCCCGTCGTTGGCCGAACTTTAAATATTTGTGGTGGGTAGTTGTGGACAGGCCGGGATAAAAACTCTTCTCTTTAGTGTTTGTGTAAGCGTCAAATATTTTGGCAAAAACAACGAAACCAAATAATGAGTACGCATTATTTTATCGATCACTGGGATATTTTTGATACCCGCGACTTCGCTCGCGTGGTCCCGAGGATCTGTCATTAATATATTTTTTCCGTGGGAATAAGATGTTTTTCCGGGATAAAAAGTAGCCTATGTCACTCTCCATCTCCAGACCTTAACCTCTCGTTACTTTGCATGCGTCGACTCGAGTTCCGTTACCGACGAATACGCAACACAGCAACTTCATGTAAATACATCTTTACACGGTCGAAATCATGCTATTACGTACTAGCTTTTTTGCCCGCGACTTCGTCCGCGTGAACGTCCGGTCCCGTTCGGGAAAAGCTATAGCCTATGTCACTCCCTGATAATGTAGCTTTCTACTGGTGTAAAAATTGAAATCGGTCCAGTAGTTTCGGAGCCTATTCAATTCAAACAAACAATCAAATCTTTCATCTTTATAATATTAGTATAGATGATCGATCACTATTCCATACGTCAATGACATGACCAGTAAAATGCGTCATGTCAGATAACTTTTTTTGATGACCTCCAATTAGAATTCCCGATGATGATACACGTGGAAGGAAATACTTGCGGACAAAACCAATTTCTTATTGTTTTTAATGTGATCAATATAATTGTTTTGGTTTTGCTTGTTTTCCCTCTTAAGTTCCTGGGGTTTTTAACTATGAACAAGATTCTTTGTAAACTTCCCAATAATAATGTAACAACTATAGGCCGCTCAAGTGTTTAGGTTTTAGTAGCACAAAGGTCAAAAGCGCGAAATGACAAATTGTCAAAAGAGCAGAATGGCAAAAGCGCACAACGTCAATTAATGCGCGCAAAAATTTGTTGTGACTGTAGTCAGTTCTAAAATTTTTACCCATACTTTTTGCTTCGGTACGTCCATCAATCAACTTATAAACATATATATATGTACATATATATATATATATATATATATATATATATATATATATATATATATATATATATATATATATATATATAAAGGACAAAAGATAATAATAAGTATTGTAGTTGGATTACTTTTACGCGTTGTCATCAATTATCAATTTTGCGCTAAGGTTAATAGAAATTGAAATCGCGAGCTCGACTTTGAACCCTGCGTATTATAGGTATAATAGTATGAGCAAATAATCACTCATATAAATAATAATATCTTAAAGTGCAAATTATGTCTCTATGGTGCAAACTGATAAGACTTATTTTTCCGTACACACTATACCAGTGTCAAGATCATGATTACGTATATAATTCTTTAGATACGTAGTCTGTGCAATTTTTGTTTAAATATTCAACTTATATTCTACTAGCTTTTTTGCCCGCGACTTCGTCCGCGTGAAGTTCCGGACCCGTTCCCGTGGGAATCACATCGAATTTCGGGAAAAGCTATAGCCTATGTCACTCCCTGATAATGTAGCTTAAACTGGTTTAACTGGTGAAAGAATTTTTGAAATCGGTCCAGTAGTTTCAGAGCCTATTCAATTCAAACAAACAATAAAATCTTTCCTCTTTATAATATTAGTATAGATAATTTAAACTAATCATAATTTATTTTAATTTCAGCCTTACCTGCCGGTATAAAAGTAGAAGAAGTCGAGATCCCAGTACCTTGGGGCCACGTAGCCGGACGATGGTGGGGTCCCAGGGATAAGCAGCCAATTATAGCCATTCATGGATGGCAAGACAACGCGGGTACATGGGACAACCTGATACCCATTCTGCCTGTGAACACTTCAGTACTATGCATTGATTTGCCGGGACACGGTCACTCGTCGTTCTACCCATCAGGCATGCTGTATTACATATTCTGGGACGGAATAGTACTACTAAGGCGGATTATCAAACACTTCAAATGGAGTAAGGTGTCCTTAATGGGACACTCCTTAGGTGGAGCGTTGAGCTTCATGTATGCCGCCTCCTTCCCTGATGACGTAGATCGGATAATTTGCATCGATATTGCCAGTCCCGCTGTCAGAGAACCAGCGGGCATGGTTAAAACGACCGGATGGAATATTGATAAGGTTCTGGAATATGAGGATCTTCCAGAAGATAAAATTCCATGTTATGAATACGACGAAATGATTGATATAGTTTGTGACGCGTATAAAGGATCAGTATCTAGAGATAACTGCAGGGTGCTTATGAAGCGAGGCATGACTCCAACTCCTGCTCACATGAAGAAGAAAGGTTATTTCTTCAAAAGAGACCCAAAATTAAAAGCTGCTGGGTTAGCAATGATGTCTATTGAAACCGCGTTAGCATATGCTGCAAAAGTGAAATGTAAAGTTCTGAATATCAGGGCACTTCCAGGCCAGAGATGGGAGAAAATAGATTATTATTTGGATGTTATACAAAAGCTGAAAGAAACTGCTGATGTTCGATTCGTAGAAGTCGAAGGCACGCATCATGTACAATTAGAAGCGCCCGAGAATATAGCTAATATAATAGAAGAATTTTTAGAGGAATATTAAGTAATCGTAATAGTGTTAATTCGTTCATGTGATACGCAATGTGATGGAGCACTTAGTGCGTTTGCTAGTTAATAGAAACTCGCTTTAAAAACAAATTAATGAATATTCTAATGAGGCAAGTATACAAAAATGTAAAGTATCGACTAGTGGAATTTGTGGTTAGAGTATAAGCATTTCAATTGTTCTTAGACTTTTGACTAATTTTGAATTCCACGTCCATAATGCAAGTCATTGCGTAGTGATTTCGTAGTTTGACTTGAAACATTATTTTTGTAAATATTATTTAAATATGAGTGACTCTTGTCCTCGTCCTTCAAAACGTAATAGATATAGGTATTTTAGCCCATATTTCAAATATGTGTTGTGTTGTTTATTACTTGACTGGCCAGTACATTATGAACACTAGATTTATATTATTTATTTTTATCAATACCAGTGTGAACAAATACTTTCCCATTGGTTAATAGTTTTAGTAATATTTATTTCTTCAATAAATATGATGTACCTAAACGACTGACCCCACGAACCATACATGCCATGTCCG
This sequence comes from Endotricha flammealis, assembly GCA_905163395.2. Classification (NCBI taxonomy): domain Eukaryota; kingdom Metazoa; phylum Arthropoda; class Insecta; order Lepidoptera; family Pyralidae; genus Endotricha; species Endotricha flammealis. The sequence continues at coordinate 3,813,043 of LR990864.1, read as the reverse complement.
TAACAGAACCATCAAGATGATACTGATCGGTGTCTGCGCTTCCTTTCTGGTGCCGATGGGTCTCATTTCTGGGCTCCACTTCTGCTCAACATCAGGTGGGGCGGAGTCAACTTATTTAGCTAAATAATAAAAAATACGAACACGTATCATGTATGTACAGTCGGCGACGGACCGTTTCAGTGGGAATTGTTTCATGTAATGCATATTTAGTTTTTATTGTCTGGTACGATCACGGTCCTGGTATGTATGATTCAGTGGGCAGAGTCTTAAAGGCGAAGCCAGTATAAGTACTGTAAATTATCACAAGCTATTCCTATAGTGCGAAGTTTACTTAGGTTTAAAAATTAAGTTATTAACGAAGCAAATGGTGTCTTATTTATGTTGTAATTTAGGGATTATTTTATACTTTGTTATTATTTTTTTCACTTATTCCAGTAATTGTTGATAATGTGTATTTTAAAAGATGGCAACATAGTTGACATACGGTGAGTTTTGCAAAAACAAGTTATACAAGTTTCAATTTATCTCATTCTTTTTACCTTATTTAGACAAAGACGGTATGAGATTTGTGCAACTCACCGTTCTATTGTAAATTGCAATGTATAATGTTAATTTATTTATTGTCTGAAATCCAAAATTATCTTTATTAAAACGGGAACGGGGACGACACATTTTGTGATCGAGTTTGCACAAAGTGTGCATGGCGCGAAAAATGACCGTCGCGTATTTATATCATGTCAAAAACAACGAACAGTAATTAACCAGTACGCAACGCAATGTGAAGTTAAATCATTATTCTAGTACTAAATTTGTAATAAATTGAAAATTATAAATGTCTTGCTTGAGAACGGTAATGGCGTTTTGTGAACTTGATACTGTAGTATGAGTATGACTGTTAAAAGCACGAGTATATTGTTAAATATCGTTCCATACAAAATGTATGTGAATATGGATATGTCGCGGGGACACGGACCGGACGGAACGGGAACGTGGCGTCCGCGGTGTATTCTCGTTGCGTATGCAGCGACATTTATGTAGTTGGTGACGTCAAATAGACGCATGCGCAGTTAACACGCAGTTTATTGTCAATTCTATTAGGGCTGCTTTCATTACTTCCATGTAAATGCTTTATAGGCACAGAGCATCATAAAACGAAAGCTTGTATTAATGACACTGTTTATGCGAACGTAATTTATTAAAATGTTAAAATTGAGAATTAACATCACGTAATATATTCTATGAATTAATATTTTGTATTATTTATCACATATCTTCAGACATTCGCCTGCGATGCAGTCGTTCAGGTCGTCTGGTCGCGTTATCTGAAAAAAAAAACAAATAAAAATCAAGTGATAGGATGTGGATTCCGAATAGGTTATGTTATGTACCTGTTTTACCCGCCTTGTTTAAACGCCTACTTTTATAGATTTAAAGTTTTTCCGCACTTACCTCAAGAATATTATTTTCATGCCTATTGCACCGTATCGTAAGTTTGTTACTAATAGCACCTTGTGTCAAGAGCTTATCGTTTATGGAACGCCAGATGGCGCTTGCCGATTTCAAGACGTCCATATTTCCGAATACGTAGAAACCTGAAATTAATTACAAAAAAATAAAAAAAACAGAAATATGTAAATGTTTTTTTTTCCAAATATTAAAGTTTCATATTATCATATAAACTATAAGCTGTCAAAAAATCAAAATAGCGACCGCCAACAGGCGTAAGGGCGTTTTTCCACTACTCCGGCATCCGATTTTTATCGGTCCGATGTAAATTCAACTTTAGACAAAAAACCGGATGCCGGAGTTGTGGAGAAGCGCGTATACTAAAGTATGAATTTCTACATCGGACCGATAAAAATCGGATGCCGGAGCTTAGGGCTTTAAGTCGTTGCATGATATTTGTTATGTGAATTTAGCAGCGGTTGCGTCGCCTGCGCATTCTTTTCGTTTGAAACGTTTAGGTTATCTATATGAATTTTATAAAGAGGAAAGATTTGTTTGTTTGCATTGAATGGGCTCCTAAACTACTAGAACGATTTGAAAAATTCTTTTAAAAAAAAATGGAAAAATTATTTCACTATCCTCGGAGATAGACTGACGGGCTATATTAAATAAAAAATAAAAATAGAGATCCTTACTAAAACCTGAGAAAAGCCGGGGCAGGCCGTTAGTTGTGTATAAATAAATCGATAATTTATATGCAACTGTGTGTGTATAAGCAAATACTATAGAAGACTAATACGCACACCTCTTGACGTTTCTCATACAATGACTTAGCAACCTACGTTCACCTCATGCCGCTAGGGGCGCTATAACATTTTGCATACAAAACGCACAGTTCACCTCATGCCGCTAGGGGCGCTATAACATTTTGCATACAAAACGCACAGTTCACCTCATGCCGCTAGGGGCGCTATAACATTTTGCATACAAAACGCACAGTTCACCTCATGCCGCTAGGGGCGCTATAACATTTTGCATACAAAACGCACAGTTCACCTCATGCCGCTAGGGGCGCTATAACATTTTGCATACAAAACGCACAAAAGTTTTGAAATCGTTCACCTCATGCCGCCCTCATGCCGTAGGGGCGCTAGTGTCGCGTCTTGCCCGAATTCTGCCGAAGCTGTGCGTATTAGTCTTCTATAGTATTTGGTATAAGTAAGGATATATTTATACATTTAATAGAAAAAATAAAGTCTATACCTTCTTTGGCTCTTGACAACGCCACGCAAATCCTATTTGCAGCAGAGAGAAAGCCGATCTTGCCGTCTCTGTTGCTCCTCACCAAAGACAATATCACTATCCTGTTCTCTTCGCCCTGATAATTGTCTACTGCTGTGATTCGTATATCACGAAGCCAGCTGAACTTTTTAGCTAGCTAAAAAATGAGAAAATTTTATTAAATTATTATTATATCATAATGGGATTGAAGTAGTAATCATACTAATATTATAAATGGGAAAGTGAGTTTGTCGTATTTGTTATTCCTCGGCTTGACTAAGCAGCCGATCATTATGACAATTTGTATACATATTGTCAGGGGTACAGATAGGCTAATTTTAACGCGGGCGAAGATGCGGGTAACAGCTAGTAATAAATATTTTTTACAATATCTGTGAATTTCGCTGGAATGTGAAGCCTCTCCCCGTCCTTATGCCGCATAATAATTATAACAATGATATTAATTAATGTCAAATATGAAAATCTAAAATTTTCTTTGTTACCTCTTTAATCAATGAAACTTGTCCAGTGTAAGTGGAAAGTATCGTGATTTCTTCAGATTTGTACTTCATTCCACGCAAATAATTCGCTAGGCCGACACACCATTTAGCCTCAAACATGTTTTTGTGGCTCCAGGAGTCTTCTAATCCCTAAAAAAACACAATTAGATGCACGTAACAAGCTATGACGGAAACACTGATATGGACCAAGGTCGGACGTTCAAGAATTTTTGCCTGAACAAAACGTTTTTTTAACAAATACATTATACTTTTAGATAAATATCCAAGACCCGAGGCCAATCAGAAAAAGTTCGTTTTTCATCATGACCCGACCGGGATTCGAACCTGGGACCTCCTGGGTGGCGGGCGGGCATGGTAACCATTACGCTATGAAGGTCGTAGAGTTTTGAGATCAGATACCCTTTATTTGAGTGTGAATTTTCTTTCCCGTGAGAATTTCGGTAAATACTTGTATGTATTACCTTCATCTTGAATCACACTTATTGATCGGGTTTCGCTAGTGTAAAATACAAATGAAACATAATACGTAGAACACAAATATAATCTAGCTAGACTAACACCCGTATTTATAAAGAAGCATGAGCAAGCGTGCCCTGTGCGCCAACGACGGCTATACTCGACAAAAAACAGGTCGCAGAAAAATACAAAATAAACCTATTAAATCATTACTTTTATGTATTTTATTGATACACCTTGAAAGCTGAATGTCTAAACATTATTTAGTTGCATACAGTAAACAAAAATGCATATTCCTCATTTAAATATTTGATGATAAAAAGTAAAATAATTTATGGTTAAAAAAGTAAGTCCCATGACGCCAATGTCGTGCAGAGCCGACTGCTAGTGATGTAGTATCATGTTGACGTATATTATATTCTTAAATTAATTTAGGTAACTTAAGGTATTGTAATATTTGTCATTACAGTTTTTATTGTTCTAACAAAATATAAACGATTGTAAGCACTGAGAAAAAAGTAGTTTTACTATATTAAAAACTGAAACATAGTTGCGTAAATACATTTTCGATATTCCCTTATCGCCAATCATGCGCATCCCTAGCAAGCTCTCGATAAGCAGTCCCCTCTGCGCCATTGTCGGCAGAAGTCGACTGACTCGTGACGTCGTAAGCGTATAAAGTGAATTTTAGTGCGGGAAATATGGAACAACAAGATATTGATATTTTATAAGTATTTTTAGTGAGTTTTGTAGTTTTTGAACACTGATCAGTGAGCATTTATAATTGTTGATTGTTGATCCTTTAATGTTTAATTAGGTTAGATACGAGAAACTAAATAATGTATCTATTTTAAGAATATAAATATCGTTATACTTAAAAATCGTTACGTATATACTACGCAATTTCATACGAAAATTTTGATTTATTTTATACATATAATTAATCTGATTAGTGAGAATATTAGAAAGTTCCTGTTATAAAAATTGTTGCTATGTAATAATATCACGTGATAATATTATTCATAAGTGACATGTAAGTAATATGATCTCAAAGTAATTATTAATAATATAACTCAATAATTAAACTAAATGATTGGTAAATAAATAGTTTTATTTGCATTCAATCCATTAACAACCCAAATTGTTGCAATAAGTGTAAATTTCAAGAATAATAAAAACAAACTACTGTGGCCTTTGAATTTAATTAGATACTAACATCGATAAACTGTATGACACTATGGTACAACTCTAATGTACATGCAACGATGTCTTATAAAAGACTCGTCGACGGCGCCAATGTCGGCTATTCCCGACAGTGAGGTACATCAGTACTGAGAATAGTGCTGTACCTAGAGTTATTTTCATTTTAACTGTTGTGTGTCTTAATCATTGTTTTTATGTTATTAACAACTTCGGAACTACTTGAGTGGAACGTTGTAAAATATTTAATATTGGAATGTTCTTTTTAACATATTAATGATCGACCATTTATCTGGCAAGTATTGATAAAAAAAATAATAATAATGGGTATCGATATAATGTTGAAATCCCTATTTTTTTGTAGGTATTTAATTAAGATTTTCGGGCTTGGCGTACAGGGCATAGGAATACCGATATGGCGTGGCGGTGAAAAGGTTAATTAAGTCATTACTTGAGGCTAGAATTCTTAAGTACCAAATCTTATTCTACAGTCAAGTAATGTACGTTACTTATTTAAGCAATTGCTTAAGTAAAAGTCGACGCTTGATAGTTGTTTCTCACTGGCAACACTCCGTTGCTGCGTTACGTTTCATGAGAAGGCAAACGTCAGGTCTAGATTGTTTCCACATAGAATTGCATAGATTAAGTTAATATTACATTAATCATACTTTATAATGTAATTCTGATAAGATTATCGTTATACAAACTATTTTAACTATTTTATTAAAACTTTTAAATAAACTAATTGTCTTTAAACAAAAAGGAATGCTTGTGGAAATGAAACGTTTCAGACGACATAATCCCTTCAATTTAAGGTGTTAATTTTTTAAACTTGGTTTAGTTAGTTACAGGATATTTTTAACTGTAAATCATTACTAGCTAGTCAATTGTCAGTCCCTTGATTGTCAATGTCAGAAGTACGGGTTACTAACAAAATAACCTCACAATAAACGCAAAATTGACGTATTCTAGCGTGTTCTCAAGTCTTAAGTAAAGGAAATGGTGACTATTACTTGGCTGAGAATTCTAACTTTTGACAGTTCTAACTTCACGCAATTACTAAACTATAGAATGAAAATCGCTACTTGAGTAGTTACTTTTACTCAAGTAACCACGTTTACTTCTTTATAAATACGGGTGTAAGAGTATTTAGTAACAAACCTTATTTTTCAAAGCACACTTACCTCATAATCTTCAAAAACATCGTGTGTAACAAAATACAAGTTCTTCGTCATTCCCCTAACAAAAGGATAGTTATAAACAAGAGGATGACTCTCCAACGTTTCATATATGTTTGGTACTAATAAATCCACAAATTCAGGTCTCATTCTCCTCTGCGTTGACAATGTTCTTGCATGAATACCGTTTCTAATCATACGTTCAAATAGTGAAATTTCTAAGTTGTAATGTTTTGCTAACTTGTAGTGAGCTGCTGTAGGCCTTAGCTGTTTGTGGTCACCTGTAAATAGACAAGAGAAGACCTTAACCAAATGTCTGATTGAGCTATCCAAAACCAGCGCACCTAGAAGAATCATCACACCGGATTCGGAATGGCAATGGCAGCAGCGTTTTAGGGTATTTATCTATACTAATATAATATATAATAATATTATAAAGTGGAAAGATTTGATTGTTTGAAAAGCTGTATAAAATACATATATATGTTTTAAAATAATCCTTTTAAAAGTATCAGTACTGTTAACTCTGGGAAGGAGTTCCATTTTTTCTTTCTTTCTACCACCACACTGATATTTTTCTATATAATTATCTGTTTTTATACAATCTATAACTATGTTTGTTATTGTAATTTTGTGTACATTGTTTGTTGGTCCTAAAATAAATTTAAAAAAAAGCAGTCGACAGCGTCCCGGCGAGCAGTTTCACTGTCATATCATTAAACTTTATCGTCATTTTAATAATAATATGCATTGTAATAATACTGGTCGACCAGTCGCATGCTGCTTCTACAGGCGATCTCTCGACGGGCGGCCGCGCGTCTTTTCAAATTTCTCAAGCGGTAGGTAACATTATATTTGGTACACTACCTACCTATAAGTATAAGATGTTGGCAATGATTTGTCAATGATGCGACAATATGAGCTTCCAAAACTTCGGCAGCCTCTTCAACGATCACTGGAAATAAAAATTGAGAATATCTTCTTGAAGGTATCAAATTATGGGTTGGTTTCACAGGTTACAGATAAATTAGTCAACCAGTAAGGTTGTCTGTTAAATAAATTGTCAAAAAAAGCATAATCATATATATAAATATAGACAATAAGTAATGAGCTTATTGACGTCCCGGGGGAGAAACTACAGCTGTCTTGGAATTCACAACGAATTTAATCAGAAATAAATTTGTCGGAGTAGGAAGTATCTATTGAAAAGGTTTCCCTCCTAAGCACATACGTGAGAGATAGCAATTTGAAACAAAAACATAGTACTTTCGTAACAAAAGACTTCGGTCTTACCAATAGGTGACAGCAGTTTCTTCATCAGGTCATGTCTTCTTGCAGCAGTGGTTGTAGTCACACCAACCACTCTCGTATTCTTCATCACCTCACCGTCTATTAGCGTTGATACTTCATTCAATTCATTATTGCATGTATTATGTTGTTCCTGTAATCATTTATAACGATAACGTTAACAATGGTGCTAATTCTGTTGTACATTTAACTAAACTAATTTTGACAGGACCAAAGGTGTTGTTGTCCTTCCTTGGTTTACAATTAGTGATAAGGATAGCAACACTTCTAGTCCTGTCAAATTAGTTTAGTCTTTATAGTTAAATGTACAACAAAATTAGCACCAATATTTGTGGTCCATATTGTTATTTTATGTCCGAAATAGTTCCAATAAAAAATAAAAAATTCAACTGCCTGGTGCGGTGGTGCGTTGGTAAGATCCTCGCTCGGCACCAGAGAGAGGACGAGGTTTCGATTCTCGCTCGGGGCAAACATAACTTTGTGGTATAAAAAAAGGCTACCAACTACGCCACCGGGCTGTCAATCAAGTCTGCTTGTTCAGTAAAAAAGAAAGATGTGAAAATAAATCTTACCAACAAAGTATTCATTTTTGTCAACAGACTGTTTTTGAGTGTTGTCACAGCATTGTGGTATACCATCCAGCGTTGCTCTGACGTCATCTTACAAGGATCAGTGACTTTGGGTATTTCAAACATAGTTTTCGAATCATTTAGAAGCGACATCTTTTCCTGCAAGTAAAAATAACAATAACGTTTAAAAAAAAAACACATATTTAACGAAAACACATACATTGCCATTTGCCTAATAAAGACAATTTTTGTAGGCTGCTTGGTTTGCACTTCGTCAGTTTTTTAGGGTTCCGTAGCCAAATGGCAAAAAACGGAACCCATAAGGATTCGTCATGTCTGTCTGTCTGTCCGTCCGTATGTCACAGCCTTTTTTCCGAAACTATAAGAACTATACTGTTGAAACTTGGTAAGTAGATGTATTCTGTGAACCGCATTAAGATTTTCACACAAAAATAGGAAAAAAAAACAATAAATTCTGGGGGTTCTTATGACCAAAACTCAAATTTTTTATTTTTATTAAACCGTATGGGTTTGTGGTATCTATAGATAGGTCTTCGAAAATGATATTGAGGTTTCTAAAATCATTTTTATCTTCACTGAATAGCTGGTCAAATGGCTGGGCCAATATTTATGATATTTGGTATGTAGGTAGCTGATACCTTGGATTAACACATAGGGTACTTTTTATCCTGAAAAGTACGCGATTCCCGTAGGATTTGGTCAAAAATCTAATATAGATGGCGCTGCTGTGCGTAAAATTAAACGCGGGTAACACTGCGGGCAGCAGCTAGTAAACAATAATTACACTTACTTTAAAACACTGAAGTCTTTCTTTAACCTTACTAATTCCCTCTTCAAATTTCATTATCATTTTCAAAACTTCCAAAGGATCTTCCGTGATTTCTTTAACATACCTTATGCTGTTTAACATAGAGTCTATTTCCCTTAACGCCCATTCTTCAGAGAAACAAGTATATATTTTGTCATCTATGTTTATTTCATCTAGTTTCTCCCAATCTTCTGTCTCAACTGTTTCTGTCTCTTTTGCTCCAAAAAGCCAATTTAATATAGGATCTTCATTACAACCTTTCAAATTTAAAACATCATCACAAATTTTTAGGTAAGGCTTGATTGTTTTGTAAGTTAGTATCTCTTTCTCACATTTCTCTATCTCACTCTGCAACTCCGTCATCTCTTTAAATATCTTCTCCAGCTCACCTCTCTTTTTTCCATATAAATGTGAGTACTTTGATTTCATTTTCATTCTTAAATTGTTTAGAGTGTACGGTTCCAGAATTTTACTCTTGCTCTGACTACCGAGTCTTATAATATTTTTTGTGGTATCCAAAATACCTTCAAGGAATTGATCTAGAGCGTGATTCGTGTAGCAGATTATCAACATTGGAGTACCTTCTAGGGATATATTTTTGAGGAGTGTTGAAGCGATTTTGACCCCTAAGAATGTTTTTCCGGTACCAGGCGGTCCTTGTATAACAGCAAATTCTCTTGTTAGCGCAAATTTGTAGGCTTTTGTTTGGGATGTGTCTAGACCTAATTCAGTGCTTGTTGGCCATTGATCTAGGTCAAGAACTGAAAAGTTCTTTTCTTTATTACCTTCTGTTATAGAATAGACTGTTTCTGTCGTTAGATATGATGGTGGTCGAGTTTCTGTCTGTAATAAAATGATAATCTCAAGTTACTCAAACTCTGACTATTGTTTATATTACTAACATAGCTTTAAGAACTTTGTTACTAATGAATGAGGAGCTCGATGGCGTCGCTGTGTGTCGCACTCTAATATGAACACGCAAGTTAAGCGACGCCGACCCTAGCCAGCGTTTGGATGGGTTTCGTTATCTCGAGCTTCTCCGTGCTTCGGAGGGCACGTTAAGCCGTCGGTCCCGGCTGTTGTCGATGGATGACAGTCGTTAAGCCAAGTCGGTGGCCTTAGGGCGGTTTGAAAAACCGGCCTCTGCCAATCCGCATTGGAGCAGCGTGGCAGAGTACGCTCTAATCACCTTCGATTGAAGGGAGACCCGTATCCCTGCAGTGGGATGATAATGGGTTGATATGATGAATAAATAAAATCTAAGAGATAGCTTGATACATAATGTGACTAAACTTTGAAATATTTCTTTAACAGCCAATATCTGAAACGCAGTTTTAAAGTTATTGGCACATTAAATTATAGCTGTCAATGGTGCTAATTTTGTTGTAATAACTAAACTAATTTTGACAGGACCAAAGGTGTTGTTGTCCTTCCCTGGTTTACAATTAGTGACAAGGATAGCAACACTTCTAGTCCTGTCTGTAGTTTAGTCTAGTTAAATGTACAACAGAATTAGCACCATTGTCAAACTAATGAAGAAACAAGAGATAATAGACTTGATGTAGAATTAAAATGGGTTTCACAAACTGGCACTAAGCAATTTAAAATGGTTTAAATTAAACATGACTCAATGGAATTATGTAAAATTTTGACATTGAAGTAAGCATCCCATATACATTTCTATCTTTAGTTCAGATAAGAAAAAGACAGAAATTATCTTTTACAAAATATAAATACCTGGACATCCACAATATATCTTTTCATAGGCAAATCATCTAATCTAGAATTCTGTAGTACTTTTAATACTCTATGATATGGCTCGAAGAACACTTCACTCTCCACCATTAGAAATGGTTCTGAAAAAATTTTCTTTGATACTGGACTTTGAAATGATACAGCAATCTGCAAATTTAGAAAATGGCTTATGGAACAATCAACAGCATTTTTGTGTTGTGAGAGGCACTAAGAACCTTATAATAAGGAACAATTAACAGCATTTTTGTGTTGTGAGAGGCACTAAGAACCTTATAATAAGGAACAATTAACAGCATTTTTGTGTTGTGAGAGGCACTAAGAACCTTATAATAAGGAACAATCAACAGCATTTTTGTGTAGTGAGAGGCACTAAGAACCTTATAATATGGAACAATCAACAGCATTTTTGTGTTATGAGAGGCACTAAGAACCTTATAATAAGGAACAATCAACAGCATTTTTGTGTTGTGAGAGGCACTAAGAACCTTATAATATGGAACAATCAACAGCATTTTTGTGTTATGAGAGGCACTAAGAACCTTATAATAAGGAACAATCAACAGCATTTTTGTGTTGTGAGAGGCACTAAGAACCTTATAATATGGAACAATCAACAGCATTTTTGTGTTATGAGAGGCACTAAGAACCTTATAATAAGGAACAATCAACAGCATTTTTGTATTGTGAGAGGCACTAAGAACCTTATAATAAGGAACAATCAACAGCATTTTTGTGTTGTGAGAGGCACTAAGAACCTTATAATAAGGAACAATCAACAGCATTTTTGTGTTGTGAGAGGCACTAAGAACCTTATAATAAGGAACAATTAACAGCATTTTTGTGTTGTGAGAGGCACTAAGAACCTTATAATAAGGAACAATTAACAGCATTTTTGTGTTGTGAGAGGCACTAAGAACCTTATAATAAGGAACAATCAACAGCATTTTTGTGTAGTGAGAGGCACTAAGAACCTTATAATATGGAACAATCAACAGCATTTTTGTGTTATGAGAGGCACTAAGAACCTTATAATAAGGAACAATCAACAGCATTTTTGTGTTGTGAGAGGCACTAAGAACCTTATAATATGGAACAATCAACAGCATTTTTGTGTTATGAGAGGCACTAAGAACCTTATAATAAGGAACAATCAACAGCATTTTTGTATTGTGAGAGGCACTAAGAACCTTATAATAAGGAACAATCAACAGCATTTTTGTGTTGTGAGAGGCACTAAGAACCTTATAATAAGGAACAATCAACAGCATTTTTGTGTTGTGAGAGGCACTAAGAACCTTATAATATGGAACAATCAACAGCATTTTTGTGTTATGAGAGGCACTAAGAACCTTATAATAAGGAACAATCAACAGCATTTTTGTGTTGTGAGAGGCACTAAGAATCTTATATTAGCATCTTTGTTCTTAGTTCTTTACTATGATTACTTTCTTTGGTTGACTGTTCCAAGCTATGACCATTTAAATAAATAGTTAATAGTGTACAGTCGGCAATAGAAGTAATTAAAACATATTACCATTTCAACCAAGCAGGTTTTTGCAAATATAGACAGCTGCTGTCTTGTTTGGATATTTATAAAGACATCGCACTAAAGTGTTAATCTACTCCTATTGCCGACTGTACTAATGGCATAGGTGTTAATTTCAAAAGTATACTTACATATCCATCATTAATCAGACTCATACCAGAGTCTAATACAGTTGCACACAAAATGTTTTCAAAGTTATCACAAGTGAAAAGTAATAGTGAACCGTACATAAGTTTCTTAATGTATTTTTTGCTATCAACCTGACCGTCTTTTGATCGTTCATTTAATGCAATATCAATTAAATGTCCCACTTTGTTATTGCTGACGTATGTACGAAGTATACGGACTTTTGGGTATACTCTGAAAAGAATATGTTATTAAAAATTCAGGAAAAAAATTTGCTTTTTAGGGTTCTGTACTCGAAGAGTGCCAACGGGATATTACTAAGTCTCTGCTGTCTGTCTGTCACCAGGCTGTGTCTCATGAACTCTGATAGCTAGACAGACTAAAATATCACAGGTGATGTATTTCTGTTGCCACTATAACAAGAAATACTAAAAATATCTATTAATATAATAAAAGTGTAAAAAAAGTTTGTCTGTACATTGAATATATTTCAAAAAAAATTGTTTAGGGCGATGAAGAATAAGCAATAGAACAAGAATTTCGTAAAATTTTGTCCGTCTGTTTGTATGTATGTATGTTTGTATGTTTGGATGTTTGTATGTATGTTTGTACACGCTAATCTCAGAAACGGCTGAACCGATTTGGATGCGGTTTTCACTAATATGTGGCGATTTGCTCAACTTAACATTTAGTGTATGTTTCTTTTCAAAATTCCCACGGGAATCCGAGATATACGCAAACGAAGTTGCGAGGGTATATCAACGCACAGCCCAAACCGCTGGGTCTAGAGATTCCAAATTTGGCATGTAGGTTCCTTACGACGTCTTGGGATGTACTAAGAAAGGATTTTTCAAAATTCCCACGGGAAAGTGAGATATACGCAAACGAGGTTGCGAGAGGACGCACAGCCCAAACCGCTGGGTCTAGAGATGCCAAATTTGTCATGTAGGGTCCATATAAGGACCGGACCGGACCGGAACGGATCAGACCTGATCGGTCCGGAAGGAACCGCACCGTACCGGGCCGTGCCGGATCGGACCGGTTTTTTTTTTCTAAAGAAAAATATGCTAATTGGCACGTAGGTTCCATACAAGGACCGGACCGACCGGACCGGCCCGGACTGACCGGACCGGACTATATATATATAAAATTCAAAGTCCTGACTGACTTAACTATACATATATCAACGCACAGCTCAAACCAGTGGGTCTAGAGATTCCAAATTTGGACTGTAGGTTTCTTACGACGGCGACGTCTAGGGATGTACTAAGAAAGGATTTTTCAAAATCCCACGGGAAAGCGAGATATACGCAAACGAGGTTGCGAGAGGACGCACAGCCCAAACCGCTGGGTCTAGAGATGCCAAATTTGTCATGTAGGGTCCATATAAGGACCGGACCGGACCGGAACGGATCAGACCTGATCGGTCCGGAAGAAACCGCACCGTACCGGGCCGTGCCGGACCGGACCGGTTTTTTTTTCTATAAGAAAAATATGCTAATTGGCACGTAGGTTCCATACAAGGACCGGACCGACCGGACCGGCCCGGACTGACCGGACCGACCGGACCGGATGGAACCGTACCGTACCGGGTCGTGCAGGACCGGAATTGGTTTCTGAAGAAAAATATGCTTATTGTTACTAGGCCACGCGGGCGAAGCCGCGGGCAGAAGCTAGTATTAAAATAAATATTTATTTATGTTAGAGAATAAATTTTGAATCACGGTACGTACCTAATATTTTCATGCCTCCTTTTAGATGAGTTTTGTATATATTTACCTGAAACATACATCAAGGTTATGTATTATATTTATTACTTATGTATTTTATTATTGTATTTATTATCTATTCATTTTATTTTCTTTGCATTTATTGTTTTATTAATATCTTATTCGTTTAATTTAAGCTGCAATCGCGAATTTCTGCACTCCCAATGGTTGACTGGTAGAGAATGCAATTAGCATTAAGTCCGCCAATTGTATCAGTACTTTGTGTATTGTGGTCAATAAAGTTATATAAATAAATTAAATAAATAAATATTGATACAAAATAATTATTGTGAAATGTGCCAAATTGTTCTTGAATAAATGATATTATTACTAAAGTTTAGCTGCACAGCAGACTATAGGTAAAATGGTCTGAACTGATGATTAAAAATTTTAAAAATAAAAGGTCTTGTGACTTGTCAATTTGAATAAAAATATTAATGTTTTTTCAAGCTATGCCTAATACACAGAATACACTCAGACTCAAAAACAAACACAGATACCATCACATAAATGTTTGTGCCAAGTGGGAATCGAAAACGTACCCTCTGGTGTATAAGGTAGGATCTCTACCACCAGCGGGTCTAACATGCTTACACTCGAGATAGTTTCTCGCACGCGACAAAGCTTCTTCGCCAATAGCAATGCCTGTTTTGTCTACTGTAGACATAACCGAGATACGCTATTGGCAGAGCAGAGCTAGAAAATTTTGTCGCATTTGTCATGTTAGCCCGGCAGGCTGTGGTTTTAGGTTTCGCAATATTCATTGTCATTCTCATCAATATGTCATTCAATTTATAATTTTTATTTATAGTTGTTAGGTCAACTAGCCTTTCATATTTTTAGAACACATTTTTTCGTAACTGGCGCTTCGTACGCGCGCGACGTTTTAAATATTTATAAGTTATACATAATTTAATAAGCAATTTTACCAACATATTCCTTCCCGTAAAGGCCCAAAGCAATCTTCTCTCAATAGTTTGAATTGCAAATCAAGGTAGTTCTTAATACTTGGATATGCTCCATTTATTATGTTTGGTTGAATATTTAACTTATTATTTCCAAATAAGTCATCTTTATTGGGAAATATGTTAAGGTTCTTGAAACTATTAGGATCAACAATGACTTCAGGGATCTGGTTGTCAAATATTTGTTCCGTGGGGTCCTGAAAATATTTTTATAACATGTAAGCACAGTGTTGCCAGATGGGGGGGATTCCCTCCAATCTTGGGGGGTTTTATTATCCCTGGAGGGAAATTTGGAGGGATGTGTTCATTGGGGGGATTTTCGGAGTGTTTTTTTTTTGTAATGGGGGAAATTGGAGGTTGATTCATTCAGGCAAAAATACTGTAGTAATCAGACTATTATTGTATATCGAGGTCCGATAATAGTCTGATGGATACAATCATCAGTTCATAATCTATGTTGTGAATGGTGAAATTTTACAAGGACGTCCTTCAATACCTTACTTAAACGCGTAAGATGATAATAAATGGCGATACGACTGTTCTAATATAGATCTAACTATGTATAAAAAACACCGGGCAAGTATGTACGTGTCGAGCCACGCACAATGTAGGGTTCCGTGCTTGCTGTGCTTTGCTTTCAGTTGAGTCCAATATCAACTTCAATCACATTTGTAAGTTTTCATCAAATAAAATTTATTTTATCAGTTCGTCGGCTATTACTCGGTTACTAGTAGAGCCTACTTAACCGTTATAGTTTTCATTGAAGGTTCAGCATATGGAATGGACTATAGCCACAGGGGGGGGACCACCGTGCAAGACGAAAATTAACACGATGAATGTAAATAATTCCGAAACGGATCATTGTATCGAAAAATGATCTTTCCACACCCTCAATGTTTTGAACATGGGGTGGGCGCGAAAAAAAATCATTTCCACTTTGGAAGGCACCCCAAAAAAATTTTTTTAAAATTTTGTCCCAGCACTTTCTTAGCATTGTTAATTTATGTATACACTAGCGAAACCCGGGCAACTTCGTTTGCGTGTATTCCGCTTTCCCGTGGGAATTTTGGAATGTATTATACATAAAAACCTTCCTCTTGAATCACTCTATCTATTTAAAAAAACCGCATCAAAATCCGTTGCAAAAAATTTTTAATTTTAAGTTGAGACAAATTAATGGCACTATTTATTGACATTCCGCGTACGTAATGTTGTATGTATGTACCTAGTTTTAAATTTTATGTTGAAAAAGAAAAGAAGAAAAAAAAAAAAGAAAGAAAAGTACGATATATTTTTAAATGACAAAAAAGGCCGTAACTGGTTTTCTTTCGCCATTTCTTTTTTACCAGTGGTCATTTTGCTTTGTTTCCGAAATGGTAGTAGTTTATAGAGTAGATTAATTTATACAAATCATTTATTACTGTATACTCTGACAAGAGAACGTGTTTGTAAAAACCTATTCTCTGAATAAAAGTTTTGAATTTTGAATTTTTGAATTTTTTGTTGCGTAATTTTAAAGATTTAAGCATACAAAGGGACATAGGGACAGAGAAAGCGACTTTGTTTTATACTATGTAGTGATACCAAATTACAGCTTTCTAGCATTAAGCGACATTTTTATGACATCACTGGAAATTACAGATTTTGGTGAAATTTAAAATAATTACAATACAACTAAAACATGATTTTATCCACAAGAGAAAAGTTAAAAAAGTTGTACTTAGACTAATAATTCAATAAAAACCTCTAGGAAACGAGTCCGCGCGAAACGTTTCCTAAAATGACACCTGATTATAATATGTATTAGTATTAAATAATTACATAAGTAGTTAGAACTAAATATATCATTCATTTTTGTATTTTTTTTCTTAGTAGATTATGATAAATATGCTTTGGGGGTTTTTTTTTCAAAATGGCATTTTTTGGAGGGATTTTGAGTGACGTTAGGGGGGAAATCGGAACCGCCATCTGGCAACACTGTGTAAGCATCATTGTGTCAAACCTACATACGTTTTACACTTAAAAAGATGTGTCTGAAAAATTATTTCATTCCATAATGCTTTAAACTCAAAAATAAATTCTTTTTAGTGATTGGCAAATAATACCTACAAATTTAATTAATAATAATTTTAATGTTTGATTTAAAAAATATAAACTCTTACCTCACTAATCATTTTTGTTATTTTCAATTTTAGTTCATCTATTCTTTTAAATAATTCATTATTTATATTCTCTCTATGTTCCTCTTGGATGCCTATAGCACTAGCATCTGTTAACTCTAACAAATTATATATTTCTTTAATAAAATCTGTATCATGTTCACCAAACTTAACTATACCTTCGCATAACAATACAACATCACTAAGAAACAATTCAATATCGTTCCATAATTGAAAATTCATTTTTTTCTCTACTGTCCTCACAGCCGGTAAACCAGCCAGGTATTCCTTTATGGTTTTTAAAAAGATAGAACTCTCTAACTTTTTTTTTAATTGGGAAGCTATTTTTGATTTTTCTCTTGGCTCTAATGATTTGTAAATGTTTGCTAATACTTTTACTATTAAAACTATGAAGTCTCCTTTAAGTTCTGTGTCTAGAAGATGCCAAAATCCTGGTCTGTTTGATACTTCTAGGTTTAATACAGGAGGTTGTAAAGTCGAGATATCAAGCAGTCTTTTGAAGCCTATGGGCTTTTTCTCTGTATATTGAGGTCTTGTAGTCTCAGGTTCTGGTTGTTCTTCGTCTTGAAAAGCTGATGTGTCAGTATTTGTGCGGTTGTCTTCAATAAGAGTGCCATCAAACCAGTCTATTCGCAAAGATGGTTTACTCATGTCTTCCATGGTTGATAACGATTACACAAAATGAGTAATATTTAAATTTTATATTATGTTTGTAGGCATCAATGAAGTAGTAATTTAATTATTTTTTCATTTAAAAAAATTAATTTAAACAGCAAGGTCTTCAAATTATTGAATCGAAGTTGTCAAATGTCAATGTCAACATTCTCTTGTCAGGTGCCTGTCACTGTCACTATAAGACCTTCACATATATTTTACCTCAGACAGATGTAAAAACAGGTTTAAAATACTCAACATAAGAGCGGTCCGTGTATGTTGATCAATGGCTAACTGCTCGAGCAGCTCGGCTATGTCGTAGGCTCACGCATTATTTCTGCTACGGAATTGTTATTTAAAAAAAGTTATTAAAAAAAAATGCATCTATCAGAGGTAAAATAATTGTGAATGGTTTGTAGATTGTCACGTCACTGTCAAACGCCTTCTTCTTTTCATCATTTACAACCACACCACACGTTTGTGGCAGTCACATCGTGGTCCATCAATGACCAAAGCCGATCCAATGTGCTAAATACTTTAATTCAAAATCCAATTAATTTCCTTACTATTCGCTAACTGGCTGTGAAAGGCAATTTCTGAAAGGCATTTTAATTTTAATTCCTAATTTTAATTCCACATTTGAGCTCCTTGACAGAAAATTACTTTCCAATCTTATACTTGCTTTACATCTTTTACATACTCACACGACATGAAATTCACACAATATTTTTTTAAACTGTTTGATCTTTGGTTATTAACTGTTATTGTTTTGATCCATGGAAGAGCGGTGGTTCCAAACTTAAGCATTGTTTAGCATAAATGAAACCATCGGCTCCTGGTAATACTCTGTTATATTTTTGCTGATTACAGTTACCTATTTATTTATTTAATTTGACTGTGACAAATCGATGGTGACAACTATAATTTATTGTAAAAAAAAAGCGTTTCAGAAAAGTAATATTATTTCGATGTTCAGAAACAGTGTTGTACCAAGTTTTTCCGATATAAATCAGTGCAGCTGACTCTACTCTCCATTCTCTAGTCTCTTCATAGACATCACAAACAGATTTCCAAAAATAGATTTTCACGCTCACAAACGCCCGACATGTTTAAAGGGCTGTTATTGACATTATTGTTGCCTATCCAGACAATATGTGGGTGGGATGGTAGATTAATCACAGATTCTGTATTTTATCCACGTGGGGAGTGTCACTCACGTGACAAGCTTTGTTTAACTATAGTAGAACCAATTCTATTTAAACCGTACGTCTATCGATAGTGTCGACAGGCCTGGTGGTGGAGTTGTTAGTAATAGTTACTATAATGTCATTGATCTTGGGTTCACATTAAACACAACCTAATAGTGTAGTAATCACCGGTTTGTTTTGATCTGGATGTTTCGTATGCAAGTGCATCATAATATTTGAAACAAAATTCGGGACAAGCCCACCACACATTCCCACCACTGTGTCTCCAGTCTCCTGTGTAGCCAGGATCAACAACGGCGACCTCAGATAAGCAATGAAGCTTAATGACGTCCCGGGGAATAAACTACAGCTGTCTTGGAACTCACAACGAATTTAATCAGAAAGAAGATAGTCGGAGTAGGAAGTATTGAAAGGACTTCCCTCCTTAACAACTACGTGAGAAACAGCAATTTGAAGCTAAAGGCATTATACCCTAGAGAGATGGCAAATCAAGTGAGGCTCGATTGCCGAGCACCACGGTCTATTATTACATTACTATTGGGACCTAATGCTATGAGCTGTTGTTTACTATTTTGATTCCAATAATATGTATTGCAAAACCTTCTAAATGCCTGATAATTCTCTCTGCTTGCTACGAGATTAGAATAATAAACTACGCCCGAAATTTGAATTTGAAACAAAATAGATTAACTTTTTCTTTCAGGACAATGTTTAGTACAGTCAACCAACGAATGAGGTGAGCAGGGCCGTAAGTATAATTCAAGTTTTCTAAATATTGCGTGAAGGGATTTACTAGAATTTTTATTTTTTAATAAATAGCATTATTGTTAGCAATATTGTAGTATGTAATTACAATGTTTCACAACGATGCTTACATAACTTAGTTTATTAGGATAAAAATATGGTAAAAATATAGAATATGACCCGTCGAATTTTAAGGTGGGAGGGGGGGGGAGGGGGAGGGGGAGGATGGGGCTTCCCCCCAATACCACTCCCCCCCGTGAGCAAATGCATAGTTTTCGAGATATTCAAGGTTGAAGTTTGAGGTTATGACTGTACTAAAAGTGACTTTTCTGGCCCATATACATTATGGACCGTCGATTTTACAGGTGATGAGGGGGGGGGGCTACTCCCCAATACCACCTCCGGCGGCGGGGTATTGCGAATATGTATAGTTTTCGAGATATTCAAGGTTGAAGTTTGAGGTTATGACTGTACTAAAAGTGACTATTTCATCAATTGGAAGGATTTCCAAGTTGACTACCGAAAGAGTCGCGCCTCGCTCGCTTCGCTCGCTCGGCGGTGTTATGATCACAAGCTAACCCTAACCTAACCCACCATATCCCATTCATCTAAAATCAAATTGACTGACACAAGTGACGCAACAATATGGCGGCCGTGCTTGCGTTTTGTTATGTCACATTTTATAATTTGTTAAAATCAAAAGTGATGTTACAATAAATAATTTAGCATATTTTAATAAATGAATTAGCGTATTTAAAGTAATAATTAAAGTATAATTTATTTTTAAGTAAATTGGGTCAAAATAATAATAAAAAAATTAAAAAATGTGTATGAAGGAAATCAACATGTGTAACAAAACGTTTGATAAT
The DNA here is from genome assembly GCA_905163395.2 of Endotricha flammealis. Taxonomy (NCBI): domain Eukaryota; kingdom Metazoa; phylum Arthropoda; class Insecta; order Lepidoptera; family Pyralidae; genus Endotricha; species Endotricha flammealis. The sequence continues at coordinate 3,792,439 of LR990864.1, read as the reverse complement.
GCCAGTGAACGTAATCTATAGCTGTCAAAATACGTCTGACACCTCCATACAGTGATCTGTTATTTACTATAGATTCGTAATGTTTGACACATACCCGCTGCCACGTCGACTGAGGCCACAGCCTTAGTTGAATTTCTTCCGACTTAGTCGTAGTTTGACGTTCAGTGAATGCGTATCTCACAATAATATCACAAAAATGGTTAAATGCACTGTTAAAACATGTATGTCGTGATCCCAAACTAATAACAAAGCAAGTGGTATCACTTTTCACAAATAAGAATGCTTAATTATGTTAAAATTATACCAAAATAGTATTAAAATCGAAATTAATATTTTACGCATTGTTTTTGCCAACAGTGTTGCCAGTAAAAACGATTTTAAGTTTCCCAAATGTTAGGAGTTTAGTCAATGACGAACTCATACGCCTTTATGTATCATTATTAGTAACACCGTAGAAGTAAACCTACAACCAGGCTCAAACTAGAATTAATTATTTACTTAGAATTGATTGATACTAAAATCAATCGCTAGTGCTACGCACGTCAAGACAAGAAAAAACAAATCATTTTCCTCTTTTTGATATGGCTTTTAACTGACATTTGACATAATGATATTATTACTATGACAGTGAAGTAACAATTTCATCTTTTTCATTGTGGTAACGGTGTTTAATTTAAATTGTTTCTGCATTATCAAATGTTCGATTGAGTACAATAGTTTTTTTGTTTTATGTTGTATTTTATTCAAATTATTTAAATTTATTATTTTATTTTATTTAAATTTCATTTTCATTTCTTAACAATAAAAAAAATCTACTGAAGACTTGGCTGTATGGGCATAGTTCCCTTTGCCTACCCAGAATGGGTGAAAAAAACAAAAAAAAATCTCTGCTAAAAGTTAGTAGTAGCACAGAATAGATAATAGTATGTAGTAGGTCTGCATCGGTTAGATTCATCAATGACTAAAAAATGGAAACTTCTCCATTCCGCCATGATTCATTCTTGAAATATAATATGTATGTACCAATATTTACGCATCTATATATTTATTTCTTCCTATCTTTAATTCTTCTGTCACCTAAGAAACAATAATATGGTATAAAAACTTTTTTTAAAAAAAAAGACTCCTAACATTCATTCAATGGGAAAATTATTCATGAGCTGGCAACTCTGACCATTTTTCTGGGAGTAATGCTTTTGTCTCATTTTGACATAATTAGTTTGACTCTAGAAAAAAAGAGACAAACATATTTTACTTTGGCATATGCTCGGAATATGTATCGGTTTCAAAGCTACGTCTTTAACACTCTAAAGTGGTTGCGGCTTTTTACGAATGCTTTGTATGACGTTACTTCTCTTGTCATAAAATATATAAAATCTCATTGCCTCCATAGTACTCGAAAATAATACAATTTTTTTTTTTTTTTTACAAAAAAACTATATTGTTCCGTAACTTGAAACTTCGCACAGTGACTCTAGATACTCTAGAGACTAATTGCAAAAAAATCAGGGGCATCGAACTCGACGGGTCATATTCTAATAGTTTAGCCAAAAATATTTCTTCTTAGTTCTCTACCCTGGCACAGGTATTATAATACTTACAGTCACCCTGCCTGGTCACCTCTTTCATTGGTACCTATTGTACAGTCAGGTGCATGTTGAGCTTTACACTTGCAATACAATTTTGGCTCTTATGACATAGAACTTAAGTATAGTACAAACAAAGTTCGATATGTAAGGTTGACGTGGTCTTGACTGTACAAAAACGTATTTACCTTTTAATCTGAATAAAAACACTTGATTCCCTTAATCTTCTATCATTTTATAGACTTATCTGTCACGTTTTTACTATAAAAAAGCCCTTCAACACTACTTTTAAGTCTCTACCCATATCACCCATTAATTTCCTGTGAACTCTTGTACGAGGCCTATAAGTTCCGTGATACTTCAATCCTTAGGGACGAATGACCGTCGACTACGATGATAGGTACACCAGAGTTGATTAATCTCCAGCAGCTCTTGCACAGATTAACTAGTGAATGAATAATAGACTAATCGCTCTACAAATATGCACGGCCAGTATATGGTTTATGGAGTTAAAAGGAACATAATATCAGTATGCATATGTACATTAGGAAATACGTAATATATTTTAAATATATTTATAAGTTATGGACATTTGTAGCCAGTTCGCTGTAATATTGTGCTACTACACCGAACAGTTGTATGAGCGGAAAGCTCTCACTGTTTGGCGTTCCAGAAAATAGAGTCCTGACAATCAGTTACCTACCTATACTTACCACATTTGTTGATTCAATCTAATCGGAACTAAAATTTTAAGCTTATTTCAACCTTACTAAATTCTCACACTGCCGAAGTTGAAGGCACTGTTTGTATCATATTATTTCCTTCCTTTCTCGTTCACATACGAATACGAATCATAGATATAGTTGCTCTATGTGTACTAATGACTTGGGTTCGCCTGAAGAATGGGCGTTCGTGTCTCGAATTTTACGAGTGAATTTTCGGGAAGCAACTTTATCGCGATAAAACTGACATCTACGAAGTACTTAACATCTTGATTATATTACATTGTTCAACTTTGGCGTGTCGAGATTTTAATCTACCTGAAATTTCGCCTGTACCTTAACCCAACGCGCATCACCTTCCAACCTACCTTCACATTTCTCTTAAGATTCCTTACTTTATTTCTTTCTTGGGAAACCATGACTTACCTATGATAAAAGAACAGGCTGACTATGATGATAGCCGGGGTACATCGATAACAGAAACGTATACGAGGTGTATCTAAGGATGGGATGAGCCGAGGGACCCCTAACATCCCCCGCGGGTGAGAACCCGAAGACTTGAAATACAGGGTCGTCCTAGTTTAGGTTTCAGATCGGACACTAGGAACAGTCCTACCACAACCTATCGTTACTGCACGTTTGTGTGATGAAATAAATAAATAAAATATAGATAAAATATATTAAAATAATATAGTAGCCATCTGTACTGGTACATCCACGAACACTTAAGGGCTCCACGTACAGCGCTGCGCAGCTACGCGTTCGTTTTTCATCATGACCCGACCGGGAATCGAACCCGGGACCTCCTGGGTGGCGGTCTGGCGTGGTAACCATTACGCCACGGAGGTCGTCTATTCATTAAATTAAATGCAAACGCACGATGCTGTACAGCGCTGTGCAGCTACGCGTCGTGCATTTGGTGTGTCCTTTCTCATAATATTGCATAGATTACAACGCCATAAGCCGCAACTCGCTGTGGTGCGCTGTGCTGCGCTGCATGCGGTGTGCTCAGCCCTTTATTGTGAAATCGTTAAACTTACATCTGTTAGGTCTCGTATTTATATCTCGATCTCGGCTGTGCCAATTGCCTCCTGTCCCTGACCTCATCGACCTAATCCACATGTGGATAACCATATTTATTTTTATTTATTGGGCATTTACTTTATGAGCTTTATTATGAGTTTCATGATATATTTATTAGCCATAACAGGTCTGAGCTCAACCTTGTCGTAAATATAGACGTCTATTGTGTCCACGTCCATCCCTCTTATAGATCTTATAAGCCTAGCCCTCATTTCCACCTCATTTGATTAATGAAGAAAAATTTCCTCAAGAAAGGTCTTAGTTAAAATCCTTGGTTTATAATTTTTTTTATTAACATAAAACTGGATGGTTGCTTAGTCTCTTTTGTGACATGGCAAGTAGTTTTTTTTGTAGATTTACAGAACATAATTTTGCAGCTTTGCACGACAATATTATTTTATCTTGGATGTTTATCTATATGTATTTGTTATAAAATATAGTATCGTTGAGTTAGTATCCCATAACACAAGTTTCGAACTTACTTTCGGGCTAGCTCAATCTGTGTGATTTGTCCCTATGTATTTATTTATTTTTATATGCTTACCATTATAAAAAGTTAAGTTAATATAAGTACTGAACTATATTTATTTTTTTTCAAAATTTCCACCAAATAAATGATACATAATATCATTCGGTCGATCAGCAGTGATTTAATGGTCGTAAACAAAAAGTATATTGGGCAAAAAATCATTGATAAAGACTGAATTGTTTTCCGATCAACACTGGATGAATGGACGCCATTCGTCAACGTCGACCCTTTGACAGCTGATACGATAGGTATTCAAATTTCTTTATATAAGGGTGCGCATCAAACTCGTATGATAGTCTTTCAGGCTTTATTTTTTTTTGTACAGAATTGTTATTTATTTTATAGTATTCATCTATATTGTAAAAAATGGCTAATTATAAAATAATTTATTTTGCAAATAGATTTACAGGAAATACATTTGCAAGTCATGTGTTTAGAGTACCTACGTAATTCCAGTATAGCGCGATTCAGAAACTGCACAGCGCCATCTAGTTTTTCATCACTTTCTCTTCTTTTACTTCATTTCTAAAGTTCGTCGCCTTGAAATGTGTCTGCTGTTTCTCTTACAATGTGTCTCCATTTGACACGGTCTTCGGCTTCTCGGCAGTTGCAATTCCCCCATCATCGATAGCCCTATATATCGATAGTTACTTGTTGGGCCAACCATCGAGACTAGGTGATCGACCGTCTGGTCTTTTTCCTGCATTTTCTCTATAAGATATTTAATATATTTGCACAAACAGATCAAGTTACGGCATCATGTGCAAAGAACAAGTTTAATAGTCCATCGGTGATGGATAGCTTCGAGTTTGTGACGGCCGACCTTTTACGAATAGGAACTTTCACGAAACAAAGATAAACCTATTCTATTTATGGTTTAGGGATCCATAATGCTAAAAATGAAAAGAAAATTGGCCTCGGCCATGTTGTGTTCCTACGGTGAGTAAGGTCTCCAGAGCTCCTCTTGGGAGGAGGTTGCTAGGGTTGGCAACGCGTGATACCCCCGGTATTGCAAGCGTCTATAGGCTACGGTGACGGCTTACCATCAGGCGGGCCGTATGCTTGTTTGCCAACTTTGTGGTTTAAAAAAAAGAGAAAATACTTTGGACAAATATTTCGAGTCACGCTTGTCATGCTCTACGTTTAAAACTCTTTCTCTAATTATATTCTTACTACTTGTATTATTAAATGATTATAACATAAATTATTATTTTGGTTGTTTGTAAGCTAGTACCACCATTTCGGAAACAAGCAAAATGGACTGGTAAACGAAATGTAGACCGAAAATCGGTTACGATATTTATTCATTCGACGTTATAACATTTAAATGAGTAACAAATAAATATAGCATACATGTAAATACGCCAAATATCAAACAAAACAGTGAGGAATGTTAAAGCAGTATTTTCGGATCGTCGCGACCAACTAGGGATCTTCAAGAAACGAGCTTACTCTTAAAAAGCAGGTAACGCATTTTCCTACGGTGTTGTAGGTGTTTGCTGGTGTTTATCGGTGATGATTGCTTTTAATTTTTTCAGGTGACGTATCTAACCCGTTTGCCAAAAAAAATTACTTCAACTCCATAGCATCTAGATACCTTTAAAGAATGGCTAAAACATACATGTAATTCTCAAGTAAATTTCTTTTGTAGTGAAATACAGTCTCATTAACTACACACGTAAATAACTCTTGCAGCGTTTATGCTTAGGGCGTTTCGCCCCAAACTGCCCATTAGCCCTCATCCGGGCGATAACATTCATTCTAGTCTTTTAGTTAACACTATGTTTTGTTTTATTAAAATTAAAACCTTTCTTTAGGACTTACAATTTTTTGGTTTATTATAGAAACACCCTTTAATGATCTCATTGATGTGATCCCATGTACTCCGCCACAGAGTTATCTCTGTGGTTTCGTGATATTTGGGTTTGGTTGTTAAGTTTTTACTGCTTTGAATTTGTTTAGTCAATATTATTTGAAATAGTCAAATTAAGAAAATAATAACTATGTCTAATTAAGAAAGAGAAAAACAATAAGTTGCTTTAATGTAGAATTAAGTTTAAAGTGCGTATACGTGCAATGCAAATAGACCATCTGTTACATGGTCCTGTTGGAACTGATCGAACTGAAAAGATTATCTAGAATTAGAACTGACTATTACATACCAAATCCATACAAAATGCGACAGTAATAAAATCGTAGAACTTTTTTACATTCAGAGCTGATAACTTTATTACTTACTAGTGGACCGCACCGGCTTCGCAGGGGTTTTACTTAAGATATCTAATGTATTTGAAAATATAATATAGTCTATGTTACCCGAGCGTAATGCACCATTCCAACGGTGAAAGAATTTTTGAAATCGGTCCAGTAGTTTTTAGTTTATTCATTACAAACACACACACAAAACACACACACACACACACACGCACACACACACACACACACACACACACAAATACAAATCTTTCCTCTTTATAATATTAGTGTAGATGAAAAAAATTTCAAAGGAATTCTTTTCGTTCAGAATAAAAGGTATAACGCCTGTTTTTAGGACATTGATGTGTAGGGATGCAAGTAATTTCATTATACGCTCACCTGTGTCACACACAGCTATGTATGGGCGCTTACAGAATATATTATTATACGGTGCGACCTTGGTGACACATCTTTTGGCTCACTTGATAAAATGCATACGCAAACAATAAAAAAAACATCTAGATGGTTTTTTTAATGGCATTTTTTTCTCAGACGACGCATTCATTATGCTCCCCCTTCTTGGGCTCACCTCCTAGGGGTAAGTACTTTTTATATCTTCTAACTAGTCACAAAAATGCTTAAAATTTTTCTATCCAAAATCTATCCTTTCCCTGACTACAACGTAACTATAAAAAAAACCGGGCAAGTACGTATCGGGTCGGGCCACGCACAATGTAGGGTTCCGTATTTGCTGTGTTTTGCTTTTCTTCAGTTGAGTCCAATATCAAATTCAGTAATCCATCACATTTGTAAGTTTCCATCAAATAATTTTTATTTTATAAGTTCGTCGGCTATTACTTGGTAACTAGTAGAGCCTACTTAACCGTTATAGTTTTCATTGAAGGTTCAGCATATGGACTACTACCATGATTTTTCAAATTTCTAAACATAAAACTTTCGGAGATAGAGGGGAGGGGGGGACCACCGTGCAAAACGAAAATTGACATGATAAATGTAAATAATTCCGAAACGGCTCATTGTATAGTAAAATGATCTTCCCACACCCTCAATGTGAAGAGACCTATCTAACGATACCCCACAAAATGGGGTGGGTGCGAAAAAAAAAATCATTTCCACTTTACATGTAGGGGAGGCACCCCAAAAAACATTTTTTTCAAAATTTTCTTCCAGCACTTTGTTAACATTGTTAATATGTGCACACATACCAAATTACAGCTTTCTAGCATCAAGCGTTTAGGCGCTAGACCGCGGACAGACAGACAGACAGACAGACAGACAGACAGACAGACAGACAGACGGACATGGCAAAACTATAAGGGTTCCTTGTCGTTTACTACGGAACCCTAAAAAGGACGGGTGCACTCCGGGAGTGCCGGCAGAAAGAAAGAAGTGAAAACTGAAACATCAACGTTGTGCATTTTTTAATATATTGGAATGGTTAGGGTTTACGCTTTTTCGATCAGGCTACGGATCTGACGCGAGTCTAAGATTTTTTACCCAACTAAAAAAAGTGCCAAGCGCCGCTAAAGAAGTTTTCACTTCAAAAATAAATTGTTAATATCCAGCAGTATAAAACATCATGGGTGTCAAAATTTGAAATACGACGTAAATATAAAATATTTATAGTATCGTCTGGATTTTGGGATTGCAATGTGATTGGTGTCCCACAATCAGTCGTAAAATTCAGTACATTTTATATCCCAAATTAAATTTTCAAGGATTAATCGCCTCTGGACCTCTGCTTCTTTATGAAGTAAGAAAGGGTCTGAATAATATAGTGAAGGTCGACAGCAACAATATTCAGAAGTTTGTCGTAAAAAGTTGTACGCGTTTTATTCATAAAGTATGGTTAATGTAGTAGGCTTTGAAGAAAATATAATGTGGTTACGATCGTCTGAAACTCGGTGTTTACCTTTCTTTACTATTATGTCACTGTCACATGTCCTTTACTATTTTTGAGAATTAAATGAAGTTTTGTAACTTTTGTTTTGTAACAAAATAGTAATTAACTGTATCGTTAACAAAGTTTTTTTAATGGACATTTTGTAGTCAGACTTTTCTGCGGTACTACAGTAGGTAGGTATTACGGGAGCGAAAGATCACAGATTAGAATTTAGAATTCAATGTTTCTATAGGGTCGGTTCACAGGGCTTGTATCGGTCTCGGCCCTTTATTCCCATTAGTCCCCTCTAGCACTGTCCCCGGGGTGACAACTGAGAATTTTCTTCCCATTTGTCACCGGGGTGTAAAATTTTCCCAATTGTCTCCTTCGGATTCGAACCAGAGGGGACAACTGGTACTATTTTTTCTCAATTGTCACCCGTGACACCGGGAGGGGTGACAATAGCTACTATTCCTTTCCCAGTTGTCCCCTCCTACTAGTTAAGAGTAAAGATCTTCTTTTCTACGACATAATATCGATGGCTCCTACGTAAAGTGAATCAATTGACATTTTTAGGTATTTTGAGTTTTTATCTTTTTAGGTATTAAAACAAAGCAATTTATCCATTTAGGTAACAAAAACAAAAAAAAAATATTCAAAGATAATTTGAGGTATACTAGTGCAAGTTAATCTGTTTACAATTACTGTACCTCGTATACCGAGTCAAGAACAGAGTTAAAATTTAAATTATAATAAAAAAGGTGTTAAACGACAAGTTACACGTATACACGTCAACTGCAGACAATTTTATTGAACGCTGTACACCAAGTCAAGTGCACCTTTATGGCCTAAATTTTATTTTTGTTTGTGTAAAAATATACGAATAAATAAAATTCATAAATATAAAGAGGTTCTTTTATTAAAAAAATTCCGAACCGACCGGACCGGATCGGACTAGATATCATACTAATATTATAAATGAGAAAGTGAGTTTGTGTTTGTTATTCCTTCATGGCAGCCTAAGCAGCATAGCAAGTGGAAAAAGCAATAAAAAGTCAAAAGACAGAAAAAGCCCCTGGTCCAGATGGGATCACAAACGAGCTCATGAGAGGGACAATCGCAGAACTAAGTCAAGCACTAACAAAGCTGTTTAATGAAACTCTATATACAGGCAACACCCCAAGCCAATGGGCAGAATCACATATTGTACTCTTACACAAGAAAGGTCCAAAAGACGACATAGGAAAGGTGTATAAAGTTTTTGCCAAAGTGATTCTGGAGAGAATATCACTTACACTCGACGATAATCAACCTGTAGAACAAGCACGGTTCAGGAAAGACTTCAGTACAATTGACCACATACACACAGTCAAACAGGTGATACAAAAATACAGTGAATACATAAAGTCATTTACCTGGCCTTTATAGATTATTCTAAGGCTTTCGACAGCCTAAATCACGAATCCGTATGGCAGAGTCTAAAAGAACAGGGGATCCAAAACGCTTACAGAAATATCATCAAAAATATCTACAGTGAAAGCAAAGCCAGAATGAGACTTGAATCTACGGGAGATGCTTTTCCCATCGACAGGGGCGTCAGGCAAGGTGATCCACTCCCACCAAGGCTGTTTACAGCAGTGCTCGAACATGTATTCAGAAAATTGAATTGGGAACATCTGGGGTTAAACATAAACGGAGCACGTTTGAATCATCTAAGATTTGCAGACGACTTGGTCATTCTGGAAGAGGATCCACAAAAGCTAGAATCTATGATACAAAACCTAGTACACAGGAGTGGAGAAGTAGGTCTAAAAATGAACACAAGCAAAACTAAAATGATGACTACCTCAATACCCATAGACATAACAATCAATGGACAGAAACTGGAATATGTAGAGGAATATGTGTGTACCTAGGCCAGATAATATCGCCAACAGACCAAACGTTCAAAGAAATAGATAAAAGAATTGCGGCTGGATGGAGAAAGTATTGGGCCATGAAAGAAATCATGAAAAGCAAAGAACTGGGTTCGAAGATCAAGAGGAAGACTTACGATACTTGTATCCTACCGTGTATTACATATGGTTGTGAAACCTGGGCTTTGACGAAGCACCATAAGGACAAACTAGCAAGATGCCAGAAAAACATGGAAAGAAGCATGCTAGGTTTGAAACTAATGGACAAAGTTAGAAGTATAGATATCAGGCGGAAAACGAAATTAACAGACTTACTGTCACGTATTGATCAGCTTATATGGAAATGGACTGGGCATATGCTCTGATGCAAAAAGGACAAGTGGAGCAAGCGGGTGACAATTTGGTACCCAAGGGATGGCACCAGGAGCAGAGGGCGTAGTTTGACCACGAGGAAGAAAGGAAAACAAGAATAAACAGAGTATAGAGCCCAACATAGGCTAATTTTTACGCGGGCGAAGCCGCGGGCAACAGCTAGTAATAGTTATAACAATCACAATACTAACCCTATTTTTTCATTTATCACAGAAAATCATTAATATTTATGTACGACTAGAGAAACCCGCGCAACTTCATGTGCGTTTATCCATTCCCGTAGGAATTTCAAAAAATCCTTTCATATCGGTTGCCGGTTCAATACCTACAACCTCAGCCTACAATCATCCCTACAACAAAACCATCCCTAAACCATCCCTAAACCATCCCTAAACCATCCCCAAACCATCCCTAAACCGTCCTTAAACCATCCCTAAACCATCCTTAAACCGTCCCTAAACCATTCCTAAACCGTCCCTAAACCATCCCTAAATCATTCCTAAACCGTCCCTAAACCATCCAAAAACTATTCTTAAACCATCCAAAAACCATTCCTAAACCATCCAAAAACCAACCCAAAACCATCCCTAAACCATCCCCAAACCATCCCTAAACCATCCCTAAACCATCCCTAAACCATCCCTAAACCATCCCCAAACCATCCCTAAACCATCCCTAAACCATCCCTAAACCATCCCCAAACCATCCCTAAACCGTCCTTAAACCATCCCTAAACCATCCCTAAACCGTCCCTAAACCATTCCTAAACCATCCCTAAACCATCCCTAAACCATCCCCAAACCATCCCTAAACCATTGGTGTGAGGCGGACGGGAATGTGATATATGTTAATAATAACACACAATTGTAGAAGGTAACCATTTATTGACTAATCGCTGTCAGACATGTCAACAGACAAGGAGTTTCTCATGAGCGGCCAGTCACACATATAAGAAACTCCTTGCAAACATCTCAGTTCTCCACCATTACTTATTAGATCTTTACTCTTAACTAGTAGGAGGGGACAACTGGGAAAGGAATAGTAGCTATTGTCACCCCTCCCGGTGTCACGGGTGACAATTGAGAAAAAATAGTACCAGTTGTCCCCTCTGGTTCGAATCCGAAGGAGACAATTGGGAAAATTTTACACCCCGGTGACAAATGGGAAGAAAATTCTCAGTTGTCACCCCGGGGACAGTGCTAGAGGGGACTAATGGGAATAAAGGATCTCGGCCTAGAGCGACGTTGGGAGAGAATGGTCGTACGGTAGAAAAGCGGTTAGAGACGTAGCGGTACCGGTCAGGTGGCTTCGAAACACGACACCAGGCTAACTAGACGTTGACATCAACTGCGCACGAAATTGCATACGGAAAAAAATGGTACTTAAGTATACTTAATAAAAAAATTAAAAAAAGTAAATAACCGCAGGCCCCAGGCTAATATAATTTCAGTGAAATATGCAAATGTCCTCTAAGGAACAAGGGATAGTAATAAACTTTATAGCTCTGTCACCACAAAACGAGATAACCTATTATGGGCCGTAAAAATTATTTAATTAAAAAATATTATAGATGACCCAGACTTTATTTCCAAGTTATCTTTGTAATATCCTCTGCTTTGTCTTGAATGACTGACTGACTGACGGATCACAGTCTAATGCGGTCCCTAGACGATCAAGCATGCTTGACAAGCATTGCAAAAATGCGGATTAACTTTTCATCAAGCATTGTCAAGCACGTAAATGCTTGTCAAGCGCACCAAGCATCTTTTCTAAACGGTCAAAATTTCTTGACAAGCACGTAAAATTCATGTGCTCGTCAAGCATTTTTGTACGTCTAGGGACCGCATGAACCGCTAATTATTTATATTTGATATCTGAAACTTGGAGAGTGTATTCTTTGTATGACGTAGGCATTCGATAAGAAAGGGTTTTTCCTAAATCCGAAATGTATATTTGCAATGAGATTAAATAAATAGGTAACTTTAAAAAAACTCATATGAAAACATCGAAATAATATTACTACGTATAGAACGGACACCGCGAACAAAATTTTTGTCCCCATACGTTGAGGCCAATAGACATCAACTCGTTTAGAAACTTGCCGACGCTCATCGTGATTGGTCCTCGGATTTATGTCAAAAAAAATATTGGAAAATGCCGTCATGTTCAATAAAAACTTGTAAAAATCGTTCAACAGTAAGGAAGAAAGATAGCGGCGTAACTTATCATCGCTAAGTATACAAAAAATTAAGTAAAACCAACCAAAACAATTTTTTTTCATTATTTTCTAATGCATCATGATTGCATCCGCCATTTCTATGTGAAAATCATAGATTATCAAAAATTAATCGTACAGATGGGATACGTAGGTACTAAGCGTCAGTCAATTTTATAATATAATTTAGGTATTTCTGAATTTTTTGTAGCTTTTTTTTTAACCGACTTCAAAAAAGGAGGAGGTTCTATGTTTTTTTTTGGAGGTCCGCCGATTACTCCTTCAATTTTGGACCGATTTTAATCATTATTTTTTAAAAATAATATGTAATTTAAATATTGATTTTTTAAACTATATTTCCAAAATATTTTTATATACTAGGTAAAATACGTAAATGTGGATAAAGTTACTAACTAAGTAAAAAAAAAGTTTCTAGAAAACAAAAAGATGGAAAACGAAACAGCATTTTAAATTTCGACCAACCATTTTCGAACAAATGAAATTCGGGCAAACAAGTTTCGGAGTAAAGGTACGTTACCATTCTTGAAATTCAACACAACTCCTCTTATCTGGCAGGCGACCGTCTCCTGGTTATTGCATATATTACAAATACTACAATATATAAATAGCTTCACTATAAAGTTAGTTTTGATTTAATCTCAGTTTATTTTTGACTAATATTAAGTTAAGAACAAAAATGTAATGTAGCTTCCTACCTATAAAGCTAATATTATACCTATTTTCTATTAAATTTATCTAATAAGTAAAATAAAATATTGTAATAAAATAAAATAATCAGTTGGATGTCCAATAGGCAGAATATAAACAAAGTGTCGCCCCTGCGTAGTAATGTCATATTCTATGACTCGGTTGGGGGCGGGGCCAGGGAGGGGCGCGCCCCTCACGGCCTAACACGGCGCCAAAATTTGAAGGCGCTGTCATTTCTATACGTAGTAATATTATTTCGATGTATGAAAACCATAATGTATTTGAAACACGAAAATCGATTCACTAGCTGCCAACATAGAGGCAACTGACCCATGTGATATGCAGGCATTTTTCGCAACCTCCAAATTTATGGAGCGGCAAAATTTTCTTATCTCCCGTTTGGGCACGCAAAAATTACAGTTGAAATTGCCGATATTTTTCATGGTAACACTTTTATCTTTTTTTTTTGTTTTACGTCACATTTTTTGAACGGCTAATAAAACAATGCTTTTGAGCTAAATTCCTAGGGATAAACATACGAAAACTCGTTTTGTGTAACTTTTTACGTTTCTCTCTGTCTGTTCTCTCTGTTTTTTTTTCTTTTTTCCTCATCGGATTTTGCATTTCAAACTGGAATTGATGGTAGGTAATATAATATTGTTTTATGCGATTTTGTTTGTTTATTTTGTTCTGAATTTGTTTACTTGCGTCCGCATACGGTTTTCTCGTTCCCGGTGTAGATCTTTTTCTTCTTTTTGTGTGCTTTCTGTTATTTATTTATAAATAAGAAACTACACTACATCAAGGACCCTGCAATGCCCTGCATACACACAATATTTTCGGTTTAGCAGTTTCTGCGTGAAAGTAACATACAAAGTTATGCTTTATATTATTTACTAACGAAAACCGCGCAACTTCGTTTGCGTGTATCCCGCTTTCCCGTGGGAATTTTTAGATTTTTCTCTCCGTAAGAACCATCCTCGTACTTCAAGGAATATTCAAAAAAAAGAATTGGCTAAATCGGTTCAGCTGTTCTCGAGATTTGCGCTTAGCACACATTCAGCGATTCATTTTTAGGGTTCCGTAGTAAACTACAAGGAACCCTTATAGTTTCGCCATGTCCGCGGTCTAGAGCCTAGACGCTTAATGCTAGAAAGCTGTAATTCGGTATTTATACACATATTAACAATGCTAACAAAGTGCTGAAACAAAATTTTGAAAAATATTTTTTTTTGGTGTGCCTCCCCTATATGTAAAGTGGAAAATAATTTTTTTTCGCGCCTACCCCATGTTGTGAGCTATCGTTAGATAGGTCTCTTCAAAACATTGAGGGTGTGGAAAGATCATTTTTCGATACAATTATTTACATTTATCGTGTAATTCGTTTCGTTTCGTTTGCACGTTCGTTTGCCCCTCTATCTCCGAAAGTCTTATGTTTAAAAATTAAAAAAAAATCATGGTAGTAGTCCATATGCTGAACCTTCAACGAAAACTATAACGGTTAAGTAGACTCTATTAGTTACCGAGTCATAGCTGACGAACTGATAAAATAAAATTTCTTTGGTGAAAACTTAAAAATGTGATAGAATTTGATATTGGACTCAACTGAAGGCAAGCAAAGAACAGCGAATACGGAACCCTACATTGTGCGTGGTCCGACTCGTACTTGCCCGGTTTTTATATGATAGACTAGCGAAGGCCGCGCAACTTTGCTTGCGTATGTTATCCCGCTTTCCCGTGGGAATATCGGAATCTATACTAATATTATAAAGAGGAAAGATTTGATTGTTTGTTTGTTTGTTTGCATTGAATAGGCTCCGAAACTGCTGGACCGATTTCAAAAATACTTTCACCAGTAGAAAGCTACATTATCAGGGAGTGACATAGGCTATAGCTGTTTCCGAAATTCAATGTGGTTCCCACGGGAACGGGCCCGTAACTTTACGCGGACGAAGTCGCGGGCAAAAAAGCTAGTGTATTATATATTTAACCTTCCTCTTGAATCACTCTTTCTATTTAAAAAACCTGCATCTAAATCCGTTGCGTAGTTTTAGAAATCTAAGCGTACATAGTGACGGAAAGACAGCAGCGTAGCGACTTCATTTTATACCATGTAAAGATTCGAAAAGATATAAAATACATCTGGATATTAATTAAGAATTAAAGAGGCTATCTTTTTAGTGGTAGCAGGAGATAACTAAATCGCCTAAGTAGAATATTATTGGGCAATAAGTGTCTGCCCCTAGACATTTAGGTCATTATGATATGCCTACGCGTGCCTATTCAATAAATATGGATGACTCGACAAATTACAAAATAAACGACTATCAATCATTATAGTAATTGCAGCATTAATCTCAGATTTGACAACTTTTTTTTATTACACTCACTCCAAATAAAAAAAAAAATTATAACACGTATTATATGACTTTGGAATTTCGAAGCTATCAAAGTCAGATATTTTAATCCAACTAATCAACATGAATATGTATATGCCGTGAAATATCATATTTTCGTTATTTATGAGTTTTAAATATGAGTTACCCTTTCGCGACCAAGGGAAATATTTTTCCCTTCCTAAAAAATCGTAATTAATCAATAAATTATTACCTAGTCGACATTTTTTTTACTAATTGTCATAATAGAACGTATGACCAAGACAACTAATGTATTTCGGAATAATTAAAAATAAAACAACTGTAAAATTTTATTCGCGCCAAAATCAAAACCTTCGCGAGCTGAACTCCAAATTACTTCTAAGTTTTTTAGAGTAATAATAATAAAAATACTACGTTTTTCCATGTGTTTTATGTCATTTGGTAAGTACATTTTTATATAATAATAAGATGATCGGCAGATAATGAGCCACGAATACCGAAATTTGCAAAATTATCAAAGGGAAACATTTTTCCCTGTGGTCCATAACTGGCATATGTATTGTAGGGTTCCTATATAATGTTGTACTCTATCATAATCAATTGTTTTCGTGTATTTTTGTTATATTTACAGTAACTTATTTACAGAAATGGCTAAAAGAAGTGCAGAGAATTTCATATTCATGATGAAGAAAGAATGCAGTTGTTGATGTATGGATAATAGTGGCGGAGAAAATTACTTCCAGTTAGATGAAGAAGACCAGCAGTTTATTGCGCAAGATAGAAAAAATGGGGTCACTGTCGTTGAAATTGAAGATTCCTTTTTTATATACCACAAAAGTGGCAAACAAGCATACGAACTGCCTGATGGTAAGCAGTCACCGTAGCCTATTGACGCTTGCAACACCGGGGGTATCACTCGCGCGTTTCCGACCCTGTAAAAGTGGAGCTTTGGAGACCTTACTTACCGTAGGAACACAACATGGTCGAGACCAATGTAATTTAGCTACGATCTGCTGTCACATGTCCAGAAGTGGTCATGTGGTACAACAAATAAATGGGAGGTGTGGACCTCATGGACCAGTGTAAAGCATGATGTGCAACGTCCACCTGTGCCTTACAACTAAGCAAAATTGTTCTGCAAAATATCATGATTGGATCTTCTTTATTATTATTATATTTCCTTATCATTTTTAGTTCTAATTTTCATGTCTTATAGCAAAGAATAAAATACTTTATAACAAATCATACTATTATTTTAGTTACCCTTATGGCCCACAGGGAAAAATATTTCCCATGAAATTACAAAAAAACTGTACAGTCTGGTTTATTTTCGTGGAGATATTTCATTATTTTACACCTATATCAGCTAAAAAAAATAGTTGCACACTTATATTTCGTCTTGGATATCTAATGGTCCTGTAAGGGTTAAAAAAGCTCAAAAGCACTGTGCTTCACTTTTTAGTTTCAGTGATGGTGTCTGCCTTTTTTTCTAGGTCCATGGAAAATGTAAAGAAAAATAAAAGAGGAAAATACATAAATTACACGTTTTTGTACGCAATAAACTAAAAACTTGAGATGTTTTTAACAACTATATTTATTTTAGTGCCTTGAGAAAGGGATCCACCGCCCTTAAAGGATCACATAAAAGGGTCTAACGGGGTGCAAATGTTGTTAAACTTTATTTATAACCTTTAAAATTTCGCAGTAAATTGAAGTTAACTCTCGAGTGTCGCAAAACTAATTATGTACTTTATAAAGTCCAAATCCGTCCCTAACGTATAACTTTTTTGTATTGGTAATGTTGTAAACAAGTATAAATAAAACCTGTAAGTATTAAGTAATACTTTCCGTTCCAAATGTGACTAGGAATGAAAATTAGAAAACAAGAGTCAAATTTCATATCATAATTTTTATTATGGATTTTACTTACGTTACAACATAATGAACAAGTGATGAAGTGAGTCAGAGATCAAGAAGCTCACCTTCTTTCCCTATTACCTTCCCTGTGTCCTCATCATCATCATTGTCCTCCCGGTATTACCGATGTTCATAGGCGGCGGTAACCATGCACGTACCATCAAGCCCGCTTGCTTGTTTATTTGCCGTGTGACATAAAAAAGAAGAAGAAACAGCTGTAGTAAATATATGTATAAAGATATGGGTGTACTGTACTCACTCCCAAGAGTGTCACAAATATGTAGTAAAAACGATGACTCTTTAAGTTAACAATTTGCTAATTTCAATTACTACTTCGCTAATTAATTTGGGTGTGCGTGACGTGAGTGTTAAACTAAGTGTGGTTTAACCAAAATTTGTGGTTGAAACTGTAAAGTTTTCAATTTGAAACTATTCGTAGAAACTCGGGATGGTAACGAGATAGTAATGGCGTCGCGTAATTTTAGATTACATTACGGATAAATACATAAATTATACACGCGTACAGTCGGCGGCATAACTAGTTTTAGATAAGTGATTTACTCTAGACATAACTACGAAAGTAATCTGTGCTCAAGATTTGAGAAATTTTCATTAAGTTTAAATTTTAAGAAAGTAAGTAAGTACTACCAGAGTTGCTACTAATGCATTGTCTGCTATCTGCTACAAGGTAGGGAGATAAGTGATAAGAGAAAATAGCTTCTTATTCATTACATAAGTAAGGATACACATATTTGTATGTATTTGGACCGAAAGATGCGTCCTCTGAAGCGCGGAGAAGCTTGCAACTTGCAATTGTAAAACCCATCAATATACTGGTTAACCATTGTTGCTTGAATTGCTCATTCAGTTTCACACAGGTGACGCCATCGGACTTCTCAAACTCTTGATTATTCTGCTGCATGCCTTCAAGCAAAAAAATTGAGTTCAATTGTTCAAATGAAGAAAGTTTAACAACGAAAACTTTGGACGTTCGACATCCACGACAATGGACTAACGGAATATTTAAATATTTGAATTTAACACGTACGACTTACTTTGAATGAAACCAACGAAATGTAAGACCATTGTTGTAACCCACTGGCATGCCTACAGTTCGGAAATTAGAAATGACAAAGCGTCGTAATCTGTAATATTTTCAATACGAACGCAAAACTTCAAAATTAATTCATAATAATCTTTTAACTAAGGGCCGATTGTTTGATCAGTAGTTAAGTATACTAATGGTTAAAATTCGTTAAAAAAACTATTTGTTAAAAATTGCTACGAATTTTAACCATTAGTATACTTAACTATTGATCAAACAATCAGCCCTTAGATGTTGTTTCGTTGTAAGTTTTAGTTTAGCGTATTTGTCAAGATTTGTTACATTTTGTCACGTAAAAATTGCCAAAACCAGACAAAAATTGGCAAAAAACTGTCAAAAGAGCTGTCACTTTATATGACGTACAATCAAAGTCCGATTATTACCGTTTTGTATTTTTATAGCTACGCTTTCTTTCGAACAAGTGTCTCTAGCAGCCAGTTTTTGAAACGTATTTAAAAAAAAATTAAAGCTGACACTGTCAAACTCACGAAAAAAACTTGAGACTTGATGTGGAATCAGGCCGTGGACAGACGGACAGATGATGGCGAAACTATAAGCTGAAAAAGTTAGCCGTCTAGCAAAAAAAGTAAAGTAACATTATTTAACTAATAAGGAACGCATGTTGCGTAACTACACTCCGGAAAGCGAGATGGGGCCGAGTTACGGAGTAATTTAATTTATCTTAGGATGTTCATGCAAATTGCTATATTCACTCTGTATAGGTAAGTTTATGTTCCTTAAACATAGTTAAGACTCGTATGCACTACTAGTCTATGTCTGCGACTACGCCTGTTCTTGATTTTCCCTGTACTTAACCTTTATTCAGGTTGATTTGATACCCCCAATTATCAGCATCAGAGTCAGTGGCGGCTGGTGGGTCATGGCACTGGTGGTGCACTTTATCAGCTCACTGAGTACTCCAATTCGAAATTGCAATAAACAACATTTTGTCTTTACAAATCCCAAAACAAAATAATGTATTGAGACGCTCACATCCACACAGCCATTTCTTTCTATTATACATTTCACTTATAAAACTTCGCGTAAATGATTTATTTTTCGATTTACACTCTTGTTTCAAGAAGAATAGAAATGGCCTGGGCGGTCCAGCTGATTTTAAATCGATCTTTTGTTGAAAAGTTTTATTATTGCTTTTAATAAAGTCAATGTTAAAGTTAATGCTCATTTTAACAGCTATTTAGTCACACAACTGTCCCACACATAAAACGATAAGTTAGTTTATTATAATTTATAATTCTATCACAAATCACAATGTAAACAATAACAAAAACAAACGCGCGACGCGGTCGTCCGGTCCGCTCTCGGTTTTTCGTTCGCCGGCTCTCGGTAAACTCCGGCTCGTGCGTGCGGCGCACGCGAACAGTCTAATTTTGCCATACATTTTCTATTGCACTATCTCTGTCTCACGCGCCAGGCATTAGCTCGTATTTCATAGACGTTGTATGAGTATTCGCCGTGCGCGTGGCCTAGCGCACGGCGAATTGTCTTTACAAGCGAAAATAAGACTTAATACTTTAGCCAAGAGTTGAAATTGGTTTTGTAACAATTTCGCTAATATTGAATAGATAGTCAATCGGATTATTAAGCATTTTTTTTTCTGAACCTATTAAAATCTGGTAGTTCAGTGCACGAGCGCACTTAAGGTACAGCCGCCCCTGATCAGAGTATCAAATCTGCCATAGGCGGTACCGTGCGTGAGTGGACACCCCCCGCATGACATCGAGAAATGGCGAGATGTCGCGAGGCGCATTACGTCCGCCCCAGTCCAGGGTCTTTACATGACGATAAAGACAAGAGCATTACGACCAAGAAGAAGAATTGCAAATAATGAGTAATTATAAAAAAGATAACGATATAAAACATTTCTAGGAATAGATACATTCACTTGAACTCCAACTCTTTTTTCAATTGATTGCTATTTATATAAATAAAATAAATATAAAGGGACAATTCGCACAGATTGAGCTAGCCCCAAAGTAAGTTCGAAACTTGTGTTATGGGATACTAACTCAACGATATTATATTTCATAACAAATACATATATAGATGAACATCCAAGACCCGAGGCCAATCAGAAAAAGTTCGTTTTTCATCATGACCCGACCGGGTTTCGAACCCGGGACCTCCTGGATGCGGTCTAGCATGGTAACCTTTACGCCGGAGGTCGTCAAAATCAAAGACAATAAATAAACAACATTCATATTTTGCTATTATATACATTTTTAAGGATTTCTACTATAAATATTTGCTATAAAGGAATTTGGGTCGAAACCGTTGCGCATAATGCAAAACAGTAACATTTTACTGGAAAATTCGGATTTCATGTTAGCAATATCATTGATGTATTTTTGTTTCAATATAAAATAGCTGAGTTTGATGCAATCGAAGGTCGTGGACATTGACGGCCCGGGTGGTGCTTTGGTAGCGACTTCTACACCAGGGGGCGTGGGTTCAATTCCCGCTCGGGGCAAACATTTATGTGATGGCATTTGTGTTTGTTGTCGATAAAACTTTTTTTTGTAAATGAATACTTATTAATTATTATACAATACATATAATAAAACAGTAGACCCCGATATGTCTGTACATTGAACATATTTGGCAAAAATGGAGAGGGAACAGTTAGAGAAAGGTAATAAAAGCGAGGAAGGATTTTTTGTCTGTCTGTTTGAACGCACATCTTTTTAGTTACTGAACGGGTTTTAATGCTGTTTTCACAGGACGATAGAGCTCGGCTTGGAGCAGAATATAGGCTTTGTTTCATTTAAATCTCATGTCAGGAAAAGGAGTTACTTATTCTTATTTGAACATTTCACGCGGACGAAGTCCAACAGATATGTTCCTGCACACAAATGTTTGGGTTATTGTGCATTAGTCACAGTAAAATCATTCATGTCATTATTGTACAGTCCATACATTAAAAGTATACAAATTATGTTCACGGCACGAATTTACTTTGTGACGAATCTACAAAAAACCCGTGGACATCTGGATAACTGACCATTGCTTGCTAGCCACTGGACCACCTGTCAAAAAATGGTCTATCTAACAAATTTTGAAACATTTACAAACGTTCCATGAAATAAATCTTTCTAGATTCAACCTAACAGGTCTTTAGCTAGTGTTGAGGGTGGAGTTATCTCTGAGAATAGTTTACGGTAGATTAAACATCAAAGGACGTTAATCTTGCTTCTAGTTTGGTGCTTTTATAGCTATTTTTGCTAGTTCTATCATCCAACTGGTGCAAGCGTTTGTCCAAGAATCTAAACTTTTTAAATATAATAGAGACATGAACAACAATATTTTGTATTATTATTGTATAAAGACTCGAGAACAAACAAATGCCATCCATCACATATTTTCCCCGAGTGGGAATTGAACCTGCACCCTCAATCAATTCATATTTCAATTTACATTTCAAACGGTAGGGCATCTCGTTACATTAGTTCAGGAGAAGTTTGGAAGATACTTTTCGTACATATACACCACGACCATTTTTTTTTAGATTCTTTACGCAATCTTATTCTTGGCAATTTAGCCAGAGTCAAGTAATAAGCAGCAATGTATTCATGTGAAATTTTTGTGTAGGTATTTTAGTTTTTGTAGTTGGTGCCAAAATCAGATCCTAGCTATTTAGTTTTTCTTCACTAATTTGACAATAACAGCGTCAGATTTAATGTGTTATTTACTTTAAAATGTATTTCTGCAATTCGCAGTATGTATAGAGGTGGAAAGCACTTTGAAAGCATGAAAATTGTGTATGAAAACTACAGTCACAATATATAGAGCACAGTAACTAATAACGATAGATGGAGTGACGACGTTAAAAGATGTCCGACGACCTCAAGACTTATCCCGCTTGACGGCGGTGTGTGGCCACTAGTGGCCAGTAGCCCCCTCTAGCAACGCCCCCTTGATTGATTTGATAAATTAAAATCAGCAGTTTGCGACTACGGTAAGTGGCGAAGCAGGCCGTAAGAGCGTGAGCACAATGCACATGTCTGCTGACTTTTAGTCGCGGTAATCAGGGATTTATCCGCTTTTAGAAACTAAATACAGCGACCAAACAAGATGGTCGCTAAAATACCGATCGTCCCGGCTGTAAGTAGCTTGTCTACTCGGTCGCTATGAAAAGCAATAAAAAAAAAGGACGTCCATTAAATGAACAAATAACATGTTAGGACAAAATGCTTTAAATTATTAAAAGCAACAGAGACGAGAAAAAACTGCGTTAATGAAATTTCTGTCCTCATAAATTTCAAACAAGTTCCGCAAATAACAAAACAAGTTGCGGGGCTCGAATAAAGTTTTTGCAGTGGCGATTGTACAGAATTAGTTTACTGCTTTCAAACTATGTACCATGACATAACCTCCGCGGAACAACTGAATTTTTAAACTCAAAATGAATTATTACGCTTTATGCGAGAATAAATGTAAGGAAACCCATTTTTCTTGCATGCCGAGATGAAAATCCAGAGACATTGTCTAGGCGTCAGTGTAATATGCAAGTGTAAAAATTTTAAAGGCGAGTAATACGTTGGAGAATTTCATCGAGCAATTTTTTTTGTATCATCAGATCTACTGATAATAATCCCACTGCAGAGATACGGGTCTCCCGTGGGTCTCCCTTCAATCGAATGGGATTAGACCGTACTCTGCCATGCTGCTTCAGTGCGGATTAGCAGAGGCCAGGGTTTTCAAGCCGACAACATCGACAACAGCCAGGTCCAACTGCTTAACGTGCCCCCTGAAGCATGGAGGTAACGAAAGTCATCGAAACACTTGCTAGGGTCAACGTTGCTTAATTTGATGGTTAGTTTTAGGTTTAAAATCTAAAATCAAGTAAAATCTCTTTATTCACTGAGCTGTTGCTGGATTTTACAGTCTTTATTACTAAATTATCCGAAGAATAATTATCCGAAGAATCAAACAGTCAGCATACCAGGCGTGGGCTGACGCTCGTAGTCGCAAAGCTCCGGATACGCGCATAAAGAAGAAAGCTTTTAACTCTGCGGCCAAGTCCTGCAAAAAGCTGATTAAGAAGGCTCGCTTCGACCACATAGGCCGAGTGGGGACCAAACTTGCTTCGTACCCAACTGGTAGTAAAGCCTTTTGGTCTCTGGCCAAGAGCGTTGAAGCAAACTTCTGCCGCTCCTCACTTCCCCCTTTGCAGAAACCTGATGGAACACTGGTGCATACAGCAATAGAAAAAGCCAATTTACTTGCTTCTCTATTTGCTGAAAACTCACGTCTGGATGCGAGCTCTCAAACACCACCTCAGTTATCTCCTCGTGGATGCAAAATGCATGAAGTTCGCATTCACCAAAAGGAGGTTCTCAAAACTCTACGCAACCTTGATGTCAATAAAGCCAGTGGTCCTGACGATATTCCTGCGATTGTCTTACGGAATTGCGCAGCTGAGCTGTCTCCTGTTCTGACGCGTCTGTATCGTCTGTCTTTTCGGTCCGGAATCGTACCCAAAGCGTGGAAGCTTGCCAATGTACAACCTGTACCCAAGAAGGGTAGTCGTGCCGACCCTAAAAACTACCGCCCAATCGCGATCACTTCCATTCTCTGTAAAGTGATGGAACGTGTTATTAACAAGAGACTGCTGGCGTACCTTGAAGACAATGATCTCCTCAGTGACCGACAATACGGATTTCGCCAGCGTCGGTCTACTGGGGATCTTCTTGTGTATGCCACGCATATTTGGGGTGAGGCTCTTGAGAGGTTCGGTGAAGCACTTCGTGTCTCACTTGACATTTCAAAGGCCTTCGACAGAGTTTGGCATGATGGTCTTTTGGCGAAGCTTCCCGCGTACGGTATCCCCATTGGCCTTTGTAATTGGATTGCCGATTTCCTGAGGGAACGGTCTATTCGAGTAGTTGTTGACGGCTGCTCGTCTGACCTATTAGCAATTAATGCTGGCGTACCTCAGGGATTTGTTCTTTCAGCAACTCTTTTTCTGCTTCAAATAGATGATCTGCTTAAACCCGGTACCTTTGGGTATGCTGATGATAACACAGTTGCTGAAAGATATTTTTCTAGTTCAAGGGCCAAAAAACCGGAAATCGACGATCTCAGAGACGCAATGGTGCACCGTACCAATCGTGCCTTGCAGGCCGTCTCCGATTGGGGTGACGCCAACCGTGTCAGCTTCAATGCCTCTAAGACTCAGGCGTGTCTGTTCAGTGCAAAAAAGAGCCCGTTCAACTTGGCTCCTACTTTTCGTGGTGTGCCTGTTCCTGTGACCGACCATCTCGAGCTTCTTGGTATCGACCTCTCGTCCAACCTTAACTTCGGTAGCTATATCGAGACCAAGGCTAAGACTGCTTCCAAAAAACTGGGTATCCTCTCCAAGGTTCAACGATATTTTACCTCGTGTCAGTTGCTGAATCTTTATACAGCCCAAGTCCGTTCCTGTATGGAGTACTGCTCCCATTTGTGGGATGGATCTGCCCGTTATCAGCTCGAGGCCTTGGAGGCTATCGACAGGCGTGCCAGGAGACTCATTGGTGAGGACACACTTTCGACCAGACTTCAGAGCCTCGAACACCGCCGACTGATAGCGAGTTTGTGTGTTTTCTACAGGCTACACTTCGGGGAGTGTGCTCAGGAGTTACATCATTTAATTCCCCCTGCACCATTTCGAAATCGGACGACGCGGCGTGGGGAGCGATTCCATCTGTATGTGGTCGATATTCCTGCTCACCGCACCAGTCGATTTGCCTCCACTTTTATAATGCGAACCGCCAAGGTATGGAACTCCCTCCCCGCCTCTGTGTTTCCCGATTCATACAATTTAGGGATTTTCAAGGAAAGAGTGAACAGGCATTTTTTGAGTTTGCGTGTACCACCCTAGACCTCATCACTGCTTAACACCAGGCAGGATTGTGGTCAAACGCACTCAAATTTTTTATAAAAAAAAAAAAAAAAAAAAAAAAATAATAATATTAACTAGTAAAAGTTATATAATATATTTTATTCAATTTTACCAGAAAATGATCTTGTCTGAACCCAGCTCAAATTTAATCTTACACCTGCGTCACAGAAAGGTATTCATAAAACGGATGATAACTTCCAATGAAACTATGATATGGGAAATCTGACGTCCCATTTATTACCCAAATGCACTTAAAGTTTTCGCTGACATACTCGTGGGTCACATGGGGTTGACTGTAGTTGACAGTGTTGACACACATTACTGTAAAGTTCGGCAAACATACTTATAAGTACCGTCAACAAATGAAATAGGTTAAAGAACTGAGAACAAAGATTGGTATGCTATTTATGTAACCATTGTTATGAAACTATGTTTTAAGAAAAAAGCGCGTTCGAATTAACGACCTCTTCAGCTTTATTATGTAAGTAAAGATGTTTCGAAGCCGGACATTACGACAGAGTTGTAGCTATGGCATGGTAATTCTACGCAGCACGAATGTTCATAACATATTTGTTCATTGGTAAAGCTAATCCAGGTCCTTCGGCGCCGGATATAGAGTCACTGTGTTACCGAGTTGGAAGGCTTATGTCGAGTAGTGGACTTCTTGTGGTGAATGATGATGATGAGTTACTGGGTTGGCACATTTGATGTTGGCCACTTTCATCATTTACATGTTTGTTCAGTGGTGAAGTTAATATGGTCTTTCTGAGATAGGATCATGAGCTACCATGTCGGTCTATTTGTTGCATGCAGGTAGAAACACTGTGTCACCATTGTTTGTCGACAGTGGCCCGGTCAGACGACACGACAGCCGCCGAGCACTCTCCACAACAAACAAAGGGGCACTTTGAACGTGAGCCTCAAAACACGAATTTGTGTACGTTATTTTGCATGAAATCACTTGCCCTGAATTTTGTATGGTGTTTGAAGTACAAATTGTTTGTGAGATGACAATAATATTTTATGAAATGTATAATATTTACAGTCAAGCTCAATGTATGAAGTTTGGTCTGAGTATCCATCCATACTGATGTAATAAATGGGAAAGTGTGTGTCTTTGTCCGTCTTTCATGGCAAAACGGGGCGACGAATTGACGTGATTTTTAAGTAGATAGTTGAAGGGATGGAGAATGACATAGGCTACTTTTTGTCTCTTTCTAACCCTCCACTTCTCTAAAATGGAGGGTGGAAGTTTGTACGGAGCATTCCGCAATTTTTAAGTTAGAAAGCTAAAAATTGGTATGCGTTCTATTTGTGACTAACAAAAAAATCGTGCATAATTTTTTTAAAAATCTGCCCCAACCCCTGTAAAGAGGGGGTGAAATTTTATAGCTAAAAATTGGTACACAGAATTTAACGCGAGCGAAGCCGCGGGCAAAAGCTAGTAATAAATAAATATCTGAATTGACATCAATGGTTAGTTTATACCAGTGCAAATTTGAATTGTATAGAAATGCTTCTATGTACACTGGGCGTCAAAAATAAGTAGTACAGTTTTAAAATTGCAATTACTCTTAAACTATAGAAGTTAGAGTTTTGAAATAAAAATCAATCTTTAAAAGACGATATTATGCATGAAGTTTTTATAAAATGAAATGAAATTGTCTTTTAACTTTTTTATTTATTTCAAAGGTCTAGCTTCTGTAGTTTAGGAGATATTGCAATTTTAAAACTGTACTAAGTACTTATTTTTGACGCCCAGTGTATATATATACTCATAACCATTTTCCATTAAGTCGCTTCCTTATTTTTTTGCGGTATTACATAAAAAAAAACGTTAATTTAAGAATAGCGTGTCGATAAAAATCTGATTTTTGTGCTCAAACAAACATTTTTAAATGAGCATTTTCACGTCGATATTCTTTGAGAGAATGGTATTGTTCCGAGCCAGCCCATTTACGAGCGACTACCAGTTCATAATAGCTAGGATTTAACACTCTAAAAATATTTCTGTATATTTCCTGCATCGATTCGCAGACGTACCGCTCAGGCACCGAGTCACTATGGCAGGTATTCTGTGATCTTTTGGAACGGAGTTTATATGAGTTTTTTGTTCATTGATGTTAACAATCCGAACAAACTGAGAAGAACTCTCATGTTGCGAATAAATAAGATGCATGTTATATCAATTTACTTGCATTATATTATATTATAAAATGAGCAACCCGGCTAATTTGGATATGTAACTCGCGTCTGATAAATTCGCACTGTGCAACTTTTTTTCAATATGGTCGGCTTGTATACGTTAAACCGACCAAAAACTAGTACTAAGCACTCGAATGTAAATCCATTCAACATCTTGTTTCTGGGTTTCACTTAATACTTCTAGCGCCCTCTAGGGCACGTTGTCGCATACTTTGAGAAATGTCCAACGTCGAGTGATTTCCCATAGGAGCCTGCAGTGACTGTTACAAAGCCTACATAATGCTATTGTCATGTTGATGTTAATTAATATTGCTTACATGAAACGCACATTCCAGAATGTATAATTCCGTTTACATAATTACTTTCACGCCTTATTCCCTTTGGGATAGACAGGGTTAGAAGACCACCTGCTCATATCCGGACATTAGGGACAAGCCTACCACATATTAAGAACTCTGTGGGCCGTACATACCATGACCGTAACAGGAACGTGTCAGGGACGTAAAGAAATTCCTTCCCTTTCAGTGGGAATGTTCTAGATAAATTTCAAACTATATTTTTTTGGCATCGGTATGGTTACGTACGGCACACGGCATCGAGTACGTAGCCTTTACAGTCATGATATGTACAATTCAGTGAGCAGAGTCCTTTACCATGTTTCTTATCCAGACAACTACGACCGCAAATTGACATTCCGAGAGAAAATTGTATATTGATAGTAATTTAAACAGAAATATATTACACAAGGCATATCTATCCTAATATTATAAAGAGGAAAGATTCGTGTTTTTGTTTGTAACTAATAAACTCAAGAACTAATGAATCGATTTGAAAAAATCTTTGCCCGTTCGGAAGCTACACTATCCGCGACAATAAGTATTTTATTTTCAAAAAAACATTGGGATCCTTACAAAAATCCGTGCGAAGCTGGGACGGGGCGCTAGTGTATTATGTAAGTTTATTTTTTATTTTTTATGTTAAACGGCAGACAAACAGGCAAGCGGGCCACCTGATGGAAAGTGGTCACCACCGCCTATGGACATCAGCAACACCGGAGGCACTACCAATGCGTTGCCCACCTCTGACGAGACCTCTAATGTACCTCTTAAACAGTCCCATGTCATAGTCCGAAGGAAACACAGAGGCTGGGAGCTCATTCCACAATCGTATAGTGCGAGCGAGAAACGTTCTTTCGAACCTTCGCGTGGACACCAATAGAGGGTCAACGTAGTGGTGGGAAGTATAGAGAGAATGAAAATCAAGAGAAGCATTTCCAGTGATTTTTAACGTTTTTCCTGTTTCCACTCTCTACTCTGTTTAATAAGATTTTTTGTCGTGAATGCAATGCAATTTTAAGAACAACAGCATGTTCTTAAAACATTAAACAATGTAGCTTTAATTAACTTTTCCTTTGCACAAAGTCATCTGCCGGCGGCATAGCCCGTATAGGATTGCTGAGGCAAGTTTATTATATAAATGTGGATTTACGAACTTAAATTACAAACTCGTTTTAAAAAAATAACTCACACAATGCGTCCATTATAAAATCGAGAAAATGAGTTTTTGCTACGCTTTGCTTTTTTCCAGGTAAGTTCAATCGTTCAATGCCATATTCTACAACTTATTAGCATAGTTAATATGTGTAAATGCAATGTGTAAACGTGCCAAATTAAAGCTTTCTAGTAGGTACCTATTAATCGTCTCGGACCTACCACGGGCAGACGGACAAGGCGAAACAACAATAGCACAGGAAAATAAACACAAGGGTTGTTAACTATAGAACCCAAAAAGACATTAATATTATTTGAGTTACGGAAATTAAAAATGGCATTCGACTTTCTAATTTAAATTGAAGGCTTGCTGCATCGTGTAGAATTAGAAGAGAGAGTAATAAAAAAAATACAATAAATTTTTAACAAAAGTATTTTACACTCAATCAATCATTCAATAAGCTTTTAGCTACATTAAGTTAACAATTGCAACCGTCACAGACGTCTATCGGATTGATGGCCCTCAAGTGGTACTCCATCTATGTCATCTGAACTGGAATTATGTAAATCTAGATGTGCCTGCGGTTACTGACTGAATTCCATAATTCTTTTATACGTTTATATTCTTGAATCGTCAATTCACTGGTAAGTAATATTGAAGATACGTCAGTTTCATAATTATGACTAAATGGTTTAAGTATATGGACTTAGCATCGAATTTTTATTTTTATTGTTAGCCTTATTCTTTGCCACACCTATCTGCTGTTGGTTGTTGTGTATGTTTTCTCTACCCTGGTTGACTAGAAGAGATAGCCAGTTTCTGCTGCTGATAGTGACAAAAATCCAAATTGTAATTATTAAGATCATGTTTATTTGCCTTTTATGAATGGCTTAAAATGTATTTTAACTTGAATTATGTTAGATTTTTCGTTTAAAATTTTCTGACATTTGTTTTGCAATCACAATAAAACTTTAGATAATGTCTAACGAGGGTCCAAATAGGTCGTTTAGACAACGGTGCTCCAAAGAGTTTGTTTAAGATGACAACATTCATTTATGGAGACATGCCTATAGACCAGGGGCTGGCGTCTAGCCAACTAAGCGTATGCTTCCACTAAGCAGCCAGTAACGCAGCAGCTATTTACATACATTACATTTTGTAAAGCCCCAACTGTACTGGGATCTTTCGAAATTCTTAAAAAAAATTATAGTTTATTCAATAGTTTATTTAACAAAACGGGTATTGGAGCCTACTTTTAAGTGATAATTAATGTTTCAAGCTGTACGTGTAACGTTTTAATATAAATTTTAATATGTTTTAACATTAAAAGCCCTTTCGTATTTAGGATTTTCTTGTTTCGCTGGATGCAGACCGCTGCTAGCCGGTCATGCTGGAAGCATTTACTTATGTGAAACCTATGTCCAGAACTGGATTTCTTGTGGTTGAAGCGTAGATGTTTTGACTTTCACATAGAGCTCCACTGTATTCGTGAATAATACATTACACAAATCACAATAATGTATTTCATTTCACGTCACTCTTTGAGCCATCGACAATGTTATCCGTGAAAGAATCTGCGGGACACATTCATGGTTATGAATGGTCCATCCGAAACATCGAAACACGTAGTCTTGTCAAAAAAGACATTACTAGTTAGAATAAGGTTTAAAACTAGTTAGAACTTAACTAAATATCAATTCAAAGAGAGGTAGGGCACAGCGGATAATCCGCTCAAATCGGAGCAGCCCGTCTGGGGAAGGACCTCCACCTTACAGAAGATCGTAGCCAAATAGCATTGGTCTCGGCCATGTTGTGTTCCTACGGTGAGTAAGGTCTCCAGAGCTCCACTTGGGGGGGTTGGGAGGGTTGGCAACGCGCGAGTGATACTCCCGGTATTGCTTACGTCTATAGGCTACGGTGACGGCTTACCATCAGGTCGACCGTATGCTTGTTTGCCACCTGTGTTGCATAAAAAAATATCAGTCTGTATTTTCGGAATTTTGTTTCATGCTTGGGCCTCAGATTTATTATAATAAATTGGAAAAGCGCAAACTGGCTTGCTCGCCTGCAGTTGCCTTAGTGGAAAATAGGTCTAATGCCGCAAAGCGGTTACCGCTTCAGCGATATGCACGAACATGCTAATGGATTTCGGAAATAAAATACGTTTTAGCGTCCTGTTCGACTCACTTGCTAATACATTTAACAGTTTTAAAGTACACAGAAAATTCGCGAAAGCAATCGCTTGGTTTTGATATTTTTATCTGTTTTAATGTGCAATAGGTGCATGTCTAAAAAGGGTGATTAAGTTGTAAATGCAATGTTTATATTATAAGATCCTAATGTATGTAAGTACACACAGTTAATCAGCAAATAATCATTTTAAATACACATAATATAATACATTATAAAAGTAACGAAAACTTGGTTACATTCGTTGGCTTGGGTTACATTGTTGATGTATGAAAGCTGTTTTACGATCTAGAACAACGTATGTTGCAAAGGTACATACAATCTACATTGGTATTATCTTTTATAGTTACATTAGAATTAGAATAAATTTTATTTGCAATAAACGGAGAATAACAATTCCGTATAATTTAGATGTTTACAGATTGCATCTAGATATTAAATTATACGTACAGACTAATAGGTACAAATTCGAAACAAAGTCGCCGTGAATACAATTTGTTTGTACACATACAAATTGTGAAAACATACAGTAGTTACGCAGTACAAGCAAATACTATAGAAGACTAATACCCACAGCTTCGGAAGAATTCGGGCAAGACGCGACACTAGCGCCCCTACGACATGAGGGCGGCATGAGGTGAACGATTTCAAAACTTTTGTATGCAAAATGTTATAGCGCCCCTAGCGGCATGAGGTGAACTGTGCGTTTTGTATGCAAAATGTTATAGCGCCCCTAGCAGCATGAGGTGAACGGGGGTTGCCAAGTCATTGTATGAGAAACGTCAAGAGCTGTGGGTATTAGTCTTCTATAGTATTTGGTACAAGTAAGTAATTTGGAACAAAAGACGATCGAAAACTAAACGTTCCATTATGTTTTTTTGAATTTTTTGATGTTAGTGGCCAGTTTCATGTTTCAAAACTATTAGACATTAAATTCGCAAAGCGTGATGTAGTTCTACATTGGCATGTTGTTTGAGTACTATGTTATGGTAGTGTATTTCGAAAATCTTGTGGAAACTGAAAATAATCGAGAAAAACTTCTATTTTTTAAATACATTTGAGTGTGTTTGACCACAATCTTGCCAGATGGAAGGATGGTACAAGAAACTAAAAAAATGCATATTCACTCTTGCCTAGAACGTATCTTGCTCCTGTACTACTCTAAGCAATCCCCGATCCGGCGAGGCGAAGGGCTTTGTGTCAGTTATTGTGACAAGCAAGGACGGGATGTTATCAAAACGTTATTACGAGAGAGCCGA
Source organism: Endotricha flammealis (assembly GCA_905163395.2). Classification (NCBI taxonomy): domain Eukaryota; kingdom Metazoa; phylum Arthropoda; class Insecta; order Lepidoptera; family Pyralidae; genus Endotricha; species Endotricha flammealis. The sequence goes on along the minus strand of LR990864.1, from coordinate 3,759,760 downwards.
GCGAAGTTAGTGCCCTGACACTATACAATAAGTTAATTTAGAAGATGAAATATTTACATTATATTTAGGACGAGATATCTCGATCGTAACTTATAATGATAACGAGATGGCGGATTTGTGTAAATTTACAAGAAAACTGACTTTTGTATGTATATGATGTGTGAATGTTTGTTATACTATGCTACTCTACACTCTCGAGTTTTAGTAAGAAAATAAGACCTTCAAATGTTCTTAACCATTTGTATCTTTCTAACTAAACCTACTAGAATGGAATAGCAGCTGAGTAGCAGGGAAAAATGAAACTTCCCCTCACTTCTTACTCTTTCTCTATTTGATAAGTTAGAAAAAGAGAGAGCGGCGCCGACAGTTTCAGACAATTTTTCTGTAAGTCATTATTCATTATATTGTTCTAAACTTTGACATCCAATTTTATCTTTATTCCTAGACTACGTTAGTACTATTATGAATTCTGTGCCTAGACTCTAACCGAACCAGAGTGTCATGTCAATATTCTCAATTCAGAAAAATTCACTTTAGGTACGTATATTGCATAGTAGCTAATGCCCGCGATTTTACGAAATCCCGTTGTGCCTCGGAAGAAGTTTGTGTGAACACACACGGTTTCAAGAATATAAACTGATATAACACGTCATCAGTCTTCTAAAAACCCTTGTAACAGAAAACGATATCCCTCACACACAAGCTTTGAACATAAAAGGGACGTGCAAAGTTTCAGGTTTCCAAACTAATGTGTGGTTTGTTAGATACTCGTTAGGGCTTGTAACATCGTTGTTATTATTTCCCTGTAATGTTTAATTTCCTTTTACCTATATATATTTACAAGCATAAGGCCCGGTTTCCACCAAAGCGGAGAGGAGAGGAGATGCGCCGCCGCAGCCGCCCGGCTGTACACATCTCCGCTTGGCCGCGCCCGCTTACTCGCGTGGGGCACAAGATTCTATGGAATATTTGACCATATATTTTAAATAAACTAAATAATGTTAAAATAAAGTTTCTATCACACACTGTACTCCTATAATGTAAAATGAATGAGGAAGTGTGTGGCAAACCGAACTCTTTTTAAAAACCTCTTTGTAAATAGTCATTACTAGCGAAACCCGCGCAACTTCGTTTGCGTGTATCCCGCTTTCCCGTGGGAATTTTGGAATGTATTATACATAAAAACCTGCCTCTTGAATCACTCTATCTATTTAAAAAAACCGCATCAAAATCCGTTGCGTAATTTTAAAGATTTAAGCATACAAAGGGACATAGGGACATAGGGACAGAGAAAGCGACTTTGTTTTATACTATGTAGTGATGTTTCCTTTTTCTTTATGGTTTTTATATTCTATTTTACTGTCACTTCTCTTCACTTTTTCGTCTTCTCGCCATCGATTCATATTTTTCTAAAATATAAGTTTTCTTCATCCCTTCCTTTTTTCCTAATCTTTAAAGTGTTTCCAGCAAAAATGTGTTACCCCGGCTTTACAGTTTCCTGAAGTTGAGCAAAAACTTAAGTGTGGACGGGCTTTTCGTCTTGCTTCGCCTTTACTTTTACTTTGTCTTCGAAGTTCGCGTCTAACTTCACTTTCGGCCAACTTCGCGAGAGTGTAGAGCTCGCATAACGTCATTGAGTGATGCGAGGTTGCGTATCCTTGTCACACATCCAGTACTACGCATCCCTCGCACCCCATCCCTAGCTTGTTTTGTCAGCTCACTCTACTCACGTTTCGTTTTATTTATTCTTTCTATGTTAAGAAAACTTAACTAACCTTAACTTAACTTTGTATTTAACAAACAACAAACTCAAAGAAGAGTTAGTATCATATCGGTGCATTTGTAGCTCGGTTTGGATGAATAATGTTCAGGAGTATTTGGGTTAACACCCTCTGCACATAAAGTTTTAGTACATTTTCAACAAATAAGACGTCCGTAGATTAAGCTAAAGGTTAGTTTAAAAAAAAGGATTTTATAAATTGCCAATTTTCAAAAAAATATAAATCTAAAAATAGCTGATAAAGTAGTTACTTAAACAATTCTGATTTGTAAGGCATTATATTGTCTGCTCAGTAAAGGCCTTTAGATCCATTAGAAGCGAAATTCTAGTATTAGCTTCAATAATAAATTTCCATCTGAATTTCTTTAATGTTGATTGAAGTTTAACTATTGAGTTACTTTTATATTTTTTTCTTAAATATCTATTATGAGAAAAGAAAATTACAAAAGGGTTTCGTATACAGTAATTGGTTTAAAGGTATACACCCTAATTAACAAAAGAGATAAACTGAAGATTAACTAGAAACAAATTAATTGTCTGTGTCATTCCTGAAACGAATTAAATGAAGTGCAAACGTGACAAAACAAGTTTTATTTAAACCTTACCTGAAAGTTTATATATAACTAGCTTCTGCCCGCGGCTTCGCCCGCGTGGCCTACTAACAATTAGCATATTTTTCTTCAGAAACAAATACCGGTCCGGTCCGGTTCGGTCCGGTACAAGATATAATAACGTTTTTTTATGTATGTCTGTGACATTTTTTTTGGACGAATAACACGAGCACGACACGACGCCATCCAGCCGGTGAATTTCGTTCACCGCATCCATCCCTGAACTAAGCAAAGCTTGAACAGTCAACAAAGGAAAGGGTTGACCCGGGCCAAAAAAAAAATACGATTAAAGATTTTTTTAAATCAACTTTTCCTTCATCTGGTAATTACAAATTTTGTAGTAAATCCATTTACGCAATATTTAGAAATCTTTAATCATGTTTACGGCCCAGGTCAACCCTTTTCTTTGTTGACTATATTACGGGTTCCAGATTGCTGATAAATACACATAAATACTTTTCTTTTGCAAATAACTAGGTAGGTACTTACTTATTATTATAGTTCTTAAACGATGTTGCTGGATGTCCGTTATTTTTTAAAATAATTCCGCTAGATCGACTTTAGTTTGTCAACATTTAGCTTATTCTATGGTTTAGAGTCGAGTCTATCAAGATAGCTAATTAAATTAACAACCAGTTGAAGCGCATTTAAATTGTACATTAAGTCACAAGCTATCTCTTATTTCTTCTTTAATTTGACAGTGACAACTATATTAAAAATCTTACAAACTTAAATCCTTATCCCATTACCACACCATTACCAAGTACTCTTTATACAATTTACCCCCCTTTTATCCATTCCATTTTACACATAAAACGTTAGAGACGTAAAGAGGTTTTACAACTTTATTTTATGGAACCCCGATGGGAACCTATGCTTTTCGGAAGCCTAAGCTTTTGCGTATTCAAGTGAAATGCCGTTAAAATATATGGCTCACCCGCTGCCCCTTTCATATACTACGGGGTGTAAAATTATATGGGTCGGATATATTATAATATCGAAACACGGATCATTTGGTTTGGTACGTAACTGCTAATACAAGCAGAAAATATTTATTCGAGATCGAGATAGTTATCGACATTATTTTTTTGCCGTGAAAAGATTGGTTTTAGCAATAAGGCCTTGTTGCAAATACACTAGCCTGTAAGCTGTCCATGTATAATGTACCTTGCAAATAAAGCATACTTATTCTTATTTATATGTTTATTTAAATGAACCGCGCGAATATTGTCGCGTCGTCAAAACGCGTCCTTCTAAAAGTGAATAAGTATCGCAAATAATGCGGCACTTTCAAAGGTAAAACAAAAGTACGGATTCCTAAAAGTTGAAGGCTGTTTATTTATGCATTTATACGGTGTAAAGAGACCTCAGATTCTGGTGACTTAAAGTTTATCATTCGTATTGACTTTAAGTATTTTAGTGACGGAGATAGTGCTTTATTACGGCTTCGGAGGAGGACAATGTTGCCTTAGATTTAGTGCCGAAAACTAAATGCTTTGTAAAGTAAGATATAAGTTACTAAGCTTTCGTTTTACACCATCTTTTAGACCGAGGAATGTACATGTTCGACGCAATCAATTAAAGCTAGCCAATGATAGAGATGAGCAGGGCCGTAAATGTGATTCAAGTTTTCTAATTCTAATTTATTTATTTAAACTTTTTTGACCACAATAAATGGGTACAAAACGCGGGCTTAATGCTAAAAACATTATCTACCAGTCAACCTTTGAGAAGTACAGATATTCACGATTGCCGTTTTAAATTATATGGCATAGGTACTTACAACAAATAATATTTGTAATACAATGTTTTCCATAATAAGATACTAACAATTACATATAATAGACACATACATAAATATCATATAAGAATACATACTAATATATACTTACTATAGATACAAAATATTATATAATAGACTACATTGACGACAATTACTGCATTGTGACAAAAGAGATTTAAGAGAGAGAGAGAGAGATTTAATAGACGTAGGGCACAGCGGATAATCCGCTCAAATGGAAGCAGCCCGTGGGGAAGGACCTTACAGAAGATCGTAGCCAAATAGCATTGGTCTCGGCCATGTTGTGTTCCTATACGGTGAGTAAGGTCTCCAGAGCTCCACTTGGGGGGTTGGGAGAGTTGGCAACGCGTGAGTGATACCCTGATATTGCAAGCGTCTATAGGCTACGGTGATGCTTACCATCAGGCAGGCCGTATGCTTGTTTGCCAATTTTGTGGTATAAAAAAAAGGCTGGCATTAACTTTGTTTTAATTTTTTTTGTTAAATAATTGTCCTCAATGTAGTTTTTTCCAGAGACGTGTGGCCTGGAGTGAAATTTATCTATAGTATTTATATTGTAATTACAAAGTTTCATAATTATGGTTGCGTTAATATCACAATTTCTTTGTTCTTAATTCTTAACCTGGCCACCTAGAACAACGTCGGACGAACGTAATTGTTTGTCACTTAACTATTTCAAGTGGCACACAATATCATTATTGTATACCACTTGAAACGCTCATTCGTTTAATTTTAAAATTAAGTGATTACTAAATAAAGAACACTCGAAAATCTAATATTAGTATAAGAATAGAATTTAATTTGGAATTAAGAACCGCAAAACATCTGCTCTTGAACATTAAACCTTAACAACTCTCGCATAAATATATTTTGATAGATCGTTTTTCATTTTGTTACCAATTAATATCTAATCTTGCTATTTCAATATTGTTTTTATTTTTTATAAATCCTATTTATTATAGTATTTAAGAGAGGTAGGGCACAGCGGATAATCCGCTCACATCGGAGCAAAAAATATCTGGAGAAGCACCTTCACCTTACAGAAGATCGTAGCCAAATAGCATTGATCTCGGCCATATTGTGTTCCTACGGTGAGTAAGGTCTCCAGAACTCAAACACTTTTTACAGGGTCGGCTACTCGCGAGTGATACCCGCGGTATTGCAAGCGCCAATAGGTTATGGTGACTGCTTACCATCAGGCAGGCCATATGCTTGTTTACCACCTTAGTTGTATAAAAAAACCTATCATCATCATCATCTCAGTCACAGGAAGTCCACTGCTGGACATAGGTCTCCCCCAAACCTATATAAACCAAAAAATATATACCCGTTCTTATTTTATTGTACAATCAGGAAACCTATAATTGCTGTGTAGTAACTACATCAACAAAGCCGCAGTGTTAAACGGCTTAAAACTTACAATAAATTGACTTGCATGCTACTTGATTAATGTAGGCACGGTTTAGAACAATACGAAAGTACACTTAGTTTTACACTAAATTTATTAACATTCTGCGTGGTTAGAGCCTAAGTGGCTCGAAAATGCGCTGACTCGACCGGGGCCACCCTCTTACCGACTACCGACGTCCTTCCTTCCTTTTTATTTTTTTCATAAGTGGGCAACGCATCCAAGATTCTTATGACTACCTCCCTGGCGGTCCCGGGTTCGAATACCGGTCGGGTTATGATGAAAACTTTTTCTGATTGGCCTCGGGTCTTGGATGTTTATAATATGTATTTGTTATAAAATATAGTATCATTCAGTCAGCATCCCATAACACAAGTTTCGAACTTACTTTGGGGCTCGCTCAATCTGTGTGATTTGTCTCTATATATTTATTATAGTCGTGGTTATTCATGGGCAGCTATGATTGCTTACTATCACGTGATACATCATTCTCATAACAATATTATCAATTTTAAATTGATGGTAATAGTTAGGTCTGTGAAAGTATGTACTTTTATGGGAACATAATTCCCTCAGTCGCAGAATATGATGTTCCCTCGTGTTAATAATTCATCCTGAGATGTTTTCTTTATTAAACCAGAAAACTCTAATTCAGTTTCATGTCAAACTCTCTTGTGCTTTCGACATTATTATTTTATAAAAGTAATCTTACTTTGCTGCAAATACTTTTTAAAGTTCCACAATAACTGCGATAAACAACAATATTTTCAGCAGACAACTGATTTCTTTCTCCAAAGTTTCGCCTCAAAAACTTGGTGAAATAATATTAGTAAAGAAAAGAAATGTTTGGATGGTTTGGAGTCACTTCTTTGTCGAGATGGTGTCATTATATGAGAATGCGCCTCTCCTAAATAAAATTAAAACCGAAGATATAAAATTTTAATGGAAAATGCAAATCTCTTCATCTGTGTGTAAGCCAAGCGTGTATCTTATTAGGGTTCCTTATCTAAAGAAATCGTCAACTGTCCGTCTGTCATGCGGTTTCTCATGAATAGTAATAGTTAGAGTTTTCGATAAACTATAAAACAATAGTGAAACTCGCGCAACTTCGTTTGCGTGTTTATTTATGCACAGCAGCGCCATCTATAACAATTTGGAATCGCGTACTTTTCTGGATAAAAATTCCATTTTGTGTTAATCCAAAGTAACAGCTACCTACATACCAAATATTATAAAAATTGGCCTAACCATTTGAGCGTGCCTAGGCAGGCACTGTAAATTTTGGCGGTGAGAGCCCTACGCTTCCGCAACTGTCCGGTGTATCAGAAGAAGAAGTTAGCACACCCGAACGTGAGATTATAAAAAATAAAAAAAATGAGCGTGAAGAAGTAACAAACATACACACAACTTTTGCCTTTATAATATTAGTAGGAATAATTTAAATGATAAACCATTTATTAGACTTTTAAACAGATTGTATTTTTATATCGTCCATAAAAACTGACTGCCTGCCACTTTCTCCTGAGCCTGAGCCTATGTTTGGGATATATTCATAGATGGCGTTATGTAAATCGTCAAAGAAAAAGAATCTATCTAAATTTATCTCTTTGACATTATGTTGCTTACAATGGAGGCGGGCGTCGAGTAAATGTATGTGTCCCATAAATCTGATGGCGAAGAGTTTTTATCGTAATTTGATGGTGGTTTGATGGAGATCGCGTATGTCCCGGGTTGAACTGAATTGCCTCGGTAAATTTAACCCTAAACGACTTTATATTGTACCTGAGTGTTGCTTGAGGGTTAATGCATTCTTTAAAATCTTTATTATTATTATTACTTTTATACCACAAAGGTGGCAAACAAGCATACGGCCGGACTGATGGTAAGCCATCACCGTAGTCTATAGACGCTTGTCAAGTAATACCGGGGGTATCACTCACGCGTTGCCAACCCTCCTAACCAAGTGGAGCTGGAGACCTTACTCACCGTAGGAACACAACATGGCCGACACCAATGCTATTTGTTTACGATCTTCTGTAAGGTGGAGGTCCTTCTCCAGACGGGCTGCTCCGATTTGAGCGGATTATCCGCTGTGCCCTACCTCTCTAAAAAAATCGATATGAACCAAACATCAATCAAGCACATATCACTTTATTGCAAAGCACACAACAGTCTATTACCACAATTAAGGTATAACAAACAGTTTTGTGGAAACTTTGCGTCAAGTACCAGTGGAATTAATATTTCATTGTTGCGTTTTTGTTCACATTATATGTAATTGTTTATTTTGAGACAGACTGGTATTGCTATTTACTTAAAATACTATTTACCAGAAATGTCGAGGGTTAAGAATTAAATCCGATCTTTGAGAGCCTATTAAACAGGTACCTATGTGAAAATGAGTTTTATTTTTAATTTTTAAAAGGACTAGGCACAGGTACTGATAATTTTAGAGTATTTAATTAGACAAAAGAGTTCCTTATGGTGCGGATTGTTGGTCTCTTGTCCTCTGTGTCCTCTTTAAGTAAGTATATATTTTTCCCATAGGACATATTTAAAGGTCTTTACATCGGCTCCTATTGTCGGTCTGTTAATAATACCCTTGGGTAACTCGAGGGAGTCTACCACGTAATTGGATTCCCATTTATTAGGGATTCCGAGATAAATCTGAATTTGCTTATTACAATGTACCCCTTGAGAATTGTGAGATCTGACTACCAGGAATATTTAGATATTCGTCTGGATCTTTTGCCTAAAGCTACTAGGTATTTAATTAGTCCATGCCTCTGGTGCGGTAGCGGCGGCGCGGCGCGGCGTCTATGCGATGCCGTTGCGATTTTCTGCGTTAAAAAAAATGAAAAATGACTAAAAAGGCCGTAACCGGTTTTCTATCGGCATTTCTTTTACCTTTTCGACATTAATTTTGCTTGTTTCCGAAATGGAGGTAGCTTATTTTATTTTATATTAATTTAATTAAGAATACGAGTTGTAAATGGCTAGAAAGAGTGCCTGTGAAGCTTAGTCTCTAAATAAATGATTTGAGTTTAAAATCTAAAGCCAGGATCAGTGGGACACGGATCTATCATTTGCGATAGATTAGTTTTGCTTTTAAACGCATTGCGGGTAGCTCGCAATGCGGACTCTAAATAGCTTCGTATTGCAACGAGCGGACTGTAATTTTGCGGATGTCCGCATGTGGATTTGTCGCATTTATCTCGGTTCACATGAATCGTTTACGCGTCAGACACCACCACATTCACGAGAGCTAAACAGCTGAATAGTAGTATGGAAGGACTATTAGACGTTGTCTTATGCAATAGTGTCCTATCCTAAGCAATAGTTTTTATTTTTTATATGGCTATTAGCTAGAGGCATACTGATGCCATTGGCTAAGACACCGGGCTTTTGCTGGAGCGTAGGGCTCTCACCGCCAATCTAAGCAATAGTAACGTGTCATGCATACACTTATTGAAATTAAAACCTAGTTTATTTAAGAGTTAGGTACATACACTAATATTGTATTTATTTTTTAAACTTTTTTGCCCACAATCCACAATATAAAAGTTATGTTTGATACAATTGGCGGGCTTGCCAGTTCCTGAATCGCATTTTAATTTTAATTCCACATTAAATCTTTTTTTTGTCTTATTTAATGGCGTTTCTGTCGTCTCGTGTCTTAGCGACACATTGACAATTTCGCCAATATCGAGTATTTTAAATGAACACGTTTTCCTAAAACGTGGTACCACATGGTGGTACAGTGAGGATCCGCGGTCGCCATCTTGACGACCTTCGTTGACAAGGCGGCGATCTCGAATCAAATTAAATCATATGCTATCTCTTTTCATTAGTTTGACAGTGACAGCTATAATTTTATTTGCTAAGTTGCATTCTCTGTCAGTCAAACACTGGGAAGTATTGTATTTCCCAGTAATGGAGGAGGAAATCTATTTGTTTTCTGGAGTGCAACGAGACACCGAACCGCGAGTCGGCTAGAAATGGATTGCTTTGTATAATACGGATCCATGTTAACATATCTTTTACGAATGAATTGAAGGACGTATCAGGTTTTTTCGTTCGGAACCTATACATGTGTTTAGTTGTTATATTAAAAATCATGCTAAAACAGGATGTAACGTTTATTTAACGCCGACGTTCCAGAAAAAAAGTTACACGTATATTTAAAATCTAAACTGCTGTTGCCCGCGGCTTCGCCCGTGCGGGTTTTTTATGATATAAATAATATGAATATAATGCATATTTCTGGAAAAATAATTTTCAAATCTCACAAATTTTATACTAGTAGGTAAATATAGATGAAACCCACTCTCCACTACAAAAATTAATCTAAGTTTATTTATCTAAGCGCAGACAGTTGCGTCATATTTTCGTCAATGGTAATTCCAATATAATGGTACCTAGATTTAAAAAAATGTATGTAAGATTAAAGAAGAAGTGTCCATCTGTCAATGATCTCCATTTCCACTGACGAAAGATAAAGTCTTCTACCATTTGAAAGGTACATTATTTCAGATAGACATAGGCTATAATTAACTTGAACGAAGCCAGTGGATTGACGTTATAAAATAGCATAGTGCACTAAAAAGAATTTCTCCTGGAAATTGGCAAACTGTGAAAATATTTGCGCTTTCCAAATAGGTACGTGAATTTGGCACAAACTGTTGAGAGTATGGATCGCTCCCCGGGGGGTTTTGTCAGTCCGGCCTCAGCGAGACCTACGTAATCCTGACTTACTGTATATTCCTGAAACATGTTAGACGAATGGGCACAGAAGTGACCCTGCCAAGTCTAGCTCAGGCATAAATTGCGTATAAATTCGTAATTTGCCACCAAATCAAGTTCTGTATAAGTTATGATGTAGTGTATGTAGTGTAAGGAGTTATAATAAGTAATGCTTTAATATAAATAAAACAGTATTTACTCAGAACCCGAGCCTATCACTCGTCTCCCATACTCACACATTCATTACAATGACCACATAATTATCGTAACGAACAACTTCAATTAAAAAAATAACTTTTGAGGAATTGAACCTCACCGTTTCCAGAAAGTTATAAAAAATGGAGATTAACTTAAGATTTTGATCTATACTAAAAGGTACCGCTAGATAGAAAGAGACTACTAGACCAGACCGATTTGAAAAATTCTGTCACTACTTAGGTATGCTATAGTTTAAAAAATGGAATCTAAACTAAAACTCGTGCGAACCCGCAGGGCGCAAATCTAGTAAATAATATTTTTATTTCTTTCTTATTGTCATCCTCGTGATAAACAAATTATATACAATAACATTTCCGTATAAATGAAATAATTAAAGATTTGAATTGCAAAACAGTTAAAAAGGCAATTTTATTCAATCTTAAACCAAAAATCTTGGATAAAAGAGATGTTTCGTGGCATCTTTTAATTTCCGGGTAATTTGGATCCCAGACGGGCTCGTGCTATTTCAACAATACTAAAATATTTATTTGAGGAAGTATAGCGCTGAGCTTATTTTATATGTAATGTGCATTTAATAAAATGTGAAATAAACCTGTAAATACTACCACATTATAATTTATTATTAATTTTTAATTTACGACACCTTTTACCTTGTATCATATTTAAAGTGATTATCATGATTTTTTATATTAGATCTTTTACCGCCTGAAACACAGGATTTTCCTAGCTCAGGCACATAATGTTATACTTTTACCTTAATTGTTTATATACTGTTAATTAATGTTACACTAGCCGTAAGTTCTATGAATAAAGATTTTATTATTATTATTATTATTATTTATTAATAATAAACTGTATCAGAATCAAGCCATAATCATCCCACTGCTGGGATACGGGTCTCTCTTCAATCGAAGGTGATTAGAGCGTACTCTGCCACGCTGCTCCAATGCGGATTGGCAGAGGCCGGTGTTTTCAAACCGCCCTAAAGCCACTGACTGGCTTAACGTGCCCTCCGAAGCACGGAGAAGCTCGAGATAACGAAACCCATCCAAACGCTGGCTAGGGTCGACGTCGCTTAATTTGCGTGTTCATATTAGAGTGCGACACACAGCGGCGCCATCGAGCTCCTCAATAAACTGTATACAAAGGTTTAAATAACTTTATTTACTCATTAAAACATACAAAATGTCACTTACAGAAATTAATGTATATAAAAAAAGTTATAAAATACATAGTACCTATTCCAAAATTATTATTTTTTCATTTAGGTATCTGCTCTGTAACTCAGTTTGTATTCAAGACGAACATTTTTTGTATAAAACATTATTTAGGTTTTTTTTATTTTTTTTGAAACTATCCTTTTGACGACTTGCGAATACCTTATCTGACCACCACTATTTAATGACATTTCGAGTGCGTAATTGTTTGTACCTAGTTTAAAATTTTATGTTGAATTATTTAGATTCTGTCAGCGATAGCAGGTTTCTGAAAAGCAATTTATTCTTTATACCATAAGCTATTTGTTTTCTTCTTGACAGGAACTGTCATAATTTAATTATGCCATTAACTTTAAAATGTTTTTGTGCAACACATCGTTGCACAAGTTTTTAAAGTGAATGAAACATTAAATCTCAGCTGGCGCCTTTTTATCCAAAATAAAAAAATAAAAAAAAATATAGGGACAAATCACACAGATTGAGTTAGCGTAAGTTCGAAACTTGTGTTATGGGATATGAACTCAACGATAGGTACTATATTTTATAAGAAATACATTTAAAGATAAACAATATTAAACATCCAAGATCCGAGAAAGAAATCAGATCAATCAGAAAAAGTTTGTAAGTTGTCGTCATGACCCGACCGGGATTCGAACCCGAGACCTCCTGGTCCGGCATGATAACCATTACGCTACGGAGGTCGTCGTCAAATGGAAAAATGACAGCGTTAGAGTTAATGTGTCATTAACTTTAAAATGTATTCTTAAAATAGACAGTATAAAAGCAACTCACTGATATCCACATACGTTCCAGCATAATTAAGCAGTAGATAGTATTCATTATGAATTTTGATTATGCCGTTTGAATATGCAAAATTGTGGATTTTCATAATTTGCAATTCCTATCTTGATTGTACGTACATTAGTTTAATGATATAACTTCGTAATTTTATTAAACGAGGTTCTAAATAGAGAATAAATTTTCTCTGATAGATAATATTCAAAAATATTATAATGAGATAAATTTGGGTTGGCAACGCGTGAGTGATACCTCCGGTATTGCAAGCGTCTATAGGCTACGGTGACGGCTTACCATCAGGCCGTATGCTTGTTTGCCACCTCTGTGGTATAAAAAAAAGAAGAGAGAGGTAGGGCACAGCGGATAATCCGCTCAAATCAGAGCAGCCCGTCTGGGGAAGGACCTCCACCTTATAGAAGATTGTAGCTAAATAGCATTGGTCTCGGCCTTGTTGTGTTCCTAAGCTCCTAAGCTTCACTCTTGTGCAATGCGTGAGTGATACCCCCGGTATTTCAAGCGTCTATAGGCTACGGTGACGGCTTACCATCAGGCCGGCCGTATGCCTGTTTGCCACCTTTGTGGTATAAAATAAACTACTTTAATGTAAATGTTTCTGTGGGAGATGCCAGTTGCTTGTTGTCAATCTGAGTTGAACGTTTTACAGAGACAGCAGCGCAGCGGCAGCGTGGGAATGTGTGGTGGGCTTCTGCCGTTATGGATGTGTGAAACAAAAAAATTAAATGTCTGTTGCACAAACAGGAGGCTGCTGAATGCAGACGTCAACTGTCCGAAATATTTTGGGGAGGCCTACATCCAGAGTAACAGACTTCTTATGGTTGATATGATGATAATCAGTTATTTTTACTTTTGGCTAAAAACATCCAACATCCTTGTTGATATGACAAAGGAAAGCTGCAAGTGTGGCTGAATAACTATCAAAATTACCCACTTACAAAACGATCATATCGCCCTACCTACATATTAAAAAACTTAAGTATCTAAATTTATATGAACGCTAAATGCCCTAGTAACAAAACGTGTGGATCTTACAATTAAACGTCTGCTTTCTAGTCATCCACCTAAAATTGTCTTTCAGCGAACAGGTAATTGTGAACGAGAGGCCTGTGGCAGAGACGATGATGAGTTAATTTTTGCTTTTGGGTCAAGACAGCCATAGCGGAGATAGTCGGTTAGTAACACGTACCTATTCTAGCTCCTTATTTTAGCAAAGCCCCGAAGATTCAGCTAAGTGGTTAGCATACCAGCACAAACAACTTAAGTACCATCTGTTCCCGTTCTCAAGGCATTATACTTGTATAATGGGGCTTTTTAAGTAGTAATTGAATCCGGCTTTGTTTAATTAAGGTTTTTGTGAAATGATTAGTATTCTGATAAAATGTGGCAAGGTGAAACTGATACGATCAAAATCAATTCGACTCATTTATAAAATCAGTTAAACGATTGCTAATAAAATAAAGCGTACGTAAATGAATATCTGGAAGATAAATTAATTTAAATGCCTCTCTACTCAAGTTGCTATACCTTAAAAGGTACATATAGATAACTGCTATGTATTATGTACAGTAATATAATGTATGTGTCACATGTAATGCAATAAATAAATTAAATTAAACCCGCGCAACTTCATTTCTGTGTACCCCACGTTCTCGTAGGAGTCGCAGAAAATATTATCTTCTCGGATGCATACGTCGTAAAAACAACACGTCCAAGTTTCAGGAGGGCTACTACGAAACGTTAATCCGATATTTCGGCCGAAGTATCGGAAGAATTTTAACCGTGAAATACAAGTTATTTCATGATTATAATTCAATGAACTACTAAAATAACCATAAAGAACAAGGTTTTTCATGGAAAGAATTCAAGGAATTACTAAAATAACCATGAAATACCTTGTATTTCACGGTTAAAATTCTTCCGATACTTCGGCCGAAGTATCGGATTTACGTTTCGTAGTAGCCTTCCAGGATCTCTGCGATCAGCGGTTTAGGCTGCGCGTTAATCCGCCAGTCAGTCAGTCATTCAATACTATACACATTTTATATGTACTCAAATATATTATAGATCATAAATAAACAATGATAGTGAGGTATACGCATTTATGGGCCAATAATTTGTGAAATTTTGTTGCCTGAAATAAATAGATATTAAGTATAATTTCGGCTTAATTACGAATACAATGCTAAACATTCTACGTAAAAGATGGTATCAGACATTGATTGATCTAGTTTTAAAGTCAGCAAAACTTTTATAAACCTACTATGTACATATTTTTAATAGAAATTCTGAGTAGTCTTTCAGATTGAATCTTGGCATCGTTTCAAATAACTGAAAATGTCTCAAAAAATTAGACTTAAATAGTAGTTTCTATTGTATAAGAAAACGTTTCCAAACTTAGTCGAATAATCAGAAATTATTTCTCGATTTATAAGCTTAATGGCAGGCAGGACAATGTATGAATCACTCAATGTATCAATCACACAAAACAATAATGTTTAAGTTCAATATAATGAACTCGGTTTGCATGTCGAACACGACTTTTTGCTGTTAAACAGCTTATACTAATTTGAGACGTCTATTTTAGAAATTACCAAGAAAACAATAACCATTGGAATACGTAAAATAACACATGTAATCTTAACAAAAAGACAGTAATTTAACTTAAATTATAATATACTAAGGAATTTAGAGAGGTGGGGCACAGCCACGGCACAGCGGATAATCCGCTCAAATCAGAACATGTGGTTCTAGTATGTTTTGACGTTTCTCAACAGACAACTCAGGACTTTGTTGGCAAGAGGTGAAAACGGCACTTGATTCTATTCTAAGACAGATACTAGAAACGTAAGCGCAGAACAATCCCCAATGATATAATAGTACCAATTTACCACCAAGGCTACCAATATACAAGACCTTACGTCCGAAAAAATCTAGATTACTTTAAATACAGGAAAACTTTTATGTAATTCGTCTAAGGGTTTTGTAAACTAAGGCTCTGTTGATGGGTATTTCGCGTGAGTGAAGAAATACCTACCCTTTTAATTTCCTAAAAGCAAATATTTTATTAATCTCCAAGGAATGAACAAAAAGCGATTGACATTACGCAAATAAGTTGTTTGCTACCTAAATACCTATGTAAATATGTGATTTTTGATGGCTTATGATGATGATAAATATTCTGAATTAAAAAATATGGATGTCTAACTACATTTTAAGATTTTAAAGATCAAAAATTTTAGACATGCAAAAGTATTTCCTGTAGATATCTACTTTCAAAATCATCATCATCTCAGTCACAAGTCCTGGACATCCCCAAACGTCTTCAACATGACCGATTAGCAGCGGCGTGCATCAATGGATTAATAATTATTTTTTACACCAGTCAGCCTGATGATTACTTTCACATAATAGTGACAGTAACGCCAATAACACAAAACTATTCAACAACATTCGCAACTTAGGTTTAGAAACACTCAATATAAACCCTGTTTTTCTTAAATTGACAAATGTAGTACCCAAACAATCTTAGCGTGTCTTTTTATTCAATTATCCATGTGTAAAACGATAAACCACCAGAATAATATGAGTGTTGTGTTAAATGCCATTTCTAACTATATTGTTATAATTTGGGTGTGAATGATAATTTTAATTGCCTATTTTCGTTAAAAAGACATGCTAAGATTGTTTACTACAATGGTCAAGTTAAGAAAAACAGGGTTTATACCTACGCAAAGTTCGAAATAATTTGGCCGGCATTTTTCATAATAAAATCAAGCTACATTTGGTGATAGCTAAAACGCTTTACAAAGAGGAATGAATCATAAATCTCTTACAACACTGAGCTGTATTCAAATCCTTTATCCGTAGATGCCATGAACCCAAGAATATAAAATACAGCGTGCAACGAAAGATAGTAAACGAAAATAATATGGGGGTAAAATATGGAAATTTTTCATTTTTACGAAGTCCATTCATGTGCAGGGATACGTAAATCTACATATTTTTTCTTTATCGAATATGACGTTCCGGTATTGGTATAGGCAAGTTTATTTGCAAAGATTTCGATGTTTATACTGTCGTGTCGTATAATAGAATACTTATTAAGGACGTATAAAAGATTTATACTTGTTAACTTTTTATATTTTATTTGTAATAAAATATATTAAAGGTTGGCCAACATGCGATGGACGGTTAGCATATTCGATATTTATAAGGACAGCAGTCTGTTCTTATAATATCGAATAGGTATGCTAACGCTAGCGTGGTATTTCTGACCCGGTGATCAGAAGTACTACACTACGTTCCATGACACAAATCCATCTGGACAAAGGCCAAGAGGTAGACCAAGAAAGAGATGGACCAAGATGGACAGACGAACTTAAGGAATTCGATATCAACAGGAAATTATTAGAAACAACAGAAATATTCGTATCATAAAAAACCGGGCAAGTACGTGTCGGGCCCCGCACAATGTAGGGTTCCGTATTAGCTACGCGTTTCTTGCTTGCAGATGAGTACAATGCCATGTTCATGGTAGTAGTCCATATAGTGAACCTACAAGGAAAACTATAACGGTTAAGTAGGCACTACTAGTTACCGAGTAATAGTCGACGAACTAACTTATTCATGAAGTAAAATTTCTTTGACGAAAACGAACAAATGTCATTTATACGTTTTCGTCACTATATGGACTACTACCATGAATTTTTCCAAACACAAGACTTTCGGAGATAGAGGAGGCGACCACCACCGTGCAAAACAAAAATTGAGACGTTAAATGTAAATAATTCGCAAACGGATCATTGTATAGAAAAATGATCTTCCCACATCCTCAATGTTTTTAAGAGATCTATCTAACGATACCCCATAGGGATAGTGCGAAAAAACAAAAACAAGTTACACTACCTACTCTAACATCAAATATCTAGGCGCTATACCGCAGACGAACAGATGGACCTGGCGAAACTATAAGAGTTCCTTTGTTACGTTGCTGGGGTAGCCACCAACGTAAGCGCCACCAACGTAAGCAAGGATAGGGTAGAGAGTGAAAGATAAGAGAAAGGACGAGAAAGTAATAAATTATTTATTAAAATTTAGACTCAGGGGTGTAGGCTATAAAAGATCGCTTGCAAGGTCGTTGAGACACTTAGCTTGGGCTTCTTCGGATGTTCAGACTACTATTGAGGAGTGTAGCTCTCTCTGTAGTCGGCCGGCTCAGCAGCTCGGCAACGCGGCGCGTTAGGGCGCTGGGGTAGTGTAGACGAAGTCGTAGTAGTTTACTACGGAACCCCAAAAAGAGTAAAACCTTACCTCCTCACTGGACTGAGGGTCGTAAAATTCTCTTCACGATGACGCTTCACTCCGGTGACGCATTTATGATTCACTAACTCCACAGTCAAGAATACATAAACAATTTATGCAACAGTCTGAAGTTTATTTTTTTATGTTTTTCTCACGGCAACGGAGTTATGACATAAAAAATATTTTTAACAAACGCGACGAACATCATAATTTCGTATTTCATAAAAAAAGGTTATTGTAACCATAATCCTATTTACAGAATCTGTAATAAAGTCTTCTCTTTCTACTCTCAAGAGATAAGCTATAGAGGCGATGGGCTGAATTCGTAATCATAAGTAAACTTTAGGCTGTTGTGCTACAGCCGGACAAACGAGGTCAACGCAATGAACATTCGGAGGTT
Organism: Endotricha flammealis; assembly: GCA_905163395.2. NCBI lineage: Eukaryota > Metazoa > Arthropoda > Insecta > Lepidoptera > Pyralidae > Endotricha > Endotricha flammealis. Next base: position 3,741,464 of record LR990864.1, on the reverse strand, counting down.
CTATTGCCGCTCACTAGAGACAACAATGGTTTCAGTAACATATACTGTAATTTATGTCTGTACATACTGGCCCGAAGCTTCAACTAAAAATAATTAAAGTCTGCGATATTGACCTCGAATTTCGATAATAAATGTAGTTACTCTTTTAAATTAATCTCGCTCTATTTGCCGAAAGTCTCGCTACACTTGTAAAAAGTGTCTTGTTTTATTCTGTTCCCGTTTCTATTTGTTGAGGTAGTATCGTTTCGCCAGGCGTCTGGCTCTTTGCTTGTCTTGAGACATTGTCATTCTAAACGCTAATCGCCGATCCATAAAAATCAAAACCATTTATGACTCAATAAAATGAAAGATCACAGACTCGATTTATAGACGCAGAAGCAAACAACGCTGTCCAAATCAGATGCAATATTTTTTTTGAGTACGCGCACTGATAGCCAGCCTACGTACTCACTACGCTAGTAGAAAATGGCGCACTCACGCGACGTGTACGCGTAGCACGTACTGGTTCGCAAACCCAGCCGCCGCTTGCCGCTAAGGCGAAAGGGCCCAAAAAGTAGTGCCTGGCTCCACTCTAACCGTCGGCGGTAGAACTATTATCTTACCTTCAGACATGCTATTGTGACTTCCTTATGAAATATGTAAGCTAGCACAGACGAGCGTGTGGTTCGAGCTGAATTAGGTAATCGTGACTATATTGTGACCCTACAAGAATTAGTTTTACTTGGTACAGAATAAAAATGTTTTGTTGCTTTATTAATAACAAGTACATTTAAATATGATTTACTATAAATGTTGAATATTATTTAATTTCTATAACGAACGTCAATAACGAATGTTTAATAAACTGTGAAATGTTATTAATAAATATTTATCAGGCGTTGCAAGAATTGTATTTAAATTCAACTCGATCAACTGTATAAATAAATACATGATTAGTCTATATTTCATACTAGCTTCTGTCCGCGGTTTCGCCCGCGTGGCCTACTAACAATTAGCATATTTTTCTTCAGAAACAAATTCTGGTCCGATCCCGTTCGATCCGGTCCGGCACGGCCCGGTATGGTACGGTTCCATCCGGTCCGATCAAGTCCGATCCGTTCCGGTCCGGTCCGGTCGGTCCGGTCCTTATAAGGAACCTATATATACCAAATTTGGAACCTAGACCCATCAGATATACCGTAGAAACTACGTTTGTGTATATCTTGCTTTCCCGTGGGAATTTTGAAAAATCCTTTCTTAGTACACCCCTAGACGCCGTAAGGTACCGACATTCCAAATTTCGAATCTCTAGACCCACCGGTTTGGGCTGTGCGTTGATATATAGTTAAGTTTTTTTTAAAATATATTATAAGTTTTTTTTGTTGACAATTCATACAGATTGAGCTAGCCCCAAAGTAAGTTCGAAACTTGTGTAGGTATACTAACTCAACGATATTATATTTTGTAACAAATACATTTATAGATAAACATCCAAGACCCGAGGCCAATCAGAAAAAGTTCGTTTTTCATCATGACCCGACCGGGGATCGAACCCGGGATCTCCTGGGTGGCGGTCTAGCGTGGTAACCATTACGCCACGGAGGTAGTCACGAATTACAAAAAATCTATGCCTTCTATGCTCCCCTAGAATACTCAAGGAACATTTTCTCCAAATTTCAAGTCAGTAGGTCCAAGGGTTTAGGCTGTGCGTTACCTGTCAGTCACCCTATGACGGTATGGTTTTATATGTATAGATAATAATCTCTGTGCAGGTATTTATTACTTTTACATACATATTTATACTATGTGAATATCTATGTAAAAATTAACTATACCTAAGGATATCAGAGATAACCAGTCTTCTATTTGATTCCACCCTGTTTCTAATCTCGGTGTTTAAGATTCTGCTAAAGTTTGTAGTCTCGGAGAAATAATATATTTAAATCAAGAGAAAATAAATAGACTTCACATCAGACTATGTTATAAGTATAAATGTATTTGATTGCATCCCCAAAGACTGTACAGTGATTGATCGATGATGTTTGATTTAACGCCAAAAGCCTCGCTTGATGAATGGATGTGATAACACCTTTATTCATTCTTAGTTATACAAAAATAAAATGGACTTTTATCCTTATTTTTACATTCACATTTTTAAATCTCAAAAACTTACTACATCTTTATTTTTATTATAGAAATAGAAGATTTTTAACTTACTAAAAAGATAACGTTTTTTCCAGATTGAAAAATATTCATTAAGTGCCATCTGCTTTTAGTGATTTTTATTATTTTTAAAGGAAATCAACTGTGTGCAATCATTGCACATCAATATTTATTCCTCCATTATGGAGGAATAAATATTTATTATTGACTAAATTCAACGCCAAAGCTTCTGGCTCACAGTTTATAAAACAATTGAAAATCGGTTGTCGTTATGCACTGAGTAATAAGAATGGGTTTCGAACTTTGTTTTATTACTGCACACGCCAGGAGAATTGGCGTTCAGTATAACTTATATTTTAACATAAACAAATTCTCTAAAACATAGTTTTACATGTATAATGACGTTTACTTAATATTAGGTGACCCGGTGTCTCATTTTTCACGGTGAGATCTGAAATATCCGATAACGGAATCTCTCGGTGTCGTGACCATTTCCCAGTCGGCCTAAAAGATTATCAACAAAATAAAAGTAAACTTGCTTAAACACGGTCCAGATTAAGAACAACGCAAAAAGTATTTTACAGTTAATTCCCCGGATAAGAAAGCTTGTTTACTTCGTTTTATCGCGTAACTCTAGACGGGCTGTCCTTGCAAATATTTCGTGGAATTTTCTCATTATTTATTGTAGTTGAAAATACAAATATTAAGGCGTAGTGAAAGTGACACTCAGTGTGATTTTCGAAGCGTATTTTGTGGTAAAGGAGAGACGAAGTAAGGGTTCATAAGATTAACGCAGTAGGAAAAGTGTACGAACGGTGCAGAGTTGTACTTACAAAATGAAATAAGTGGATCTACGACGTAGATAACCTCCACTACGCTGTAGAACCACCTACGCTGTAGAACCACTACGCCGTAGATCCAACATAGACTCAAAGGACAACCGCTGTCGCCGAGCCTGGCGGGGTTGTCGTAATAGGCTTGAGGCCATGGTTATTTTGTCTAAATTTAGCACCTGAATTAAATGATATTTCAGCAAAGTAAAAGTTGTATATTATATTACTTTATTTATCTTACTAAAAAGGTGGCAGTAGTGGAAAACGGTCAGGTATTTAGCCTGTATGCTTGACTGAAAGTATTGGAACTTGTGAATGCATTTTCTTGACAATTTATTTCTTATTTAAAATATGTACCTAATATTTTCAGAAGTAAATCCCTTCACGCAATATTTGGAAATCTTTAACCATATATACAGGGGGGGTCAGTCAATTCCTTTGTTGACTGCACTAACAAAAAGTTATGTGACAATATAATGGTCGCGTACTGCGCGGTTTCAGAGGAGTTTCCTCCCACGAACGCTGAGGCTGTGGAATGAGATCCGACCGAGGTCTTTTATTTAGACTAAAATATGGGGTTCTCCAAAAGGGGCATTAAAATTTACAGGGTCGGCAACGCGCGAGTGATACCTCCGGTATTGCAAGCGTCCATAGGCTACGGTGACCGCTTACCATCAGGCGGACCGTAAGCTTGTTTGCCAGCTTAGTAGTATAAAAAATATATTGATGCCCTTGGCTGTACTGTAAAAACATCGAACAAGCTACATTCAAAAACATTTTTATCATTATGTGTAAATGATTTTTTAAATACAAATAAATAAAAATTATTTAGTCATTAAAGTACCTACCATATCCATACTAATTTATTGTATTTTTGTTTATAACGAATAAACTGAAGGACTACTAGACCGATTTCAAAAATTCTTTCACCGTTGAGTATGTACATTACCCCCGGGTAACATAGGCTATATTATATTTTCAAAAAATTTAGGGATTCTTAGTTATACCCGTGCGAGGCGAGGTGGGGCGGTCCGCTAGTCTGAAATAAAATCATTCAATTTAAATCAATTATATATTATTTATTTAGTCATCCATTGAATTCGCCAATCCAATTTGGCTACGGAAACAAATTGACTGGGGTTCAGAGAAAAATGCGACTGAAATTTTATTCAAGCAATTTGTTCAAATTGGCGTTTCAGTGTTTTTACTCTGTAAAAAAACCTTACATTTACAATTGGACACGGAATTTTCAACTTTAATGAGATAAGTTGGTCACGTAACAGACAAACAGTGGTAAGTGGCGGAGCTATAAATAGAAAATATGTACCTATTTAAAAGAAATAAATTGTCAAGAAAATGCATTCACAAGTTCCAATACTTTCAGACAAGGACGAGCATACAGGCTAAATACCTGACCGTTTTCCACTACTGCCACCTTTTTAGTTAGATAAATAAAGTAATATAATATACAACTTTTACTTTGCTGAAATATCATTTAATTCAGGTGCTAAATTTAGACAAAATAACCATGGCCTCAAGCCCATTACGACAACCCCGCCAGGCTCGGCGACAGCGGTTGTCCTTTGAGTCTATGTTGGATCTACGGCGTAGTGGTTCTACAGCGTGGGTGGTTCTACAGCGTAGTGGGCGCTATCTACGTCGTAGATCCACTTATTTCATTTTGTAAGTACAACTCTGCACCGTTCGTACACTTTTCAGTCAATTCCTTTGTTGACTGTACCTTGTCAGTATAACTTTGTTGACATGTTTATCAAAAGTCTTAAGCAATAAAAATGAGATGCGAAAGTGACAAGTAAGGTGACATGGTACTAAAGTGACACCATATTCATACCGCTGACTGTACAGTTTTATAATACTTTAAGCTGGGTACCGCAAAATTCCTGATTGCAATCACACGCATAAATAATAATATTTCGATGCAAAATTGTAAAACATTTTCCAAAAACTGGGGTTATAAATACAGCATTGCAGCATGAATGCAGGCATAATAAATTACAGATAACTGAAATATATTATAGTTATTTTTAATATCATACTAAGTAGCTGACCCGGCGGCAAACTTTGTTCCGCCGAGGTACTGCCCTAACCCTATGTCCTTCTCCTGGTTCTAAGCTACCTCTCCACAAATTTTCAGCCGAATCGCTTCAGCCGTTCTTGATTTATAAATAGTGTAACTAACACGACTTTCTTTTATGTAAGTACTAGCTGACCCGGCAAACTTTGTTCCGCCTTAGAGGCACTACCCTACCCTACCCCTACCCCTACCCTACCCCTACCCTACCACCCCTACCCTACCCTACCCCTACCCTACCCCTACCCTACCCCTACCCTACCCCTACCCTACCCCTACCCTACCCCTACCCTACCCCTACCCTACCCCTACCCTACCCCTACCCTACCCCTACCCTACCCCTACCCTACCCCTACCCTACCCCTACCCTACCCCTACCCTACCCCTACCCTACCCCTACCCTACCCCTTTTTTTATATTATTTTATATTATCGTCAGAAAAATGCTTTGCAGCAGCCCCACCGCCCGGGGAATATGCGGTGGGGACTGTGGGACTTACCACTAAAAAACTGACGGGATGCCACTCGCCCCCTAAGTGACGGGGCCACGGGTACTGTGATACATCCGCGACCCCGCCAGGGCCGTCCGGCCAAAGTTAAACTGGCCGGACCCGCTCTCCCCGGAACGCCCCGTCAGCAGCACACCGCATCCAGGTGCACTGCCGACACTGAGGACCATTGCCCCCTCAAGACGACGGGCCTTCCCCGGCTCGCCGTCTCGGCTGGGCAAGGGTCCCCTCCATCTCTGCGGTCGCAACAACGTGCGACCGCTGGCCGGGCTCTGCGAGCCGCCGGCCCCTCTTCTTCAATTTTTTAACGAGGTTTTCTTCCTCCACCGCGCCTCCTGCGCCACTCCAAGTGCCACAGCGTCCACTACGTACTTAGTGGACTCTGTGACACTTTGCGCCACCGCGCACTCCCTCTTCCAGGGTGGTCTCATTCGCCCATGTGACCCAACCCTTAACGCCCCCCGCAGTGTCTGGGTTGGCGAGACCCAGTGTCTGCAGGGCCTCCGCGTTCCACCATACGGAGGTCGCCCCCGGTATCAACGGGTGGAGTAGGCCCGGACACCAGTCGGGGCGAAGACGCTTTTGGGGAGGATCAGCGAGCGAACGAGTCCACCACCGCTCATCATACAGCCGGCCGAGCCAAGCGCGGCCGGCTCCACCTCTTGTTTTTTAACGAGGTTGTCTCCTCAGTCGCTCCACCCCCAGCACCAGTACGGATGCAAGGGGGAGCGGATTTGTCCGCATCCCACGTACTCCATCCAAGGTAGGAGCACGGGGAGCAGACCCACCGCGTCGGGAATTTGACCGTCGGCAAGTAATTCCAGAGTTGGGTCCAGAAACTAAGGAATTACTCGCCGACGTTACCAGGGTGGACCGCGTGGAGGTATCCCAACTCCCCACCCCACCCTACCCCTTTTTTTTTTTTTTTTTTTTACCCGTACGCGTGAATATAATTTTGGGTGGAATGGAATAAAATAAATCTATCTTTAAAATAAAATTTAAACGCATTAATATGCATTACAATTTAAAATAAACAGATTTTCGTTCGTAATGCATTTTATCTTATCCATTTCAACTCAAGGGTTTTCTTTTATACGCTAATGGAAATAAAAGGTATTTGAAAGATGAAATAAAGTTAAAAGAAAATCTCTTGAAAGCGCAAAATGATGTCAAGGTCACTGATTTAAGTGTTGAATTTTTAATTATGTATTAGCCATTCTGACGGGCTCTTATTCGATTAGGAGGTGATTAGGAGCCACTCGAAATATCTCACTCGACTTGACGAGTACTTGTAAGCGTTTTCCTGATGAAATTTACTTTTTATTTTACTAAAGAAATCGTCTTACAGCCAGTTTCTGAAAAGCATTATAATTCTATATAAAAATTAAAAAAATCTGGACTCAGTAAACAAGTCTCTAAGTCAAGACGCCCCGAAGAATCCGCAGCCCGTCTGGGGAAGGATCTCCACCTTACAGAAGATCGTAGCCAAAAAGCATTGGCTTCGGCCATGTTGTGTTCCTACGATGAGTAAGGTCTACAGAGCTCCACCTGGAAGGATTTGCCAAAGCGTAAGTGACCGGTATTGCAACTATTGAAAGTAATGCTTACTATCAGGCGGGCGCCGTAGCTTGTTTGCTAACTCTTAAGGTGCTCCTTCACGAGCATTGCGTGTAATGTAACATTTAAGATTCGACTTTGAGCTACACCTCCCTGACTGACGAGCGTTCGCCTCCCTAACTACTGTAACCCCGGTCACTCACTTCATTGACAAGGCGGCGGTCTCGAATCCTCAAGCCATCTCTTAATACTTCTCTTTTGACAGCGACAGATAATGTGTCAAAGTGACTTTTATACAGATCCATGTCTATGATTACGTCACATGAGTAAATAAAACATGTGATTACGTTGTGGTGAGGGGTGACATTCGTTTCAGTTTCCTGTGTCGTATTGTACAGTCGGGCCATGTTTCGTCAGAGGCTTAAAAACCACAACCCGGTGGTGCGTTGGTAGTGTCCTTGGGCATCAGAGGGCGCGGATTCGATTCCTGTCGGAGGCAAACATTTATGTGATGACATTTGTGTTTGTTGTCCAGTCGAATGTTATGTATTAATAAATAAATAAAATAGCCTTATTGCTGTTTGTTACAGTATTACAGGAAATGTATGCCTTAAAACTACAATATTATAATATAACATAAAAACAAAATATTTTACATAATTCGGCAAACGGTCGTTAATTAAGTACCTACAGCTTGTCTTCCGACATAGGCCTCCTTTAAAGATTTCCATTCTTTCTTGTTTTTTGCGATGCGAGTCCACAATGGACCTGCTATTTTACGGATGTCATCCTCCCATCTCTTAGTCTGTCTACCTCTGTTTCTTTTGTTATCACGTGGTTACCATTCTGTTGTTAATCTTGTCCATTTCTCCTTTCTTTCTCTAATCATGTGTCCCGTCGATCTCCACTTAAGTTGTTTGTAAGTTGTTTATGCGTTCCTAAAACTTGTTTTACTTTTTATTGATTTTAATTTTACTCGATCTTCTCTTAACTCTTATTGTGCTTCTCTCTATTCCTTATTTTTTTATTTTTTATACTAAAATGTTGGCAAACAAGCTTACGGCCTGCCTGATGGTAAGCATCACCGTAGCCTATAGACACTTGCAATACGGGAGGTATCACTCACGCGTTGCCAACCCTCCCAACCACCCCAAGTGGAGCTCTGGAGACCTTACTCACCGTAGGAACACAACATGGCCGAGACCAATGCTATTTGGCTACGATCTTCTGTAAGGTGGAGGTCCTTCCCCAGACGGGCTGCTCCGATTTTAGCGGATTATCCGCTGTGCCCTACCTCTCTGAAATTACCGTTTTGACAAATTTTTATTTTATTTGTTTGTTTTGCTGTTAACGCCCATGTTTGACAACCGTATAGTAAGCATGATAGAATGCACATATTATATTCTTTTCTTTTTTCTTTCATAGGCATTTCCGTATTCTTCATGACTTCGCTAAGTGACCAAAATCTTTTCCAAGTATTAACTATTCTTCTATCTATTTGACGACCTCCGTGGAGTAATGGTTACCACGCCAGACCGCCACCCAGGAGGTCTCGGGTTCGATCCCTGGTCGGGTCATGATGAAAAACGAACTGATTGGCCTCGGGTCTTGGATGTTTATCTATATATGTATTTGTTATAAAATAAATATTGTTGAGTTAGTATCCCATAACACAAGTTTCGAGCTTACTTTGGGGCTAGCTCAATCTGTATGAATTGTCCCTATTTATTTATTAATTTACTTCCTTTTGCATGCATTCTTCGGTATATATTAGCAGTCCTAAGTATAAATATTCACGTACGTATTCTTTTGGTTCTTTATTAACTTTTATTTCTGAGTGTAAGGAGTTCATTACATTATTTTTGTTTTTGTTAAGTTCATTGACAGACCTGCTTTATCACTTTCGTTCGCTAGTTGCTGTAGCATTATTTCAAATGTTTTTGAGCTGTGAGAAAATATAATTAGGTCGTCTGCGAAGCGTAAATGGTTCAAGTTTTCATTAAAGCCATTGATATTCAAACCCTTATTTGTTTTGTATTATATATTGTTATCTATTACCTATAAGTTAATATTTACAATAAAATATCCGTTATCTAGTAGCTATAACTGTTGGAAATAGTTTAATTAAAATAATAGATAAACTTTTTGTCAAGATGTTGTAATTATGTTCTTTTTATATAGAAATGACAGTGTTTCTTTTTATAAAACAATAAAATATGTATATGTGAAGGAGTACTAATAATTTAGAGAATATTGCCTAAAAATCCCTATTAGATGTGCTGGTGCCAACAATAATAGAATCTGGTTAAACCTAGCTCACTTTGAGACCAGCTAGGTTACACTCCAATGCAATCGCGATTTTAATTTCAATTCTTTATAATATTAAATGCAAAATTAACAGCAAATCCTAATTCGTCCCATTGACCGCTTGTAATGACATACTTTTACGGGATAAAAAGTAGCCTATGTTGGGCTCTGTACCCCTGACAATATGTAGACAAATTTTCATAAAGATCGGCTGCATAATCAAGCCATGAAGGAATAACAAACAAAGTCACTTTCTCATTTATAATATTAGTATGATAGATAGATATCCATTGTCTGGTACCCATAATACAAGCGGTTTAAGCCTAGCCTACTTTGGGACCAGATGGCCCTATGTAAATCGTTTACAATGGGACCAGATGACCCTATGTAAATCGTTTACAATGGGACCAGATGACCCTATGTAAATCGTTTACAATGGGACCAGATGGCCCTATGTAAATCGTTTACAGTGGGACCAGATGACCCTATGTAAATCGTTTACAATAGGACCAGATGACCCTATGTAAATCGTTTACAATGGGATCAGATGACCCTATGTAAATTATTTACAATTGATTACCTTGACTTGTTCAGCGTTGCAACCCCTGTAATCGCAAAAGGAACACTTGTCCGTCTTCTCATACCCATGCCTCGCTTTACAATGCATCAATAGTAGACGTCGACTTATGAATTTCTTGCCGCAGTGCTAGAACAACAATAAAAGATAGAGAGGTAGGGCACAGTGGATATTCCGCTTCGCATCTCTCGCAGCCCGTCTGGGGAAGGACCTCAACCTTACATCGTATCGTAGGCAAATAGCATTGGTCTCGGCCATGTTGTGTTCCTACGGTGAGTAAGGTCTCCAGAGCTCCACTTGGGGGGTTGGGAGGGTTGGCAACACGTGAGTGATACCTCTGGTATTGCAAGCATCTATAGGCTACGGTGATGCTATAAATGAGAAAGTGAGTTTCAATTCATCCGCGACCGCGCGAATGTTCAAATAAGGATAACTCCTTTTCCTGTCATGCGATTTAAATGTAACAAAGCGTGCAATGCGTATATTCTGCTCTAAGCCGAGTTCTATCTTCTTGTGAAAACAGCATTAAAATCCGTTCAGTAACTTAGAAGATGTGCGCGTTCAAACAGACAGACAGACAAAAAATTCAAAAAAAATAATTTCGCTTTCATTAGCTTTCTCTAACTGTTCCCTCTCCATTTTGCCAAATATGTTCAAAGTACAGACATATCGGGGTCTACTGTTTTATTATATGTACTTATAGATTTGGTTAGCATACAATCCGATTTCATTTAGTTTAGTATTTAGTTAGCGCTAGTCTAGCTGTAAATAGCACCTAAAATTAACAATCCAATGGCGATCAGTAAGGGGGCAGGAAGGTGACTCTGTGTGAATTGTATTATTATTTATTTATTTTTATCAACACATTTTAAAGGGCTTAATTAGTGACGCCCTAAGGGCAATTACACGACACGTAGGGCCTCACTGAAACGGTTTTACGGTGTAATAAAGCCTTACCCAGTGATTAGTTTCACTCGAAGGGTTTTTGCAAGGTTTCCTCACCCTTATATGGATGCCACTAATGAAGAGGCTTTCATTCAATTATTTTTACAATTAAACCTTTTTTTGGCATGACAGTAGCAGATTAAATTCTTAATTACGTAATGTTTATTAGATTACTCGTCCTTGCACGAGGGTTGATCTATTTCACTAATTCGTGTGTAATTTTTTATTTACGAATATTATATATTTAATTAAAAATATATAAATCTGACTAGGTATCTGGCTCGAGATTGTACAAATCTTCGCACCGCTCGGTATTGTAACATCACATTTCCATAATATACAATGTATATTAGCCGTTTGTAATAGTTGATTGTGTGAACGTGTAATCGGGAGCTTTGACGACTGAATTTAGTGTCCTAAATTGGACTCTAAATATCGGATCAATTCAGGAAGGTTTAATAGCCACTTAACTGAAGGCGAATGATATTTTAAGCTTATAATATTTTAGTATCTTCTTCGTTAGCGACGCGACGCCCTTTATAGTCAGTGAACGTATGATTAATCACTAGCTTTTTGTCCGCGACTTCGTCCGCGTGAAGTTCCGGACCCGTTCCCCTGGGAACCACATTGAATTTCGGGAAAAGCTATAGCCTATGTCACTCCCTGATAATGTAGCTTTCTACTGGTTAAAGAATTTCTGAAATCGGTCCAGTAATTTCGGAGCCTATTCAATGCAAACAAACAGACAATCAAATCATTCCTCTTTATAATATTAGCTGTGTGTGATATTGGTATAGATTTACAATTTCTGGCAAGCTGTGGACGTAAAATAGTTTAGTGTGAAATGTGTGTGCCAAACGTTATACTGTATTTTATGAACCGCATTCTACACGTAACAATAAATTTGCCGTAGAACCGTGATTTATTACGAACATGCGAAACAAAAAAAACTAAAAACTTGGTTAAAGGTACCTAGAACCGCGGATTTACTCGCTCAATGCATTATTCCCATTTCCGACATGATTTTCTGGTGATTTTTTTTATTTTTATACCACACAGGTGGCAAACAAGCATACGGTCGGCCTGATGGTAAGCCGTCACCGTAGCCTATAGACGTAAGCAATACCGGGAGTATCACTCGCGCGTTGCCAACCCTCCCAACCCCCCCAAGTGGAGCTCTGGAGACCTTACTCACCGTAGGAACACAACATGGCCGAGACCAATGCTATTTGACTAAGGTGGAGGTCCTTCCCCAGACGGGCTGCTCCGATTTGAGCGGATTATCCGCTGTGAGAAAGAAAGAAAATATTTTCATTTGTACTGCTAAATTACATAACATTAATTTAAATCTAAAAAAAACCCTTATTCTAAATAGCATCAAATGGAGGCACTCTCATTTGTCACGACGAAAATGATTCTGTGCGTGACGTTGATTTTCAAATAAAAAAAATAATATTTATTTTCCAACTCTACAAAAGTAATTAACAAGACATTATAAAGGGAAAAACAGGAGGTGTATGCAAAAGGGTGGACTGGAGCCTAAGCTAGGATAAATCCTGTATTTCAGGACTCAAGAGACCCGCGGTGTAATACTGTACATACTTAATATTAAAAGTATAATGACACAATGTCTGTGTTGTATCCAGGTTATAACTATGTGAACTATGTGTGTGTGAAAGAGTAACAAACATCAACACATCCATACTTACAAACATTCGCATGTTATGATTAGTAAGAATTATTCACATCTCAATAAAATCTATATTATCTCGGCATGAAGTAGCTTCATAACCTACTAAAATGTGGGTTTGAGGATTGAATGCCTATTGGTTCCATTTGACAGCCGGAAGGCGGCCTTGGAGCTCGCCTTGGAAGCGGATTCTTTATTGATTTATGGGTTGCAATGTAAGTAATGCCACATATGGTGCAAAGAAAATTGGATTCAATTTAAAACCTTAGCATTTTATAAAGAAAAAAAGCTCTTAAAGCTTATATTAGGGAAAGACTTATACTTACTTAATCAGACAATGTAGATAATGCATGCTTTGTTAGGATTTTTAAATATCTATTCGAATAATCATGGTTGAGGTTACTGTTAGTAAATAATTTGTAACATATCCCGATGTAATTAGCATTTCACATTTTAGTTTAGAAACGTAGGTAGTTCATGGCATACAAAAATAGATGAAAATAAAAAAAAAGTTTTGCTCTAGGTAACATAGGAAATAGTCATATTTGTGCGTTGCGTTTACCTAGGTTGTATTTGGACAAAAAGTGTATTTATTATATATATATACAAATTTTTCTCTGTTATCTGTTTTCCCGTAAATCTATATCATTAGATTAATATCATTAAAATACTCATTAAATACCACCTTCCCCATTTACAGCTGGTTGTCGTTACTTTAAGGTTTCTTTTATAGCTTCCATTAACTCTCAATTATGTTCTAAACTCTTTTATATAGCCAATGAGGTATCCGAGACCCATAAAGTACCGTTTGCTATGATACTTTAATTTTAAGCTCTCTTTTATGAGACAATAAAATAAATGCTATTGAGTGGTTAAGCGTGGGTTATCCATTACGAAATTAACTATATACCGTTCGAATTAACTTGGCACAAGTTTTCCAGTCAAATCCAACGATTGTGTTTGAATTAGCTCGTCATAGCATATTGTGGTAAGAGACACAGCGGATAATCCGCTCAAATCGGAGCAGCCCGTCTGGGAAAGGACCTCCCACCTTGCAGAAGATCGTAGCCAAATAGCATTGGTCTCCTACGGTGATTTTGTGTTTGTTCCTACGGTGTGTAAGGTCTCCAGAGCTCCACTTGAAGGCGGGAGGGGGGGGGGGGGGTCCGCCGGTATTGCAAGCGTATGTAGGGAATGCAATCTCGAGCCGAGATTAGCAAATCGAGATCTTGCCTGTTGAACCTGGTGTCGAGATTGGCAGTTTCGAGATCTCGTGCAAAACAAGTCGAGATCTGGCGAGATTTCGAGATTATCGAGATTTTGGTTTTTAAACTCAAACACCTTTAAATCGATAACAAAACTTGACGAATGCTATTAGATTAGAATAGTACATAGAATACTCGTAATACTAGTTAGGATATCGCTGTAATATCTTATGAATAATACAAAAAAATGACAATGAAATCATTTATATAAAAAAGTCAACAAAATTATACTCGACAAAGCAAAAGAATACGGGATTATGGCGCGCATCTTTGAATTATTAAAAAAAAAGTAAATTAGTAGGTACACAGTACACAACAGACAACACACACTCATTAATTGTGATTTTGAAAATAGCTTCTTAGAAAGCATAGGGTGCTCAAAGTGTCGCCTTCTAAGCGACATCTAATGTCTGTAGCTAAATAGTCTGCGGCCGAGAATGCCCGTTCAGCTTCCACGCTGGTAGGGACTACAGTAAGTAGGCTGTTATACACAAACTTAAGTAACGTATTGCCCTCTTTGGCCACCATACTCGTAGAGATGTGCGCTGCGGCGCACGGATGAACACTGATTCGCGCACTCTCGGTCACTAAATCTCGATCGATATTGTCGAGATCTCGAACGAGATTAAGAAAACGATATTGCTTATTTTCGAGATTGAATTATCGAAAAATGGTCGAGATCTCGTGTTTTCGAGATCTCGCGAGATCGAGATTGCATTCCCTAAGCGTATGCTTGTTTGCCAACTTTTATTTTATATCGATTTTTATTTTAAATAAGATTCAGCAAAGTACCTATATGGAATATAATCTGGTTTATGCTTAGCTATTCCCGCTTTAGACCATAAAATATATAACTCAGAATTAGAGTTTAGATTAGACTATAACATAAATAGAACCCTATAACATATGTTATTATTCAATTAACTAAATTTAGTAATGCAGTAACTCTGATTATTATACTACCCAAAAATTATTATATTATTTTGTACGACACTGCTTCGATGGTACAATCAGCCTCAAAAAAACAGCTAATTAAAAAAAAATAGTTTTCAGTGATAATTGTAAAATGAACTTATGAAAAGTAGATTATTATTTTTAATTATATCATAAAATTTGCTATTTCTTGTTCGGCTGGCCTTTATTTCAGACAGTATACCATTTACAATATCTATCTTTTTTTTTTTTACTTTTAACACCGTCTGTATGCCACTCATTGACATAGACCTCCTCCAAGTTTTTCCATTCCTTTTTTTTTTTTTTTCGTCAGAAAAATGCTTTGTGGCAGCCCCACCGCCCGGGGAGCACGCGGTGGGGACTGTGGAACTTACCACTAAAAAACTGACGGGATGCCTCTTGCCCTGTGTGGCGGGGCCACGGGAAACTGGGATACAACCGCGACCCCGCCAGGGCCGTCCGGCCAAGGTACCAGCCGGACCCGCTCGCCCCCGATACGCTCCGTCAGCAGTACACCGCATCCAGGTGCACTGCCGACACCGAGGACCATCGCCCCCTCAAGACGACGGGCCTTCCCGGGCCCGCCGTCTCGGCTGGGCTATGGTCCCCGTCTACTCGGCGATCGCACCCACTGTGCCGACCGCTAGCCAACGGCCACACCACACTTATTCAGCGTGGCGCGGCCGTCAGCTCCGCTCGTGATTTTTATAGAGGTTGTCTTCCTCGCGGCCCGGGCGGTTAAGCCAAGGCCCCCGGCCCGTGGGTGGAGGACCCACGGGTTACGGTATGCGCCGCACGCCGGCTGGTTAGGCCGGCGCCCACTAGGGCGTCCGCGTCAACCCGCGAGCCGAGCGCAGGGAGTGGACACACCCGTCCGCCTGCAACCCGCACCCGGCGAAACGCAGGGACCGGACCCCGCTCGTCCCCCTCAACCCGCGGCTCGCCGCAACTCGAGCGCAGGGAGGGGACCCACGTGTCGGGACTTCAGCCGCCGGCAAGGACGCGCCGGCGTTGCCCGGGGTGGACCACGTGGAGGTATCCCGACAACCACCCCAAGTTTTTCCATTCCTGGCTGTACCTAATAAATGCAAACTGTATGAAATATTAAGTAATCGTAGAATCATCAATTTCTTATGTGAGCGTTTCAAAACTTTGTATTTATATGAATACTTTTCTTGAAAAATCATCTAGCCTCCATGGTAAAACCACATTACACATGTCATCTGACCAAACGGCAATGGGCCGCTCACTTAGACTAGATAATTATGAAAAACGAATATATATTGTATTATGTTAATTAATTTTGAGTGCAGTTTAAGAATCTAATGACGATGAGAAATAATTTTGTGTATTTACAATTTTTTAAGGACGACTATACATTGTTATGTTCACAAAAATATGCAACCGTAATATCCGTGATGGTTCGTTGGCTGTTTATTCTTATGGGGCCCCTGGGACCGTTTTATGGGCCCCGGGCCCTGTGTGAGGGAACGAAACGCTTCGCGGTTACGACCGTGTTATAATTTGAGCGAATTTTAATGGGCCAAATTATAATAATCGCCTGTTTAATGTTTCTTATGTATTATAACTCGTTATGATTGTTACTGAGAGGCGTAAACAAGATTGCTTTTATCACTATCTACTTAAATATTAACATTCTAATTAGGGACGGGGTTAATATGCTCATAGGCGACGGTAACCATTTTAATTACGTGGCTCGCTCGCTTGTGTTCCTGCGGTATGTATGAGAATAAAGTAAAATGATGAATTAATTTATGATGTTGGTCTGAGGAGGGAAAAATGTGAAACTAAAATCGCAAAAATAACTTTTTTTTTAGCAATAAGGTCGCCGTATTATCTATATCAATATCATACTAATATTATAAATGAGAAAGTGAGTTTGTTTGTTTGGTATTTCTCCACGGCTTGACTAAGCAGCCGATCATAATGAAAATTTGTATACATATTGTCAGGGGTACAGAGCCCCACATAGGCTAATTTTTACACGGGCGAAGCCGTAACAGCTAGTATATAAAATGATTTGTCTTGACCGTAGAGACCTGATAATTCATACACCACACTTTTCACAACACACCCGTGTTGTGAAAAGTGTGGTGTATGAATGAGCAAACAATGAGAAAGATTTTTTTTAATTTCCACGCAAAAAAGGGATACACGAAAACGAAGTGCAGGTTTTGCTTGTAATTTCATAAATAGAAAGTTGAGGTGGACTGTACCAAATGTTTTCTAAAGAAATTTTCTAATGAAAAATATACATTTACATACTCTTGTCTTTCAACCCTACATGTTACGATAGTGTGTTCAAGTTTGACAAGACCATAACTCATTCAAGTTTGTTTGTACAGTTAGCAAAACATATTGGCTTATAGCCTCAAGGCTAAAATTTGAAAACTTACTTTTATTGTAAATATACTTGGTAAAGTAAAAATTATTTTATAATAGTGTTTTACAGGAAACAGTGAGTTATACAGAAAACATTTTATATTTATCTTGCTGTGTTACCCGTGGCTTCGATCGTGCGTTCAAGGAGAAATGCCAATAAATTGTCAATTTTTTCCCGTGGGAATTTTTTTATCCTCCGTTCTACGTTCTCCAGACCTTAAAAACTAACTAAGTTATTCGGTCGCAGTTGTCGGCCTGCGAGTCTGTCGTAGGTCTGCGGGTCAGTCCTGGTCGTCTTCCAGTTTCAGGGTTCAGGTCCGTCCCGTATGTTGATCGATAGTCATCTCTCTGTATGTGTCATCCCTGTCATCATAATTATGTCTGTCAGTCTGTCAGTCATTAGTCGAAGGAGGCTGGACGCCGCGACATTCCCACCCCCAGTATCAGAAGTAGGCTGATACTTAAGTTTGGGAGCCGACGTCAAGTCTACATAGTTTTGTCGCAGGTCTCGTGTAACGTCCTTGTCCAGTTACCACGTCTGCTACTCGTACCTGGCGGTCCTTCCCAGGGTAGACTCTCGCGACCCGACCCCGAGGCCACTGCCCCCTTGGCAGCTGGTCGTCTGCGATGATGACTACATCGCCGACGGCGAGCGGCCTACGGGTCTGTAGCCACTTATCGCGCCGCGTCAAGGAGGGCAGGTATTCTCGGACCCACCGCTTCCAGGTCAAGTCCGCCAGCCTCTGGGACTCCCGCCAGGAACGACGTAGTAAGTCGCCGTCAGCGAACGTACCGAAGGGTCTGTCCATTTTCAAAGTGTCTTTAGAGGAGCAACTCTTGCTCTCGCCATCAGGAAAGCGACGTGCCAGGTCCCGTCGGTCATGCGTGATCTGAGGTAAGCGACGCTGGCGAAGGCTCTGGAACTAGCGTCGCAGAAGATGTGCAGCTCAGCCACCCCGTCATAGTTATCTGTCAATATCCAACGTAGAATCTTAATGTCATTTATAGATTTTAATTCAGTTAGCCATGTCTGCCACACATCAAAATGACAGCTTTCAATTTCGTCGTCCCATCCTATCTTACTGCGCCAAATGTTTTGGAAAAGGATGCGGGCTTTAACGGTGATATGCAGTAGAAATCCGAGAGGGTCAAAAACTGACATAATAATCTTAAGAACCTCTCGCTTCGTAGGTCTCTTCACGCCGCGTACCAGATCGTCCGATATATTTGACAAGTTCAACGTAAAAATAAAATTGTCATCGTCGGGGGTCCATCTGACCCCTAACACCCTCTCCACGACCTCGTTTTTGCTATCGGTAATGACTTTAACTGCAGACGCGGAAAGTCTATCCTGAGGAATGTTGCTTAAAAGTTTTGCAGAATTAGATACAAAATTCCTTATAAAGAACCCACCTGATGAATGTATCTCTATGACGTCGTTCACCAGCTGGATCAGGTCGTTCTCATTGTTCATAGAATAAATATAGTCATCAACATAATGATGCTCAGTGATAGCATGACAGGCGAGGGGATGAGATGTTTCATACCTCTGCGCGTTAACATTTTTTACATACTGCGAGGAGGAAGGTGAGCACACGGCTCCGAAAGTCATTACATTCATCACGTACTCGCCGTCTTCCCACAGCAGACGCTGGGCCTGTCTGTCTTCTGGCCTTATCATAACCCGGTGGAACATCTCCTGGATGTCACCGGTGACCGCTACCTTGCCGCTACGAAATCCTAAGAGAACGCTTGGCAGCGACGTCAAAAGGTCCGGTCCTGTCAAAAGGAAATCGTTCAAAGACTTGCCTTCCGATTTTGCTGCACAGTCCAGTACAAGGCGTAGCTTAGGCTTGTTCGGGTTATATACTGCGAAGTGCGGCAACCACCAAGTCTTTGTCGTCCGTATGGCGGCTTTTTCGGGATCTAACTTTGAGACATAACCCTTCGAAATATTGTCTAAAAACCTTTCTTTGTATTTAAGAGCAAAATCGTGACACTTACGCATTCTTGCTTGTGTGCTGCGAAACCGCTTCCTCGCTTGCGGCAGGCTATCAGGAAGTTCAGTGGTCTCTGACCTCCATAGAAGACCCGTCTCGTACCGGCCTTCGGGAAGGAGCCGTGTCGTACGCTCCATAATTTGAAGCGCGAGTTGATCCTCCCGAGAGCGAGGAGTCTCATTTGTATATTTGGTACCAAAGGCTTCTGTGGAAAAATATTTTTTTATTAAATCATTAAGTTCGTCACAGTCACAAACATGCAAAACTGATACGTCATTCGGTAAACTACCGAGTCTCACATTACCATGAACCACATAACCTAATTTCGTCAAAGATATCATTGGTCCATTTTTGTCACCGTGTATAATTTGTCTCGTCACTATCAATTCAATATTGTCCTGTCCAATAAGTAGTTCAACTTTTTTACGTCTAAAGTCACGGTCATTTACATAGGTATTTACATAAGAATATCTATTTACAATATCGTTAAAACTAAGATTATTTACACTTAAATTTAAGTTACGCACAGAACGTACATTGTTTATAACGAAGCTGGTATCACTCACATTTAGTCCGCGTATATTGAATGATACGATTTGCGAATCAGTTTCTTTCGTCGTCATACCTGATGCTCCTCGTATTTGTAACGGTGATATCTGTCCTCTAATACCAGCCCGCTCTAACAAGTATAAGTCTACTAGAGACACTGCTGCGCCCTCGTCCAATAGGGCTAGGGTTTCAACGTCACCTTTTGGCCCAGAGATCACCACTGGAATCACTTTCAAAAGTACGCGTCGCTGGCGTGGTTCGTTGTATTCCGTCCCTGGAGAAACAGCGGTACTCACAATTTCGTGTGTCGTAACGTTGCGTGTCAACCTCAGTGGTAGCGCATGGAGCAGCGGGTGGTGTACTCTTTCACAATCTACTTCAATGCATCTTTTCTTGTATTTACATTCTTTCAGCTGATGTTTTTCTGACAAACAGGAAAAACATAATTTTTGTTCGGTCACAAAATTCCAACGTTCGTCTACGGAAAGTTGCTTGAAAACTGTGCAGTCTTTCAGCGCGTGTTCTCCGTCACAGCGGACGCACTTCTTTTTAGCCGGAGTTGAGGTCGTTGCAAATACTATTTTCTTCTCGTGATAATTTTGTCTAATTTTGTTACTTTCGACTGCCGGTGTTGGCGCAATATGGGTAGAAGCGTGTGCAATTTCCATGAGCCAGTTTGACAAATTGTTCAATGTGACGGGCATCGTGTTGTCAAGTTTGCTTGTCACATGAAATGCCCAAAGATATTTTAGATTGCTAGGGAGTTTGTATATAATCTCTTTTATCAAAGTCGGATTTGAGAGGTGTCCCGTTTCGTTGGTAATGTTCATTGTAGCGACTATGTTCTGTACCGTTGTCGCAAACTCTATGACATGATTGATGTCGTCGTGACGGATAAATTTTGTATTGCGGATTTTCTGAAGCATGATGTCAATGATGAATTCCGGTCTGCCGAATCTGATTTTCAGGGTGGATATGATCTTGTCTAGGTTTGTAGCGGAGACTAAGAGAGCGGAGACTGAATCGCGAGCGCGCCCTTTCAGGGACCTTGCGAGTCTGGCGATATTTTCGTCGTCAGTATATCCACACAGACGAGTGGTCGAAGTGAATTGGCTATAAAATAGGGGCCACTCTTCAGGCTCTCCTGAGAACACTGGTAGCTCTTTAGTGCTAGTCTGTCGGGCTAAGAGCTTACTTAAATTTCTCTCCAAGTTGTGTGCTTCAGTGCTTGTTGATGCAATTTGTTCGTTCAGGTGTCGTCGAGTGTAAGGAACTGTCGTGTCGGTGATGTTCTTAGTGGGTGCATGATTACTCATACCTGTCGGTCCACTCTTAACGGATCTGAGAGAGGTGCGGGATCTAGAGATGTTTTGAAGACCATCGTCATCGTCGTCTTGAAGCGCTTGTAGTTGGATGGAGAGTTTTTCATCGAGCAGGCGCTTCTCGATCGCCGCCCGCTCTTCAGCGGCTTCCAGTTGTAATTGCAGGAGTTTTTGTCTTTTGACTGTCGACATTGTACTTGTAGTCGAGTGGGTGGACGGGCATGGCGAGGCCGGGCGACTATCCTGGATTGGCTGTCTGCCGTCTTGTCTGTCCTGGTCGGGAACAGCCGCTGTCGTCGATGATGCCATTGCCCTGGATTGGCTTCTTGTCCCTACCATAGGTTGATTCTGCTGTTGTTCGAAGGACCACTTTATTCGGTCGCAGTTGTCGGCCTGCGAGTCTGTCGTAGGTCTGCGGGTCAGTCCTGGTCGTCTTCCAGTTTCAGGGTTCAGGTCCGTCTCGTATGTTGATCGATAGTCATCTCTCTGTATGTGTCATCCCTGTCATCATAATTATGTCTGTCAGTCTGTCAGTCATTAGTCGAAGGAGGCTGGACGCCGCGACATAAGTATTCCTGTACAAAAATCAATCCATGACTCCTATATGTATCTGTATGTGTGTGGCCGTCTTATTAAGGTTGATGCATACATAACGGGATAATACCACGAACGGAACCGGGACGTGATTTTCTTGTTCGATACGGCCACGTTCCCATCTTGTCCCGTCTCTCCGCGACATATGCTTATACAATTTTTATTTAACTCCCCAATAATAAACAGGAAACAAACGCGATCATACTTTGATATTGCCTGACGTTTCGATCAGTTGCACCGGCCGTGGTCACAGGTGAGTTCGCCGGTCAACCTGGTCGAAACACCAGGCTAACAAGGTATGATCGCACTAATTATGGTATATTATTAGTTTATAATAATGCAACGTGTTTAAAAGTTATTATTTAACTTTTTGTCCTGTCCGTGTAAAAAACACGTCAACCCCTGGAGTACTACGAAACGTAAATCCGATACTTCGGCCGAAGTATCGGAAGAATTTTAAATATGAATTACAAGGTTTTTTCATGGTTATTTTTTTAATTCCTTGAATTGTATGCATGAAATACCTTGTACTTTATGATTATTTTAGTAGTTCGTTGAATTATAACCATGAAATACCTTGTATTCGAAGTTTAAAATCTTCCGATACTTCGGCCGAAGTATCGGATTTACGGTTCGTAGTAGCCCTCCTCTGCTTCGGCTAAGTAGCTGTCGACGCACGAACAGCGACGATTCTATGAAACGTGTTGTTTACCAAAAACTGTCGACGCACGAACTCGAACGCGACCAATTCGTCACGTATGCAGCGACGTTTAATTGTTCTCGTTTACATAGCACGTTTCACGGCACGTCGCTGTCACTGCGGATATATGCGGATATAAAACGATCCGCTTTTGTGTAATGCCCGTGTAAAATGTTTTATTGCTAAACAAGATGACAACACAGCTGTTCTCCTTTTATGTTTTATATTTTCCACTTACTGTAAAAGTTTTAAGAGTATGAGATGTAATGGCATTATAGTATTAGGCGGTATTTACATTTGCAATTTCTCGCGGAAGAACTCTTGAAAGTTGTCATATTCCTGTGATTTATTCGCTTTGAGCCGTCGATTCCTACTGTTGTTGATGGTTGACAGCCAAGTCGGTGACGTTTGGCTTGTAAGAACTGGCCTCTACTAAACCGCATTGGAGCAGCGCGTGACAGAGTACGCTCTAATACCCTTCGACTGTAGTGTAGTGGGATGATTATCTGTTGATATGATGATGAGTCATCATCATCATCATTCTCATCATCATTGATGACTATATCCATTGAGAATTTAATAAAATCTATAGGTACAGTCAACCAGTAAGAACAATGATTTTTATATTAACAACAACGTAATCATCGTCATGAAACTTTGTAATTTCATAGTATGTACAATATGGATACTTCAGTATGGATTACATACAATATGGATTTGACGGCCTCCGTGGCGTAATTGTTACCACGCCGCCGGACCGCCACCCAGGAGGTCCCGGGTTCGAATCCCGGTGGGGTCATGTTGAAAAACGTTTTTTTTCTGATTGGCCTCGGGTGTTGGATGTTTATCTATATGTATATATGTATTTGTTATAAAATATAGTATCGTTTAGTTAGTATCCAATAACACAAGTTTCGAACTTACCTACTTTGGGGCTAGCTCAATCTATGTGATTTGTCTACATATATACATTTATTTATTTATACTATTGATAAATAAATATACAA
This sequence comes from Endotricha flammealis, assembly GCA_905163395.2. Taxonomy (NCBI): domain Eukaryota; kingdom Metazoa; phylum Arthropoda; class Insecta; order Lepidoptera; family Pyralidae; genus Endotricha; species Endotricha flammealis. The sequence continues at coordinate 3,718,019 of LR990864.1, read as the reverse complement.
GTAAATCACTTCACGGAATAAACTCGAATCATATTTACGCCCAGCTCACCTCTTCAAGAGAGTCATGAAGTACTATAAGAAAATACTTGAAATAAATTAAAAAATAAATTGAATTCGACAAAAATATTTGGCTTCAATATTGATTGAATTCACTTCGCTCCATGATTATAACGCAAATAATCGTTTTAATCCAGATAAAGTACCAAAATTCCAGACTCCGCTATTTGTTATACGAAGAATGGAATGGACGGAGCCTATTGTGGAGTGACCATGACACGAGACAATCCCGGCACGGGTACCGCACAGTTTGAGAACAGTAGGTCAAGTCGTAGTTCACTACATCGAGTATATTAATAAAATTTTATATGTCGTCTATAAATGGCAGTACCTACAGCATTTACGAAATGGGCTGCTCCGTGATCGACCATTGAAATACCACAGCTTTCATAGGACATCGGCGTAATTTACGCTCAGGGGCCCGATTCTACTAAACAAATGTACCAATGGACTCTCAATGGTGTCTCAATCGTGTCTCAATAGAATGTCGATAGTGTATATGTGGAATAGTTTTTGATATTTGTTATGGACTTAAACAATAAGTTAAACATTATGTTATTGTTTAAGTCCATAACAAATGTCGAAAACTATTCCACTGCTCCGGCCCCTGCCGATATTGCCCTAAGTATTTCTTCGCCAACATGAACGAGAGTGAGCGTTCACACTCAGCCCTCGTCTCATACTTGCTTCTTCTATGGATCTGTATACTTCTTTACCGAGCGCTCTCGAGGTAGCTCCAAGCGGTGTCAAGCCAAGTTCAAACTAACATAACTGGCGAGCATTGTGTTTACACTTTCGCGCTGCCCATTTCTCTCCTGACTTCCCTGCCCACTTGGGTTAAGTGTTAATGAGCCATGAGAGATGGATGTCCAACTCCTTTCACTTCTCCGTTTCCTCATACAAGGTCTCCTTGTACCAGAAAAAGCATTGGTAGCGCCTCTGGTATTACTGATATTTATAGGCGGCGGTAATACTTTAAGCGTTTGGGGGAGGCCAATGTACTGCAGTGGATTCCTTGTGGCTGAGATGATGATAGGCGGCCGCGGCGGTAACCACTTTCCGTCAGGTAGCCCACTTATTTGCTTACATAAAAAAAATTTAGAAGAGGAAATAACGGGATTCCTGAGCGTTTCCTCGAGTTATAATGAAACAAAGACATAATTTGAAAGGTTTTAATAGAATTCGCATCATATTAATATAGAATACATTTCTGGTATTTAAAATTACATAATTTTAATACTTACAACATAATTGTTACAAAATAATTCTATCTGTTAAATATTATTTAATTTTGTAAAACGATATTGTTTACATTGTATTTTTGTTTTTAATTAAGTAATCTTTTTTTACGAGCAATTGTTGTTAATTGCGGGTATAATAAGTGATGTCAGTGTTTTCAGGCTACCTCCCGGGCTGGCCGGGGTCGTCGTTACTTGTGCTCCTTCAGTTTGAAACGCGCAAGGACCTCATCATCGGGGGTAGCCTGATAATGAGGTCATTGCGCTATCAATGTGTATCAATGAAAAATGTAGTACAATTCGGTATGTAAAGAAAAAGTAAACCTACGCTGATTCCAAAACCATTTCGAGATTTTACATTTCTTTGCAATATTTTTATATTTAAAGCTCATAAAAAAGAAATATGGTGTTTTATTTCCATAAAAATATAAAAATTAGCATCACCTTTAAATGACGTCATTTCGTAGGCTGAATGGGCATGAAATGACAAATGCAAATTGGCTGCATTGAAGTGTTCAGGCTACGTTATGACGTCATCATGGGTAAAACTTAAATATAAAAAATATACCAAAAAAAAACTTTACATACCGAATTCTGAATATATCGATTGCCAAGTTATCATGAACTTAACCTGGCTTAAGTTTAATCTGACATTTCGTAACTTTAGATTGCTTTTCTGTAGTTTTTATTCCTATTTGGAATGTTACAAGAATATTTAATTTATGTCATTTGATCTTTTACATCGAGATGATCATCAATATGATTGTAAATTTAAAATACGCAAAGATAGATTTTTGCGAATATTTGACTAAGTTCCTTGTCATTATAGCATAGATCTGAGCCACGAGGTAGGGGAATGCGGGGGCCAACCCAGACACGCAGAGGGCGTTAAGGGTTGGGTCACATGTTAGAATGAAGCCACCCTGGAAGAGGCAGTGCGCGGTGGCGCAGTCTCACAAAGTCTTCTACGTACTTAGTGGACTCTGTGACCCTTGCCCAGCCGAGACGGCAAGCCGGGGAAGGCCCGTCGTCTTGAGGGGGCTATGGTCTTCGGTGTCGGCAGTGCACCTGGATGCGGTGTGCTGCCGATGGAGGGTTCCGGGGTGAGCGGGTCCGGTCAGTTTATCTTTGGCCGGACGGCCCTGCGGGGTCGCGGATGTATCACAGTTCCCATGGCCCCGCCATTGAGGGGGCGAGTGGTATCCCGTCAGTTTTTTAGTCGTAAGTCCCACAGTCCCCACCTCATATTCCCAGGGCGGTGGGGCTGCTGCTGCAAAGCATTTTTCTGACGCGAATAAAAAAAAGGCTTCAGGGAAGGACTCTATTGTAGCGGAGAAAGTATATAGAATTTTGCTATTTGTTATCGACGTGTAAATAAGGAAATACTGAATTACGCTTCGGTGGAGTCCGACCCTCAGGCACATAAGCCATGCCTATTCGCGCTAATGTATAACAATATGTATCGAAATCTTGGTTACTCTCGAATGTTTTAATTAGTTAGTTTTGATACTTGGAAGTTAGAGTTAGGGCGCATTTTGATGACGTGAAAATTTCCGCGCGGCATATAGTTGTTGTGGACTGTGAAATTTTTTATTGTACGGAGACCGCGCGCAAATTTTTGCGTCGTCTAAATGCGCCCTTAATCCAATCGTCGACTCGCACAATCGTGCGACCTGGCACCATTCGATTTTGATTCGGGTAACCACTAACCATACCATGTACCATAATAGCGTCCAACTTCGGTCGCGTATATTCGGCATAGAGTGTATAGATATCACCTGAGTCTATGCGCCAGTGTCGTTTAGCCCAAAACCCATCTACATTTTGTTAAAGTATACATAAGTTCCTTCGCGCCATACATTAGCGAGCGACATATCGGTCGGGTAAATTTATGTGCGTATTTCATAGTTTTTGTTTACAATCAGATATTGTAATAAACTTTGAGCCTTATTCCGGACGGAATAGAAACTTCATTTCAACTACTCAAGGGACGAATATACATTGGAATGCAAAGGGAATTAGGGCATTATTGTCCTTTATAATTAGAATTGTTATTAAAGTTAGTTGCCGATGAAGACATGGCCTAAGACAAACTGGATGTTTTTTAAGTTTTCCATTTTAAAGTTAATGACACGTAGGTTTAAAGATCTTTATTATCTTCAAAGACATAAATTGACACTTATGAGATAACACAATTTAATGTAGGGTTTACTACATTCATCGTCGAGGATACAATAAATTTACCAACAAGAAACAAACACAAACTTAAACAAAATACAAACGTTGTTGGAAATTGACAATCGTCGTTCAATTTTATGACCATCACTGTCAAACTAAGAAAGAGAAAAAGATAGCTTGACTTTTAAAATATAGAGTTTTAAAATATGTTGGTGCAACTGATTGTCCATCAATAATGGTACAGTCAAGAGCAGGTCGACCTTTACATATTAGACTTTGTACCATTCTTAAGTTCTATGTCATAAGAGCCAATATTGTACTGGAAGTGTAAAGCTCGACGTGCGCCTGACTGTACGGTGGCCTCGAAGATAGGAGGACCATTTTAGAAAAAAATCGCTTGCACATCTTGTAAGCGGATCTTTTGTCAGCTCCGTCCTTTTCTTTGTTTACCAAACAGGGTTTTTGTTTATTAGAGCCACATGCGTCCACTAGGATGTTGGATGTTCCAACCAAAAATCATCCTAAAGATGGTCCTGCTATCCTCGAGGCGACTGATTTACATTATCCGCGCGCCGTGGCACAAGTACCACGAAGCTGGTTTTTTGTGGACACCGTATTGTTACAGAGGTGTCCGACATTGAGCAAACAATAACTCCTTTGATAAATTGATAAATTATGATAAATTATAATAATATTGATAAATTATAAAGGATTACAAGTAATTCGATGTATATACGGAACCATGCATGGCTCAATATCAAAAAACTCAAAAATCCCAAATACATATATCGAGAACTACAGGACTTCGCCCAAACATTGAGGTGATTCATTTTGTTGCTTTTGAGCTCCCAATACGCATGTTCTGGTTAGACGTCGAATTAAAAGTAATCCTTGCCGACTGTAAGTACCTAGTAAGTACTTTAAGTAACAAACAAAATAAAAGGTGAAAAAAAAGTTTTAAGAATATTTAAGTTTATAACCGTTCACGTAACTTGGAAAGTAACATTAGTTTCATTTATAACATTTTTTTCTCGAGGCCAAACACTGCTTATTGAATATTTCAGAGTCAAAATTGATCGTGATTATGCGGAGAGTTCTAAAGATAGACTGGTCGCAACCGTACTATTGATTTGTGTAACGTGAAAGCTTGTGTTACATTCTCAACAGCTCAACTGCGACACCCATCAATACTAGATAGAAGATAGAATATGATTTATTTGCAACACACAGACTCTAAACATTAGAACACAACAAATACAATACATACGGTAAACACAGAAAAAACTATTATCTTTACAAAATATAAAATGAAGTCACCATATGGACAATATGGTAGGCTTAAATCTTTAAAGGTTATTGAAAATAGGTAAAGTGATTCAAGAGGAAGATTAATATTTATAATTAATTCCGAAAATCTCACGGGAAAGCGGGACACACGCCAACGAAGTTGCGCGGGTTTCTATAGTTCGGTATAAAGCTGAAGATGTTTGTTAGAAAGAAAGAAAGAAAATGGTTTTTTGACGTAAAACACAAATTTTAACAGGGTTTACATAACATTGTTTGGTTGAATGTGATAGTGTCGGGTTTTGTTTTAAGGTGATCCGTTTTGGTCCGCGCGGGAAATTCAAATTTTTTGGTGTTTTTTACAAATTGCATCTCAATCATTGATAGAATTTTCATGAAAATTGATTTGACGACAACAAATACAATATATCTATAGTTCTTTATCTTTCAATCACCGAACGAAATGCATTGCTGCTTTACTGCGATATTCTGTGAGAGGTACTACACCGGTTGAGCTAGTCGACCTGGCCCATTTTATATATTATTAAACAATAAATAAATATATAGGGACAAATCACACAGATTGAGCTAGCCCCAAAGTAAGTTCGAAACTTGTGTTATGGGATACTCAACGATATATTTTATAACATCCAAGACCCGACTTGACCCGAGGCCAATCAGAAAAAGTTCGTTTTTCATCATGACCCGACCGGGATTCGAACCCGGGACCTCCTGCCTCCTGGGTGGCAGTCTGGCGTGGGAAACATTACGCTACGAAGGTCGTCATTATTATGCTCTACCACTCCAAAATACGAATAAGTACGACGTCTATTACCTATTAACGCAGAGGTAAATAAACTGACTCTATTTAAAAGTTAAATTCGAGATAAGTACTAAAAGATAAATTATCTTTTTTTCACCAAAATTTCAGCTCCATTTGGAGCTGAAATTTTCCATTTAAACTTAAAATGCTTACAAGTATGTGTAATGGCGTTTTATGTTAGTTGATTTAACTCATATAACGGGTATATAACCTGTTTAATCTAGACGAAGTCTAATTATAAGGCTTTCTGTAAATTGGAATTAATTAATTTCAAAAATTAAGACACATGGTAATTTTGTGACTAGTTATTTTCATTATGTTCATATAGAATTCAATTAGGTATAATTGTGTCTTATGAATTGAAACTAAAATGTTACAGATTCTTATTATCATTCCAATTAACATAACTCCTGTTTTTTAACATAATTTGTTTCTAAACCCTGTTTCTTTTAACTTGACCAATGTAGTAAACAATCTTAGCGTGTCTTTTTATTCAAATATCCATGTGTAAAATGGATAAATCGCGAGAATTATAAGAGTGTTGTGTTAAATGCCATTTCTAACTATATTATTATTATTTGGGTGTGAATGATAATTTTAATTGCCTATTTTCGTTAAAAAGTCATGCTAAGATTGTTTACTACATTGGTCAAGTTAAAAGAAACAGGGTTTACATTACATCGTGGCGTGATACACACTGGAGCACGGGAGCACGGAAGGCGCATGACGGGTGCGTCAATTTATAATGCCGTCCGGTATCGGACCATTACTTGTGCGCGACACGATCAAACATGGTCTGCTACCGAACTAAGTTCGACCGTCTGGCAGTACCTTTATTAAGCCAGATACACTAGGGGACAAAATGACGCGCAACAGTGACGAACAGAGTCCTGCAACATGGCGCGCAACTTTTAAGTGATACGGGACTCATTTGAAATACAGCGAAAATGTCTCACAACTTTGTCACAGAGACTTTCGTTGTTGATGAGCGTAATGTTGAGAGACATTTTGACCCCTACTGATTGCCGAGGCTTAATATAAATTCGAGGTTTTATGAGCCCGCATATGACTTTTATACAACATTCATTATAAACTACACGAAATATCGCATCTGATCCGCATTCGACCCGCAATCACCATGCGGAGTGGAGAAATCTTATTAACCAATCGTATTGCAGTATCCCTGTTCGCTGAAACGGAGCCAATATTTTATGCAATCCGACTGCGGAGCGGAGAAATATTAACCAACCAAATTGTAGTATCCCTGTTTGTTGAAACGGAGCGGATATTTTTTGCAATCCTATTGGTTAATATTTCTCCGTTTCTCCGCTCCGCAACCTAGCTCCGCTTTGGTGGACAGGCACTCTTATGCATGGCTCGCTTAAACATTTAATTGCTCGACTTGGCAGATTATAATAAAGCTAGAATCTAACTTCTGTCATATTGTGTTGTGATGCGTTCGAAAGCAAAACGTTTTCACATATTTAGTATAGTTAAAAACACCATAATAACACAGTGTAAGGAGATAATATTAGACTGGATTATTTATGCTTCTGAAACGCAACAACAGGACACAGAATTGTTCTATGCTTAATTTCTCACGGCCTTAGGTACGGCCTACGCTACGGTACATAGTAAAATCGTCAAACTTGTTCTTCTAATTGACCGATCTTTTGTGGTATCTTAATATCTATACAGTATTTACAGTATATAATACAAGTTTTATAATGTATTTGGCCATAATTTACATTGCTACAACTATTAAAATCATTGGATAGTAAAAATATAACGAACGTTAATTATATTAGAGATTAATTTAAACAAAAAGATTTTTGTTTTGTAGGTATATGACTAGAAATAAGGAAACCATATTTTTCTCAGAATAAATAAAACATTTACCTACTTAAATAAAATATCTGCCGCGAAACCAAAATGACGAAACCGCTGTTCGATTTCGCTGTGCAAAATTTGGCGTTCGGTTCACGTAGTATGAACCGTATGAATCAACTTTTATTTGTTACAACTAGACCCATACCGTGAAACGAAATCCGAAACTTTGTACGAAGTATTTAATGGTTAGAATTCATTACCAAATAACCATGAAGTACTAGGTTTTTTATGATTACAATTCTTCCTAAACTTCGGACGAATTTTCGAATTTGTTTCATGGTTGAACTTTTGATCATAATAATATTATTAATTGCAGTGTCTGTTATATAATTAAAATACGTTAATTTTACTAACCAATGAAGGACAGAGGTCTAGATAGATTTCAAGTGAGCATAAGGAGCTTAGAATAAAAAGGACGTATTAGACAGGGCTAAATAAATTTTACATATAAATTGGTTCGGGGATTAACTCATACAATTTGAAGTAAATTAAGTTGGGATTTCCGTATACCCTGTAGGCAAATTTGAAATTTTAAGTAGTTGTTACATAATATACATTTGTCCTTTGATAGATCGCACATAATAGGTAGAATGAAAGTAGTTTTTTTTTAATACCAAGGGAAGATTTTTGACAATAATAATTTACCATTTTAGTCAAGAATTTGTTTTATAGTAAAATTTAAATATTTTGAATTAGGCTACTTTCATTCTAAATGCTTGCTTTGATATAAAATTAAATTGCCTATTTATCGATACAAATAATTATGGTTGTTTACTACTTAATATTATTTGATAATGATCTTGCCTTAGTACGGTCAGTAATAAAAAATAAAATGTTACATTGTACTGACAGTTAAAGATATTTTAGTTAAGAATTTTAAATATTAATCTACTTCTGTTGCTGACCCTGTGACCACGGGTATTAGGAGAATTATAGGGTATTATATCACTTTTAAATTTGAAGTCCTTGTTGCCAGAAAATGTAAATATCATAAAAATACGATTATGTATGAAAATCTCGGTTGATTAAATAACATTGATAATTTTCTGGTAAAGGAAACGTTAGCAAACAAACCTTCAAACGAAACTGCTTATTAAGGAAAGTATATTTATTACAATTTCCTTTTAGAAAAAAATGATCAAACATGGCTGGAAATTAGGAATTTTGCGAAAAAAAATATCAGAGTGAGTCACCTCAAATCGTAACAAAGAAGTAGACTAAAATGTCGTTAATCTCGTACACATTGTCGTTAACATATTCTTTCATTTTAATTTTATTTTCCCTCTCATTCACATTACAAATCACTCAGATATCAAATGTGGATAATGTGAATGTCAATAATCCATTTAAAATGTTTTAAAATCACTCGAAAATGCGAGAAATCATTTTGAAGAAATAGTTGTCAATCAAAATTCTTATATAAAATTTATATGCAAAATTAGATGACGCCCAAATTAAGTACCTATTAACCAATTAATAGAATTCACTAAAATATAAAATTAACTATAAAACAATCTTAATAAGATAAAAATATCGCTTATTATTTCAACTTTGAAGACTAACTGAAAATGCTGTTAGTGAGATATTTTAATTAGGTTCTTTATAAAGGGGAGATTATGTAAAAAATCTATTAACTTTGTCTTAAAGTAGCACCACACTTCTAAAGATTGCGTCAAACGCACTACAGGCGGAGAACACAAAAGAAGTCACGAGGGTAGTATTTTGTTTAATTAACGTTAAAATATAAAGAGAGGTAACTCGTGTTACCTCACTATTTATTATTAGACTAGCGGATAGCCCCGTCTTCTCAGTTCGCACGGGTTTTGACAAGGATCCCTATTTTTTTGAAAATTTAATATAGCCTATGGGGTAATGTACCTTCCCAACGAAATAATTATTGAAATCGGTCTAGTAGTTATGAGTTTATTCGTTTACAAACAAAAATCTTTCCTCTTTTTAATATTGCTATAAATATTAGTATAGACTATTGGTAACCCGCGGACATGACCATACAAAATGTATTCCACAGGAATTCCTTTTTTCGGGATATTAAACGTAACATCCTAACTTATAGCAAAACCCGCGCAACTTCGTTAGCGTTTATCTCGCTATTCCGTACAGCCTATGACACTCACGAATAATGAAAAATTTCAAATTTGATTTGGTTTTATAGAACAAAATACCCCATAACGTGATATCTATTGTGTCTGCCGTAGAAATCTAATTTACAAATAGATATGATGAAGAGAGAAAGAGTAAGGATACTATACTACTGGAAACATTGAAAGATAGGGGTATTAATTCTAATTACAATATACTAAGTTATAATATTTATTACTACTTACAAATGGAAATAAATACATCAAGACATAGAGCCTAGAGATATAATATTTTAGGCCCTGAAACGAAATACTTCAAACTTCAGCAAAAGTTACAGCGATAACCTCCTGACACAATAAAACGGAACATTATGACTTGTCTCCTTTCAACTACAGAATTTATGTGGCAGACAGTAATATTTCCGTTTTTCGTGTAAAATGGTTTAAATGAAGATACATCAAAATTGGTCGTTCGCTAAAAGAAATTAAACATTAGTAATAGTGAGCCGTCTGGGACTTCTTGGTCTGTTTAGGTTACTCCCTGAACCTCGGACGTGGACCTGAACTGATCCTGGTGGCATATCTACAGCTGAATGGAGACTGGCTGCTCTCGAGGTCCTAGGAGATGGTACGCATACCCTAAGGTCCACTGCGCTGTGTAGACTGGCCGCTCTTGATGACCTTGGGGTGACGGAGTGGGAGCGATCTGATGGCGGTACAAGTGCCGGTAAGTCGGCAGCTGAGCGTGAGCGCCTTGGTGGACTTTCAGGTATTAACGCCATTCCACCCATACTTCCGACGAAGACTGAGTTCTGTAAAATAAAGTCTGTCTTAATTTGGTCTTAATTATCTACCCTTAAGCCTCTCATGTCCATATAGATTGTTGTTCGCGTAATGATGCGATGTCAATTCATTGTGCGATGAAACTTAGTTTTATTGCATGACGTGATCATGTGAATTTGAATTAGGATATGTTTGATAGCAGAGTGAAGCGATCAGATTCATCATCGCGCGAGCATGGTGGTGCTGTCTAAACTTCTAACTGACAATCACTTGCGCGGCGCCGGCGCGGCGTTGCGATATGGTGCGAAGAAAATTAGTACGTTACACAGCAAGATCGCACAACCGTAAAATAGAACATTCAGTGGAATATGATCATACGGCAATTGGCCAATTAGGACGATAAGTCAATATACAACAGAAAACAGTGCCCTTAATTTGGAACCCTAATGAAGATAAAATAAATTTTGGTTGGTGGAAAAAATACAAACAAATCAGCAACGCATTATGCCGACCTAATTTGTAACATCTAAATGTGTTTTTTTACTTGAAAAGTTTACCGACACAGCTGATTAGGGGCATAAATCGCGCTAGAGATAGCGAAGCTTTTTTCTTTCATTAGTTTTTCCGTAAAATTTCTGTCTGCGAAGGATATCTCCGTGGACAGAAGTATCTTGTCCTTTTTTTACTGTCAACTATCACGATTTTTACTGTTCTTGGTTGTAATGAAGATACAGAATATACATACATATATTTACGTGTAAATCTGATTTCTGTGTACCTGTCTTGGACGGTGGGTGAGGTATCCACACGGCTGGTATGAAGGGAAGGTTCCACCGCAGTCATAAGAAACGCAACCTCGAGACAACGATGCCCGATGCTGTACAAAAGATATTTAATTAATCTTCTAAGTTAAAAGAGTAACCATATTGCAGTCTGACAGAGCACGTTGTAATCTAATCCCCTTAGGTAGAAGAAAGACCCGTATTCCTGCAGTGAGGTGATTAATTTGAATATGATGATAAAGAGAGCTGAAGGAGCTGGCACAGGAAAAGGAAAAATGGAGACTGCTACGCCGACAAGAGTGCGGTTCCTAAATACAAGGAGAGATGACGATAGTTTAAAAAAAACATTCTCTTAATACGAACTTTATACTACTTTATAACTTTTAATTAGAACTTTTTCCTTCACCATTTCGACTACCATGGACAAGTTGCAAGCATGATAAAATTGATGATGATGAATAAAATTAACTAAAATTACGATTATATTAACATAGAGACTAGTAAACTAGAATTTCAAACATTACTGAAATAATTTTACATATGGCCCAGGCAACCATGCCACTGTTAACTGCAGCAAACGGAGTTTTAGCTTTTCAGCTTTCTATGTAGATTTTTCTCCAAATCGCAGATTGCCGTGACTTTAAGTAACGTGTCTGCTCGGGTCCTTGGATAGAAATAATCATTTTTATCCAAGTGATTTAACCCCTATAAAGACGCGGTTCGATGTATCACAATTTATTACTAATCAATTTACTAAACATTTCGCGTTAAAAAGAAATATAGAAAGAAACTTTCAATATAAAGGACTCATTAAAATCGGCACGTGTTATAAAATAAATGTAAAAACTTGTATTTCGAGCAGAAATAAAAGTTTTTATTATGTACAACCTATCAAAGCTTTATCTGATTTCTCGAATAGATTTCGTGTGGAAATTTTGATTGAGAAAAGTCTTTTTCGAGATTAAAAAAGTTTATTTTTGTAATGTTTCTGTCCTAATCTTATTGGTCTTTATCTAATTTATAATAGATTTATCTGATGTGATATGTGATAGATATGATGCGGTTTATATTTAGTTAGAAATAGTAAGTGAGTAAGCAGTTTGGCGTGCTTAGGGTCGCTTGAGGCAACATATTGCATGAGTCATAGAAATGATATATACCACAAGTCTCTAAACACACTGGGGAAGTATTTTAGAGAATACATTATGTTATTATTTGCTATACCCGCGACTCGTCGTGGATTTTCGGTGTGGGCAAAATAAGCTTCCCCCACCTTACCGGTCTTGTTGTTAAGGAAGTCCTTTCAATACTTCCTACTCCGACTATCTTCTTTCTGATTAAATTCGTTGTGAGTTCCAAGACAGCTGTAGTTTTTTCCCCCGGGACGTCAATAAGCTTCATTGCTTATTGTCTATCTGAGGTCGCCGTTGTTTATCCTGGCTACACAGGAGACACATTGGTGGGAATGTGTGGTGGGCTTGTCCTGTACCTTTCCGCTCTTTTCTAACAGCCAGTTTTTGAAATGCTTTTTTAAACTAATTACAACAGTTAATGTAATAAACTTAATGACAAATTCATGTTTTACTTATAATCTATTATTGTCAAGTTAAGAAAAAAAAATACGGGTTTAGACTTAATATGTGTTGTCTTAACTTTAAAATGTTGCAAATCACTGTCAGTGTATTTAGGTAGAGCCTTTATAATGCACTCCCTTGCACCTTGCAATTAATGAATTCAGTAAAGAGCGACTCACATGCGGTGCAATTGATACGTTCTCAGCGAGGGCGCAACTCTGCCGATGCTGCTGTTGGAACTTAGGTTGATATGGTTCCAGCATTCTGTGGAGTTGGAACCATTGTTAACTAGTCTAGAAACATAAATCTATGTTCAATTTATGTCAAAGCAGGCCCGGTTGTCGAATGGCTAGCAATGGTCTCTTTATCCCAAGGGCCGCGGGTTCGTATCAAGGCAAACATTTGTGTGCATGAACATGTCTTTTGCCTTGGTCTGGGTGTTTTCTATGTATAATAAGTATTTATTTACAAAAAAAAAGCAATCTAGTACCCATAATACAAGCTTAGTTGCTTAGTTTGGGACCAGATGGCGTTGTGTGATTCGTCCAAGAATATTTATTTTATTTATTATTTTAAAGCATCTAAATACGAGTTTATAAAGCCCGGTGGCTCATTGGTAGAGCCAGTGACGAACCTACCTTCGGCACCAAATTCGATTCCCGCTCGGGACAAACATTTAAGTGATAGCTTTGTGTTTGTCTCGAGTGTGAGTTTTTTCTATGTACTTATTACGTATTTTATAAGTATATTTCTACAATAGTATATCCGTTGTATACTATACATAACACAAGCAAGCCTAGCTTACCATGGGATCATGTGACGCTGTGTAAATTGTGTAGAAATTATTTTTATTATTAGAGAGGTTAGGGCACAGCGGATAATCCGCTGAAATCGGAGCAGCCCGTTTGGGGAAGGACCTCCACCGTACAGAAGATCGTAGCCAAATAGCATTGGTCTAGGCCATGTGCATGTTGTGGCGGGCCCCACCTGAGCAAGGATCTCCACTTTACAGAAGATCGTAGCCAAATAGCATTGGTCTAGGCCAAGTGCATGTTGTGGCGGGCCGTATGCTTGTTTGCCAACTTAGTGGCATAAAAAAAAGAAATTATTTGTTTAAATATAGCTCTGCGTAATTCCCTAATTTTGGGATTAGCTTGTTTTATGGAGATTATTTTGTTTTTATGGCGATTATTGTGTCACTGAAAATGATATGGACCCTAGACATTCCTGGACAAAATCATAATATCATTTAGTCACTGAGTAAAGCTTATAGGGTACTAGATAGCTAATAAATATACATAAACCTTTTTTTAATATTTTTAACAAATAAATAACATACACACAAATTATCCAGACCCATGACAAACGTCCATGTTCATACAATGAATTGTATTTTACTCGACCACCTCTGTCATTGCGTGAAACCCATTTCCGATCGGTCAGATATCACAAACCATTTTCAAATAACTAAGACTAAGACTTTCCCACCCTCTCACAGAATGCCGACTTGAAGCAGCAATGCGTTTCGTTCGATGAGTGAGAGATCCGGAAGTCCAACTCCTTCCCTATCCCCTCTTTCCCCCTCCTTCTTTCCCTTCTCTTCTTCCTTCCTTTCCTTCAAACTCCTTGGTGGACAACGCATAGGTAGCGCCCCTGGTGTTACTGATGTCCATAGGCGGCGGTGACCGCTTTCCATCAGGTGGCCCGCTTGCTTGTTTGTCTACTGTTTCACATAAAAAAAAGACTCATCTGCGGCCAAAATCATCTCATGGTTGCCGAATAACATACAACCTTATTCAAATTAAGGTTGTAGACTCAATCTGTCTTATAATAATATCACAGTAGGGCTTTCACGTTATATTACCGTCACTGAACTTTATATAGTAGTCAGCCTGAAGGTTATTATTCAGGGGATAACCCTGGCGAGACATCCAATTTAGTATTGCTTCTCGTATTCTAAAACCGAATATCCATACATCACGATATATGTCGCTTTACGACCATTCCTAGTTGTGTCATCAAATACTGAAAGTAGTATTTTTTTTTACCACTAAGGTGGCAAATAAGCATACGGCCCGCTTGATGGTAAGCAGTCACCATTGCCTATGGACGCTTGCAACACCGGGGGTATCACTCGCGCGTTGTTGACCCTGTAAAAATCTTTTAATGCCCCTTTTGAAGAACCCCATGTTATAGTCTAAAGAAAAGACCTTCTAATATATTGGAGTGGTAATGCATCTATGAATTGGGCTAGCTTAAGGAAGTACCACCCTCTCATGTAATATCGGCATTCGTTTCGTTTTGTGAGAGAGAATTTTCCTTATCCCGTCTCTCCCTATTATTTCTTGTAGACGTTTATAGGCGACGGTAACCACTGTCCGATGACATGACCCGCTTGCTTGTTTGTCTGCCTAATATCATAAAAAAACACGATTCCTTTTTGTTCACAAAATTAACAAAGAAGATTTTACGTTAATGAAATGTAGTGATATCGGAGAAATTAATTCTGAGACCACGATGGGACATTTATTACTCAGGGAATCCAATAGAATGGAATATATTAGTATAAGGGCGATATTCATAGTCACTAAAAGGTTATTGTTTTCTGGATTAATTCTATCGTTAAATTAGCATTTGTAAAAAAATCAAGCAATCTACGTACAGCTTATAGACGCACCTTATCTTGCCCCAACGGTTGAAGAAAAGTGCGATTGCAGCAACCCAAAGAAGCAAGACAAATGCCACGATTAGTGCTTCTTCTGCACGAACTACCACCCCACTGCCGTCTGCAACAAAAGAAATTATTCAAATCCTAATATGACTGTGAAACTTTTTATCCTAAAGATGTGTAGTGTAAAAACATACGAAAGTTTCTGGTGGTTCTTTTATCAAAATTAATCAAAACGGTTAAATCTTAAAATATTCGATTAATCAAGTTACATAATAAAGAAAATACATAAGGATTTGGTTCATGTAAATCTTGAACCTAGAAAGGCCAATATATATTTTTAAGGTGTAAGGTGGAAACAAATACTTAATATCTCATGAGAGCTGGAATATCATCATTATCGGCAGTTTTGCTACAGGGTGTAAGCCTCCTTTCGGCCATGACCTCTACCATTGCGAGGGTACCCTCACCGTAGACCTTGTTCTTTTATTTATTCATCATAATCATTATGTATTTATTAATTACTCCTATTTACGATTCTATTTCCAACTAATGATTTCATCTCATTCTCTATGCCTTCCTGTATGGGTACTCTATTATTTATGGTATTCCACGATGACCCCGGTCGATGGTATATTGACATTTACCGATAAAGATATTGGTTTTGTAGCAATACGACTGATAGGTTTAATCTAAATTATTAATGTATATGGTTCGATACGAGCAAACAGTCTAAAGAATGGTTGAATTAGTTATGTATGACATTCTTATGTACTGATTTGTAACATTTTAAATAGATTTCAGTTTCAATACAGCGCTACATTTTCAACTATGATGTCTAATGACGAAGTTGCTTGAAGGAAGTCCTTTCAATACTCCATATACTGTCTAATTTATTTCAGATTAAATTCGTCGAGAGTTCCAAGTCAGCTATAGTTTTTCTCCCGGAACATGAATAAGTTTCATTGCTTATTGTCAATCTCAGGTTGCGGTCTCTTGAGTCTACTGGAGCCACATCGGTGGGAATGAGTGGAGGGCTTGTCCCGAATCTGGTGTTGTTTGTTGAAATTGTTAACCCATATATTCACCGCAATGTTCACTGTGGTCCTTTAATTACATACCAATGTCAGCTAAGGAAACGTTGGCACGTGCCGTAGAGGAAGGGGAGGGATGAAGCCTCAGGACCACCTCCGCGGGTGGACCGCCTGTAGCACCACTCCATTCTATGAACAAAGAATTAATTTAGATATTAGTATCACAATGGTTTTTCGGTTGAATAACTTCAATACATTGTAACAAATATTGTAACTAATATGCAAAAACTGCACTATACCGATACTCAACAACAGATGGCGCTGTCGGCAAGTTACATCGCGGTATAGTTTCGTTTTTAGCAACGCTCAACTATTAGGACAATATTATTTTTGTTTATTTATTTATCATCGAAATCGAAACGAAAATACAGTTATTTGCTGTTAGTTCTTTGCTTTACTTGTATGGAAATCATTTTCAGATGGAAATAAATTGTGGCTGGCTTTGAACCTTGTGGGACTGTGAAACAAATTCTGAGCGTGCGAAAGTCAAGGTGACAGCTGGGATTCAGTTTCTATAATGGATATTACGCTGTGGCTTTCCATAATGTGGTCGTCCTTACATGCGTGTATATTGTGACACCAAGCTACCAGGTAATCATAGGTAGTATGGTATTGTTCCAATGGCATTTCAGCGCTGGACTGGAATAATGTAAACTAGGCATAAAAGTGGTGCCACGTAGTAGCTTGCCATAATAATGTGGTCGTCACAACACAAACTTATCTGTGCCGATGATGGTGGTGGCGCTGTGATCTATGGTATTGAAGATAATTTTTCAAGGTATTCAAGGCGTATTCATTAGTTCTAGTATTGGCCACCGTCACAGATAAGTTTGTGGCACCGTATATTGTGATATCAAGCTATCAGGTAAACAAGCATATAAGACATCTAGCAACTAATGGAAGCTTTACCACTCTCACCAGCCGAGATACGCGACGGGGAGGGCTGTATCGTCTGCGGTCGCGACGAAGCCGACGCTTCGTCTGAAATTTCGGTGCCTGTAGTTACTGCATCTGGAAGGACGATACGACTTTATTAAAATGCTTATGATATAGTTTGGTTGTATTTATTTGCTAAGTATGATAAGAATATCGTACTTCGCAAAGTAAATCATAACAAGCAGAAGCTTGTGTCGGTTTTTTCTCGTGTCGAGCACCTATCGAAAAATACATGGACGATGAATTAATCGTACCTATCGTGTAGGTACACGTTAACGATAATAATTTAGTCATATTATTATATGAAATTAATATCAATTAAACATGAATGGCCATGACACGGTCACGGTTGGACAGTTTCGACAAGCAGTATTACGACAACATTTAATTTCAACAATATGTAAATTCCGATACATCTTTATTTCTACAATAGCATAAGTAAGTAAGTAACATAAAGAGTAGATTAATTACCCAAATCATTTATTACTGTAAACTCTTTGACTAGAGAAAGTAGTTTGTAAACTGCTGTAAAGAACTCTGAATAAATCTTTTGAATCACTTTCCATTAATTGGCCTGCTTGTTTGCCTGCGGTATAACATGAAAAAGTGGTTTCTTGTACACGCAAATCGAACAATGCCATAATGGACAGTACCTTGGACGTATTGATTGACCACTGGTCGGTCACCCTTTGTTCAAGGTTCGATTCATTAAAATTATGAAAACAAAGCTATTTTACTGTGAAAGTCACCTCGTTTTAACAGTGTTTAACCGGCTTCGTAAAGAGCGATGTTGCAACTAGGTTAGATTAGGAAAAAATATAATGACATTGTTAAAATAGTGACAATGTCGAAAAATGGCACAAGACTTGACAGACCGGTAGCGCGTGAGGTGAATCTACTTTCGGCAATATAGTACGGCTACCTACGGGTTCGATTCCCGCACGGGGCAAACATATTTACATATGTGATAGCATTTGTATTTGTCTCGAGTCTGGTTGTTTTATATGATGATAGATTTACAATTAAATAATATATCAGTAAAGTTGTCGTCAATTATAAAATGACATTAGAACCAAGCTAAGCGGGTCTAAATTAAATGCTTTAAGTTAAAAAAAAATTGACTATTTGCTGATGCTCTTAAGAACATAAAGATAGCATGGAATATTGTCAGCAGATGTCTGAAAGTATATCTGAAGATCGTCAGCATAAAAATGCTAGAACAACACAGCGAAAAGGACAGAGTGTTTATAAAAAGTGAAAAAAAATACGGTACGCCAGAAGTCAGGTCTTTCCAGTCCGACAAATCGCGTCTTAAGCCCACTGCTTGAAACTTCTTTACTGAAAACAATAAAATAAAATTCTTGTATCAATATGTTTTCCTGGAATTCAACAGCGTGTAATCGTTCCGAGCAAATACTATTTTATTTTTCATTGCCACAGATAATAGTTTCTAAATAGAAGACGCAAATAGACAGCGAGCAACTTAACCCTTAACTGGAATCGTGGGGGCCGGCATGTTTTCCTAATTTACTAACAAACTAAACATTGTATTCTCCTGACATTTAATGTATTCTCAATACGTGACTACTAGCAGCGGATGACAAAATTTCGGCGCCTCAGGACAGGACTTACCAGTACTTAGGTACGTACCTGTCGGGGGCCGCGCAGCCCCCACGATACCAGTTACTTATGTTGAATTAAGATACCAAATAAGGATTAAGACTCAAGATAAAAACAGATTTTCATGGGTTTCATCTCGCGTTAGACGAAGTTTGAGGAAGATAGAAGACAAAAGAAAAGGTAGACGAAGACGCAGTGTCATCTTCACAATACCGTGTTCGACTAACCTTGGTTAACTTCGCGAGTAATGAAGTGCCGGGATCATCAATTTAGCATCCGAGAAGTAACTGCTCGACACTCGTCTCGAACAAGGCAGTAACTTCTAGACACTCGTTCCGAACAAGGCAGTAACTCCTAGACACTCGTTCCGAACAAGGCAGTAACTCCTAGACACTCGTTCCGAACAAGGCAGTAACTCCTAGACACTCGTTCCGAACAAGGCAGTAATTTCTAGACACTCGTTCCGAACAAGGCAGTAACTCCTAGACACTCGTTCCGAACAAGGCAGTAACTCCTAGACACTCGTTCCGAACAAGGCAGTAACTCCTAGACACTCGTTCCGAACAAGGCAGTAACTCCTATAGATTTGCCTTGGAATTACTGCCTTGTTCGATACGGATTATGATATCTGTGTTTATAGAATTATTACTTGTTTGTGAAGAATTCTTTTGGTTGTGTTCAACAAACAGTTTTTCTCAAAACAATCTTGTATTAGATTGAATTATCCCAAATAAATTCTTCTGTTTACCGATTCTTTTATTTATGAATTGACAAATTCTATTAACTTTTTGCCGTCCGAAACAGCCCGTCAGTTCGGATTTCCCTTTAGTAGCATTCGTTATTTATTCAATTGGTCGGATTTTGTGGTCGAGAGGGATTAGTCACTTAGGTTACAGTGGACAATAGGTTCTTTCTCAGATATTTTTTTTAACGGAGTGAGAAAGAGTTATTTTATTTGAAAAGGCTGTTTGTCATTATAGGAATGAAATAGGTGTACTAGGCAGTTAGTAAAAAGCGTCATAAGTTAAATTTATTTTTTTACCTTTAATCGAAAGGAGGTAATGCTTTTCAAACTGAAGTACTTATGTCAGAGAATATATTCAAGCCACTACATAAAATCACTGACTCGGCTTTGGCGTGACGATCATTAACTAATAACGTTAATTATCGACAACGTAATAATAAACTTGATTATCGACAGCGTTACGTAACCTATAAAAAATAAAGTTCAAGGATTATCAACCCATCCAAAAACTGGATAGGGTCGGCATCGCTTAACTTGCGTTCATTAATATTGACACGTGTACGACGGCACCGAGAGCGTGGTGTACCCTAATAATAATTTAGCCGTTCTCTTGAGTTTGCGATAGTTAATCTCTATTAGTATTCATTACGTCATTAGCGAGTATGTAATAAGTAAATAAGTGATAAACTGTTTGAGGGAATAAGCATTTATGGGTGTGTGAAAATAGAAGCTATGAAATTATATGCTGTAGTGCATACGACGCGCGTAAAGTCCGGCGCACAAATAATCGGTGTCATTCTTATAAACCGCGCCGCTCCACGCTGCCGTCGCCGCACAAAAAACATAAAACCTTGGCTTGTACCATCGAGTACATAGCCCTTTTGAATACTCGATGGCTTGTACATAATGTACGCACGTTGTTGGCGTTTCGTGATACATTGAGCTCTTTCTTCTTTGTATGTTAGACCTCAAGATGATTGCATATAGTTGCAATCATCTTGAGGTCTAACATACAAACTATGCTATGGTTAATGACAAAATCACGCTGCGAATTCGCTGTCCCTTTCTGGACAAAATCTTAAGCAGCCGGTACTCATTTTGTCTGTCATCTACACCCGGTTTCCACCAAAGCGGAGAGGAGATACGCCGCCTACACACATCTCCGCTTGGCGCCGCGCCCCGTTTGCTCGCGTGCGGAACAAGATTTTATAGAAAAATTTGACATCTCCTCTCTCCTCTCTGCATTGGCGGAAACCGGGCTGCGGAAACTGGGCCTAGGCCCGGTTTCCACCAAAGAGAGGAGAGGATATACGCCGCCGAGCGGAGTTTTGTATAGAAAAATTACAAATCTAGTGAATGCAAACGCATTGTATGCGAAAATTTTCTTTAGGTCTGCGAAAATTCACTTTAGTGACTTTTTGCGCGCCATGCAGTTTATATTGTATTTCTTAATTAAACTGTCTCTTTTTTATTCGGTTTAATACTCTTAAGATTAGGAGTGACCCCATAAAAGTCAGAATGCTTATCCGTCGGATTTACCGATTTTATAGGATACATTATTGCGTCCAACTTCTTAAGGGAAAAGTGTAGAAACTTTCAGTGAATTCTGAGACGCAGATTTAATAACACTTTAATACATTTTGTGACGTTGAAACCTTTCAGAATAACGTGAAATACTCGAAAGAATATTATTTTTAAATATTCTACTTAATATTTTGCATATTTTAATAATAATTTCTGCAAGAAATGAAAATGAAATCTTTTATTCAGAGGCCTTCACAGGCATGATCTT
This sequence comes from Endotricha flammealis, assembly GCA_905163395.2. Taxonomy (NCBI): domain Eukaryota; kingdom Metazoa; phylum Arthropoda; class Insecta; order Lepidoptera; family Pyralidae; genus Endotricha; species Endotricha flammealis. The sequence goes on along the minus strand of LR990864.1, from coordinate 3,696,456 downwards.
TAATGATGTAGTAGGTACATATTATTATTAAATAAGCTAGTCTTATACTACCAAGTAAAAAGAAAGTATTTTTTGCATTAGAATTTGTAAATAATTTTCTAAATTTCATGTGAAAATTCGTTGACGAGACACAACTAAACTCAATTCTAAATAAATAGATAACGTCAATCAACATTATTTTTATACAGGAAATTAATTTCATTATACCCGAAGACATAATATTTCAATGCTAAAGAAAATATTTTATGAAAATGTAATAAACATTTTTGGACAGTACATTTTCCGTTTCAATGAACTCAAGTTGGCTCGGAGCCGAATACCATTGATTTATGGTGTTGGGACATCTGACTTGTGATGTGGCACATTGCCAACATCAAATGGCTCATTCACCATTAGGATCCCACAAGTGGGTACTTTTATATCCCGTTCCAGTATACTTGGCATGGCACAAGTTTTCCAAACAATCGTCTTACTTAAAATATAAATAGATGTAAAAGCACCCAACATTATGATACCACAATTAGATATGACAAGCTGTTCAAACGCCAAATTTCACTGAAAATCTTGTGCCAATTATAGTGGAACGGATAATACGTTTCTTTGTTTCAGCGGATGTTCGGAACGCACAGTTCAGCTGTTTTATTACGTGATCTTTTTTTCATTCTTTTACTTGGCCGGATTTGACCAAACTTGAGTAAGTCTTTACTCGAGTGTAACTACTGCTTAATCTAAGAGTAACTTGATTTTGCATTCTACCAACTACTAATCAAAGAATAAGATAACTAATATAATACGCTAATAATATAGTAAATATTTACACGGGTAATTTTGGCGGAGTAAAGGTTATCATAAAACAATTAGTTCCGGTATAAATTCAAATGGCTCTAAAACGAATTTTTAAATCCTTATGTAATATAGGTATGACGCTGGCATCCAGGAGGACCAGGAGGTAAGCAGCGCGGCAGAGCACGCTCTATTGGGGAGAGACTCGTATCCACTCGTATTACTGCAGAGATTATGGGTTAATTTGGACTACAATGAAGTGAATTCGCGGTATCTTCTAATCTACCATTGACGAGAAAAAATGTTACTGTCTAACTTCCTGTAAACTCGACTTGAAAATATTTAAAAATACTTTAAAATGTTGAATAACAAACATCTCACGGAAGAAGTATCCTATAACTTGCTGATGAAAACTGTTTAAAAAATTTTAACAAGAGGAAATTTTTAATAATGCCTTTCATACGAAATGTCTCAAGTTTTCATTTCTTTGGCCTCTGACATTAGCGACCGTTGGTAGGTCATATCTAAAATTAAATTTTAATATCTGAGTATAAGCTTTCATGTTTTGAATACTTTCTCATATTGAGGTGGATTTATGTTACATACACTAACACTCTCTTTTTAATTTTTAATATTAATTTTAGTTTAATTTTTAGTGTTATTTTAGATTATTTAAAAAACTGTTATTTTTTCTGCATGTAGTACAGAGGCGTCCTCTAGTCTACGAATTTATACATTTTTTTTTTCATACAGATTGAGCTAGCCCCAAAGTAAGTTCGAAACTTGTGTTATGGGATACTAACTCAACGATATTGTATTTTATAACAAATACATATATAGATAAACATCCAAGACCCGAGGCCAATCAGAAAAAGTTCGTTTTTCATCATGACCCGACCGGGGATCGAACCCTGGACCTCCTGGGTGGCGGTCTGGCGTAACCATTACGCCACGGAGGTCGTCAACATTAAAATGTTTTGTCCAGAATTACTGAGAATCAATGCAAAGCCGCTAATCGTAAACTGAAAACTGGAAGGTCTTTGTGTGACGTAATCATCGACGTCTACGCATCCGATAAGAAATATTTTTTTGAAATTCCCACAATTCAAAATCGGAATTATTAAATTTAAAAAATACATGCAAACGAAGTTGCGTGAGTCTCGCTGGTAGAATATTTGTATAATGTTCTTAATATCACAATGAATCTTGATACTATATGTATAAGCCTTACAATCGGTAAGATCTCTTTGCCCTTCACATAATCCTGGAACAGATCCCTTGATCTCTCCCTTAATAAGCACAATATCCTTAGAACTCTGAGTTTACGTTCTTTGTAATATTAAAATTCTTATTTTCAAGACGTTCCCATAAGAATTCTAAGGGAACACAAGTTTTGGAATTGAAATTGTTTATCGAATTTTATATTGGAGGCAAAATGTACTTATATTAAATACAAATTTTGAAGGATTTTTGAATGGTAAGGACATATAGAAATATTTGTCTTAAATTACGCGTTAAATTGAAATCCTTACATATAGTTTTTACCATGCTAGACAGATACACACATTACGTACCTATTTGTAAATAATTCTTCCAATTTTTTTTTGATTGAAAACATATTCCATAAAAACATGGAAATTTAAAGAGAATGATATTTACGAAGAAAAAAGAAATTAGGTATGTAAACGGAAGGAAGAAGTAAATAGAATATAAATAAATAATAAATATTCTTGGATAAATCACACAGCGCCATCCATCTAGTCCCAAACTAAGCAACTAAGCTTGTACTATGGGTACTAGATTGCTGATAAATATACTTAAATACTTTTTTTGTAAATAAATACTTATTATACATAGAAAACATCCAGAACAAGACAAACATGTTTATGCACACAAATATTTGCCTTGCGCAGGATTCGAACCAGCGGCCTTCGGGATAAAGTGACCATTGCTGGCCACTCGACCAGCAGGCCTGTCGTCATATTACGAAGAAAGAACATGGAAAGAACCATATTTTTTTACAGTACAAATAAATTTATTCGTAACAATTCTAATTGAATTTGTGACTCCGTTTGTGTGTAAATTGAATGTATTTCGGCGAATTTAATTCCCCCAACGACGATGGGTTAACAAAGGTACATTATTTGTGAATTAAAGTGTGACAATTTTCCGGACATCCATCAATTTGCTGTTGTTGTTTACTATTGGCTTTCACTTCTTTATCGGTTCACAAATTAGGGACTTGTTTCACCATTCACTGATAATAAGGTCGGGTTAGCCTATTTCTTAAGAAAAACAAATCAAAATACTAACAAAAAAATTACTGTTTAAGTCAAGGATAGACGATAAATTGTGAGATTTTTTCGATACTATGGTGTTGAGACTTGAAGTTGAATCAAGCTAAATTATTAAGGGTCTTGTTTCATCGCCTGTCGTCGTGCATCGTTGGTTGTGGTGTGAATCGTATAACTTACTGCTAAAAATATTCTCGTTAATTTTATTTAGTACTTGATTATTTGTGTTATATTGACACATCACGTTTCTTACTCATAAAATCAAAAAATAAAATATTATGTATAAATATTAACAGCGTGAAAGGTTTTGCCTCTATAAGTAGTAAGTCTCTAGTCTGAATGTTGAATTTATGAATTATTATTTCAACACAAATGTCATATTTTCGAGAAAAACGTGAGTTACAACAGTATGGGACGACGTTGCCACGATAATTAACATTTCACCGGACCGTTGTTACTTTAAACTTGGTAATTAATTAATTTTCAGCAGTAAAAATATATTTTACGATTGCACAATTTTTTTTAATAGGACATATCGAGGGGCGCATTTACGATAAAAATTTTGACCTAAATAAATCATGAAAGATTTTACTACCACATGTGTCAACTGTCATATCATAAAGCAGTGGACTAAAGTGTGTTGTACGTAATTTAGATTAGGTAATAATGTTATAAATATGTGTAAGTTTTTAAAGTCAATTTGTAATACTAACAAAATATGGATTTTGGTCTGAAATAAATGAATATTATTATTATTATTTACTCGAATTTTTATTAATCAGTAGTCATTATATCGGCGAAAAAAACGCTTGTAAAGTCAGCCAATGAAAGATGTGAGCAGGGCGGTAAATATGATAATATGATTCAAATTTTCAAAATGTTGTGTGAAGGGATTTACACGAACTTATATTCCTTAATAGTATTCATACTGCACTATGTAGCATTGCATGTATAGCATTGGTCTCGGCCATGTTATGTTTCTACGGTGAGTAAGATCTCCAGAGCTCCACTCCACTCAATCTCCCGAGGGTTGAGAGGGTTGGCAACGCGTGAGTGATACCCCCGGGTGTTGCAAGCGCCTATAGGCTACGGTGATGCTTACCATCAGGCGGGCCCGTACGCTTGTTTGCCAACTTTGAGGCATAAAAAAATGTAATTAATTATAAAGTTATATCAGTGCTTACATTTATTAGTAAAAAAAATCTTTGTTCTTAGTTTTCTACCTTGCTCAACTCTTTCATTGGTTAAGGCCACAAAAGGCCACTCTTGACATAATTAGGTAAAGAACCTAATTTCTCATTAACAAGTTATACCAGCTTAGTAACGTATATGGAGCTTTTATGGAGCTTTTAATCAAAGTAACTTTATACACTTTATACAAGCAGACTTTATAAGCTCACAGGTCAATAACCTACTAATTCTCATGAGAAATTTAGGCAATTACTGTTCACTATTAACCCTTCCTTCCAATATATTTTCTGATTAAATTCTCTGTGAGTTCCAGAACGTTTTTCCCATGTGATCATATTGACCGTCGTTGTTGATTGTCAATTTGTGGTTGTTATTAACTAGCTAGACTTAACGACTATATCTATCAACAACAATTGGAGTTGTTAGGTTAACGTGTTCTGCGAAGCCTAAGAGCGATAGCACATGGAGTATTTTAAACGCGCAGATAACGCGCGTATTCCAGCTTCAAACGAGAATTTGAACGCAATCTAGTAACCTAAGCACACGGGGTGATCGAATAACGCGCATCTACTGCATTGAAAGGCTATGCGTACAGCACGCGCCCCTCCTCCGCCTCTATACATACAAGGTGATTTTTTTAGTCATCAGCAGTATTGAAGGAGGTCAGAGTGCCCATGGTAATGATCAACTTTTACTATAGGTGCACATGTCAAATCGCAAAAAAAAATCAACGGTTTCATTCAAAATGTTCATACCTACTCGATCAAAATGTTTGAATCAGCTGATTTTTTATTCGCGATTTGACATGGGTCCCCATAGTAAAAGTTGGTCATATTCATGGGCTCTTTGACCTTCTTTCAATATTGCTGGTGACTAAAAAATCACCTTGTATGCACGTATTTAGCTACAAACGCAAAAATCGGCATCTACGACGCTGAAGACGCGCGTTATCGAAACGCGCGTCCGTTGTGCGTGTAAAATACACCGTAAGCTATCGCTCTAAATAACGATGCATACATAACTGTCAAGTTACTTACATATTATTGTTTATTTATAAATCATATTTGAATCAATAAAGAAATTGTGTATTCGGTCGTAAAAGGTCATCGGGTCTTTAGGTCGTCTCGATCGTGAACTATTTTGTATATTATTATTTAAACAGGGTCATACAGATCACGGTATAAATTACAAGCCCTTAGAACTTTATATTGGTTCGTTAATTAACCATTAAAAGGCCCCAATTATCGACGCGGAAAAGGTTAACAAATCTTTTTTGTAATATTTAATTTAGCTGTACCGGCCCCAATCCGTTTTCGATGATAGAAGACGGCTGACCTTTTGAAACGTAGTATTTTTTTTGTTCATCAAATACGGACGTATTCGGTTAGCAATTCGATGTGTCAATGTTGAACCTAATGCGGTCGCTGCATTCCATGCACTCATCAATATATTGATGATCTTACTTTGTTACAAAGGGCTGCGTATTCGCTGATTGTTACACAGATTGGTTAACAGTCCAATTAGATGTGTCAATTTAGGTTAAACCGCAAGCGGTCGCTGCATTCGACTCGTCATTCTATCGACGATCTTTGTTACACAGATAGTTCTCAAACGTGGTGTCTAATTTGACATGAAACGGAGTAATGCTGACGGAAATTTTGAGCGCTGAGAGTAAGCGCTCATGCAGACGAGACGGTTTCTCGTCGGAGCTAAGCCCGGCTTCAAACTGGGTCGACGTCCGGTCGTCAGTCTTGTATGGGACACTGTGAAGCCAATGACACGCTAGCGCCGTGCCCGGTTGCGAGGTGAGCCGGCGGTAGTGCCGGCCTCGTGTGATTGGCTTCCTAGTGTCCCATACAAGACTGGCGACCGGACATAGACCCGGTTTAACTCTGGCTTAGCTCCGGCGAGGAACCGTCTCGTCTGCATGAGCACTGACTCTGCATAAACGTAATTTAGGCTACAGTATTCTGAGAACTAAATCCAGATCAATTCGTTGTCTAATTTAGCAGTCACTTTATTTAATTGTGGACTCCATATATAGGACATTATCTTAGGTTATATACAAGAAAAAATAGAATAAAGGTCACAGCACACATATGAACTCGGAAAGGGATCGTAACCGTATCACCTCGAGCAGTTCAGAATTGTTTGTATGAAACTCCCTACTGCAAGTACTGCAACGCACACTAATCAGAATCGTAAAGTAATCGCCTCGCCTCGGGAAACCTCAAGAACGAAGGCGATACGGCTACGATGCGTTTCCGAGTTGATATGTGTGCTTTGTCCTTTAGTGATTGTGCTGATTTTAGTGGGTATCCCCAATTTTAGTCGTAATGTCAGGTGTCGTTGAGAGGGGAGAGCCCGGCAGACCCCCTGCTGCTTCCCCAAGCGGCGGGACATTTTCATGACTTATAACAAAAAAATAATGATAAGCATAGCCTCCTGCATAAGAACTCACCAAGCGCTCACAAAATTATTTATTACTAGCTGCTGCCCGCGGTGTTAGAAACGCCCAATTTTAAGCACAGCATCGCCATCTATATCAGATTTTTGACCAAATCCTACGGGAATAGCGTACTTTTCGAGATAAAAAGTACCCTATGCGTTAATCCAAGGTATCAGCTACCTACATACCAAATATCATACAAATTGGCCCAGCTATTTGACCGTGAAGAAGTAAGTTACAAACATACACACAAACTTTATTATATTAGTAGGATTATTTTATCATATTATATTCTAATGACCTACGTGACCTGCGTTCGTTACAGTAAAAATTTTAGGTAAAATAACAATAACAAGATCTATTGTGTATTCATCGAATTGAATTATACCTTTTTCTTGATAAATATCATACAATATAAGTAATATAACCTTCCCTTTCATACAAGCTTTCTGATTATTGCTATTGTAATGAAAAGTTAATACGAACACAATAAAGAGTCAATTGCTCAAAGGACATTTTATAAGCTTTTTATCGATAAAGAATATTATAAAGTCATTCGATCCTTTTATTCGATTTTTTATGGTAAAGTAAAATAAAAAAAATTGTATTTAGTTTTCGATACATTGAGTTGAGTAATGGAGTTAGAACTGTCATTAGTATTATCTAATCCACTCCAGTATACACTCGAGAGAAATGAATGCGGGTCACCTAAAAAAACCTATAAATCTGGGAAACTAAGAATGCTAGTTTAATAAAGCAAACAATGTTTAATCTATATTTATAAAATGCTTTGTACTGACTGACTGACTGACTGAGAATCAACGCACAGCCTAAACCGCTCATCGTAAAAATCTGAAACTTGGAGGGTGGATTGTTTGTATAACGTAGGCGTCCGATAAGAAAGGATTTTTCGAAATTCTAACTTTAAGGGGGTAAAAAAGGGGTGCAAAGTTACTATGGGACAACTTGATTCCTTGGTCCAATCTACTTCAAATTTGGCATAAAAATTGTTTAAGAGAATTGATGGAAGACGTGATTCTTATTTTATTGAAATTCTTGAAAAATATGTATTTTGTGGGTAATTTTGTTCCAGTTGATATCAATACTCATATTAGTGCTTTTGATTCAATTACATTTCATTTTGACACATCCGTGAAGTGAAGTGTGTCATCTGTCATGTAATATTTTTATAAATTGTGAATATTCAAACAAAATTATTTCATAATGTCGTCGTACTATTTATTCTGTTTGTGATCTCGGAAAAACGCTAAAATACTAACTATGTATAAAGCGGACTGAATCATATTCATCGATAATAAACAGTAAGTAATTATATATTAAATTTATAATATTTGACAGGGTTCAAGTTAAATTGGTCAATGGTTAAATGGCATATTAATATTGTCTCTTTCACACTTATAAGAAATCTCATTACGTCGACTCGCTCTAATATTACGGATGGTTGTAGGCATTGAAATACCGATATACTTAGGTAATACATTTTTTTTACGGAAGTGGTTGGAAAACAAGCTCAGGAATATGGATCATTTGATATTAGGTGATTACCGTCGACTATGAAGCACATAGATTCTAGGGTCCCTGACCCGTTGCCGACCTATAACTGGAAAAAACAGGATATAGCGAGAAATAGTATACGGACGGAGTTAGATTTTTTTTTATACCACAAAGGTGGTAAAAAAATTCGGATATTTCATTCAGCGAACGAAACGCATTGCTGCTTCACTTCAATATTCTATAAAAGTCACCGGTCGGGCTAGCCTATTTCATAAACGCCCACTCCAAAGATTGTATTGAGAAGTATCTATATTAATAGAAAAATAATCATCTATCTATACCTAGATAAGGTATACATATGAAAATGTTTTGTCTTGACCGTAGAGACCTGAAAATTGGGTGTGTTCTGAAAAGTGTGGTGTATGATGTAGGCAACCGAAAAGAAAGGATTTTTTTGAAATTCCCACGGGAAAGCGGGATAAACGCTAACGAAGTTGCGCGGGTTTCTCTAGTAGACAATATAATACACCTTATATGAAAGTAATAAAATTTATAAGTCACTACATTTTATTTATTAAAAATTACATAAAGGAAAAAATACTGCTGATAAGGCCTTAAAACAAAATTAGGAAACATGACATTTTTGTACAAGAATATGATTTTCTTGAATTGAAGTTATTGTCTATTAAACACTGTTTATTTTATTAAGCTAGCATTCTTAGTTTCCGAGATTTATAGGTTTCTTTAGGTGACCCGCATTCATTACTCTCGAGTGTGCTTGGCACAAGATTTACAATGAAATTCAAAGCCAACACGGCTGATTCGCGCAGACGTAAAAAATCATGGATTATTCGAAACTCATACTCATACTGTGCATAACGACATTCGATTTTCAATTGTTTTATAAACTGTGAGCTCAAATTTTGGCGCGTACTATAATGTAGTTCGTCATGAATACCTTAACACAATGTTGTGTGCATTGTCATAATAAAATGATTTGTGACCGATTTATGTTTATTTTATATCGATTTATATTTATCAGACGATTATTCCGAGCTTTTTTTGCCACGTATAGTGGAACGGAATAATAGGTAATCTTTTTTTAGAGTGCGACACACAGCGACGCCATCGAGCTCTAACAATATGAATAAGTTAACGTACTTTTACAACTAAAATACCATTTCTTTTTTTAACCTTTAAAGACTGAAATAAATTCTTTGATATAATATGTAAATGACTAACCAATTTGTCGTCTTGCCCGTAGTCTGGCGTGTCCATTATTGATTGCGCCTCGTCGAGCTCTGTATGCCTCTTTTCTTCGGATCCAATGGCCTCCGTTACCTATAACAAGTAGAATGGAACTTGAGTGGGTTATTCGATGAAATAAACATGGATTATTTAAAGAAGGAACACGTCGATGCAAGAAAACTTATATGCTGTAAATAGTAGAAGACGGAAGCGCGATGATTGTGCACTTTGGTATAGAAGCATGAAATTTCTACCATGGATAGAGTGTCCCACGGTGATCGTTTTAAGATGTGGAGGGAAGTCAGATTCTTCCTCTGTGAGTGGGGGGAGGGGGGCAAAGGGGGTGAATTCCACGTCTTGATGATTATTTTTTTACTGATCCGTTAATGTTACTAGGGCTTGTATGGTGTCGTTTTCATATAAACCGAATACAAGGAATTCATTTTTAACAATAAAAATGTATGGTCCCATACAAAAAAATTAAAAATACTGATAATAAATATAAATCTTAATTATTATGATATTAAAAAAATACTGTGTTATAGCTTATTTAATGTAGTTTACAAATATATATAATTGTAGTATACTTGTCATACAAAAACTATTTTAAAAAAAAGAAGAACGTGCAAATTCCAGAATATGCGCGCGGTGATTCGGTGAGATGTAGGTACGCGTAGCGACAAATTTTCATAATGTACTATGGTCATTTGTTATAAATATTTATAGCAATGCTACTAGCCATTATGCGACGTAGTTTTAATGTAATCAAATGTAAGAAATGCGTTTTTATTGCTTCCACGGAAAAAAACATTTAATAATTTTGACATAGAGAAGGTTACTAATAAAACGTCAGAAATAAAAGTAAAATGATGTTTAACCAGCAGTCACCAGTACAAAAGCAAAGTGCTGTACATTTGAGTGCAGCTTTGTTACATTTGCATCTTCTAGTACACCCTTTTTTAACGCTGCACTGCACGTAATTAACATAGTGATAGTGGGGATAGTGTTGTCCAGACTGGCTGCCATTCGTTCGTATTTTTAATCCAACCCCAGTTAGATGGTTCAGGAAGCCCATTTCATAATAATTGCTCTACCACTCCAAGAAATTGTGTAGAATCTATCTATTTTTAAATGGGTACTAATGGTCTAATGGGTAGGTACCTTTCATAGCGTCTATTGATCTAGGACATTCCTTAAAAACTTCTATTACCTTTAGCTTCTATAAAGAGCCTAAAGTATTGTATGCCAGCATTAATGGGTGTAGGTAATTCATAACCAATAAAAGCTCCTAATGGATTTTGTAATGAAAATCGAATCATCATTTACCGAACGACACCGACCATTTATTTTACTGTTCATATCAAACTATCAAAAAGTTTTATAGTCTTTATTTAATGATTCATAAAGTTTATTTCAAAGATATGTTTTCAAATTATATCTTTAAAGCGTAGGCCACATTATGAGTCGAAAGCTAAGTCAAACTACTCTACTACGATTCGGGGTTAGAACTTAATTTTCTCCACCTGCGCTTCACGATTTAAATCGTTGGGTTGGTAATGAGTTTTAAAACAGTTGACACAAGCCTGGTGTACTGATACAAGCTATGCTTAATTCAGTCACTTTATCACTTCAACTAAATGTTTAATGTTACAATCGTTATTAATGCTGATTTTAAAAATTAGCCTATGTTGGGCTTACCCCTGACAATATGTATACAAATTTTCATAATGATCGGCTGCTAGATCAAGCCGTGAAGGAATAACAAACAAACTCATTTATAATATTAGTATGATTTAGACCCCACAGCTGGACAAAAGCCTCCCCTTTTCGTCTCCAAGCGTGCTAACTTCAATTTATTATAGGATTCTAATTTTGTTTGTAAATACTTTAATTTATAGAACTTATGGCAATCGTATATTGATTCGGGCCTATTTTTGTTTGACGATCTCCATGGCTAGGTTTATGTCTAGTCGTAACATTTAACGTTCCATCGGGTTCGATGTCCGATACAAATGCTACGTATTCTCAATATATCTTTTGTTTTGTGGCTCATATAGCCTTTAAACATATCGTGGCGTGGCTATAAAATATTAAAAATAACTTCTTTACTGAGTTTCGATTTATTTTAAACTAGCTTTTCCCCTCGGCTACGCTCGCGGTTATTTTTATGACATAGATCAAAACACCCCATAACGCGACTTGCGGTATCTGTTGGCCGATAGCCGATCCCATACAGCGCCCTCTGATATACTAATGATATACCTTCACGGGATAAAAAGTAACAAACAAACTCACTTTCCCATTTATAATATTAGTATGATGAAATGAAATAATTTATTTAGATAATAGGCCTTCACAAGCACTTTCTTTAGTCATCGCGTATAGATAAATAAATATAAAAAAAAAAAATAGGTAACCAAATCTATAAACTACAACACGGATACAAAAAAAATACGACTTAAATGACGTAGCGAATGGTCTTATTTATTCTGCAGACTAATGCAAACTGTTAAATAAAATAAGCCAGCCTCAGATAAGCCATTTTGTTTGGCATACATTACAGTGGATAATATTTTTGACAAAGTATTTGCTTTATTCGATAAATTATCAAACACAAATACGCCCGCTGAAGGACAACATATTCTTGCATAAAACTCGTAATAGGTAAGTGTGAAAGTCGTTTCGCACAACCTACGAAATTCAACTCAATATGCATTTTTCTACTATAAACTTGTATTTGTCACAATACAAAGAGAAACGCTACTGTTTATAATTTATATGAATGATTATTCAGTAGATAATTGTGTTTATAGTCGCGAATCGCATTCTTATGAATAAAAGATTGAACTGCAATTTGTTAAAAACCTAAGAAAAATTTAATTTTACAGGTCGTGCGAAAGGGTGGTTCGTTTCGCACGACCTGTAAAATTAAATTTTTAAAATAATATTTTAAAGATTATATTTAAAAATAATACCCGTATAGGTTATGGAGATCGCAAACTGGCCTTGTACGAAAGTTTGAACACAAAGCTTAAAACTATTTTAACACGTCGGTCGTGTAGCTGGGTTCCCATCGGCAATGCCGGAACCGACTAAATAAATCCCCCCCGGTGAGAGTTCCGGGTTCAGGCAGACGCCATTTGACGAGTATTTTACGAGGTAACAGCTTTCAAGTGTTAGGTTTTGGTACCGGTGTGAAGTTAGCGGCCAAAGTTAGCAGCCGCCAATAACCCGACCAAATTGAGAAGTCATTTTTTTCTTTTAAACAAATTGACTCAGAAAACCGCTAAAACAGCTACGGACGCCTAGGTTCACAAACAAAACATGTCTAACATAATAACAAATCGACTACAAACATTAATTTAGTTCGGCCGCGGTACTCAGGAGTCAAATCACTTTTGGGCACAAAAGCTAAGATCTCGTAATGAGACTGAGCCAGCAAGGAGGTTTGGAAATATTGCTTGTATTGCTAGATACACCTGCTACATAGCTGCAGTGAGCAAAAGGTACCACCCGTTGTATAACGGGGTGAAACGGGGTGAACAAGTCATGTTCAAGGCGATTTTCAGAAAACTAGCTTTTTTCACACATTTTCAACCAGAAAGACGGCAAGCAAGGGGTTTTGGACTTCAGAATTATTTAACCAGTCCTTTATGCAATATCAAGACACAAGTTGTCAGTTGGCACTCAATCTATTAGACTATGCAAATCTAGTCCAAATAAAAAAAAACAGGATTTGGCTGCTGACTTCTCACCGGTGCAGAACGGCAAGCAAGGAGGTTTCGAACCATGGTTTGTATTGCTAAATAGACCTGCTACATGGCCGCAGTGAGCAAGTAGTGGCACCCGATCTTTTAGACTATGCAAATCAAGTCCAAACAAAAAATTCAAAATTCTCTTCTAAATATTCATTCTTGCTTGAAACACGCCATGTAGAACGGCAAGCAAGGAGGTTTCCAACCATGGCTTGTATTGCTGAATACACCTGCTACATGGCCGCAGTGAGCAAGTAATGGCACCCGATCTTTTAGACTATGCAAATCTAGTCCAAGTAAAAAAAAACAAGATTTGGCTGCTGACTTCCCACCGGTGCAGAACGGCAAGCAAGGAGGTTTCGAACCATGGCTTGTATTGCTGAATACACCTGCTACATGGCCGCAGTGAGCAAGTAGTGGCACCCGATCTTTAAGACTATGCAAATCGAGTCCAAATAAAAGACTCTAGATTTTCCTCAATATATTCATTCTTGCTTGAAAAGCGCCATGTAGAACGGCAAGCAAGGAGGTTTCGAACCATGGCTTGTATTGCTGAATACACCTGCTACATGGCCGCAGTGAGCAAGTAATGGCACCCGATCTTTTAGACTATGCAAATCGAATCCAAATGAAAAATTCAAGATTTTTTTTAAAATATTCATTCTTGCTTGAAAAATGCCGTGTAGAACGGCAAGCAAGGAGGTTTCGAACCATGGCTTGCATTGCTGAATACACCTGCTACATGGCCGCAGTGAGCAAGTAGTGGCACCCGATCTTTTAGACTATGCAAATCGAATCCAAATGAAAAATTCAAGATTTTTTTCAAAATATTCATTCTTACTTGAAAAATGCCGTGTAGAACGGCAAGCAAGGAGGTTTCGAACCATGGCTTGCATTGCTGAATACACCTGCTACATGGCCGCAGTGAGCAAGTAATGGCACCCGATCTTTTAGACTATGCAAATCTAGTCCAAGTAAAAAAAAACAAGATTTGGCTGCTGACTTCCCACCGGTGCAGAACGGCAAGCAAGGAGGTTTCGAACCATGGTTTGTATTGCTGAATAGAGCTGCTACATGGCCGCAGTGAGCAAGTAGTGGCACCCGATCTTTTAGACTATGCAAATCGAATCCAAATAAAAAATTCAAGATTTTCTTCAAATCATTCGTTCTTGCTTGAAAAATGCCATGTAGAACGGCAAGCAAGGAGGTTTCGAACCATGGCTTGTATTGCTGAATACACCTGCTACATGGCCGCAGTGAGCAAGTAATGGCACCCGATCTTTTAGACTATGCAAATCGAATCCAAATGAAAAATTCAAGATTTTTTTCAAAATATTCATTCTTACTTGAAAAATGCCGTGTAGAACGGCAAGCAAGGAGGTTTCGAACCATGGCTTGCATTGCTGAATACACCTGCTACATGGCCGCAGTGAGCAAGTAGTGGCACCCGATCTTTTAGACTATGCAAATCGAGTCCAAATAAAAGACTCAAGATTTTCCTCAATATATTCATTCTTGCTTGAAAAGCGCCATGTAGAACGGCAAGCAAGGAGGTTTCGAACCATGGCCTGTATTACTGAATACACCTGCTACATCGCCGCAGTGAGCAAGTAATGGCACCCGATCTTTTAGACTATGCAAATCTAGTCCAAGTAAAAAAAAACAAGATTTGGCTGCTGACTTCCTACCGGTGCAGAACGGCAAGCAAGGAGGTTTCGAACCATGGTTTGTATTGCTGAATAGAGCTGCTACATGGCCGCAGTGAGAAAGTAGTGGCACCCGAACTTTTAGACTATGCAAATCGAGTCCAAATAAAAAATTCAAGATTTTCTTCAAAATATTCGTTCTTGCTTGAAAAATGCCATGTAGAACGGCAAGCAAGGAGGTTTCGAACCATGGCTTGTATTGCTGAATACACTTGCTACATGGCCGCAGTGAGCAAGTAATGGCACCCGATCTTTTAGACTATGCAAATCGAGTCCAAATAAAAAATTCAAGATTTTCTTCAAAATAATCGTTCTTGCTTGAAAAATGCCATGTAGAACGGCAAGCAAGGAGGTTTCGAACCATGGCTTGTATTGCTGAATACACCTGCTACATGGCCGCAGTGAGCAAGTAATGGCACCCGATCTTTTAGACTATGCAAATCTAGTCCAAGTAAAAAAAAACAAGATTTGGCTGCTGACTTCCCACCGGTGCAGAACGGCAAGCAAGGAGGTTTCGAACCATGGTTTGTATTGCTGAATAGAGCTGCTACATGGCCGCAGTGAGCAAGTAATGGCACCCGATCTTTTAGACTATGCAAATCGAGTCCAAATAAAAAATTCAAGATTTTCTTCAAAATATTCGTTCTTGCTTGAAAAATGCCATGTAGAACGGCAAGCAAGGAGGTTTCGAACCATGGGTTGTATTGCTGAATACATCTGCTACATGGCCGCAGTGAGCAAGTAGTGGCACCCGATCTTTTAGACTATGCAAATCGAATCCAAATGAAAAATTCAAGATTTTTTTCAAAATATTCATTCTTGCTTGAAAAATGCCGTGTAGAACGGCAAGCAAGGAGGTTTCGAACCATGGCTTGCATTGCTGAATACACCTGCTACATGGCCGCAGTGAGCAAGTAATGGCACCCGATCTTTTAGACTATGCAAATCTAGTCCAAGTAAAAAAAAACAAGATTTGGCTGCTGACTTCCCACCGGTGCAGAACGGCAAGCAAGGAGGTTTCGAACCATGGTTTGTATTGCTGAATAGAGCTGCTACATGGCCGCAGTGAGCAAGTAGTGGCACCCGATCTTTTAGACTATGCAAATCGAATCCAAATAAAAAATTCAAGATTTTCTTCAAATCATTCATTCTTGCTTGAAAAGCGCCATGTAGAACGGCAAGCAAGGAGGTTTCGAACCATGGCTTGTATTGCTGAATACACCTGCTACATGGCCGCAGTGAGCAAGTAATGGCACCCGATCTTTTAGACTATGCAAATCGAATCCAAATAAAAAATTCAAGATTTTTTTCAAAATATTCGTTCTTGCTTGAAAAATGCCATGTAGAACGGCAAGCAAGGAGGTTTCGAACCATGGCTTGTATTGCTGAATACACCTGCTACATGGCCGCAGTGAGCAAGTAATGGCACCCGATCTTTTAGACTATGCAAATCTAGTCCAAGTAAAAAAAAACAAGATTTGGCTGCTGACTTCCCACCGGTGCAGAACGGCAAGCAAGGAGGTTTCTAACCATGGTTTGTATTGCTGAATAGAACTGCTACATGGCCGCAGTGAGCAAGTAGTGGCACCCGATCTTTTAGACTATGCAAATCGAGTCCAAATAAAAAATTAAAGATTTTCTTCAAATTATTCGTTCTTGCTTAAAAAATGCCATGTAGAACGGCAAGCAAGGAGGTTTCGAACCATGGCTTGTATTGCTGAATACACCTGCTACATGGCCGCAGTGAGCAAGTAATGGCACCCGATCTTTTAGACTATGCAAGTCGAGTCCAAATAAAAGACTCTAGATTTTCCTCAATATATTAATTCTTGCTTAAAAAGCG
The DNA here is from genome assembly GCA_905163395.2 of Endotricha flammealis. Taxonomy (NCBI): domain Eukaryota; kingdom Metazoa; phylum Arthropoda; class Insecta; order Lepidoptera; family Pyralidae; genus Endotricha; species Endotricha flammealis. Next base: position 3,679,672 of record LR990864.1, on the reverse strand, counting down.
CCATGTAGAACGGCAAGCAAGGAGGTTTCGAACCATGGATTGTATTGCTGAATACACCTGCTACATGGCCGCAGTGAGCAAGTAATGGCACCCGATCTTTTAGACTATGCAAATCGAGTCCAAATAAAAAATTCAAGATTTTCTTCAAAATATTCGTTCTTGCTTGAAAAATGCCATGTAGAACGGCAAGCAAGGAGGTTTCGAACCATGGCTTGTACTGCTGAATACACCTGCTACATGGCCGCAGTGAGCAAGTAGTGGCACCCGATCTTTTAGACTATGCAAATCGAGTCCAAATAAAAAATTCAAGATTTTCTTTAATTCATTCATTCTTGCTTGAAAAATGCCGTGTAGAACGGCAAGCAAGGAGGTTTCGAACCATGGCTTGCATTGCTGAATACACCTGCTACATGGCCGCAGTGAGCAAGTAGTGGCACCCGATCTTTTAGACTATGCAAATCGAATCCAAATAAAAAATTCAAGATTTTCTTCAAAATATTCATTCTTGCTTGAAAAATGCCATGTAGAACGGCAAACAAAGCGGTTTCGAACCATGGCTTGTATGGCTGAATACACCTGCTACATCGCCGTAGTGAGCAAGTAATGGCAACCGATCTTTTAGACTATGCAAATCTAGTCCAAGTAAAAAAAAACAAGATTTGGCTGCTGACTTCCCACCGGTGCAGAACGGCAAGCAAGGAGGTTTCGAACTATGGTTTGTATTGCTGAATAGAACTGCTACATGGCCGCAGTGAGCAAGTAGTGGCACCCGAACTTTTAGACTATGCAAATCGAGTCCAAATAAAAAATTCAAGATTTTCTTCGAAATATTCGTTCTTGCTTGAAAAATGCCATGTAGAACGGCAAGCAAGGAGGTTTCGAACCATGGCTTGTATTGCTGAATACACCTGCTACATGGCCGCAATGAGCAAGTAGTGGCACCCGATCTTTTAGACTATGCAAATCGAGTCCAAATAAAAAATTCAAGATTTTCTTCAAAGTATTCGTTCTTGCTTGAAAAATGCCATGTAGAACGGCAAGCAAGGAGGTTTCGAACCATGGCTTGTATTGCTGAATACACCTGCTACATGGCCGCAGTGAGCAAGTAGTGGCACCCGATCTTTTAGACTATGCAAATCGAATCCAAATAAAAAATTCAAGATTTTCTTCAAAATATTCATTCTTGCTTGAAAAATGCCATGTAGAACGGCAAGCAAGGCGGTTTCGAACGATGGCTTGTATGGCTGAATACACCTGCTACATCGCCGTAGTGAGCAAGTAATGGCACCCGATCTTTTAGACTATGCAAATCTAGTCCAAGTAAAAAAAAACAAGATTTGGCTGCTGACTTCCCACCGGTGCAGAACGGCAAGCAAGGAGGTTTCGAACCATGGTTTGTATTGCTGAATAGAACTGCTACATGGCCGCAATGAGCAAGTAGTGGCACCCGATCATTTAGACTATGCAAATCGAGTCCAAATAAAAAATTCAAGATTTTCTTCAAAATATTCGTTCTTGCTTGAAAAATGCCATGTAGAACGGCAAGCAAGGAGGTTTCGAACCATGGCTTGTATTGCTGAATACACCTGCTACATGGCCGCAGTGAGCAAGTAGTGGCACCCGATCTTTTAGACTATGCAAATCTAGTCCAAGTAAAAAAAAACAAGATTTGGCTGCTGACTTCCCACCGGTGCAGAACGGCAAGCAAGGAGGTTTCGAACCATGGTTTGTATTGCTGAATAGAACTGCTACATGGCCGCAATGAGCAAGTAGTGGCACCCGATCATTTAGACTATGCAAATCGAGTCCAAATAAAAAATTCAAGATTTTCTTCAAAATATTCGTTCTTGCTTGAAAAATGCCATGTAGAACGGCAAGCAAGGAGGTTTCGAACCATGGCTTGTATTGCTGAATACACCTGCTACATGGCCGCAGTGAGCAAGTAGTGGCACCCGATCTTTTAGACTATGCAAATCGAGTCCAAATAAAAAAAAAACAAGATTTGGCTGCTGACTTCCTACCGGTGCAGAACGGCAAGCAAGGAGGTTTCGATCCATGGTTTGTATTGCTGAATAGAGCTGCTACATGGCCGCAGTAAGAAAGTAGTGGCACCCGAACTTTTAGACTATGCAAATCGAGTCCAAATAAAAAATTCAAGATTTTCTTCGAAATATTCGTTCTTGCTTGAAAAATGCCATGTAGAACGGCAAGCAAGGAGGTTTCGAACCATGGCTTGTATTGCTGAATACACCTGCTACATGGCCGCAGTGAGCAAGTAATGGCACCCGATCTTTTAGACTATGCAAATCGAGTCCAAATAAAAGACTCTAGATTTTCCTCAATATATTAATTCTTGCTTAAAAAGCGCCATGTAGAACGGCAAGCAAGGAGGTTTCGAACCATGGATTGTATTGCTGAATACACCTGCTACATGGCCGCAGTGAGCAAGTAATGGCACCCGATCTTTTAGACTATGCAAATCGAGTCCAAATAAAAAATTCAAGATTTTCTTCAAAATATTCGTTCTTGCTTGAAAAATGCCATGTAGAACGGCAAGCAAGGAGGTTTCGAACCATGGCTTGTATTGCTGAATACACCTGCTACATGGCCGCAGTGAGCAAGTAATGGCACCCGATCTTTTAGACTATGCAAGTCGAGTCCAAATAAAAGACTCTAGATTTTCCTCAATATATTAATTCATGCTTAAAAAGCGCCATGTAGAACGGCAAGCAAGGAGGTTTTGAACCATGGTTTGTATTGCTGAATAGAGCTGCTACATGGCCGCAGTGAGAAAGTAGTGGCACCCGAACTTTTAGACTATGCAAATCGAGTCCAAATAAAAGACTCAAGATTTTCCTCAATATATTCATTCTTGCTTGAAAAGCGCCATGTAGAACGGCAAGCAAGGAGGTTTCGAGCCATGGCCTGTATTACTGAATACACCTGCTACATCGCCGCAGTGAGCAAGTAATGGCACCCGATCTTTTAGACTATGCAAATCTAGTCCAAGTAAAAAAAAACAAGATTTGGCTGCTGACTTCCTACCGGTGCAGAACGGCAAGCAAGGAGGTTTCGAACCATGGTTTGTATTGCTGAATAGAGCTGCTACATGGCCGCAGTGAGAAAGTAGTGGCACCCGAACTTTTAGACTATGCACATCGAGTCCAAATAAAAAATTCAAGATTTTCTTCAAAATATTCGTTCTTGCTTGAAAAATGCCATGTAGAACGGCAAGCAAGGAGGTTTCGAACCATGGTTTGTATTGCTGAATACACCTGCTACATGGCCGCAATGAGCAAGTAGTGGCACCCGATCTTTAAGACTATGCAAATCGAGTCCAAATAAAAGACTCTAGATTTTCCTCAATATATTAATTCACTCAATATATTAACTCACTGCGGCCATGTAGCAGCTCTATTCAGCAATACAAACCATGGTTCGAAACCTCCTTGCTTGCCGTTCTGCACCGGTGGGAAGTCAGCAGCCAAATCTTGTTTTTTTTTACTTGGACTAGATTTGCATAGTCTAAAAGATCGGGTGCCATTACTTGCTCACTGCGGCCATGTAGCAGGTGTATTCAGCAATACAAGCCATGGTTCGAAACCTCCTTGCTTGCCGTTCTACATGGCGCTTTTTAAGCAAGAATTAATATATTGAGGAAAATCTAGAGTCTTTTAATTGGACTCGATTTGCATAGTCTTAAAGATCGGGTGCCACTACTTGCTCACTGTGGCCATGTAGCAGGTGTATTCAGCAATACAAGCCATGGTTCGAAACCTCCTTGCTTGCCGTTCTACATGGCGCTTTTCAAGCAAGAATGAATATATTGAGGAAAATCTAGAGTCTTTTATTTGGACTCGATTTGCATAGTCTTAAAGATCGGGTGCCACTACTTGCTCACTGTGGCCATGTAGCAGGTGTATTTAGCAATACAAACCATGGTTTGAAACCTCCTTGCTTGCCGTTCTACATGGCATTTTTCAAGCAAGAACGAATATTTTGAAGAAAATCTTGAATTTTTTATTTGGACTCGATTTGCATAGTCTTAAAGATCGGGTGCCACTACTTGCTCACTGTGGCCATGTAGCAGGTGTATTTAGCAATACAAACCATGGTTTGAAACCTCCTTGCTTGCCGTTCTACATGGCATTTTTCAAGCAAGAACGAATATTTTGAAGAAAATCTTGAATTTTTTATTTGGACTCGATTTGCATAGTCTAAAAGTTCGGGTGCCACTACTTGCTCACTGCGGCCATGTAGCAGGTGTATTCAGCAATACAAGCCATTGGTCGAAACCTCCTTGCTTGCCGTTCTGCACCGGTGGGAAGTCAGCAGCCAAATCTTGTTTTTTTTTACTTAGACTCGATTTGCATAGTCTAAAAGATCGGGTGCCACTACTTGCTCACTGCGGCCATGTAGCAGGTGTATTCAGCAATACAAGCCATGGTTCGAAACCTCCTTGCTTGCCGTTCTACATGGCATTTTTCAAGCAAGAACGAATATTTTGAAGAAAATCTTGAATTTTTTATTTGGACTCGATTTGCATAGTCTAAAAGTTCAGGTGCCACTACTTTCTCACTGCGGCCATGTAGCAGCTCTATTCAGCAATACAAACCATGGTTCGAAACCTCCTTGCTTGCCGTTCTGCACCGGTAGGAAGTCAGCAGCCAAATCTTGTTTTTTTTTACTTGGACTAGATTTGCATAGTCTAAAAGATCGGGTGCCATTACTTGCTCACTGCAGCCATGTAGCAGGTGTATTCAGCAATACAAGCCATGGGTCGAAACCTCCTTGCTTGCCGTTCTGCACCGGTGGGAAGTCAGCAGCCAAATCTTGTTTTTTTTTACTTAGACTAGATTTGCATAGTCTAAAAGATTGGGTGCCATTACTTGCTCACTGCGGCGATGTAGCAGGTGTATTCAGTAATACAAGCCATGGTTCGAAACCTCCTTGCTTACCGTTCTACACGGCATTTTTCAAGCAAGAATGAATATTTTGAAGAAAATCTTGAATTTTTTATTTGGACTCGATTTGCATAGTCTAAAAGATCGGGTGCCACTACTTGCTCACTGCGGCCATGTAGCAGGTGTATTCAGCAATACAAGCCATGGTTCGAAACCTCCTTGCTTGCCGTTCTACATGGCATTTTTCAAGCAAGAACGAATATTTTGAAGAAAATCTTGAATTTTTTATTTGGACTCGATTTGCATAGTCTAAAAGTTCAGGTGCCACTACTTTCTCACTGCGGCCATGTAGCAGCTCTATTCAGCAATACAAACCATGGTTCGAAACCTCCTTGCTTGCCGTTCTGCACCGGTAGGAAGTCAGCAGCCAAATCTTGTTTTTTTTTACTTGGACTAGATTTGCATAGTCTAAAAGATCGGGTGCCATTACTTGCTCACTGCGGCGATGTAGCAGGTGTATTCAGTAATACAGGCCATGGTTCGAAACCTCCTTGCTTGCCGTTCTACATGGCGCTTTTCAAGCAAGAATGAATATATTGAGGAAAATCTTGAGTCTTTTATTTGGACTCGATTTGCATAGTCTAAAAGATCGGGTGCCACTACTTGCTCACTGCAGCCATGTAGCAGGTGTATTCAGCAATACAAGCCATGGGTCGAAACCTCCTTGCTTGCCGTTCTGCACCGGTGGGAAGTCAGCAGCCAAATCTTGTTTTTTTTTACTTAGACTAGATTTGCATAGTCTAAAAGATTGGGTGCCATTACTTGCTCACTGCTGCGATGTAGCAAGTGTATTCAGTAATACAAGCCATGGTTCGAAACCTCCTTGCTTGCCGTTCTACATGGCGGTTTTCAAGCAAGATTGAATATATTGAGGAAAATCTAGAGTCTTTTATTTGGACTCGATTTGCATAGTCTTAAAGATCGGGTGCCACTACTTGCTCACTGCGGCCATGTAGCAGGTGTATTCAGCAATACAAGCCATGGGTCGAAACCTCCTTGCTTGCCGTTCTGCACCGGTGGGAAGTCAGCAGCCAAATCTTGTTTTTTTTTACTTAGACTAGATTTGCATAGTCTAAAAGATTGGGTGCCATTACTTGCTCACTGCGGCGATGTAGCAGGTGTATTCAGTAATACAAGCCATGGTTCGAAACCTCTTTGCTTGCCGTTCTACATGGCGCTTTTCAAGCAAGATTGAATATATTGAGGAAAATCTAGAGTCTTTTATTTGGACTCGATTTGCATAGTCTAAAAGATCGGGTGCCACTACTTGCTCACTGCGGCCATGTAGCAGGTGTATTCAGCAATACAAGCTATGGGTCGAAACCTCCTTGCTTGCCGTTCTGCACCGGTGGGAAGTCAGCAGCCAAATCTTGTTTTTTTTTACTTGGACTAGATTTGCATAGTCTAAAAGATCGGGTGCCATTACTTGCTCACTGCGGCGATGTAGCAGGTGTATTCAGTAATACAGGCCATGGTTCGAAACCTCCTTGCTTGCCGTTCTACATGGCGCTTTTCAAGCAAGAATGAATATATTGAGGAAAATCTTGAGTCATTTATTTGGACTCGATTTGCATAGTCTAAAAGATCGGGTGCCACTACTTGCTCACTGCGGCCATGTAGCAGGTGTATTCAGCAATACAAGCCATGGTTCGAAACCTCCTTGCTTGCCGTTCTACATGGCGCTTTTCAAGCAAGATTGAATATATTGAGGAAAATCTAGAGTCTTTTATTTGGACTCGATTTGCATAGTCTTTAAGATCGGGTGCCACTACTTGCTCACTGCGGCCATGTAGCAGGTGTATTCAGCAATACAAGCCATGGTTCGAAACCTCCTTGCTTGCCGTTCTACATGGCATTTTCAAGCAAGAACGAATATTTTGAAGAAAATCTTGAATTTTTGATTTGGACTCGATTTGCATAGTCTAAAAGTTCAGGTGCCACTACTTTCCCACTGCGGCCATGTAGCAGCTCTATTCAGCAATACAAACCATGGTTCAAAACCTCCTTGCTTGCCGTTCTGCACCGGTAGGAAGTCAGCAGCCAAATCTTGTTTTTTTTTACTTGGACTAGATTTGCATAGTCTAAAAGATTGGGTCCTTTGATAGGGACTGGTTCGTGTCAGCTCTGGACAGGGACGTGTGGAGGGAGAAAGGGGAGGCTTTTGCCCAGCAGTGGGACATACATGGCTATTAAAAAAAAAAAAAAAAAAAAAAGATTGGGTGCCATTACTTGCTCACTGCGGCGATGTAGCAGGTGTATTCAGTAATACAAGCCATGGTTCGAAACCTCTTTGCTTGCCGTTCTACATGGCGCTTTTCAAGCAAGATTGAATATATTGAGGAAAATCTAGAGTCTTTTATTTGGACTCGATTTGCATAGTCTTAAACATCGGGTGCCACTACTTGCTCACTGCGGCCATGTAGCAGGTGTATTCAGCAAAACAAGCCATGGTTCGAAACCTCCTTGCTTGCCGTTCTACATGGCATTTTTCAAGCAAGAACGAATATTTCGAAGAAAATCTTGAATTTTTTATTTGGACTCGATTTGCATAGTCTAAAAGATCGGGTGCCACTACTTGCTCACTGCGGCCATGTAGCAGGTGTATTCAGCAATACAAGCCATGGGTCGAAACCTCCTTGCTTGCCGTTCTGCACCGGTGGGAAGTCAGCAGCCAAATCTTGTTTTTTTTTTACTTGGACTAGATTTGCATAGTCTAAAAGATCGGGTGCCATTACTTGCTCACTGCGGCGATGTAGCACGTGTATTCAGTAATACAGGCCATGGTTCGAAACCTCCTTGCTTGCCGTTCTACATGGCGCTTTTCAAGCAAGAATGAATATATTGAGGAAAATCTTGAGTCTTTTATTTGGACTCGATTTGCATAGTCTAAAAGATCGGGTGCCACTACTTGCTCACTGCGGCCATGTAGCAGGTGTATTCAGCAATACAAGCCATGGTTCGAAACCTCCTTGCTTGCCGTTCTACATGGCGCTTTTTAAGCAAGATTGAATATATTGAGGAAAATCTAGTCTTTTATTTGGACTCGATTTGCATAGTCTTAAAGATCGGGTGCCACTACTTGCTCACTGCGGTCATGTAGCAGGTATATTCAGCAATACAAGCCGTGGTTCGAAACCTCCTTGCTTGCCGTTCTACATGGCATTTTTCAAGCAAGAACGAATATTTTGAAGAAAATCTTGAATTTTTTATTTGGACTCGATTTGCATAGTCTTAAAGATCGGGTGCCACTACTTGCTCACTGTGGCCATGTAGCAGGTGTATTTAGCAATACAAACCATGGTATGAAACCTCCTTGCTTGCCGTTCTACATGGCATTTTTCAAGCAAGAACGAATATTTTGAAGAAAATCTTGAATTTTTTATTTGGACTCGATTTGCATAGTCTAAAAGTTCGGGTGCCACTACTTGCTCACTGCGGCCATGTAGCAGGTGTATTCAGCAATACAAGCCATTGGTCGAAACCTCCTTGCTTGCCGTTCTGCACCGGTGGGAAGTCAGCAGCCAAATCTTGTTTTTTTTACATAGACTAGATTTGCATAGTCTAAAAGATTGGGTGCCATTACTTGCTCACTGCGGCGATGTAGCAGGTGTATTCAGTAATACAAGCCATGGTTCGAAACCTCCTTGCTTACCGTTCTACACGGCATTTTTCAAGCAAGAATGAATATTTTGAAGAAAATCTTGAATTTTTTATTTGGACTCGATTTGCATAGTCTAAAAGATCGGGTGCCACTACTTGCTCACTGCGGCCATGTAGCAGGTGTATTCAGCAATACAAGCCATGGTTCGAAACCTCCTTGCTTGCCGTTCTACATGGCATTTTTCAAGCAAGAACGAATATTTTGAAGAAAATCTTGAATTTTTTATTTGGACTCGATTTGCATAGTCTAAAAGATCGGGTGCCATTACTTGCTCACTGCGGCCATGTAGCAGGTGTATTCAGCAATACAAGCCATGGTTCGAAACCTCCTTGCTTGCCGTTCTACATGGCGCTTTTTAAGCAAGAATTAATATTTTGAGGAAAATCTAGAGTCTTTTATTTGGACTCGATTCGCATAGTCTTAAAGATCGGGTGCCACTACTTGCTCACTGCGGCCATGTAGCAGATGTATTCAGCAATACAACGCATGGTTCGAAACCTCCTTGCTTGCCGTTCTACATGGCATTTTTCAAGCAAGAATGAATATTTTGAAGAAAATCTTGAATTTTTTATTTGGACTCGATTTGCATAGTCTAAAAGATCGGGTGCCACTACTTGCTCATTGCGGCCATGTAGCAGCTCTATTCAGCAATACAAACCATGGTTCGAAACCTCCTTGCTTGCCGTTCTGCACCGGTGGGAAGTCAGCAGCCAAATCTTGTTTTTTTTTACTTGGACTAGATTTGCATAGTCTAAAAGATCGGGTGCCATTACTTGCTCACTACGGCGATGTAGCAGGTGTATTCAGTAATACAAGCAATGGTTCGAAACCTCCTTGCTTGCCGTTCTACATGGCGCTTTTCAAGCAAGAATGAATATATTGAGGAAAATCTAGTCTTTTATTTGGACTCGATTTGCATAGTCTTAAAGATCGGGTGCCACTACTTGCTCACTGCGGCCATGTAGCAGCTCTATTCAGCAATACAAACCATGGTTCGAAACCTCCTTGCTTGCCGTTCTGCACCGGTAGGAAGTCAGCAGCCAAATCTTGTTTTTTTTTACTTGGACTAGATTTGCATAGTCTAAAAGATTGGGTGCCATTACTTGCTCACTGCGGCGATGTAGCAGGTGTATTCAGTAATACAAGCCATGGTTCGAAACCTCCTTGCTTGCCGTTCTACATGGCGCTTTTCAAGCAAGAATGAATATATTGAGGAAAATCTAGTCTTTTATTTGGACTCGATTGGCATAGTCTTAAAGATCGGGTGCCACTACTTGCTCACTGCGGCCATGTAGCAGATGTATTCAGCAATACAACCCATGGTTCGAAACCTCCTTGCTTGCCGTTCTACATGGCATTTTTCAAGCAAGAACGAATATTTTGAAGAAAATCTTGAATTTTTTATTTGGACTCGATTTGCATAGTCTAAAAGATCGGGTGCCATTACTTGCTCACTGCGGCCATGTAGCAGCTCTATTCAGCAATACAAACCATGGTTCGAAACCTCCTTGCTTGCCGTTCTGCACCGGTGGGAAGTCAGCAGCCAAATCTTGTTTTTTTTTACTTGGACTAGATTTGCATAGTCTAAAAGATCGGGTGCCATTACTTGCTCACTACGGCGATGTAGCAGGTGTATTCAGCAATACAAGCCATGGTTCGAAACCTCCTTGCTTGCCGTTTTACATGGCATTTTTCAAGCAAGAATGAATATTTTGAAGAAAATCTTGAATTTTTTATTTGGATTCGATTTGCATAGTCTAAAAGATCGGGTGCCACTACGTGCTCACTGCGGCCATGTAGCAGGTGTATTCAGCAATGCAAACCATGGTTCGAAACCTCCTTGCTTGCCGTTCTACACGGCATTTTTCAAGCAAGAATGAATATTTTAAAAAAAATCTTGAATTTTTCATTTGGATTCGATTTGCATAGTCTAAAAGATCGGGTGCCATTACTTGCTCACTGCGGCCATGTAGCAGGTGTATTCAGCAATACAAGCCATGGTTCGAAACCTCCTTGCTTGACGTTCTACATGGCATTTTTCAAGCAAGAACGAATACTTTGAAGAAAATCTTGAATTTTTTATTTGGACTCGATTTGCATAGTCTAAAAGATCGGGTGCCACTACTTGCTCACTGCGGCCATGTAGCAGGTCTATTCAGCAATACAAGCCATGGTTCGAAACCTCCTTGCTTGCCGTTCTGCACCGGTGGGAAGTCAGCAGCCAAATCTTGTTTTTTTTTACTTGGACTAGATTTGCATAGTCTAAAAGATCGGGTGCCATTACTTGCTCACTGCGGCCATGTAGCAGGTGTATTCAGCAATACAAGCCATAGTTCGAAACCTCCTTGCTTGCCGTTCTACATGGCATTTTTCAAGCAAGAACGAATATTTTGAAAAAAATCTTGAATTTTTTATTTGGATTCGATTTGCATAGTCTAAAAGATCGGGTGCCATTACTTGCTCACTGCAGCCATGTAGCAGGTCTATTCAGCAATACAAGCCATGGTTCGAAACTTCCTTGCTTGCCGTTCTACATGGCGCTTTTCAAGCAAGAATGAATATTTTGAAGAAAATTATGAATTTTTTATTTGGACTCGATTTGCATAGTCTAAAAGATCGGGTGCCACTACTTGCTCACTGCGGCCATGTAGCAGGTGTATTCAGCAATACAAGCCATGGTTCGAAACCTCCTTGCTTGTCGTTCTACGTGGCGCTTTTCAAGCAAGAATGAATATATTGAGGAAAATCTAGAGTCTTTTATTTGGACTCGATTTGCATAGTCTTAACGATCGGGTGCTACTACTTGCTCACTGCGGCCATGTAGCAGGTCTATTCAGCAATACAAGCCATTGTTCGAAACCTCCTTGCTTGCCGTTCTGCACCGGTGGGAAGTCAGCAGCCAAATCTTGTTTTTTTTTAATTGGACTAGATTTGCATAGTCTAAAAGATCGGGTGCCACTACTTGCTCACTGCGGCCATGTAGCAGGTGTATTCAGCAATACAAGCCATGGTTCGAAACCTCCTTGCTTGTCGTTCTACGTGGCGCTTTTCAAGCAAGAATGAATATATTGAGGAAAATCTAGAGTCTTTTATTTGGACTCGATTTGCATAGTCTTAACGATCGGGTGCTACTACTTGCTCACTGCGGCCATGTAGCAGGTCTATTCAGCAATACAAGCCATTGTTCGAAACCTCCTTGCTTGCCGTTCTGCACCGGTGGGAAGTCAGCAGCCAAATCTTGTTTTTTTTTACTTAGACTAGATTTGCATAGTCTAAAAGATCGGGTGCCACTACTTGCTCACTGCGGCCATGTAGCAGGTGTATTCAGCAATACAAGCCATGGTTCGAAACCTCCTTGCTTGCCGTTCTACATGGCGCTTTTCAAGCAAGATTGAATATATTGAGGAAAATCTAGAGTCTTTTATTTGGACTCGATTTGCATAGTCTAAAAGATCGGGTGCCACTACTTGCTCACTGCGGCCATGTAGCAGGTGTATTCAGCAATACAAGCTATGGGTCGAAACCTCCTTGCTTGCCGTTCTGCACCGGTGGGAAGTCAGCAGCCAAATCTTGTTTTTTTTTACTTGGACTAGATTTGCATAGTCTAAAAGATCGGGTGCCATTACTTGCTCACTGCGGCGATGTAGCAGGTGTATTCAGTAATACAGGCCATGGTTCGAAACCTCCTTGCTTGCCGTTCTACATGGCGCTTTTCAAGCAAGAATGAATATATTGAGGAAAATCTTGAGTCATTTATTTGGACTCGATTTGCATAGTCTAAAAGATCGGGTGCCACTACTTGCTCACTGCGGCCATGTAGCAGGTGTATTCAGCAATACAAGCCATGGTTCGAAACCTCCTTGCTTGCCGTTCTACATGGCGCTTTTCAAGCAAGATTGAATATATTGAGGAAAATCTAGAGTCTTTTATTTGGACTCGATTTGCATAGTCTTTAAGATCGGGTGCCACTACTTGCTCACTGCGGCCATGTAGCAGGTGTATTCAGCAATACAAGCCATGGTTCGAAACCTCCTTGCTTGCCGTTCTACATGGCATTTTCAAGCAAGAACGAATATTTTGAAGAAAATCTTGAATTTTTGATTTGGACTCGATTTGCATAGTCTAAAAGTTCAGGTGCCACTACTTTCCCACTGCGGCCATGTAGCAGCTCTATTCAGCAATACAAACCATGGTTCAAAACCTCCTTGCTTGCCGTTCTGCACCGGTAGGAAGTCAGCAGCCAAATCTTGTTTTTTTTTACTTGGACTAGATTTGCATAGTCTAAAAGATTGGGTCCTTTGATAGGGACTGGTTCGTGTCAGCTCTGGACAGGGACGTGTGGAGGGAGAAAGGGGAGGCTTTTGCCCAGCAGTGGGACATACATGGCTATTAAAAAAAAAAAAAAAAAAAAAAGATTGGGTGCCATTACTTGCTCACTGCGGCGATGTAGCAGGTGTATTCAGTAATACAAGCCATGGTTCGAAACCTCTTTGCTTGCCGTTCTACATGGCGCTTTTCAAGCAAGATTGAATATATTGAGGAAAATCTAGAGTCTTTTATTTGGACTCGATTTGCATAGTCTTAAACATCGGGTGCCACTACTTGCTCACTGCGGCCATGTAGCAGGTGTATTCAGCAAAACAAGCCATGGTTCGAAACCTCCTTGCTTGCCGTTCTACATGGCATTTTTCAAGCAAGAACGAATATTTCGAAGAAAATCTTGAATTTTTTATTTGGACTCGATTTGCATAGTCTAAAAGATCGGGTGCCACTACTTGCTCACTGCGGCCATGTAGCAGGTGTATTCAGCAATACAAGCCATGGGTCGAAACCTCCTTGCTTGCCGTTCTGCACCGGTGGGAAGTCAGCAGCCAAATCTTGTTTTTTTTTTACTTGGACTAGATTTGCATAGTCTAAAAGATCGGGTGCCATTACTTGCTCACTGCGGCGATGTAGCACGTGTATTCAGTAATACAGGCCATGGTTCGAAACCTCCTTGCTTGCCGTTCTACATGGCGCTTTTCAAGCAAGAATGAATATATTGAGGAAAATCTTGAGTCTTTTATTTGGACTCGATTTGCATAGTCTAAAAGATCGGGTGCCACTACTTGCTCACTGCGGCCATGTAGCAGGTGTATTCAGCAATACAAGCCATGGTTCGAAACCTCCTTGCTTGCCGTTCTACATGGCGCTTTTTAAGCAAGATTGAATATATTGAGGAAAATCTAGTCTTTTATTTGGACTCGATTTGCATAGTCTTAAAGATCGGGTGCCACTACTTGCTCACTGCGGTCATGTAGCAGGTATATTCAGCAATACAAGCCGTGGTTCGAAACCTCCTTGCTTGCCGTTCTACATGGCATTTTTCAAGCAAGAACGAATATTTTGAAGAAAATCTTGAATTTTTTATTTGGACTCGATTTGCATAGTCTTAAAGATCGGGTGCCACTACTTGCTCACTGTGGCCATGTAGCAGGTGTATTTAGCAATACAAACCATGGTATGAAACCTCCTTGCTTGCCGTTCTACATGGCATTTTTCAAGCAAGAACGAATATTTTGAAGAAAATCTTGAATTTTTTATTTGGACTCGATTTGCATAGTCTAAAAGTTCGGGTGCCACTACTTGCTCACTGCGGCCATGTAGCAGGTGTATTCAGCAATACAAGCCATTGGTCGAAACCTCCTTGCTTGCCGTTCTGCACCGGTGGGAAGTCAGCAGCCAAATCTTGTTTTTTTTACATAGACTAGATTTGCATAGTCTAAAAGATTGGGTGCCATTACTTGCTCACTGCGGCGATGTAGCAGGTGTATTCAGTAATACAAGCCATGGTTCGAAACCTCCTTGCTTACCGTTCTACACGGCATTTTTCAAGCAAGAATGAATATTTTGAAGAAAATCTTGAATTTTTTATTTGGACTCGATTTGCATAGTCTAAAAGATCGGGTGCCACTACTTGCTCACTGCGGCCATGTAGCAGGTGTATTCAGCAATACAAGCCATGGTTCGAAACCTCCTTGCTTGCCGTTCTACATGGCATTTTTCAAGCAAGAACGAATATTTTGAAGAAAATCTTGAATTTTTTATTTGGACTCGATTTGCATAGTCTAAAAGATCGGGTGCCATTACTTGCTCACTGCGGCCATGTAGCAGGTGTATTCAGCAATACAAGCCATGGTTCGAAACCTCCTTGCTTGCCGTTCTACATGGCGCTTTTTAAGCAAGAATTAATATTTTGAGGAAAATCTAGAGTCTTTTATTTGGACTCGATTCGCATAGTCTTAAAGATCGGGTGCCACTACTTGCTCACTGCGGCCATGTAGCAGATGTATTCAGCAATACAACGCATGGTTCGAAACCTCCTTGCTTGCCGTTCTACATGGCATTTTTCAAGCAAGAATGAATATTTTGAAGAAAATCTTGAATTTTTTATTTGGACTCGATTTGCATAGTCTAAAAGATCGGGTGCCACTACTTGCTCATTGCGGCCATGTAGCAGCTCTATTCAGCAATACAAACCATGGTTCGAAACCTCCTTGCTTGCCGTTCTGCACCGGTGGGAAGTCAGCAGCCAAATCTTGTTTTTTTTTACTTGGACTAGATTTGCATAGTCTAAAAGATCGGGTGCCATTACTTGCTCACTACGGCGATGTAGCAGGTGTATTCAGTAATACAAGCAATGGTTCGAAACCTCCTTGCTTGCCGTTCTACATGGCGCTTTTCAAGCAAGAATGAATATATTGAGGAAAATCTAGTCTTTTATTTGGACTCGATTTGCATAGTCTTAAAGATCGGGTGCCACTACTTGCTCACTGCGGCCATGTAGCAGCTCTATTCAGCAATACAAACCATGGTTCGAAACCTCCTTGCTTGCCGTTCTGCACCGGTAGGAAGTCAGCAGCCAAATCTTGTTTTTTTTTACTTGGACTAGATTTGCATAGTCTAAAAGATTGGGTGCCATTACTTGCTCACTGCGGCGATGTAGCAGGTGTATTCAGTAATACAAGCCATGGTTCGAAACCTCCTTGCTTGCCGTTCTACATGGCGCTTTTCAAGCAAGAATGAATATATTGAGGAAAATCTAGTCTTTTATTTGGACTCGATTGGCATAGTCTTAAAGATCGGGTGCCACTACTTGCTCACTGCGGCCATGTAGCAGATGTATTCAGCAATACAACCCATGGTTCGAAACCTCCTTGCTTGCCGTTCTACATGGCATTTTTCAAGCAAGAACGAATATTTTGAAGAAAATCTTGAATTTTTTATTTGGACTCGATTTGCATAGTCTAAAAGATCGGGTGCCATTACTTGCTCACTGCGGCCATGTAGCAGCTCTATTCAGCAATACAAACCATGGTTCGAAACCTCCTTGCTTGCCGTTCTGCACCGGTGGGAAGTCAGCAGCCAAATCTTGTTTTTTTTTACTTGGACTAGATTTGCATAGTCTAAAAGATCGGGTGCCATTACTTGCTCACTACGGCGATGTAGCAGGTGTATTCAGCAATACAAGCCATGGTTCGAAACCTCCTTGCTTGCCGTTTTACATGGCATTTTTCAAGCAAGAATGAATATTTTGAAGAAAATCTTGAATTTTTTATTTGGATTCGATTTGCATAGTCTAAAAGATCGGGTGCCACTACGTGCTCACTGCGGCCATGTAGCAGGTGTATTCAGCAATGCAAACCATGGTTCGAAACCTCCTTGCTTGCCGTTCTACACGGCATTTTTCAAGCAAGAATGAATATTTTAAAAAAAATCTTGAATTTTTCATTTGGATTCGATTTGCATAGTCTAAAAGATCGGGTGCCATTACTTGCTCACTGCGGCCATGTAGCAGGTGTATTCAGCAATACAAGCCATGGTTCGAAACCTCCTTGCTTGACGTTCTACATGGCATTTTTCAAGCAAGAACGAATACTTTGAAGAAAATCTTGAATTTTTTATTTGGACTCGATTTGCATAGTCTAAAAGATCGGGTGCCACTACTTGCTCACTGCGGCCATGTAGCAGGTCTATTCAGCAATACAAGCCATGGTTCGAAACCTCCTTGCTTGCCGTTCTGCACCGGTGGGAAGTCAGCAGCCAAATCTTGTTTTTTTTTACTTGGACTAGATTTGCATAGTCTAAAAGATCGGGTGCCATTACTTGCTCACTGCGGCCATGTAGCAGGTGTATTCAGCAATACAAGCCATAGTTCGAAACCTCCTTGCTTGCCGTTCTACATGGCATTTTTCAAGCAAGAACGAATATTTTGAAAAAAATCTTGAATTTTTTATTTGGATTCGATTTGCATAGTCTAAAAGATCGGGTGCCATTACTTGCTCACTGCAGCCATGTAGCAGGTCTATTCAGCAATACAAGCCATGGTTCGAAACTTCCTTGCTTGCCGTTCTACATGGCGCTTTTCAAGCAAGAATGAATATTTTGAAGAAAATTATGAATTTTTTATTTGGACTCGATTTGCATAGTCTAAAAGATCGGGTGCCACTACTTGCTCACTGCGGCCATGTAGCAGGTGTATTCAGCAATACAAGCCATGGTTCGAAACCTCCTTGCTTGTCGTTCTACGTGGCGCTTTTCAAGCAAGAATGAATATATTGAGGAAAATCTAGAGTCTTTTATTTGGACTCGATTTGCATAGTCTTAACGATCGGGTGCTACTACTTGCTCACTGCGGCCATGTAGCAGGTCTATTCAGCAATACAAGCCATTGTTCGAAACCTCCTTGCTTGCCGTTCTGCACCGGTGGGAAGTCAGCAGCCAAATCTTGTTTTTTTTTAATTGGACTAGATTTGCATAGTCTAAAAGATCGGGTGCCATTACTTCCTCACTGCGGCGATGTAGCAGGTGTATTCAGTAATACAAGCCATGGTTCGAAACCTCCTTGCTTGCCGTTCTACATGGCGTGTTTCAAGCAAGAATGAATATTTAGAAGAAAATTTTGAAATTCTTTATTTGGACTCGATTTGCATAGTCTTAAAGATCGGGTGCCACTACATGCTCACTGCGGCCATGTAGCAGGTGTATTCAGCAATACAAGCCATGGTTGGAAACCTCCTTGCTTGCCGTTCTACATGGCGTGTTTCAAGCAAGAATGAATATTTAGAAGAGAATTTTGAATTTTTTGTTTGGACTTGATTTGCATAGTCTAAAAGATCGGGTGCCACTACTTGCTCACTGCGGCCATGTAGCAGGTCTATTTAGCAATACAAAGCATGGTTCGAAACCTCCTTGCTTGCCGTTCTGCACCGGTGAGAAGTCAGCAGCCAAATCCTGTTTTTTTTTATTTGGACTAGATTTGCATAGTCTAATAGATTGAGTGCCAACTGACAACTTGTGTCTTGATATTGCATAAAGGACTGGTTAAATAATTCTGAAGTCCAAAACCCCTTGCTTGCCGTCTTTCTGGTTGAAAATGTGTGAAAAAAGCTAGTTTTCTGAAAATCGCCTTGAACATGACTTGTTCACCCCGTTTCACCCCGTTATACAACGGGTGGTACCTTTTGCTCACTGCAGCTATGTAGCAGGTGTATCTAGCAATACAAGCAATATTTCCAAACCTCCTTGCTGGCTCAGTCTCATTACGAGATCTTAGCTTTTGTGCCCAAAAGTGATTTGACTCCTGAGTACCCCGGCCGAACTAAATTAATGTTTGTAGTCGATTTGTTATTATGTTAGACATGTTTTGTTTGTGAACCTAGGCGTCCGTAGCTGTTTTAGCGGTTTTCTGAGTCAATTTGTTTAAAAGAAAAAAATGACTTCTCAATTTGGTCGGGTTATTGGCGGCTGCTAACTTTGGCCGCTAACTTCACACCGGTGGTTTTGGTGAGTACTATGGATACATACTCGAGTACTAAAATAAGAATAGGCCTTCGAATGTTATCTTTCATTCAAGCTTATTCAGTAAGTATAATTTTTTATATAATATTTTAATAACAATTCAAGGATCAGACCTTTGCTTAGCAGTGGAATGTATGTACTAATTTATGTGGATTCCGGCTTTAAGAAAAAAAATGGCTATATGGCCGTTTTCTTTTCACCAACGCCTCTTTCAAAACTTTAAACAAATATTGCTTTTATTTTAATTTTATTTTTACTTCAATTACGTTGAGCGCTGTCAATCAAGACAAAGCAAGCGATTTGTGGGTTGAAATAATTACGATAACAATTTTTTAACTAGATCATTTCGAATATTCTGTTTTTATTAATTTGTCAAAAATATACGTTTATATTATAACAAGGAAGAGGATAGAATGTTTTATGTTACGCGTCACGTCAGAGGGATAAAGGCCTCTTTAGAGTTTAGACAGAAGGTTAATTATGTTTCACAGTGAAATAACTAAGTAGTTAGTATGGAATTAATTTAAGCTACGGTCGGTTGAACTTTGCAAAGGTATCCGTTAAAATTTTCATTCAAATTTCCGTGTCCATAAAAAATAAATAAAATAAAAGTGACTGTTTTTATTGTCCTTTTTATCTAGATATGTTATTTTTTTTAAAAAAACTTCTCACTTTTTTATATTTTTATTCGAAGTAACAACTTCTTTTGTGGAAGAGTACGAAACGGACTACTACACGCCAATATTCTGCGAAAGCATGGTACATCCCGGGTCCCTATAGCTCATTTTACGATTGGTTTACCACTCTAATCAATTGAATAATTTCCGTTCCCGGGGGTGTTTCTGAAATGACGACTTCAAAAAATGTTTGTTTGTAAAGACTACATTCCGCTAGTATTTTTTTGTTTATAGACATAAAGGCTAATTTGAGCACAACTTTTACTAGTCTTGATTCTCCACTAGATGGCGCTGTAGTCTCGGAATTTAAAGGTAAACTTCGGCACAGATATTATAATACTGACTTCGGTAATTAATTGCAAACGGAGGCAACTTGTTCAATGGGTCTAATAAGTACTACGTCGACGCTCGGTCACCGGTTTACCCTAGACAAACGATGCATGATGGGTATCTCATTGGTTTAATGGATACCAAAATTGAATGGACTCATACCGAAGTATGTTAAGTGGGACTAAAGATACATAGCCACGGAGGTGATTTAATTGGTCACATAAAATAAATTACTTCCGTATTCTGACACATGTAATAAATAGGTACAGCAAGTACCTACTTATCTTAAAAAACGTTTTCATATTTTTTCTCCAGTCTGGGTATTTTCCATGTAATGTAAGTAAGTATATATTTATAATAATATATCCATTATCTGATACCGATAACAAGGTTAAGCCTAGCTTACTTTTTTTGGTATAAATTGTTAAGAATTAAAAAAAAATATTGTTAACTTGTTATAAAAAACAAATGTTTATTCAGCATAAATTTAATCTCTCTGTAAGCTACCAAGCATTCATCTCGCCATTATGCCAATGAAATCCGGAGCTGTTTGCATTCGTTTGATCGGGCAAACACTAACGAGGGGCACTTATTAGTTTCCGCTTTGAAACGGTGCAATTTTAATACTAACTTTACTACTCCTGTATGTGTCCAGGATTTAGCTTATTGACGTCCCAGGGGAGAAACTACAACGGTCTTGGAACTCACAACGAATTTAATCAGAAAGAAAATAGACGACGTAGGAAGTATTGGAAGGACTTTATATTGGTAGTGACAAAAACCTTAATATTTATTATGATTACGATTAAGGGGATAAATAGACCGAGAAGAAGACGTCCAAAGTGACTTAAATATTGCTGAACGAAAACAAAATGTCACCTATTTAAAGACAGAAAACCTTTTTGAATGGGTACTAGATGGCTGATCAATGCTCATAAATTATTTTTCAACATTCATATAAGAAAACATTTGGTTCAGACAATGACAGTCATATTGTTTTGAACGAACACGCGAGCGAATTACTTGGGGAGAATTTCGTTTCGTTTCTTTTTTTATTCTAAATTCTTTTAATGCCTTTCATCATGCTGATTGCCAACCAACGCCAATGTTTTCTTTCTAGTATTGTATAAATTTATGATTAAACCGAACTAAGTGCATACATTTCAATAATATTACTTTATAAAATATCAACTTGCGAGATTTACCACAAAATACTAGGCTATTTTACCGCTGTAAATAAATAGCTTGTTAAATAGGCTAAATGATCCAATATTGGTTTCCAGACATTAGTTATTTGCCACGAAAAATGCACAATGCGGAACTATTTCTCGCTCTTACTCGGCTTTTCTAACAAATTGCCCATATTTTTCCCAGTCAAGCGTTTGAGCGCTCTTTATTAAGTAAATAACATAGCTCTATTTGTTGCATCTTCAGGGCATGTGCTCGGAAATTGGTATTTATGTGGACGGTCTTAATAGATCGAATCAGGACTTAGGTTAGGTATATATTTTACTTGAAATGTTGGAATTTTCATCGTATCGTGAAGAGTTAAAATATCATAGAATCTACAATAATCGAGTCCACGCGCTGTGCGTTGTTGTATTTAATGTTATCGTTACATTACAATAGTATAAAGTGACGTCGCTTTTGCTGTCTGTCTGTGCGTTTGTGTGTCCCTATGTACGGATTTTGATGCGGTTTTTTTTATTAGATAGAGTGATTCAAAAGTAAGGTTTTCAAGTATAATACATTCCAAAATTCCAACGGAATACACGCAAACGAAGTTGCGCGGGTTTCGCTAGTACATAATATAATAAATCTAATATTCATAGAAAATGACATAGAGTCTGCAATCAAGCGATGCATAGCAAATACGGAACTCTACACTGCGTGGCCAGACATGTACAGTCAGGAGCACGTTGAGCTTTACACTTGCAGTACAATTTTGGCTCTTATGACATAGAACTTAAGAATGGTACAAAGTCCGATATGTAAAGGTCGACCTGCTCTTGACTGTACTTGCCCGGTTTAAAAAGTAAGAGAATCAATTGATATCAAAATACCTTAGAGCATTTAAGGAGAAGGAATTTGATAAGAGAATCTGGGATATAGGCACAGGGTGCTTAGTACGAACTTTTTCATCTCACATTTATCTTTCCCCTATAAAATTCTAACGCGCTCGTATTCGAACGTAAGGTGAAAAGACTCGTACTAACTCGAACTTGTTTTGTGTGATGAAATTCTATTAGAGTACGCGCCAAAATTTGGGCTCACAGTTTATTAAACCATTGAAAATCAATTGTCGTTATGCATTGACTTTTATGTACGAGTTTCGAACTTCGTTTTACGTCTGCGCCACTCGGCCGTGTTGGCGACTAATATAATTTCAGTTTTTTATAAAATGTCAAGTCTCTGTCGTGCATTCGCCGTCTCATCAGTTTCGTTTCGTTTTGCAGACTGACAGTATAATTAAGGGGTCATCTTCACGTCTCATAAATTTAAAACTACTTTGTAGAGATTTTATTAAGCTGTTACTTACTTTTTAAGAGAATTGTAAAAAAAAAAATCATGACTGTGTGATATTTTTCATTAAAATAAAGTAAAATATAATTTTCATTCAACATATTTTAGTCTATTTCCATTAAAAAACAAGTCAAGAGAGGAAGGGCACAGCGGATAATCCGCTCAAATCGGAGCAGCCCGTCTGGGGAAGGACCTCCATCTTACAGAAGATCGTAGCCAAATAGCATTGGTTTCGGCCATGTTGTGTTCCTACGGTCAGTAAGGTCTCCAGAGCCCCACTTTTGGGGGGTTGAGAGGGTTGACAACGCGTGAGTGATACCCCCGGTATTGCAAACGTCTATAGGCTACGGTGACGGCTTACCATCAGGCCGACCGTATGCTTGTTTGCCACCTATGTGGTATAAAAAAAAGTCAGTGTTAAAATACACTTTAGTCTTAATTGCACAAAGTTTCAAGCCATCTCTTTTTATCCTATTTAGTTTGACCGTGACAGCCACAATTTAACTTGACATTTATTTTAAAATGTTTTTGTATTTCATGCTAATGCGAGAAGAAAAAAACAGCGTGATTATCGGGTTGGACACTTGTGAAATTGTACACGTAGGTTATTACTATTTATAAGCCAAGTTAATTATTTCTTCCTATTGCAAAAGACGTTAAATCTATGGGTGTAAGCTTTCATCTGTTACTTGCCAAATGCCATAGCCATTATTCTCTCGTAAAGAGAAAACTACTCTGGTTTATGTGTCCGTAATAAAAGAATAGAGGTCTAGCATAAATGGCAAAATATAGAATTTCTTACGCTCTTATTCCAATAAAACTTATTTCATTGGCTAGAAGAAAGTTTTATTAGACAATAATGTGATAAGAATACTTTCTATAAGTAATACGGAATCTCGTTATAGTATACAAAGTAGATTTTCGTGTCTCTTTTTCCATTATCTACTATCAGTCACTCACTCACTACCCTGTTTATTATGGACGTGAGCATTCACTTGTAACAGAACAACGAGCAGCTCGCGCTTTATGATATGTTCTAGTCTAGTGTGTCACCCTTTCTCGAACTAAACGGCGAACACGCTTGCTGTTTTGTTACAACCTAAGTTTGATTTCAGAGTCATGACTGAATGGTTCACTTTGGCGCTTGTAATTACAGTAGATAGTAACCACGTTTCAAAGTCAGTCACGCCACGCAGTTCAAATGCGTCGTTCGTGAATCGTCGTCAGCCAAAACGCGCATATTGCAACGAAACCCACGATACTAAAATTCGTTTCACAGCGGTCTCAAGCGCGCGCTAACGCGCAGGTCAACGGCGCGTCTCGTCAACGTCACTCGGTAACTGAGCTTTTACCTGTATTGTATCATTTGTAAGAACGTTACATTAAATAGAAATACTCGAGAAAATGAATGAATTGATAGGTTTCAACATTTCTAGAATGTAGGAAACGGTTTACTTTAAAATCCTTTCTGTTTTTATGCTCGGGGTTTAAACAACGCCAATTACCATTTCAGGACTAATAAATTCAATAGTATTACCATCATACCAATAGTCACATATCTTTGTCAGTGTATCTGTAAGTTACGGTAATTTGTAATTCAAATGGGGGTGGAAGCATGAATTATAGTCTGTCTGGAGCAGTGTTTAAACCCTTTATGTGAATGTTAATAGTTTAAATTTAAGTTTATAATATCTATATTTTTAAAATAAACGATTTTTTTATCATATCAACCCATAAACATCCCACTGCAGGGATGTCTCCCTTCGATCGAAGTTTTTTTTTTTTTTATACACAGTCCTTCTGACGCTTAGTCAGAGTCATTGTTAACCGTTTTCTTGTCTATCTTGAATTGCTATTTTCTCGCTCTTGCGCTTACATTCATGCCAGTTCTCGCTTTTATGCTTCTCGCACTTTCATACTTTATACCATCCTGTCATACTGATTTTACTTTTTTCTCTTTATCTCTATTCCTATTCTATACTATACTTTCTTTCTATACTTACTTGGGATTTAGAGGATTTGGGGTGTAGGATTTTTTATATTCTATGCTTATCTTTATTACTATTGTTACATTTTTCTCATAAGCTAAGTTTGTCTCTATAACTATAAATATAAATATATAGGGACAATTCATACAGATTGAGCTAGCCCCAAAGTAAGTTCGAAACTTGTGTTATGGGATACAAACTCAACGATATTATATTTTATGACAAATACATATATAGATAAACATCCAAGACCCGTGACCAATCAGAAAAAGTTCGTTTTCCATCATGACCCGACCGGGGATCGAACCCGGGACCTCCTGGGTGGCGGTCTGGCGTGGTAACCATTACGCCACGGAGGTCGTCAAATCTATAGTTACATTATCAGTATTACATTTTATTACATTTCTACATTCTTACATATCTATGTACATATACCAATTATATCTTCTAGATATGTGTTTTCTTTATCTATGTTTTATTTCTCTTATTAACAATTTTAACTATTTTCGTTATAAATGCGACTACTTTATTCCTGTGATTCGATCGAAGATTAAAGTGTACTCTGTCACATTTCTCCATTGCGGATTGGTGGAGACCAGAAACTCGAGATAACGAAACCAATCCAAACAATGGATGGGCCGATTGCTTAACGTCAGTGCGACACACCACAAAGCCATCGAGCTCTTCAAAAATAAATGTTTATATATTTGTTATCTGTTCATACCACATAAATATTTGCCCCGTGGGGATCGAACCCAAAAGTAGAGTCACTAAACGGCAACACGCACCGTGCTGTCAGTGGATGACAATATAATCTACATTCTGATAAACAAAATTATTCACATCGTTCCGAATTATCGAATATTCTGACTCATTCGAGAAATACAACACAATTACTAACGGCTAACTCTAATGGCGGAGGAAATGCATCTGCATTGTGTTGTCAGAATTCAAAGCGAAAATTCGTGTGCAATCCTATTGTTTCGATAATAGTTAGGTACTGGAAATGGTCGCATTACACAAGTTTTTAGTATATTTCATACTATTGTTGGAATAGGATATTAGTGTAACTCAAAAGAAAGATAATTTTTAAATTGTAGATGGTGGTACGAAATAATGCGATTACGGTTAGGTCCTAAACGGAACCAATTAAAAACGTGAGTAGTTAGGTAAAAGATGATGGTAGCCCCCCTGGTACCCGCCAAAATTTGGGCTCACAGTTTATAAAACAATTGAAAATCGATTGTCGTTATGTAATGAGTTTCGAACTTTCTTTTTACGTCTGCGCGAGCCAGCCGTGTTGGTCCGCAATTTTACCAACCCTGTTCCCGATTTTAGAGACACATTACTCCAGAAACTGTCACATATAATTACTAAAACTAAACTAATACATATTAAGAAATAACCCTGTAGCAGATTACCGGGTTCAATTATTATGTATATCTATGTACTTATATCAGTCCAACCGGTTGGCAGAATATGTCCTGTGTGCAGCAGTGGACAGAACTCTACACCGTCAGAGCGCGGCTAGTAGTACCTAACTTAAATTAGGATGACCCCACAAGAATGTGGCTGAGATGTTGATGATATCAGTGCAGGAATATAAAATAACTAGCTTTTCCCCGCGGCTTCACTCGCGTTAATTTTATGACGTAGATCTCGTTTGACAACAAAACAACCCATAGCGCGTCTTGTGGCGCCATCTGTTGGCTGATAGTCTATCCCATACAGCGCCCTCTAAAGTAGAAAAAATATTTTCCCATTGAAATGGCATACTTACCCCTGACAATATGTATACAAATTTTCATAATGATCGGCTGATTAGTCAAGCCGTGAAGGAATAACAAACAAACAAACTCACTTTCTCATTTATAATAATAGAATGATTAACGTGTAACCTAATGGTAAGCAATCCTACGAACCAAATACGAATGACCTAGAATCTGAGTTCTGGATGAAGTTATTACCGATTTTTGGGACAACCGACGAAAAGTCGTACTTGAAAGAGTGTGAATAGAAAATAATGAAAGCTTCGCATTGTTATGGAGATACAGAACTGTACAGACCATGAAATTATTCAGTTTTACACAATAGTAACATAAAACTCTGGTTTTGTTTCATGCGAAGACGACATTTATAGTTCAGTGAATGTAAAAATAATTTTAATCAAAACCATCAAAAACATCGCTTTTGCAGTGCGGTATAGTTGTTATTGTATTTTTTGTTTACCTTGAATAAATGATTTTAAAAAAAAGATAAATATTCTACCTTTTCTGTTGGCTGATTCGCCACATTGTACCTATGACATGAAGCGTTTTTTAATAACGACAAAGGGAAAGATAAGAAGATAGGGATGAGTAAACCAAGGATAAGCTATTTCAGTCAGATCAAAGAGAGATTGGAGCCGAGTCGTTTAGTTTAAGTTTAAGGTATGCCTTGGAAAAGTAGAGAAAGAAGGATAAATCGTTAGCGACTCTAACGAGAATTCTTAAATATGAGTGTGACAAACCGAGCTCTTTACATAAACATTTTTTTTCGCGTCCACCCCAATTATTTTACATTTATCGTGTCAATTTTCGTTATGCACGGTGGTCCCCCTCCCTCTATCTCCGAAAGTCTTATGTTTAGAAATTTGAAAAAAAAAAACATGATAGTAGATCATAATGCCGAACCTTCAATTTAATGGTTAAGTAGGCTCTACTAGTTACCGAGTAAGTAATAGCCGACTAACTTATAAAGTAAAATTTCTTTGATGAAAACTTACAAATGTGATAGAAATTAGAAGGCAAGCAAAGCACAGCAAATACGGAACCCTAAATTGTGCGTGGCCCGACACGTACTTGCCCGGTTTTTTATTTCATGAAACAGTTTAATGTCGACACAATATTAGTAATTCATAGACTCGTATCATATCATATCAAGTTGATTTCCGAATTTCACCGACCACTCACCGCGTCACTGGTGAACCAGATCACAAGACTAATTGATTAAAAACCTAGGACCTAACTCAGTTGAAATTGCAGACAATATCAATGTATGATGGCACAAGTTGATTTTCGAATTTCACCGACCACTCACCGCGTCACTGGCGAACCAGATCATAAGACTAATTGATTAAAACCTAGGACCTAACCCAGTTGAATCTTCAGACAATATCAATGTATGATGGCACAAGTTGATTTCCGAATTTCACGGGCCACTCACCGCGTCACTAGCGAACCAGATCAAAACACTAATTGATTAAAACCTAGGACCTAACCCAGTTGAAACTTCAGACAATATCAATGTATGATCGCTTTAAATCGAAACTTTACTTATTATATTTAGGGAGGTTTACAGACAAATACAATAAGTATGTATATCAGGTCCCGAGTTCGTATCCCGGTCGGGTCATGATGAAAAACGAACTTTTTCTGATAAGCGTGGGTCTTGGATGTTTATCTATAATAATATATGTATTTGATATAAAATATAGTATCTCATAACACAAGTCTCGAATTTACTTTGGGGCAAGCTCAATCTGTGTGATTTGTCCCTATATATTTATTTATTTAATAACTTATTTAATAACTTTATTGACCACAATACAATAGGCGGACTTGCATTCTCTATCAGTCAACCATGGAAGTGCAGAAATTCACGAATGCTGTTTTATGTCTATATTATATTTTTCTCCGCCTTAACAATGATGGTGGGTTGAACTGGTACTGGTGATATTTCGGTAACAATACAATATTATTTATTGCACCAAAAAATAAATTTAACAAGATGGTACATAAAGATAAGTAAAAAACAACACTAGGTCTTATCGCTAAAGCAATCTCTTCAGACGACCTTAAGGTAGAGAAATAAAAATCAAAAGAACAGGTAGGTGGCGCAAAATGGGTCACAGAACGATGAGTAAATATTACTCAAAACAATAAAATTATTAACAACAATTATTACCAACTATATTTTTATGTAACACTGCCCCGGCTTCGCCCGAATTTTACTAAGGATCCAAAATTTAAAAAAATATATAATATAGCCTATATTACCCGGGGGTGATGTACCTTTTCAACGGTGAAAGAACTTTTGAAATCGGTCCAGTAGTTTTGAGTTTTTTCGTTTCAAACAAAATACAAATTTTTCCACTTTATAACATTGGTATAGATTTTGACTCAGTTGGCCAGATTTACGAGAGAATTTTTCCTTTTCCCCTACATTTTCGTACAAACCTCTATTGAAAATTGCAATAAAGGAAACCTTTGAATGAAAAATAACTGCATACGGTCCCAAAATCCCGATGCAGAACTCGGGTTATCGCCGATTTGTGAGTTTATTATGTAAACGATGCTGCGGAGGTGAGTCCGGAAAATCGTTAGAAAAATTTATAGCGCCTTTTGTGTATGAATGAATGAACGAATAAACGATGGTTTTGTTAAATTGTTTTTGAGTTGTCGTTTTGTATACGGGTAACGTAAATGAAAATATATCTTAAAAATGTTCTTTTATGCTTGTTTGCCAACTTTGTGGTATAAATAAAAAAATCTCTCATCCATTTTTTTAACGCATAATATCTTTTTCATGTGTATACCTTTTTTAAACAACACTGCCAATTACAACAATAATCTAATTTGATGGGTAAATTCATTTTTTAAAACACGCTAATATTGCGTTCAAATAAACTCTCCAGCTTTATTGTTTTGGTTTGAAAAAATAGTGAGTTAACTTGAATATGAGGAGAAAAATATGAGCTACGTCATTACGTACCTAATCGTTATACCAATTAAACTGTCTGCGGGAATATATTAAAATTTATAGGTACTGAGAGTTGAGTAATATATCACGTCAGTTTTACGGACCACTAAATATGAGCTTGTTACTAACTACCAAATGGTTCTGAATTCCGCTTTTGAATTTACAAGAGAACATGACGTATATCAAATTTTATTCTTAGCAATATTTATTTATTTATTCGGACAACAAAACAAATTACATCCAAAAAATTATTAAATTACAATTATATAAGATTAATTCCAGATTGCAATTCTAAATTATGTTGACACTTAATTATAACAATTTGTGAAATATTAATAAAAAGATACAAAAAATTAAATTAAATACAATATTTCAAGTGAATAGATTGATTTTTTTAATTGTTGCACGCAGCAAAGCATGCGAGCCGGGATTGCCGTCAAATAAACACTTGATCATGATTCGGAATTTATTCAACATTGGGGTGTGTAGATCGAGGTCTAGTCGGGAAAATCAGTCGATTAACTCGTCGTCTCGTTAAAGGATTGTAGTAGGAAGTGTTATTTTTATATACTAGCAGACTAAATGCCTTTAAGTTACTCTTACGAGGATTTCGTGGTACGTTGAAGTTTATTAGGTCTAATAAATACGAGGAATAATACAAATATTATAAAAAGGTAAAGTTTGTCAGTTTCTCAGGTTACATTATCTTTTATCAATAGTAAACCACTTCAGACAGTGTTAGTTATTTTTGTATGGGCTCATAGTTAATCAAAAAGTATTATAAATTAAAGTTGTATAAAAGAGTTCGATTTGCCCATTCTCCCCCCTCGCATGTGAATACGATACTTTAAGGAAAATGTAACAGGACAGATCGAACACAAGATTTTGCGATTCCCTACGCATAATCCCACCTTTTTGGTGGCAATATCGTCGACCCTGACAATGCAAGAGTTATGCGTTGTCCAAGGTACACGCAGGTTTTACAACCCTTCGGCCACGGCTTTCAAACCAGAAAGAACCTTCAATTGAGACCACATCAATACTTTTGTTCAAAAAGTAACATGATGTACATACAATCAATGTCTGTCACATATTTATATCCACGCCTGGAATCCTGGTGGAACTCACCCCGGCCTAATGCTAGGGTTACACTGCGGGTGCTTTCTTGACATTAATATATTACGTCATATTAGGTTTCGTGATATACACCCGTTTAGTTCGGTGAGTTCGCCAGTAGTTTTATGAGTTACTGGTACTTAAAATATATTATTACCTACCATTTAGGAAAAGAGTTTAGAAAAATTTAAAATCTAAAAGCATCTACAGCCCGCCTGATGGTAAGCATCACCGTAACCTATAGACGCTTGCAATACCGGGGCGCGGATACAATATCACTCACGCGTTGCCAACCCTCCCCCCCACCTAAGAGGAGCTCTGCAGACCAGACTCACCGTAGGAACTAGGAACACAACATGGCCGAGACCAATGCTCCACGATCTTCTGTAAGGTGGGGGGGTCCTTCCCCAGAAGGGCTGCTCCGATTTGAGCAAAAAATATATTTTAAAACATAGAAAATTCAGTTTACAACTTTAAAAGTAAAATTGTCAGGAAAGTAATATATTTTGTTGTACCTACCTAATTGCTATTCAAATTTTTTGGCAGCCAAGTCAAGTAGAAAGCATTTTTTTTTAAACCAGCGTATTCGCGCCGATTTACTAATCATTAGAAATCTATCGATGAGTTGCAGAATTTAATAAATTTATTATTAAGATATTTTAATGTGTTCATTTACAATTACCAAAAAGAAATATTAAGGAATTTTGTCGTAAGTCGTTTAAGTCTTTAAAGTGGTAGTTAACTCTTAAGACAATTGCCAAAGAAACAAAAAAACATTGGATTTTAAAATTTATAAAAATCAAGACCGTTTTCTATTCTATCTGGTGAGATGGAATGAAATCCAATTACAGTTTTCACTACATTGCATTGGTAGTGTTGCAAAGTTGAAGGAGAAAAGTTCCCGCGTGCAATTGGCTCTCGGTTTATATTGCCCTCGATATGCCCTCGATGCCATCACTCTAGGAATGATTTCTAAAACTTAAACTGTTATTTAGTTTGAGTTATTTGTAATATAACGATGTAATCCTACTAATATTATAAAGGCGAAAGTCATGTGTATGTTTGTTACTTCTTCACGCTCAAATGGCTAAGCCAACGTATATGATATTTGGTATGTAGGTAGCTGATACCTTGGATTAACACATAAGGTACTTTTTATCCCGAAAAGTACGCAATTCCCATAGGAATAGAATTTTATATTGGAGTTGGATTTGTTCAAAAATCTGATATAGATGGCGCTGCTGTGCATAAATATATACACGCAAACGAAGTTGTGCGGGTTTCACCAGTAAGTAACACTGTCACCAAATAGTTTGTAAACTTTCGCGTTCCAAATTACAAGTTAACAATAAACCGAACTGCCAACCTTTGGATAACTTTAAAAAAGTCAATTTGACAAATTTCACCACCATTACTAACCTTCCCGGTAGCTCAGAGTAAGAGCACTCGGCCAGATGTCGAGAGGACGTGGGTTCGTATCAAACCTGGGGCGGGAACACGAGGCGGGAAGGTGAAATTTTTCTTGCAAAAATGTTGGACCAACGGCTACGCACAACTAATTTTAGCACAACTAAAATTAAAAAAACAATCATAAATTTGTAAAATGTTCACAAAAAATTACAAACTTAGGTCAAAAATTTTAGATAACATTATATTTATTATATTATTAGCTAATTTTAGATAAATTAGCTTAAATAGTGGTTTCAGAATACCGGTGATTACGAGATTAATTAATGTCAAATAATACAATTAAATGGTCGTCCCCAGTTTCCCAATGTTCTGCGATTAAATGGCCTAACAAGCCTACGTTTTATATAACTAAGCAGTTCTTATTACGATCCACATAAAAAGGCCGCCGTCACCACATTGTCACAAATCGATAAAAGCGAAATTATAGACTTACCACGCCGTAAAAATTTTATATGCCCAGTTCTAGATAGTGTACATTATTGCTGTGAAAGCCTAATAAAATTTACATAAAAACTGACGAAGCATGTTTTCTTTAATTTCATCACTAACGAATCTACTTCTTTTCAGGATTTTAATGATTTACGATTGACATACAATGTGTTACTTCCATAAATTATACAATACACATGACGCAACCTGATCCCAAAGTAATCTACGGATATGTTATTGTAAGAGAGGTAGGGCACAGCGGATAATCCGCTCAAATCGGCGCAGCCCGTCTGGGGAAGGACCTCCACCTTACAGAAGACCGTAGCCAAATAGCATTGGTCTCGGCCATGTTGTGTTCTGTGAGTAAGGTCCTCAGAGCTCCAATTGGGAGGCTTGGCAACGCGTGAGTGATATCCCCGGTATTGCAAGCGTCTATAGGCTACGGTGCGGTGATGCTTACTATCAGGCGAGCCGTATGATTGTTTGCCAACTTTGTGATATAAAAAAATAATACTTATAATACATTGAACACACCCAGGCTCGAAACAATCACAAATGCTATCCCATTTATGTTTGCACAGTGCGATGATAGAAACTGCGCCTTCTGGTGCTGAAGATAGCGTTACCATCTAAAATGTTCGTTACTGAATAAATTAAATTTTCGGGAAAAAAACTACTATTCCCCGAGGCAAGGCGTAATACGCAGGCAATCTTGCTATATTTAGTGTTAAATAAATAGGAATATCTCGAGACATTGCCGTACAGATTTCAATTAACTGATACAAGTAGTCTGTGTGCTTGTGGCTTCGTCCGTATAGCTTTGCACGTTCACTTCGCGACTACTCTGTTTAATGAATATACCTACTTCATTATCTTCATATCATTTAAATATAATGTATTTAACCTTTTAAAAGAAAAAGTATATTACAGCGTGAATGATTATCTTTCTGATAGATTATGACATAAAATCTTATTTTTAATTATCATTTATCTGATCTAATTATTTTAATTCGTATTTTTTTTTCATGCTCTTATTTATATCTTAATAAAATTATGTGAATGTTATTTGATAAGAATTATTGTAAATTTATAATGTACTTTTAATTTGCACGCCGAAAGGTAAAATGTGGAGGATCCTAATGTACCTACCTACATTATTGTCAACAGCTGTTTGTACCTACGTTTGCAAATAAATTAAATTGAATTGAATTGAATTGAATTGAATTAATGTACAACTTGCTCGTAGTACCTACATATAACTAGTGGACCGCCCCGACTTCGTACAGGTTTTACTAAGGATTCATTTTTTTTTTTACAAAATATAATATAGCCTATGTTACTCGGGGACAGTGTAGATTCCGAACGGTGAAAGATTTTTTGAAATCGGTTCAGTAGTTTTTGAGTTATATTGTTACAAACAAAAATTCAAAAATACAAATCTTTAGAATAGAATGGATATCAATAAAGAGATTAACCAAGGTTTAACTAAAACTTTGTCACTTTCCAACTTAATTTAATTCTCATCAGGAATGACAGTGACAAAATAGGTTTAAATTAATCCTTGGTTAATCTCTGTTTATTAATAAGGTGGTAGATAAATTTTAGACAATTCACTGGTATAAGATGAAGGATTTAGACGTAGTAAAACGAACTCTTGACTACACTCTATTAACCATGGTGTCCAATGTTTTAATCCGTGTAACGCAGGCTTTACTTAAAAATACACCCGGATCAACATGATTAAAAAAATTCTAAACGTTTACGTAGGTACTTAGAGAGTTTATTTCACAGAAACTTTCTCTCGACAAAGAGTGCATACTTACAATAATAAATTATTCGTGTAATTAATCTACTCTATAACCTACTACCATTCCGGAAACAAAAGCTAAATGACCACTGGTAAAAAAAAATGGCGAAAGTTACCACATTTAAAAAATAGATCGTACATTTTTTTTTATAAAAAATAAAATAAAAATATAAAACTAGGTAAATACGACATGATAAAACAAAATAGAAGCTGCATTAAAAAGGCCGAGATGCAAACCCAATTCCGTGGCAATTTGCAATAAAAAGTAAAGCGGCACTTTGTAAAATGCTGACTTAGTAAACTAATGATTGCATTCATCAAGATTTAAGAGCAAAAACATGTTTATGGCCACTTTTAAAACCACAGAGATAAATCACAATGGATAATTCAAAGTGTCCTCCAACTCTTTGAAAAACAGTATTGCTTTTTAGGGCTTCGTGTCTGAAAGATGCTATGGAAACCTTATTTTGTAATCCGTCCGTCTGTTTATCAGCGGGACACATCAAATAAACTATAGGTAAATAGCATTAGTTACTGTGAGTTACAGATATAGATTTTAAAGTTATTAAGAGTAAATTGTCCAAATAAGGACTGTTTTAAACTATCGTCTAACTCTTACTAAAACCATGTTTTTTTTTTCAAATATCTAAACACAACAGTTTTTGAGATAGATTAAACAAAAATTTGCACGATAATATGTATAAATGATAATCGCAAAAGGATTATTGTATGTGGGAAAGTGGATTCTTATATTGGGTATGTGGGAAAGCGGTTGTAGCGGGAGCGATGGCGATGTGCTCGACCGCCACAAAGGGAAGATCTTCCGGCCAGGCTGGGTGTCATGCCTGGGGAACCGCGGCTCCGACAATGTATGTGTCGGAGGTTGTATATATATCTCCATATCGTAGAAACTTCGATAGCGCGATTCAGGATTTCTAAGTGTCGTCGTATATGACGTCATGTGTTCGCATTGTGAACTTTTTCTTCACTCTGTAGTTCTTCTGTATGGCGATAGGTGTCGCCACAGTACTCCCCTCCAGGATCGAAGGTCCGATGAGATGATGATCAGCAGTCTGTGCTTCTCGTTAGCTTGCCCAGTGAGTCGGGCTTGAGTGTGCGTGCTCCAAGTGTCCCAGTGAGTCGGGCGTGAGCGTGCGTGCTTGATGTATCCCAGTGAATCGGGATGAGTGATGTCCCAGTGAGTCGGGATGATGCATGTCCCAGTGAGTCGGGATGCAGAATATCCAAGTGAGTCTGGATGAGGAATATCCCAGTGAGTCGGGATGAGGGTTATCCAAGTGGGTCTGGATGAGGAATATCCCAGTGAGTCGGGATGAGGGTTATCCAAGTGGGTCCACTGTAGCGGGAGCGATGGCGATGTGCTCGACCGCCACAAAGGGAAGATCTTCCGGCCAGGCTGGGTGTCATGCCTGGGGAACCGCGGCTCCGACAATGTATGTGTCGGAGGTTGTATATATATCTCCATATCGTAGAAACTTCGATAGCGCGATTCAGGATTTCTAAGTGTCGTCGTATATGACGTCATGTGTTCGCATTGTGAACTTTTTCTTCACTCTGTAGTTCTTCTGTATGGCGATAGGTGTCGCCACAGTACTCCCCTCCAGGATCGAAGGTCCGATGAGATGATGATCAGCAGTCTGTGCTTCTCGTTAGCTTGCCCAGTGAGTCGGGCTTGAGTGTGCGTGCTCCAAGTGTCCCAGTGAGTCGGGCGTGAGCGTGCGTGCTTGATGTATCCCAGTGAATCGGGATGAGTGATGTCCCAGTGAGTCGGGATGATGCATGTCCCAGTGAGTCGGGATGAGGGTTATCCAAGTGGGTCTGGATGAGGAATATCCCAGTGAGTCGGGATAAGGGTTATCCCAGTGAGTCGGGATAAGGGGCGCAGGAACAGGTAGCTCGGTGAGTCGGCTGCGATGAACCTGATTTTCCCCGTAGCTGGAGTGCTGTGAGACTGCTGATGATGAGGCTTCAAGTTGAGGAGTGAAGAATGTGATGACGTCAGAGCTGATGAGGAGATATGATGGAGAAGGCTGCTTCCAATCACGTCGGGGTCACCACTGTAGCGGGAGCGATGGCGATGTGCTCGACCGCCACAAAGGGAAGATCTTCCGGCCAGGCTGGGTGTCATGCCTGGGGAACCGCGGCTCCGACAATGTATGTGTCGGAGGTTGTATATATATCTCCATATCGTAGAAACTTCGATAGCGCGATTCAGGATTTCTAAGTGTCGTCGTATATGACGTCATGTGTTCGCATTGTGAACTTTTTCTTCACTCTGTAGTTCTTCTGTATGGCGATAGGTGTCGCCACACGGTCATCAAAAGAGCTATCTTAATTTACTAGGGAATTCAACTTATACCAAAATATAAATATGAACATAGCAAAAGTACTTTGTTTTTCATAGTTTCGACCCTGGTAAATGACAAAATTTTTTTTTTTTAGTTTTCATCAACAATGAATTCGTTAACTTGCTCCAAAAAAAACTATGCACAGTAGAATTTTATTACTAAGTTTATTATGTTTGGTGACCACTGAATCAATTAGAAAACCATTTTAGTACTGGCGGAGGCAAGAAACTAATTTCACGCTAGACACTGTACATTCGCTAATAAACAGTTCTGACGTAGAAGTTATATGAGTCTCTAGCAAAATTAAAGTTGCTAATAATAGCCTTAGTGAATCAAGTAGTAGATCATGACTGTGCACTAGGTCACAGGTTTTTTTTGAAGTGAAAACTTCTTTAGCGGCGCTTGGCACTTTTTTTATATGGGTAAAAAATGTTGAACTCGCGTCAGATCCGTAGCCTGATCGAAAAAGCGTAAGATTCCCTAACCATTCCAAAATATTCAAAAATGCACAACGTTGATGTTTAAGTTTTCACTTCTGCCGGCACTCCCGGAATGCAACTCGTCCTTTTTTTATACCACTAACGTGGCAAACAAGCACACAGCCTGCCTGATGGTAATCACGCCGTAGCCTATGGACACTTGCAATACGGGTATCACTCGGACGTTGCCGACTTCATGTGCGTTACACTATAATTGCATAGGTTCTATTTTCAGAGACAAAAAGCACGCTTTGCATAGTCTCTCATCTGGGTTGTTTATGATTATTACAGTTATTTGTACTATGACGGCTGGTCCTCTAGTTTAATTAAAATATATTACTACAATTTGCACGGTCCGGTGAATAAAAACTTCCATTCGTAACCCCTTTTCCCAGCTGACAGCCCGCCGTCAGCCGCACTCCTGTGTCGGGCAGTCGGGCACCAAATAGTTTTTATTGTATGAACGCATTTTAGTCTGTTCGTTACAGAATTTGCGAGGGTCACATGCTTGGGTTAGTTGTATGTAGTTATATGGATATGGTTACGTTTGCAATTTATTAAATTAACAAACACAGCGGGTTGCGCAAAAACTTTTTAAAAAGACAGATTATGGGTTGAATGAAACACACACAAACACAACAGTACCGGCACAGTGCTGACACTTGCCGTTCAGTAACGTATAGTGCTACAATGGTATTTATGAACGTGAAATTGAAATTGGAACTACAACTCCCGTTCATATTGTATGTCACTTTTTGACAGTTCGCCTTTGACAAAATGTATGAAAAAATATGCCACAGTAACGCCCGCTATCCGTACTCGTCACTGACAGTAACGTTCACTGCTGTCAGTGCTGCGCTGAATGTCACTGTCACTGGTTAAACTACTGTTGTGTGTGTTTCGAACCTGTCTTTGTCTATAACTATCTCATTTGTCTAGCTTAAATTGATTGACAGCGTCAGATTTAACAATTCATGAACTTTAAATTTAGAATATTTTCCCGTAAACTATGCTGTTTGAACTAACAAAGCTGCGAGTGATTGAGGGAATAGACAGTTATAGCATAACAATACCTAGCAAGAGATGAATCTTGAATATAATAACGTCTGTTAAAATCAACAACTAAGATTCCACTTCCAACTATAACAACGCTTTGAGAAGTCACAGTTTAATGACCCCTTTGAGGTGTTGACTTAGGGAATCGCCATATTTATCGGCGGGAGATCGTGAAATCTTGATTAACCAAACTTATAGAGACAAGTTTGAAACTTCACCATTTTTTAAAAAGTAAAAATGTAATTTTTTCGCCATTTCTTTTACCAGTGGTCATTTTGCTTTTCTTTCCGAAATGGTAGTAATAATGAAAATAATATATTATTATAATGTAATCTTTGACGAGAGAAAGTGGCTGTGAAGACCTACTCTCTCAATAAAATTAATAATTTCGAGAGAGGTAGGGCACAGCGGATAATCCGCTCAAATCGGAGCAGCCCGTCTGGGGAAGGACCTCTACCTTACAGAAGATCGTAGCCAAATAGCATTGGTCTCGGCCATGTTGTGTTCGTACGGTGAGTATGGTCTCCAGAGCTCCACTTGGGGGGGGGTTGGGAGGGTTGGCAAAGCGTGAGTGATAGTAGTAGGTAGTGCAAGCATCTATAGACCGGTGAGGCTTACCATCAGGCGGGCCGTATGCTTGTTTGCCATCATTGTAGCATAAAAAAAAAGATTTTAATTATATTGTTTGCCTGAATCGTCCCACTGCTGGGCAAAAGCCAGCCTACCTTTCTACCATGAGTTCCATATATTAATGGATATGAAGGAGGGATAATTTCTTTTGTGATGAGTTATAACTTTGGACAATAGTCACGAAACTCACGAACTATATGTAATAGAATCAATACTTATGTAAAGTCATCGATCCACATTGAATAAAACATCAAATTGATTGTAAAGCGGCTTAATGGAATTTTGATGTAAAATACGAAGTGATATTACCTAATTTGAAACTTAGATATCTATATACATATAAAATGTATGTACATAGAGACATTTGGGCTTAGTGACGACTCGGACACAACATATTTTGGGACGATCAAATTGTGTTATTTTTACTTAATATTTATGTGTTTCACTCATTCAGAGAAAATCATAAAGTGATTTCTTCAAGCCTTCTTGTATTATGCATACTTGACAAAATAGATTGATTAAATAGATTTTGGATGAATTAATATCAGTGATAATAAAAACTGTTGATTTGTTAGAGATGTAATACATTAGTATCCTGAAATATTATAATGTGAAAATGTGTTTGTTTGTCCTCTCTTTACGTCGAAAGTAATCAACGGATTGATATGATTTTTTATTGGGGATAGTTTAAAGTCTGGAGAGTGACATAGGCTTTTATTCCGGAAAAACATGTTATTCCCACGGGAAAAATAAAGTATTAATTTTTTGTTCTTCTTTCACGTCGAAAGGAACTTAAGTACCGACATGATATTTAACATAGATGATTTAAGGTCTGGAGAGTGACATAGGCTACTTTTTATCCCGGAAAAACATCTCATTCCCACGAGAAAAAAAGTATAACATTACTTTTTCATAATATTTAACGGGGATAATTTAAGGTCTTCAGAGTGACATAAGGCTACTTCCTTTCCCAAGGAATAAAGAGATTCCCATAGGGAAAATTATTGACATTTTCCCTTGACCACGCGGGCGGAGCCGCGGGTAACAGCTAGTTACTAATAAATTAATAAAAACTAGTGAAACCCGCGCAACTTCGTTTGCGTGTATTTATTTATGCACAGCAGCGCCATCTATATCAGACTTTTGATCAAATACTACGGGAATCGCGTACTTTTCGGGATAAAAAGTCCATACCAAATATCATAAATATTGGCCCAGCCATTTACACCCGAACTGAATTTATCAATTAATAAAAATAAAAAAAATAAAAAAATAAGCGTGAAGAAGTTACAAACATACACATAACTTTCGCCTTTATAATATTAGTAGGATAAAAATTAAAAGTACACCCCTGTGGCAGAGTACCTAAACGCTTGTACCTCGCTGAATGGCAATAGAAATGCGTTGGGCAAAATAACTGCCAGCCATTCCATCTAAATTGTGAGTGATACAGCATGTTTTATGCCGTAATTTATAATTATGTGTAATCAATCTCGCACAAAATGTAACAATGATTAATTTCCTCATAAATTAAGCACACAAAGACGCTTTCTCACGAGCAAAGCGAGAATTGTTAATGTTTTCATTTTCATCGAAATTAGGTGATTAATAATTTATTGTTTACATCCATACTTAATTTTATAAATGCGAAACTGTCTTTGTTTATTTGTCCTTCTCTCACGTTGAAAGTAACGAACGGGATGACATGATATTTTTTAGATAGGTTAAGGTCTGGAGAATAACATAGGTTACTTTTTATCCCGAAAAAACATATATTTCCACTGGAAAAAATAAAATATGGCATCTCTAGCTAGACCATGCGGGCAAAACCGCGGGTAAATCTAGTAAAAAATAAAACAAAGATAAATATGCACCACGAAGTTTTGTAACAAAATGCAAATTCCTTTTATGGTAATCTAACTACTTAACAACTTATTTTTTTTTATCAAGGAAAAACTTCGTTATAGACCTACTTATAGACTTAAAATGTTTTATGACTTTCGCACTTAAATCCTTGCAAATACAACTTCAATTAAATGAGCGAATTTATACAAATTATTTATTTTGTCAGCATACTCAGTACAAAGATATTCATTAGTATAAAAAGACACAAGCGTGTCGCGTTATCATAATTAAAAACAAATAGGGAATAATTAATCAAAGAAAATGTCATTCAGAATAATAAATAATGAAATAAACAATCACAAAAAATCCTTACTAATATTATAAATGAGAAAGTGAGTTTGTTTGTTTGTTTGTTATTCCTTCACGGCTTGACTAAGCAGCCGATCATTATGAAAATTTGCATACATATTGTTAGGGGTACAGAGCCCAACATAGGCTACTTTTTATCCCGTGAAAGTATGTCGTTCCAATGGGAAAAATATTTTTCTACTATAGAGGGCGCTGTATCGGCCAACAGATGGCGTCACAAGTCGCCCTATGGGTTGTTTTGTCGTCAAAAGAGATCTATGTCATAAAATTAACGCGAGCGAAGCCGCGGGGAAAAGCTAGTACGCAATAAAAATAAATAAATATATTTATTACACTATGCAATATCGTTCAATCTACACACATTGATATCGCGTCTCACGTCTCGTCAATTTATTATATAAAAAAAACACATGAACTTTTTTCACACAGTTAAAAAATATATATATTTCCTACTAATCCGACAGTTGATAGTTTGGAGGAAACGTCTTAGAATATGGGTGTTAGACATTAAATTCCAGAAATTGTACTTTCTTTATGCAATGAAGTTAAAAAATAAATAAATAAAATATCTCCTCGCCACGTGTCGTCGTTGGAAAACTGACTTAACAATTTTAGCGCGAAATCATGGTCCCTAAAGTTTCAAAATAATGAGTTTCAATATTGTGCTTATAACGTATACATGCAAATATGTTTCAATGTAATTTGAGATCTTGAAACAATCCCAGTCTCGCTATTGTATTTACAATGTTATAAGCAAATAGTTGGGGGAATAGTTCCAGAATTTCATAATACTTAAATATAACACTGTTATATAGAACAATTTAAATTTTTATATAATTGGTAATGAAATGAAATGAAATGAAATGAAATGAAATGAACGGAACGGACGGAAGTAATGAACGGATTGATATGATTTTTTTTATTGGGGACAGTTTAAAGTCTGGAGAGTGACATAGGCTACTTTTAATCCCGGAAAAACATCTTATTCCCACGGGAAAAAATAAAGTATATAATTTTTTGTTCTTCTTTCACGTCGAAAGGAACCTAAGTACCGTTGTGATATTTTTAACAGAGATGATTTATAATCTGGAGAGTGACATAGGCTACTTTTTATCCCGAAAAAACATCTCTTTCCCGGGAAATTCACGGGAAAAAAAGTATAACATTATTTTTTCATAATTTTTAATTTAAGGTCTGGATAGTGACATAAGGCTACTTTTTTCCCCACGGGATAAAGAGATTCCCATGGACAAAAATTATTGAGATTTTCCCTTGACCACGCGGGCGGAGCCGCGGGTAACAGCTGGTATTATATATTTTTTTAAATTAGGAATCTTTACTAAAGCCCGCGCGAAACTAGGGCGGTAGTATATACTACATATACCATATCAAACCATAATCATCCCACTGAAAGGATACGAGACATTAAGAGTCTCCCTTTAATCGATGTGGTTTAGAGCGTACTTTGCCATGCTGCTCCATTACGGATTGGCGGAGGCCAGTGTTTTCAAGCCACCTGGGGCCCGATTCTACTAAACAAATGCACAAATGGACTCTCAATGGCGTCTCAATCGTGTCTCAATAGAATACCGATAGTGTATCAGTGGAATAGTTTTTGACATTTGTTATGGACTTAAACAATAACATAATGTTTAACTTATTCCATTGGTGCATTTGTTTAGTAGAATCGGGCCCCTGAAGGCCACCGACGTGGCTTAACGACTGTCACCTATCGACAACTGCAGCGACCGACGACAACGCCTTTAAATATCTCTTAGTTCCAAGAGTACAGACAGCGTCTGCTTTTTCTGTAAAGATTTGTCTGTTCCGGCGTTACGACCGTTAATACGCGATCCACCGACCCTTAGTTTATTAAAATAACAAGTTTAAGTAATTATGCTAATTGTCAGGTATTATTGTAACTCGACACCTATCTGTATTCATATTTTTCGTGTTTAAAAGTTATAAGTAATTGTAATTAACGTCACTCTTCGACACGATACGACATCATTACATTTTAATGTACAAAATAATGTTATGAAGGTATGAAAAAATGTTTAGTTCGTTTATGTTAAATAAATAAAAATAAATAAATAAATAAATTCCGTTTATTCAGCAAAAAAATTACAAACACAAACACATTATGCATTATAAACAAACAAAATGACAAACACATAAAAATAATGCTGAAACGGTGTCCACTCAGCATTTGTCGGGGCACCTTGCGATGCCACGACGTCTTCCGTGGACACCGGATAAATTACAAAAACAACAAAAATAACCAAAATACATAAATAAAAAAATAAAAAATGTTATGTAAAGAAAATGTTATTGACAGAAACTATCAAATAGAAGTAGAATTGAGAATAATTAAAATAGAAATTTCAACTTTCGACTCAGCTGCTTACATTTTGCTGGTTCAGTCTTTTGTCTTCAGTTGAAGACTGAACTAGCAAAATGTAAGCAGCTGAGTCGAAAGTTGAAATTTCTATTTTAATTATATTTACTAGCTGTTCATATCTATTTGCACACGCATAGGCTCGTTTGCCAACATCAAATTATAAAAAATATTCTAATTTGAGTCCTAGTCAAGTTGCAGTCGAATCAATGAATGGATTTTATTTCTTTTAAAAAATTCCGACATGATCGAACGTTCGTGAAAACAGGCTACATACATAATAAAAATTCTATTAAAAATGTAAATAAAAAGGCCCCTTTATGTCATATGTCATTTATTTAATGATGACAGAGTAGTGTAACTAGTTATTTATGTAAACTTATAATTTCATGGCATCATTATTCACTAGAAATGTCAAATATTCAATATTTTCTAATACAACGACGTCTTGAAGAATGATTTATGAATCAAAACGATTAATATTGTATGGAGTAATCCAAACCGATGTTTCTCTTGTACCGGACCGATAAAAATCGGATGCCGGAGTAGTGGAAAAACGCCCTTAGAGTACATTTTTCAAAGGCTACATTGTACACACAAGATTTCGAATTTACTAGTCAGAAATGACAGTCGTGATTCGGAAATGCGACCCAATTGACCTAAATTAAACTAAATTTATTTGACCTGCTAATGCTTCATTTATTTTAAATTTGTGGTAATTGTTAATTCTCAGGACACGGGACTCAGCTTTAGAATGTAGTTGTCAATTTGACAATTAGCAATGAAGCTTCATTGACATTCTGTAGAAATTGACAACAACGGCGACCACAAATTCTACAGAACGTTGTTGCTAATTGTCAATCTGTGATTGTTGTTAATCCTGGCTATATTTCATTCTTATAGCTACTGTTCGTTCACATGTCTCTCATAGCTATAAGAATGAATCATTGTTGTCAATTTCTACAGAATGTAAGCGTTATTGATAATTGTCAAATTGACAACTACATTCTAAAGCTGAGTCCCGTGTCCTGTGGATAGAGTTAACAACGATTACCACAAATTGAAAATAAATGAAGCAT
The DNA here is from genome assembly GCA_905163395.2 of Endotricha flammealis. Classification (NCBI taxonomy): domain Eukaryota; kingdom Metazoa; phylum Arthropoda; class Insecta; order Lepidoptera; family Pyralidae; genus Endotricha; species Endotricha flammealis. The sequence continues at coordinate 3,635,902 of LR990864.1, read as the reverse complement.
TAGCAGGTCATATAAATTTAGTTTATTTTAGGTCAATTGGGTCGCATTTCCGAATCACGATTGTCATTTCTGACTAGTAAATTCGAAATCTTGTGTGCACAATGTAGCCTTTGAAAAATGTACTCTTACAATATGAAATTTTGTCAGAATTTTTGAATTCAAATTATGTATTATGGATGTATGGAGTATAGATACTCCATACTAATATTATAAAGAGGAAAGATTTGATTGTTTGTTTGAATTGAATAGGCTCCGAAACTACTGGACCGATTTCAAAAATTCTTTCACCAGTAGTAAGCTACATTATCAGGGAGTGACATGGGCTATAGCTTTTCCCGAAATTCAATGTGGTTCCCACGGGAACGGGTCCGGAATTTCACGCGGACGAAGTCGCGGGCAAAAAAGCTAGTCTTTACTAATATTATAAAAATTAATGGTTTGGATTTTTGTTTGTAACGAATAAACACAAAAACTACAGAACTGATTTAAATAATTCTTTTACCGTTGAGAAGCTACACTATTCGCTGGTGACATAGGCTATAATATTTTCAAAAATAATATCCCATCCTTACAAAAATCCATCCGAAGCTGAGACTGGGCGCTAGTATTCAATAATTTTTTTTTATAAAGGTTATAAATAAAGACAGCTAGAAGGATGAATTTGTCCAGAATTGGGATTATTAATTATTTGTCTAATTGTTTCAAAATATTTTATTAAGTATAAATGAAAAAGTAAGTTATTGTACGAGTGCTAAATTTAAAATATTTCGACATTTTCGACCGCTGAAGTATTAAAAGTTATGCGCCCTAAAACTTGTCGCTTTCACAATAATTTATTACGTAGCCGTCGTGAAAATATAATGATGTTCTTTTATGGTACTTACTTTTTGTGTTCCATGTAGTCTTGGCTTCATGTTTGAAAAATTTCAACAATTCAACACTCATTTTATTTCTATAGTCATTTAAATGAACATACCTCAAACTTAACTAAAAACAACACTTTTTTAAAACCAAAAAACTTTTTGAAAAGATTCAATAACTTAAATTTAAATTTGAAACTACTTTTTGTAACGGTCACAATCGTTTTGACGTGTTCGATGTCGTAGCTCCGATTTAAAATGAGGCGACGTGCAGCTACGCCGGCCTACGACGTAGCACTGGCGTAGCGGTTGCGTAGCTACTATTCTACACATGATACCAAAGTCTCAAGATTAACATTTTACACTGTATTTTTTAAAATAATTACTTATTTGATAATTTTAATGTCTCTTTAACAATTTCTTATTAAGTTAAAATTAAAATGTAATATTCTGATCAATTTGAATAGAAAATGAAACATTTCATGTACAGTAAATTTTTGTAACATTTACAAAATTATAATCGCCTTATAAGTTTGTCTTATTTAATAAAAAAAATATATACCATGCAATAGTATCTATATTACATCTATAATACAAAATAAATAAATTGAAGTGAATCAGTTTCTAACGACATTATAACATTTTTTTTAACAATAAATATTTTTTGAGTTCAAAGAAAATTGTTGAAGAAATCCAATAATAATATAAGGGTTAAGGGTGTAAAAAGTTCAGTTTGCCAGACTCGCTGTATCAAAGCTTTCATTACAATTGTAAAGAAACAGGAGTCACTGGTAGGGCTTACCTGGGGACTTATAGGGAATCAGAAGGGGAATGTTCAGAGCTTTATAAATGCCATAAATAACTGAAAACACGTCTCTGTACTTATTTATTACTTGTAGCTTTCATTTCGTATTTCGTATAATAACAATAAATAATCTAAATCCACGCAGAAAATGTGTTTTTGAATATTTTTTACTAGCTTTTTTGCCCGCGACTTCGTCCGCGTGAAGTTCCGAACCCGTTCCCGTGGGAACCACATTAAATTTCGGGAAAAGCTATAGCCTACGTTACTCCCTGATAATGTAGCTTTCTACTGGTGAAAGAATTTTTGAAATCGGTCCAGTAGTTTCGGAGCCTATTCAATGCAAACAAACAAACAATCAAATCTTTCCTCATGATAAATATTAGTATAGATTTAGCCTGCACACAGTTTGAAACAAAGGTCACAGCGAATTGCGCGTTGCCGGCTGCACGGTTTAATATCAACTCAAAATTTCAACTGTGTTACAAATAAACGTAGTATAACGAGTATATAAGTTATTCACTGTTGTGTCACTGTCTTTCTTGATGAGAATTAAATAAGTGTGAAAGTGACAAAACATTGTATAACTTATATACTCGCTATACGTTTACTTGTAACACGGTTTAAAATAAACTCCAAACGTCAAATGTATAAAATACCATACCCAGACCAGACCCATAATGATCAGACTGCAAGGATTCGAGTTCCTTTGAGAGAGATTCCTTTCAATCGAATAGGATTAGAGCGTACTTTGCCACGCTGCTCCGATGCGGATTGGTGGAGGCGTTATCGGAAGGCCACCAACTTCATCCAACAACAATAGCAAACACCGACGGCTTCACGTGCCCTTCGCACAGAGCTCGAGATAACGAAACCCACCAAAACACTGTCTAGGTTCCACGTTGCTTAACTTGTTCTTTTCAGAGTGCGACCTTCATCGACCTCTTTAATAGCCTCCTTGTATTGATACTGTTAGGAATCTGAAAACCTTTGTAAAAAGGTTAATAAGCCATACATGGCCTTCGTAAGAGCCATGGCACTCGGCGTATTTTAAACGCGCAGATGACGCGCGTACTATTATCCATTGCGGAGTTGTAATCATTTGATCGTGAGGTCTAACATACAAAGAGCTCAATGTAGCACGAAACGCGCGTCATTTGCATGTTTAAAATACGCCGTGTGCCATGGCTCTAAGGCTAGCCTGCTTACTCAATCGACATGTCAGCGCCCTTGCCACACTGCCTATTTTTAGTTCAAAATTGCGTGAGTACCATAAAATAAGCTTTATTTTACAAATATAAGATTCAATATGGTTCGCGAGACATGAGAAATAATAAAAGACTAAAATTTATTGATTATTTTAAACAATATTAACTTAAAATTATCATAACTGTTTAGCGTATAGGAGTCAGTAAAACTACCAATTTGCCAGTAGAAGTCAGAAGCATGATAATTCCATATTTTTCAATGATAAGTGGCCTACAACGTGCTACAACTCATCAACCTACAAACATCAAGACATCTAAATTTATTTAAATTTTTAGTGGCATTAAAATTGGGTACGAATAAAAACTTCCCATCACAAAATAAATAATATATTATGCTCACATTACCTCGTTTAATATTAGTTATCGCTGCTTGCGACAGCCGTCTAGCCCTCTACAAGAACCGATTGCAAACTAAATATATTTTTTCACAAGATGTCGGGAACATCTGTCACTAACTATTGGAAAATCAATAAAAAAAGTAGACTAACTTTAAAAATAGTAGGTTAATGCTTAGTAGTTGTGGGACAAGCTTAGTGGAGGGACACTTCATTTTAAAATCCTATCCTACTAATATTAAAAGGCGAAAGTTATGTGTATGTTTGTTACTTCTTCACGCTCAAATGGCTGTGCCAATATTTTTGATGTTTGGTATGTAGGTAGATGATACCTTGGTTTAACACATAGGGTACTTTTTATCCCGCAAAGTACGCGATTCCCGTAGGATTTCATCAAAAGTCTGATATAGATGGCACTACCTATGCATAGATGAATACACGCAAACGAAGTTGCGCGCGTTTCACTAGTATAAAATATTGTTAAAATCTTTATATAATAACAAAATCGCATCCTAGTTCTTTTAAAATCCAAAAGAAAATGAAGTTTCCCACCACAAACATGTCCCAAGACTTACCCTATGTAGAAATATCTACTTTTATTGTAACTCTAAAGCGCGTCACATAATAAGATTAAGATACTATAATATTTTATCTTAAAATACTGTAAGTACCTATTATAATATCTGTGTTTAAGAGAACATATCGCTCGCCTTCAGTTAATATGAACTAGTATGACAAACGGCTAAGATACGACATATTTTCATATTACAGTATCGAATAGGATACATCTGATATACATATTATGTATAACTTACATATATCTTGGCACAAGTTTTCATTCAACCAGATGGCACTATGAATCGATTTATGTAAAAATTGGCAACGTATCAAGTTCTTTTTTGTAATGAGACATATTAAGATACACATAAACTTTCAACACACAACACACGTAAACTTTCAATATCATATTTTTCTTTAATTTTTTGATATCGTATCGTATTATTATCAGCCCATAATGATCCCACTGCAGGGATACGGGTATATAATCGACGGGGATTAGAGTTTACTCTGCCACGCTGCTCTATTGCGGATTGGCATAGGACAGTGTTTTACAAACCGCCTGAAAGCCACGGACTTGGCTTCGACTGTCATCCATCGGTAACAGCCCGGCTGTACGACATCATCGACGGCTTAACGTACCCTTCACGGAGAAGCTCGAGACAATGAAACCCATCTAAACACTGGCTAGGGTCGACATTACTTAACTTGCGTTCATAGTGTGACACACAGTTATATCATCGATATGTTCCTTTTTAGTTTAACATGACTTATTCAGTATGACAGCTATCTTTGCTTAAAAACTTTTTGTTTAGGGTCAACAACACCGAATTCTTGCCAAGTCGTAATTAGGGTACATTTACAATAGCTATTCAGACTGCTTTAGGATAGCATATCAGAATTTCAAATTAGGAAATAAATTTAATAGCCAACAGGCGAACCACCTGTCTATGACCGGGGAATATCTTTGGAAACACGCCAAATTGAAGCTCAGTTAGCCTTCTTCTGATCTCTAGTTGAGCATGGCTCGTGTGTTTGCGATCTTCTTCTTCTTCCATTCCCCACGACTAAAGCCGCGTATACTTATGTGTCTGAAATGGTGTTAGTTTGTAGAGTAGATTTATTATAGAAATCAATGTTATTTGTGCACTTCTACAAGGGAAAGTGCCTGCGAGGGCCTAGTCTCCGAATAAATGCATTTATCTTATCAAGTTCTCGCTTATTGCTCGATTTTATTGAGAAAAATGGTGGGTCTACTACTAACCAACACTTATTATTTCGTAAATTACCTATACTTAGGTAATACATAAAAACCCAGGGCAGGTATTAATTACATAAATGTACATTGTTGATCGAACTCGCGCTCGGCTTAGTAGTAGAGATCTATAAAACTAACAGCGGTCTAGAAGTAAAAGCAAGCAGTGCGCTTAATCAAAATAATTATCGTCACGCAAACGCTAAACAAAATTACTTTTAAAAGAACTTTCAAATGTTATTTTCTTAGTTATAAATATACGAACTTGAGTGATTAATATTAATTGCTTTTAACCTTTGATGGCAGATTTAGGGATTAGATTTACCCGCGCAATAAATCCAAAATATTTAAGTAGGTTTGTTTGTCTTTAATAAAGGATATAGGCGTTCTCTATATATATATATGTAATGTACATAAATAGTATACAGGAAGTTCTAGTAGGATAAAAAAATATTGACGTGTATTTCCTGTAAATCTACTTGCAAAATAAATGTTAAATTCAATTGTTTATTTGCTTTTAAATTAATCCAGGTATGGCTAAAAAAATGTTATTCCATATTTTATTTTACACTACAGGTGCCATTCTCGTCGGTCTGTTTATTTATTCACATAAAGTGAATTGCTTAAATCCATTTTTAAAGGTAACAACGCATAATATCGCAGTCAAACTAAAAAAAAATAGTGTTAGCTTGAGACTCAAATAATTAAAATTGAAATGCGTTGGAAAGAATCTCAACCAAGGAGGCCGCGCGCCGGCATTTACTGGCCGGCGAGTATTTTTTTGTTTTTTTAATACTTTTCTAGAGCCGAAATTAAACGGTTCATCAAGTGATCAAAAGTGATTCATTTTTGCAATGAATGGTGAATGTCAACACTTGTTTAGAAACCATAGATTTATTATAACTTAACTTAAGAAGATTGGCAATGCAAAAGAGATAGATCATGGCATACGCGTTTGTTAGAGCGAGATAGAAAGACGAGACCATTTTTCTAAACACGCTGTGGGCTTGTATCGCCCTAACGTCAGTCATGTTAAAACAAATCCCACTTATTTTTACAAAATTTATGGTTTTTAAGTGTAGTTTTGGTGTTAATTCGACGTGATTAAATATGGTTACAGTGTGCAGTGCCTGGATGTAATTCAAACTAAAAGGAAAATCCACAAAATTATATATCTTGCTTGCACACAGTCATGTAAATTCCACGCACCCTAGTGTATTTTGTTTTTGGTCTCGCCTCAATCACACAAAGCCGATCTATAGGTACGCAAGTACATACTAAATCTATGATAGAAACGCAAAGGCACACTCCGATGAACGTCAATTAGACAATTCATTTTCGTTCTTGCATCGATGAAGCATCGAAAATGAAAGAACCGTCTAATTTCAGCTTTATGTTTTTCTGTCAATAATTTACATGTCTACATAATTAAACATGTTTCTATTTTATTAAAAGTTCAAATAAGAACAATGGTCCTTAACAAAATGTGTTTCAGAAACAGGATGATAGTCCAAGGTAGCACAACAAAAAGTTACTTTGTTTACATATACAAAGTTAACGTCGAGGTTAAAAACACTGTGAAAATTCAACAATTGTTGTTCACAAAACAAATTAAACAAACCAAACAGATAGAATAACTGTTCTGTTTGAATTGTTTCTATTTGTGTCGGCTCCATTGCTGCGGTTTGCTGATAAACTTTTATTTATGTCATTGAAACTTTTTGATGGAAGGGATCGAATGATATGACCAACTTTGATTTTAGTTCCAATATTGTTTGAAGCCACTGTCCTATCAATATGTTTTTTTTTCATGACAATCCGCGCCACGGGAGGTGAGACTTACAGCTCTGTTCTCGTAACAAAAAACGTTCAAATCTCAATTCCTATTTTGTATGAGTGAGACAGCGAATGAGTTTGACACGAAATTTGAACGATTTTTGTTTCGAGCATAGGCCCTTTGATTGCCGATTTAACTTGCGCAGTAGATGATTTTTTTGTAAAATTGTATAAAATCAAGCAGTGAAAGAGTACCTAACATTAAGGATGTTTGTGAGGGAGGATGTGAATATAAATAAATAAATATGTGGGGACAAATCACACAGATTGAGCTAACTCCAAAGTAAGTTCGAGACTTGTGTTATGGGATACTAACTCAACGATACTATATTTTATAACAAATACATATATACTCGTAGATAAACATCCAAGACCCAGGCCAATCAAAAAAAATCTTTTTTCATCATGACCCGACCGAGATTCGAACCTTGGACCTCCTGAGTTGCGGTCTAGCGTGGTAACCATTACACCACGCAGGTCGTCAATATCCTCACACACTTTCGTATTTATAATCCTACAAATATTATAAAGGCGAAAGATTGTGTGTATGTTCGTTACCTCTTCACGCTTAAATGGCTAGGCCAATTGTTTTTATATTTGGTAGGTATGTAGCTGATATTTTGGATTAACACATACGGTACTTTTCATGCCTAAAAGTACGCGATTCCCGTAGGATTTGGTCTTAAATCTGATACAGATGGCGCTGCTGTGCATAAAATTAAGTTAGTAAGGATATATATTTTTGACTTTTGATTTGACGTCCTCCGTGGCGTAATGGTTACCACGCCAGACCGCCACGCAGGAGGTCCCGGGTTCGAATCCCGGTCGGGTCATGATGAAAAACGAACTTTTTCTGATTGGCCTCGGGTCTTGGATTATTTGTTATAAAATATAATATAGTTGGGTTAGTATCCTATAACACAAGTTTCGAACTTACTTTGGGGCTAGCTCAATCTGTGTGAATTGTTATATATTTATTTATTTATTATTTATTTATAATTAAAATGATAATTAAATGGAAACGTTAACAATAGGATTGGTTTATAAATACATGTTGCATGGACATTGTAATCAGTTGAAATGGATAACCTTAAACGCCAAATGCAGAAACTGTCCTCGGAAATTCATCCTTTCTTGTATCTCACTTGTATTAAATTAATTAGAGCGTGTTCTAAGTGTTTAATTAAACTAGTTGCTGCCCGTGGCTTCGTACGCATAGATTTATCATATCAATATAATTTATTATATGTACACTAACAAATAAGGTGGCTTTTCATTGGTAGAATTTTCAAAATCGGTTTGAGGTAAATGGCATAAGCACCTAAAAGGAGGAAGAGTTTTTAAGAGAGGTAGGGCACAGCTAAGAGAGTAAGGGCACAGCCGGTAATCCGCTCAATCGGAGCAGCCCGTCTGGGAAAGGACCTCCTTCTTACAGAAGATCGTAGCCAAATAGCATTGGTCTCGGCCATGTTGTGTTCCTACGGTGAGTAAGGTCTCCAGAGCTCCACTTGGGGAGGTTGGGAGGGTTGGCAACGCGTGAGTGATACCCCCGGTATTGCAAACGTCTATAGGCTACGGTGACGGCTTACCATCAGGTCGACCGTATGCTTGTTTGCCAACTGTGTTGTGTAAAAAAATAAAAATTAAAAGGAATTGGGATTCCGGATGTCTCACTCAACGAGCTACACCGATATTCTGTTAGAGGGTGGTAATTCTAGCTTATTTCGTTAATTCCCTACTTTTATTTAATGATAGACGGCAAACAAACAGGCAAGCGGGCCACTTGATGGAAAGTGGTCACCGCCGCCTATGGACATCAGCAACACCAGTGGCGCTACCAATGCGTAGCCCACCTCTGACGAGACCTCTAATGTACCTCTTAAATAGTCCCATGACATAGTCTGAAGGAAACACAGTTACTACTTGGTTAGGAGGGCATGGCTACCAATGCGTTCAACTGAGATATAAATTACAGTTATAAAGAAAATTAACAAAAACTATGAAATGAAGCTCTTATAGTAAATGGTAGATCGATTAACATCGACATTTGACTAATAGGCATGTGTGTAATTAACTGTACAAAAGCATTTAATAGGCTGTCATCCTGTCTTTTTTCATACTCACAGACGTTTTTGGGAGACCATAAAAGCTGCATACGTAGACTGTTGTAAGTGTACACAGTTGATTCATAATGTAAATATTGGTATCTATTAATCCAAATGTAATACCAAATCCTACCTATATTTATGCAGCAGTCACACATTGGTGATGTTTGACGACCTCCGTGGCGTAATGGTTACCACGCCAGACCGCCACCCAGGAGGTCCCGGGTTCGATCCCCGGTCGGGTCATGATGAAAAACGAACTTTTTCTGATTGGCCTCGGGTCTTGCATGTTTATCTATATATGTATTTGTTATAAAATATAATATAGTTGAGTTAGTATCCCATAACACAAGTTTCGAACTTACTTTGGGGCTAGCTCAATCTGTATGAATTGTCCCTATATTTAATGTAACGTTTTGCGTCCAACGTACCAATAATGTGTGTATTGGTACTTGGACACAATGTGAATCCCCGTCCAATGCCCAATACTGACCCGCACCGCACCGAGTCGGTTTTTGAGACACGTTCAAAGGCGCGGGGGAAGAAAGGGGACCTTGGACACATTACCGCGCACGCGCCTCACATTCGACTCCGTCATTCGTCTTGAGATGCAAGACTGCGAGTCGTTTTAGTCCTGCGTGACTATAATAGAGAGCTTTTCTGTCGTTTTCTAACTCGATTATGCAAGTAATAAGTATTTGTGCCTAAACCATAGACGTAAGCCGCTAGTGCAAGAAAATTGTCATTCATGGTCTTCAATCTTGCGGCCGCAACTGGGATTGGCCCAATGAGCTAGTCTGTTTTCATTTTTGATTATAAAGTTGGTGTTGAAGCCAATGTATAGTGCAGTAGCTGGAGTTAATTCAAATTGGAGCCAATATTGGACGCAAAGTTGAATCCAATGTGTGGCCGCGACTTTATGTGATGGCATTTGAGTCGGTTTTCGTCTGTTTGAATGTTTTATAAGTACACTAGCGAAACCCGCGCAACTTTGTTTGCCTGTATTTCGCTTTCCCGTGGGAATTTTGGAATGTATTATACTTAAAAACCTTCCCCTTGAATCACTCTATCTATTTAAAAAAATCATCAAATTCCGTTGCGTAGTTTTAAAGATTTAAGCATACATTGGGACACACAGACAGACAGCAAAAGCAACTTCATTTTATACTCTCTCTGTAGTCGGTCCTTCAATTCTGAAGATCGTGATCACACGCCTCTGTTGTCATCTTCCGGATGTATTGTCTCCATCGGCATCTATCGGTAGCCATTTTAACCGCGTCGTGGAAATGGAACCGCTGCTCTCCAAGTTGGTCGGACCACCTCGTCGGGGATCGGCCTCTGCTCCTCTTCCCTTCCACATTTCCGACTATGACCAACTTTTCGAGGTTACGGTCTCCTCGTCTTGCGATGTGCCCAAAGTAGGCAAGGATGCGTTGACGGCAGATGGTGGATAAGCGATCTTTGATCTTTAGTTTAGCTAGAATCGATGCATTTGTGCGCTTAGCTGTCCACGGGATTCGTAGCATTCGCCTCCAGCACCACATTTCGAACGCATCGATTGTATGCCTTTCTTTCGCTTTTATAGTCCATGTTTCTACACCATAGGAAAATATCGGAAACACGAACCCTTTTACAAAACCTGCTTGTTCCTCAGGAATTTGGCAGTCTAGAAAAATTTTATACTATATAAAGGTAAAGGTTAAGCCTGGCTTACTTTGGGACTAGGTAGCGCTGTGTGAAATTTATAGATTTAAAAAAAAGTGATACGTATGAAAAATCACGTTGGGACGCCGATCAAACGTGGGAATTTAATAAACGATATACGAACAATATCGATTTCCATCATAGGTTGACGTGTCTAACACAAAATGGCGCGTAACCGACAATTATTGAGCTGTATGTGATTTATTTATGAAGCTATCATTTATGCTTCTTTGGACAGTGTTATGTATAAATACCGATGTAACTGAATTTCATATTAGTGTCGACTAGTTAGTGACGAAAATGTTAGACTTTTTTTTTTAAACTAGACAGATTTAATTGACGACCTCCGTGACGTAATGATTACCACGCCAGACCGCCACGCAGGAGGTCCCGGGTTCGAATCCCGGTCGGGTCATGATGAAAAACGAACTTTTTCTGATTGGCTTCGGGTCCTGGATGTTTATCTATATATGTATTTGTTATTAAAAAAAAGATCGTTGAGTTAGTATCCCGTAACACAAGTTTCGAACTTACTTTGGGGCAAGCTCAATCTGTGTAAATTGTCCCTATATATTTATTTATTTAATTGAAATGGTATCACATCAACCTATAATCATCCCACTGCAGGAATATGGGTACCCCTTTATCCTAAATTATGGTGAAAATAACTCCTCAAATTATGGTGAAAGAATTTACGAATTGCGCTAATTCAACCGCGAAGTTCCACTTACTCACAAAATATCGGCGTGAAGAATCATCCAAGCAAGATTATCCATTTCTCCTTATCACCTGGTGTGTCTGATGTACGGTGGCCTCGAAGATAGGAGGACCATTTTAGAAAAATATCACTTCTTGTAAGCGGATTTTTTGTCAGCTCCATCCTTTTCTTTGTTACCAAACAGGGTTTTTGTTTATTAGAGCCACATGTGTCCACTAGGATGTTGGATGTTGCAACCGAAAATCATCCTAAAGATGGTCCTGCTATCCTCGAGGCGACTGTACGTGAGTTAGTTCAACACCAAGTCGATCTGGAGCCTCTTTGCTAGCATTTGGCGTCACTATATCTTTTCCCATACTAAGAGTTTAGTTCAATACCAAGTTGATCTGGAGTATTCTGGAGCCTCTTTGCTAGCATTTGGCGTCACTATATCTTTTTCCATACAAAATTTTATCACGCCCGGTTCCGGTCTCTCCACCGAACCAAACGCATTGCTGCTCGCTAATGTTCTATGAGAGAGTGATACTTTACCGGTTTGTGTAAGCCCACCATTTCAAAAATGCATCACTCCAAAAACCTTTTCTCTGTCATAAGGGAGGAATAGGACTTTGGACTCATCCAATTTATTTTTAATCTGAAAAATGGTATCTTGTTCTAATCATTCGAATACAACTTGTTAATGAATTATGTATCTTACAACGATATCTTTTAGGGTCAAAATTTAATATTCTGTCTGACAGCCGCGGAGTAACTTAGGGTCACAAAGGGAGTTTAATTGAATTATGAACGTTGTAATTGATAAACAGCTTAAAATTCAATCTGCCTAAATGAAATTACAGCTGTGTCTTACAAATTAGGTTTGTATATTTTTGTATATCGCATAATCTAGATTTCCGCTCTTTCCCGTTAGCATTATCATCTTGGAGGACTGGTATGCTCGTTCAAAAAATTCAAATTCAAAACTTTTATTCAGAGAATAGGTTTTCACAAACATGTTCTCTTGTCAGAGTATACAGTAATAAATGATTTTTATAAATTAATCTACTCTATAAACTATACCACCATTTCGGAAACAAAACAAAATGACCACTGGTAAAAAGCAATGGCGAAAGTAAACCAGTTACGGCCATTTTTATCATTTAAAAATATATCGTAGGTTTTTTTTTTTCATCAACACCTACCTACTATTGTAATGTATGTAATAACGGAACGCGCTGTGTGACATCTGTCATCAATGTCAGCGTGCTCAACAGACCGAAATAAAAGCCTAATCTGTACGCCGAAGTTTCCTTTCCTCATTATTATCCAAGAGTATAATTCACCCATCTGGATTGCAGACTAGAACACAACATTGGCGAACGAGGATCGAGAATTGTAGAAACAATCATGTCGATAGGCAAAGTAAGGGAGTTCGACTTGAAAACCGGAGCGTGGTCATCTTACGTTGAAAGACTCGACAGCTATTTCGCGGTAAACAATATTAAAGATGAGCTCAAGGTGCCGACCTTAATAGCGGTAATGGGTGATGAGGCGTACGAACTGTTGGCAAACCTAGCCAGCCCGAAAAAGCCGGCTGAATTAAGCTATGAGAGCACGGTGAAACTATTGAAGGAGCACCTTCAACCAGCCCCGTCGGCACTAGCGGAAAGATTCAGATTTAGGCAGAGACGGCAGGCGGCGGACGAGAATGTGGCCAGCTATGTGGCTGAACTTAAAAAATTGGCGCGGTTTTGTAAACTGAACGAAGCTCTGAACGAAAACTTGCGGGACCAGTTTGTGTGCGGGCTGAGGAGTGACTTCATCCGGCAGAGGTTGTTTGCGGAGGATGATGCGTTGACGTTTACTAGCGCGGTGAAAATAGCCAGCTCCTTAGAAGCAGCAGAGCGTGATGCAGCTGCGGTGGACACGACGGCCACAGGAAGCCGGGAAGTGACAATGGAGGTGCATGCACTAACAGTAAACAACAATAAAGAGCAGTGGAGGCGACAGTCGACGGGTCCAGGCGGGCGCGGCGCTCAGCGTGGTGCTCCCGCACGACGTGCTGAGGCGGGAATGCACTCTGGCAGCTACTCCAATACCCAGTGTTATTGCTGCGGAAGAGTGGGACATTTTCGTGAAGAGTGTCGATTCAAGAGATTAAGTTGCAGTAAATGCAAGCGGGTGGGACATCTCAGGCGAGTTTGCCCGGAGTTGACTCAGGGTAGAAGCGCAAATGTGCACTATACTGTAGACGATGCAGAGGCACGGAACGAAGTCTGCAATAGTGAAGTGGAGGAATTTCATCATTTGTGTCTAAACGATTATAAAGCGGTGAGTGTCCCTGTCGTTATAGAAGGGCATGAGTTACATATGGAAGTAGACACAGGTACAGCTGTTTCCTGTGTTAGCCGGGAAACTTATAATAAATATTTAAGCCATTTAATGATAGATTCCAGTAATTTAACTTTAAACTTTTATGATGGATCTAAAATTAAACCCTTAGGTATAATTAGGCCTACTGTGTGTTATAAGGGTGTAAATAAAGATTTAGAATTGTTTGTTATCAATGGAGGAACGACTTCCCTGTTAGGAAGACAGTGGCTAACAGAATTAAAAATTAAGTTGCCTCAGTTTACTAATTGTCATAACATCCTAGGTGTAGGTGTAGGTGACGGGCAAATACATTTGGATAGTGAGTTAAAAAAATTATTCAACAGGTATAAGGAACTGTTTAGCGGAGGTCTGGGTACATACACGGGGGGCAAGGCAACGCTGAGGGTGCGGGAGGGTACAGTGCCCGTGTTCCATCGCGCGCGGCCGCTGCCATACGCGCTGCGCGACCGAGTCGATGCACAACTCGACGAGATGCTGCGCGACGGAGTCATCGAGCCAGTTGACTGTTCCGAGTGGGCCTCACCTCTGGTGCCGGTAAGCAAGGCAGATGATTCGTTGAGAATTTGTGCAGATTACAAAGCTACGGTCAACCCAGGGCTAGTGGTAGATCGTTACCCATTGCCAAAAGTCGATGATTTGTTGGTACGATTGAGCGGTTCAAAATATTTTTCTAAAATTGATCTGTCCCAGGCTTATAATCAGGTTTTGTTAGATGAAACTAAAAATCTTACAGTAGTGAACACGCATAGGGGGCTCTATAGGTATAACAGATTAGTGTATGGACTGGCATCCAGTGCAGGAATTTTTCAACGCATAATGTGCAATTTGTTAAGTAATATCCCGAATGTCGAGGTGTTTTTAGATGACGTGATAATAGGGGGTAAGACTAAGAGGGAACATTTAGAAGCAGTGGAAGCCGTTTTTAATAGATTACATAAATATGGGCTTAAATTAAAAAGTAGTAAGTGTGTATTTTTAGTCAATGAGGTACGTTATTTAGGTTATGTGTTAAACAGAGAAGGCATAAGAACGGACCCAGAAAAAATTCAAGCTATTACCAAAATACCCCGTCCGAGCTGTGTATCAGAGCTGCGTTCGTTCTTGGGCCTGGTGAATTTTTACGCAAAATTCGTGAAAAATATGAGCGGAAAGTTAGTTCCCTTGTACGAATTGCTAAAAAAAGGCAGAATGTGGAATTGGTCTCAACAATGTGAAAAAGCGTTCACAGAGATTAAAGCGCATTTGATTAGTGCAGACGTGTTAGTACATTACGATCCGAGTTTGCCGCTTATAGTGACATGCGACGCCAGTGCGCGGGGCGTAGGGGGCGTGCTCTCGCAACCGGATAAAAATGGCAGAGGCAGCGACCGCCCGGTAGCCTATGTATCGCGAACGCTTAATGATGCGGAAAAAAATTATTCACAAATACACCGAGAAGCGCTTGCTATTATATTTTCTGTGAATAAATTTCACCAATATTTGTATGGTCGCCGTTTTACGTTGCGCACTGACCACAAACCTTTGGTATCAATACTCGGACCCCATACAGGAATACCTACCATGGTGGCTAGTCGTATGCAACGCTGGGCAATTATATTATCTGCTTACTCCTATGATATCGAATATGTACGCATCGATGAGAACGGAGCCGACGGACTTTCGCGCCTCCCCGTGGTCGGCGCGAGCGGCGCCCGAGCAAACGTATTTGCATTTTGTTCAACAGGAATTACTGTTAGATTATAATGTGATAAAGAGTAATACCACGAGCGATCCGTCGCTTTCTAAAGTGTTGAGTTATTTACGGGATGGTTGGCCATCAGAATGCGAAATCATAAATATGAAACCATATTTTAATCGTAAGGACGGTTTATACGAAGAGTTAGGCTGCGTGATGTGGGGACATAGGCTCGTAGTGCCGAACTGCTGTAGAGAGAAAGTACTTGATATGATTCATGAGCCTCACATGGGAATAGTTAAGTCTAAATCTTTAGCTCGCAGCTACGTATGGTGGCCGGGGGTGGACGAGGACGTAGAACGGGTGTGTCGGCAATGTGAGATTTGTGCGTCGCAAGCTGACGCGCCGCCGCGGCAGACACCGCGTATGTGGCCTTGGCCAAACCGTCCATGGACTAGAGTTCATTTAGACTTCTTGGGTCCGATTTTTGGAAAAATTTATTTGGTGGTGGTGGATGCCATGTCCAAATGGATAGAAGTTTTTCAGGTCTACAGTACAGCTGCCACAGGGGTTATAGGAAAAATTAGTGAGTTATTTAGTAGGTGGGGGTTGCCTAAACAGATTGTATCAGATAACGGACCACCCTTTTCGAGCGCAGAATTTGCTAATTTTGTAAAAAACCAGGGTATAGAGCACATATTTTCGATACCGTACCATCCGGCTTCAAACGGCTTGGCAGAAAATGCAGTAAAGTCGATAAAAAGAGTAATTAAGAAAGCCAGTCTAGAAAAACAAGATCCAGAAAAAGCCCTGTGTACCTTTTTGCTGCATTATAGAAATACAGAGCACTCCACCACAGGGGAGAGCCCGGCTAGGTTGTTACTAGGCAGACGATTGCGAACAAAATTAGACACTCTAAAACCGGATAGGGAACATAGGGTCAGAAAAGCGCAACAACATCAGGTGCTGGCAGCAAAGGGAGGTAACAGGGAGTTTAAGCGGGATGAGGCCGTTTGGTACAGACAATACTTAAAATCACAGAAGTGGGCTTCGGGCCAAGTAGCAGAGTGCGTAGGACCTAGCAATTATAAGATAAGAGATGAGCATAGGGAGGTTTTGCATAGACATACTGACCAATTGAGAAGAAGGACAAGTGGGCGATCATCGCTCGCTTGCCCAGATAGGGAATCCATAACCCCTACTAGGGGCGGTGAATCTAGCACAAGTTCTCAACCGCAGTTGACCTTACCGGACGCAAAGGGGGGGGGCTCAGACGGAGGAGCCGAGTCAAGAGGTTAGGAACGAAGCCTTGCCTTCCGTGGACCCGTTAGAAGGAGACGAGAACAGAGGTAGCGGGGACGCCATTGCATCTCCTGAGTTTCACGATGCTTTGCCAACCGTGGCTACACCGTGTCCGAGTCGACCTATACGCCAATGTAAACGTAAAAAAATTTGTCAGTGTTTCGACTGTGATTAAAATTATTGTAAGGTAATTTATAGCTTTATAAGGGTTAATTGAGGTGGGGGATTGTAATGTATGTAATAACGGAACGCGCTGTGTGACATCTGTCATCAATGTCAGCGTGCTCAACAGACCGAAATAAAAGCCTAATCTGTACGCCGAAGTTTCCTTTCCTCATTATTATCCAAGAGTATAATTCACCCATCTGGATTGCAGACTAGAACACAACAACTACCTTTCATCCTGTGATTTGATTATAGCGCTATTTGGATTGACATTTCGCGTTTAGTGGGTACTTCATTTCATAATGTACATGGATATGTATTTTTTTTTTAATTATGAAATGTATTGTTAAATGACAAAAAAGGACGTAGCTGTACCTAATTGGTTTTATCTCGCATTTTTTTTTCAGTTGTTATTTAGCTTTTCTTTGTGAAATGGTAGTAAGTATATTATAAAGTAGAATAATTGCAAAAATAATATAAAATATGATTCAAGTTTTATGATATGTCGCGTAAAGGGATTTACTCGAATTGTTATTCATCAATAGTATTCATAGTAGGTACTAGGTATGTTATAAATTTACATTACGATGCTTTCAATACTACCATAAAAATCTTTGGTCTTAGTTCTTTACCCTGGTCACCTCATTCATTGGTTAACTGTAACCTATAAATTTATGCAGTAAAGTAAATATTGTCAATACAATGCAGGGTTTCTGCAATTTCACGGAACACGCCATGAATTTACCAACGCTTCGCGACAACAATGTAGATCGATGTACATCTTTAAATCATAGAACCATTATCCACAAGCCATTCACATATGAAAATTGTATACCTATTTCAATTTTATGGAGTAAAGACACTCAAGGAAAGTTTATTCAAAAATACACCAAAGGGAAATTTTTATTTTATTTTTTACTAGCTTTTCCCCGCGGCTTGGCTCGCGTTAATTTTATGACATAGATCTCGTTTGACAACAAAACAACCCATAGCGCGACTTGTGGCGCCATCTGTTGGCCGATACAGCGCTCTCTATAGTAGAAAATTTATTGTCCCATTGGAACGACATACTTTCACGGGATAAAAAGTACCTATGTTGGGCTCTGTACCTCTAACAATATGTATGCAAATTTTCATAATGATCGGTTGCTTAGTCAAGCCGTGAAGGAATAACAAACAAACAAACAAACTCACTTTCTCATTTATAATATTAGTAAGGATAAGTAATAAAAATATCGGGTTTTAATAAGGAGCCCAAATTTTTTTGAAAATATAATATAGCCTAGTTTTTTTTTTTTTTACCACAAATTTTGCCTAAAGGGACTCCTTATCCGTTTTATTATATTTTTTAAGGTTTTTAGTTTTAGGTTGATTATAATCTATGTTTATAATAATATGTTTAGTTTTAGAAGTAATGTAATTAAAATCCAGTATTAATAAGTTTGAATTTCCGAATCTTATATAACCTTATATAACCATGTTACTCGGGGGTCATGTGCCTGCCCAACAGTGACCGCACCGGGCTGTCAAAGGTTTTATTTTTCATGTGTAAAATTTATTATTATGATTATAAAGACGCCGATGTCCACAGAATAAATTAACCATCCATTTCACTAAGGTCTCAGGTGCTTGTTCTCTGTAATATAAAGATTTTTTAATAAACTTCACAACGCAAAGTATTACTTGAAAATGTATATTTTTCATTACGTGAAATAATGAATTCATAACATGTTGTCCCTGCTGCGTCCTAAGCAAATATTTATGTGAATAAAGACCTTAACAGAACGAAATATATGCGTTCGGCAGCGGCCAAATCGCATTCTTTCTTTCATTATAATAATAAGACAGCTTCATCGATGATTGAGCAACGTTTAATTAATTGCTTGTCTACAATTTGGTACACGGTTATTACCATCCGCGTTTCAAGTAATGCGAACCGGGTTGTTCACTTTGGATACCGTATTGAGATTCGTGTATACGTCATAATTTAAAACACTAGACATGTGTCATGTGTCCAAGTCGAATATTATAGACTATCGCATTGTATTAATGTACATTAGGTGCTTTGCATCTGTCATGTTTACGAGGAGGCTCACCGTCTTCCTGTGGTCCCCTTGTGAACACAGCCGATGTGACTCAGTTAAAACGTCAGATAAGTTTATGTACGCGTTATAGTGTGAATGCACGAGATTGTCACAAAGAGAAAAGTGTCTTTTGTCCGATTCTGTTTTCTGCGGTCACCCTACTCCCGACCGCTTCAACCTCAGTGTGTTTTCACCCTTAGAGGTCCTTGATATCACGACAGTTAGAATAAGCTTGGTTTGCGGTTCTAAATTGTTTTCCTTTGAGATTGTATATTGGATTAAACTGGGAACATAATTTCAAAAGATTAATGTTAATATTTCATTCACACGTTAATTTGCCAAGGTTTTAGTGTGTGACAGACCCATGTGGTGTTACAAAGTAATTTCATATGCCCTTACATATGTAATAACTTGCCCAGAGTCACAAAGATTTTATTTTACTTCAGATTGTTTATTTTTTTTATTTTTTATTTATTTATTTATTACAAAAATCTAAATTAAATTAAATTATTTTGTGCCTCAAACTCACCACCTCTCAATCACCATACAAAAAATCATTCAACGGTTTTAACCATGAAAAGGTTATACAGCCACTTTCTGAAACGTAATTTTAAAGTTAATCACACGATTAATTATAACTGTCACTATCAAACTAAAAAAGAAAATTGACTTAATAATTAAAATACGTTTCAGAAACTGGCTGATAATGGATAGAATAAACTAATAATAAACCAGGAAATAACACGACCATACCTTGATATTGCCTGACGTTGCTGTTGCTCTGCATAGTAATCGCGATTTTAATTTCAATTCTGAATAATTTCAAATGCAAAATTAACAGCAAATACTAATACGGACACTCGTTACTCGTTAATTTTATACTTGATTAACTATTTGGTGAGCATACAATCCGATTTCATTTAGTTTAGTATTTAGTTAGCGCTAGTTTAGCTGTAAAGAGTACCTAAAATTAACGATCACGCGGAATTATCTTCAAGAGTAATGGGGCAGGTTGCACAGGCCGTGGTCACAGGCGAAAACACAAGACCGGTCAGAGTTACCGTTGCATTTATAATGTTTTTATGAATTTGTACTCTTGATCTGTTACACATAGGCCATCAAACCTCAACTTGAATATGTCGTGTAAATTGTGAACAATTTATTATGTTTTGGTGGAATATTCGTAATGTATGTAGACAATTTGGGCAGCCGCAATTGTATCTCAAACTCGGCACTTAGCTGTTTATTCCTTGGAGAAACAAGGCATGTAAATCAGATTCCGTATGAGCGCATATGTTCCGGTGTCATAATATAATTTTCATGTGAATAGAAGCATGATGGCGTAACTGTGTGTCGCACTCTAAAACGAACATGCAAGTTAAGCAACTTCGACCCTAACAAGCCAATCGTTTGTGCAACTTACTGGTAAGTTCGATTCAATTTGTTTTTTGATATAAATATTGTTTACATACTGGAAAATTTTTAATTTTATTGAGTACCAAATATACACATTAAAGAGAGGTAGGACACAGCGGATAATCCGCTCAAATCGGAGCAGCCCGTCTGGGGAAGGACCTCCACCTTACAGAAGATCGTAGCCAAATAGCATTGGTCTCGGCCATGTTGTGTTCCTACGGTGAGTAAGGTCTCCAGAGCTCCACTTGGGGGGGTTGGGAGGGTTGGCAACGCGTGAGTGATACCCCCGGTACTGCTTACGTCTATAGGCTACGGTGACGGCTTACCAACAGGCCGACCGTAAGCTTGTTTGCCGCCTGTGTGGTATAAAAAAATATATAAAAAATACACTTATTTTTCTTTAAAAATACATGGTTTTAACCTCCGCTGGTAAAACAATCTGTGGACAATAGCTATTTAAAAAAAAATTTAATTATAAGTATCAGGCAGGCAGCGTTAGACTGCCGCATTATATGTGAGCAATAATTAAGGAAAATTCTAGCCAAGAACAATTTACAGTTTAAACTTTAATGGCATGCACTCCAGTTACTAATTACAGGGTTCTTTCTACTACTTTTTTCTACTGTTACTATTTTTTTATTTCATCGCCGCTATTAAAGTATGCATTGTGTGCATAATCATATGAAATACTTTACATTTATTGATTGCACTTGATTTTGTTTTCATTCTTAAACCATAATCATTCCACTGTAGAGATACAGGCCTTTTTTTTTTTGTTTGTTTAAAGTCAGGAAAATGCATTACTGCATGTCCCGCCACTTGGGGGAAGCGACGGGGGTCTGTCGGGCTCGCCTCTCTAAAGCAATGAGGGATACCGACTAAAAACCTGACTGTCTGCCACCTTCTCCGCCTTCACGTGGCGGGGTCGCGGGCACTGGTGATACTTCCGCAACTAGAGATACAGGCCTACATCCATCAAAGGGAATTAGAAGCGTACTCTGTCACGCTCACGCTGCTCCAATGCGGAATGGCAGAGGCCACTGTTTTCATGCCGCCCGAAGACTACCGATTCGACTTAACACAGTCCCGTTCCCGAGATGATATATGGAATATTAAATATCTTATGTGACAGTTCACA
The DNA here is from genome assembly GCA_905163395.2 of Endotricha flammealis. Lineage (NCBI taxonomy): Eukaryota > Metazoa > Arthropoda > Insecta > Lepidoptera > Pyralidae > Endotricha > Endotricha flammealis. The sequence continues at coordinate 3,614,308 of LR990864.1, read as the reverse complement.
TAAGATATTTAATATTCCATATATCATCTCGGGAACGGGAATAACGGGATTTCACTAGATTTCATGGCTTAAACGACACGCGGGCTTGACCAATGATCTAGTACAATTTTATTTATCCACTAGGTTTTTCCCGCGGCTTCGCTCGCTGTTAATTTTATAACATAGATCTCGTTTGACAACAAATAAACTCATAGATAGCGCGACTTGTGGCGCCATCTGATGGTTGATAGCCCATCCCATACAGCGCCCTCTAAGTAGAAAAAAAATCCCATTGGAATGAGATACTTTCACGAGATAAAAAGTAGCCTATGTTCTCTGTCTGTACCCCTGACAATATACCTAAATATACAAATTTTCATAATGATCGGCTGATTAGTCAAGCCATGAAGGAATAACAAACAAACAAACTCACTTTCTCATTTATAATATTAGTATGATAGGTATTATTCCATGCATCGCCGGGCTGTTATTTATTTTCCTGACCGCAATGCAGCGAAACACGACAATGGAATGGAACTAATTTTAAAATGTCCCAGTAACTCCAATTTTCGTGTGGTAGGTATAAACATTTCTCCCGATAAAAATCAAATATGCGACCCATGTCACAGTACAGTATGTTAGCTACTCATCTACGAAGGACAAAAAATAAAAATGTTATTCGCAATATAATAATATATTTTTTCTAGCAGACGTCCGCGGTTTCGGCTACGCAATCCTTTTACTCACATTCCCGAAGTATCGAAAGAGCTTATATTAGGCCTATTTGAATAAAAATATTTTGAAAATTTTTTTGAATCAAGAATTAACCTATCCTATCCTAGATTATTAGCACAAGGAATACCTTGTGGTAATAATCAACCCAAGTACACACAAGACCTGAGATCGGTATGTATGGCACACATTCATACCACGTTAGTGGCTGTTGCCTTACTATGAACTTTGCATACAATATGCAATATTAGTGTAACGTTCTATGACGTAATAATGGGTGGTAAATCGATTAGGGATTTCTGATTGGCCACTGTTTTACACTTACTTTCTTAGGTTTTGTGTGTACTAACAATATTAACATCGCCAAACGACTCCGCAAAAGTCGAAACCATGGGTGACCCAAAGGTTCGCAGTTAACTTTCTTGATACCAAATTCATCATAATATTTTTGCTTAACAGTAAGAAACATCCACACATACACACTCCTACATTTCCACAAATTATCGCCTTTATAATATTAGTATAAGAGAATTTTCTGAGGATTTTCTCCGTGGCTCAAAAAAGAATAAAGTCTAAGTTCTCACTAAATGTGATAACATTCGAGATATATAACCAATAGGGTAAATAATAGGGTCTATTGTCCTTTATCCCGACCCTTGTCAAGTGAGTCTGCTTGTGATATCAACCGATCTCTTAACTGCACGGGATTTTGAGCTTTCCGGACACAAAGATTGTATTGGGTCCAGGCAGTGTGGGCTGAATATAAAGTTACACAAGTCAATTTGTGAAAATCGACGATGTAGCTAAAAAAAAATGTTTGAAGACTTTCTACTTTGACTTATAATATTGCTCAGTATTTAATTTAATCATCATCCAAGAAAACCGATTTCCAAGAAAATCGATTTCCTAACTACAAACCGCTTTTTGGTGTTTTCTGTTTTTCCGAGTCACCAAAAAAGATATTATACAAATACTAATGTGACCACCGCTAAATGAAATGAAATGAAGAAAACCGTTTACGGCCTTATTTGTCCATCAGATATTTTTACATATTTTTTTTTACATCAGAAAATCTGCGTAACAAGTAAGGTAAGCTACATAATACCAGTAAATATTATAAATGTGAAAGTGTGTTTGTCCTCCCTTCACTTCGAAAGTTATGAATGGATTAATATGAATTTTTTATTGGGGATAGTTTAAGATCTGGGGAGTGCTGTGCCTTAGGCTACTTTTTTCCTACGGGATAAAGAGATTCCCATGGGAAAAATGATTGACTTTTTTTCGCTTTTTTTCATTTTCCTTGACCACGCGGGTGGAGCTGCGGGTAACAGCTCCACCCGCGTGGACTTAGATTTAGATTGTGTTTTCTATGACACATATGTACCCAAATTCTCTAGCTGTGTGGCCAGCTCACATAAATATTTATCCATCTATGGCAAAACATTCTGACAAGTTTACAATAACCCCAAATATCCCCCAAGAGTACATACAAGAGACTAATTCGTTAAGTTATGGAAACTTATTCCCCAGGCACTAACTTAAACTCTGAGTTAAAACTTACTGCACCCGACTATAGAGATGTGAGTAATGTATTCTTGCGGTTTGAGCCCGAGGCTAGTTTGTCCATTACAAATAATTAATTATCTTCTTGCAACCGACCAACATAATTTATAATGGACCTCTAAGTTACAGAATTTTGGCTTAGATCGGCAAATAAATATTGCTATGTACAGATAGCTTTAGAGAAACCTAACCATACAAACGAAGTAAGGATTAAGTTCCCTCATGTGATTCGCAATGTATTTAAACGAAAATTAATAAAAAAAATACGTTTTGATTACGTCTAGTAATTTTATTAAAATCACTGTCTCACTTAGCGATTTAGATGACACGAAAGATCGATTTTTGTTTGAAATTATTTACTGTTGATTTTATTTACATCTGAACAAAATTAAAACTAAACTAAACATATTATTATAAACATAAATTATAATGAACCTAAAATTAACAACCTTAAAAAAATATAATATAATAACTAAAATATATTATTACTAGAGAAACCCGCGCAACTTCGTGTGCGTTTATCCTTTCCCGTGGGAATTTCAAAAAATTCTTTCATATCGGTTGCCTACATCTTAAACCACACTTTTCAGAACACACCCAAAAAATTGTCATTTGTATAGTTATATTTTTTTCTATTTTTTTTTTTTTTTATTACAAAGAGAAAGGTACAATATGGCTTAAAAACTATCTGCCAAACTGCATAACAGTTTGTCGGCAGTCGTTCCCGTGGATCTTAGGTACCCACATAAAAGCATTCTTGAGACTAAACCTATATTATACAACATAACATTATAGTATCACTGAAAATCTTGTGCCAAGTGTAGTGTAACGGAGTATACAATAAAAACAAAAACAAAAACACATCACGTAGTACAAGTGTGGCAGCCAGCTTATTTTTTAACAGTCATGGACATAAAGATAAATAATGCTTCCTTAGCATGATTTTAAGACTTCGTTTGCTTTTAACTTCTCATTACAATCTTTGGAGTGGGCGTTTATGAAATAGGCTAGCCCGACCGGTGAAGTGCCACCCTTTAACAGAATATTGACGTGAAGCAGCAATACGTAGCGTTCGGAGAGTGAAATATCCGAAATTCTTGTTTGCCACCTTTGTGGTATAACAAAAATCTAACTCCTTCCTTATACTATTTCTCGCTATATCCTGTTTTTTCTGTTATAGGTCGGCAACGGGTCAGGCACCCTAGAATCTATGTGCTCCAATAGTCGACGGTAATCACCTTATAGCAAATGATCCATATTCCTGAACTTGTTTTCCAACCACTTCCGTAAAAAAATGTTTAAGAATGTCGGTATTTCAACAACCTACCTACAACCTCAGCCTACAACCATCCATCCCTACAACAACACTACGAAATAATAGAGCGAGTCGACATAATGAAATTTCGTTTATGTGAGAAAGAGACAATATCAATATGCCATTTAACCATTGACCAATTTAACTTGAACCCTGTCAAATATTATAAAATTTAATATATTTAATTACTGACTGTTATTATCGATGAATCGATGAATATGATTCAGTCCGCTATAAACATATTTAGAATTTTAGCTGTTTTTCCGAGATCACAAACAGAATAAATAGCACGACGACATTAAGAAATCATTTTGTTTGATTATTCACAATTTATAAAAATATGACAGATGACACACTTCACTTCACATGTGTCAAATTGAAATGTAATTGAATCAAAAGCACTAAGGAGTATGAGTATTGATATCAAATCGAAGAAAATTACCCACAAAATACATATTGTTCAAGAATTTCAATAAAATAAGAATCACGTCTTCCTTCAATTCTCTTAAACAATTTTTATGCAAAATTTGAAGTAGATTGGACCAAGGAATCAAGTTGTCCCATAGTAACTTTACCCCCCTTTTTCACCCCCTTAGAGTTCGAATTTCGAAAAATCCTTTCTTATCGGACGCCTACATCATATAATAGGTCCACCTGCCAAGTTTCAGATTTTTACGATGAGCGGTTTAGGCTGTGCGTTGATTCTCAGTCAGTCAGTCAGTCAGTCAGTCAGTCAGTCAGTCAGTCAGGACAAAGCATTTTATATATATAGATAAGGAGTCCCTTTAGACAAGGTTCCGAAGATACTGGCAGCGTTCCCCTTTGAATAGGTAGACTAATTCTTTGTCCGAGGTAGCTGCCAGCTCTTCGGTCTCCTGTGATGTCGACTAACCTTTTTGGTATTTCCTTAAAAATATTTTTGTTTTAGATTGACACGAGATTTGATCGATTTTTGCATAGAAGTAGGAAGCGGCGGGGCGCGGGGCGCGTCTTCCTACTTTTATGGATTTTTGTTACAAGAATAGAGTCTGATTTTGGAGAATAAAACTGCAGGTGTTGAAATAATGCTCATTAGTTTTTTTCTTGAAAGTGAAAATAGTAGTTCTGTTTTGGATACATTACTATGTAGCGTAACATCAACAACGACAATGTTGTCCGGGTCAGCTAGAATATTAAACTTTCTTCCAAACCGTGATACAATCTTCCCGCGTCACAGAGACCTCCAGGGATCGATTAGGTGACAAATGGGTTAAATTGTTCGATATCGGCCCGACACTGCTAGAATATTGACCTGTCATAAATAACTCTTATCATTTTTATGCTTTATAAATTTTACATGTACTCATAATATATTATTTTGATGACACTTATATCATCCCTACTCGACCTAGTATCAGATCTTCAGATCTCCTTTTTAATAGAAAAGGGTTTTTAGATTTTTATATTACCCTTAATATCTTTCTTTTATACAAATATTTGAAGTTAAAGAGTCTCTTTGTGACAAAATAATGTGCTTTTATGTATGTAAATACAAACGTATTATTAAAGTTAATTATTTTTAAACTTATATAATACGTTTAATAATAAATCATTATAAATAAATGTATCTTAATAATAACTAATCTCATCGTTTGTAATTTAATGAAACCTGAATTGGCCTTTTAACTATGTACTAGTAGTCTTAAGTTTTACTCTCTGTAACGCTGTTGGTTTCTTAATAAATAAAATAAAATTAAAAATTAAAAAACGATGTAAAAGTTGCATTTTTTTTTAAATAGACATTTGGAGCAAGACACGCTGAAGATATGCTACTATACCGGGCAGTTATGCGCAAATAGTGCACCCTTTTTTTTTTGACATTGGAAATGTCTTTTCGTTCGCTTCAGTATAGGCTTCGATTTCACGAAAAAGTGCGATCCCCTTATATCTCGGAGAGTTGTGAAGATATTATATTCATGAAAGGCTTAAAAGACGCGTATTCACGAGAGCTGTAAGGTGCAAAAATAATTATTTGAGAAAGTAAAAAACGAAAAAAGTTATGGCCGAAATTGTGAAAATAAAAATCATTTCTTTCCGAATTTTTGATTTTGGCGCTCGATATTTTTTAAACGAAGAATGATATCAAAATTTTTCAAACAATACACAATTTAGTCAGCTATAATTTGAGCCTAAAACAAAGATGATCGGGTTAAGGGTTTGCCCTGTAGCTTAACCTTTTTGAACGTCAAAAACGTTGTAGTTTTATTTTGTAACCTTTTCCTTATCCCGACTTTATCGTCGCTCATCATCATCATCATATCAACTCATAATCATCCCATTGCTGGGATACGGGTCTCCCGTCAGTCGAAGGTGATTAGAGCGTACTCTGCCACGCTGCGGATTGGCAGAGGCCGGTGTTTTCAAACCGCCTTAAGGCCACCGACTTGGCCTAACGACTGTCATCCATCGATAACAGCCGGGACCGATGGCTTAACCCTTTATATACATAATAGGCATAATAGGGCATAAGCATCTAGGGTAGATAAAAAAAACTATGTTTTTAGATTGTTTTTTTTTTGTTTTTCAAAAAATAAAAACACGGTGGTAAAAATATTCCCTCTGACCGTGTGGCTTGAGGTTCTGAGGTCTGCTGAGTACCAGATATATTGGGCAAAATTTCAAATCTTGCTGTCCGCCTAGAATGATCGCGTTGGGATGGGACGACGGAGGACGGAGGGCTAGATGAAAAATCAACAGATGAACTGCTAGGTTCGACTTTCGAGAGGTATTATGCTGCTAGGTGGATCAGGTGTCGGTGCCATAGGACAGTCATTAGGCTCGTCATAGTTTTTTAGGATCGTTCAATACAGTACGTATTGAACCTCGTCTTCAACAGATTCAAAACCATCATCAGATACATCGGGAGGACAAAATATGTCTTCCAATTCGTTGACTATTTGTAAATCTATATACATAATAATATAACATTTAGACCCCGATATGTCTGAACATATTTGGCAAAAATGGAGAGAGGACAGTTAGAGAAAGGTAATAAAAACGAAATTTTTTTATTTATATTTTTTTGTCTGTCTGTCTGTCTGTTTGAACGTGCAAATCTTCTAAATTACTGAATGGATTTTAATGCTGTTTTCACAGGAAGATAGAGCTCGGCTTGGAGCAGAATATAGGCTTTGTCGCATTTAAATCGTATATCACGAAAATAAGTTATGGTCATTTAAAAGTCTCTAGTCCCTGACTATGTAAGAAAAAAAATATTTCTCGCACTTACAAACTTGAGACTTGGTACACCATAACTACCGACAACAGACTAGACCGGTCTGGACCGAACCGGACCGAACCGAACCGAACCGGACCGGATGTCAGGAATAGAAGTTAGCCCTCATTTATATTTTCACTAGCCTAAGAATTTTAAAATTGTCACTCACTGCAGAGTTGGCTTCGCCCGATGTCTCATAAAGACCATTTTTAAATTCAGTAGCACTGTGTATGAAAGTTTTTTTTACTTGAGTTAACCATTTAAAATTTTGTTCCTCTAAAATTCATTAGATGACACTGTTAGATTCTGAATCGCACTATTAAAGTTTTTTAGTATAACTGAGCTGACCATTTCAATTTTAATATAATTTTAATTTTTCATACTGATTTTACATTAGGTATTTTGATTAGGTACGATAAAATTAAATAAAACACAGCGGCGAACAAATAGACAATGAGCAATAAAGAACACTGACGTCTCGGGGAAAAACTATAGCAGTAGTAATAGGAGACTGTTAAATCAGTCTATACTATTATAGTCATAAGGTGTGTATATTCATAATTTCAATACGCGTAACAGAAATGAATTAGCTGTTCCTAAATTCAGGCTTAGGAAAGCGGGCAAGCTGTTTATGATTCAAAGTTTGCATTATGTATAATAAAATTCCAGAATATATAAAAAAATTGCTCAATAATCGATTTAAATTAAATGTCAAAAAATTCTTAACCAGTAAAGCGTACTATAGTATCAACTAGTATCTAAATGAAAGGTGTCCCGTCCCTGGCCCCCTTGCGAAGGTGAAATGCTAAAACATGTCGTGAAAAGCCAGTCAATCCGGTCCGGTCCGGTCCGGTCCGGTCGGTCTGGACCTTATAAGGACCCTACATGTCAAATTTGGCATCTCTAGACCCAGCGGTTTGGAATGTGCGTCCTCTCGCAACTTCGTATGCGTATTTCTCGCTTTCCCGTTAGAATTTTGAAAAATCCTTTCTTAGTACATCCCTAGACGTCGTAAGGAACCTACATGCCAAATTTGGAATCTCTAGACCCAGCGGTTTGGGCTGTGCGTTGATATACCCTCGCAACTTCGTTTGCGTATGTCTCGGTTTCCCGTAAATTAAATTTAAAAAATCCTTTCTTAGTACACCCTTAGACGTCGTAAGGAATCTACAGTCCAAATTTGGAATCTCTAGACCCACCGGTTTGGGCTGTGCGTTGATATATAGTTAAGTCAGTCAGGACTTTGAATTTTTTATATACAGACAGATGATTGTACTGGTGTCATTATATCTTGAAATTTTTTACTATTTAGCATCATCCAAAACAAAGTTATGAGAGTTCAAAAAAACGACGAAACGTTTCGAGAAAAGGTAGGTAGTGCCCTTGCGCTCCGCTAGGCGTCTCGTGCGAGATTTATACAAATCATTTATTACAATTGTATACTCTGACAAGAGAACGTGTTTGTGAAAGCTTATCCTCTAAATAAAAGTTTTGAATTTGAATTTGATCACCCCACGGGCAAAAGGATTATTTTTACCACCACAAAAAAAGCGTGGAAGAAAAGCCTCGTAAATATATAATGAAAAATTAAACTTATTCCAAATGCAATATACATTAGACATTAAGTTTAATTACGAAAGTCGCAAAATTTGAAGATGCATAAAGATTTAAAAGCAGGTGTCGAAATTCAGTTGTTTTTAAACTTGTAACTGTCACAGATAAAAAAAATATGACGTCCGTTCTTAACTCCTAGATAAAAAATGTTATATGAAATCCACAATTTGTTGCCATAGGAATAAATTCGATCACTAGTTTCGTTTTCAAACAAAATCCAAAAAAATATGGTGGGAAATATATTCCCGCTGCCTTATAAAGAAAGGGTCGTGCCCACGGGTCGTGCCCTTCGAAGCATGGAGAAGCTCAAGATGACAAAACCCATCCAAACGCTGGCTAGGGTCGATGTCGCTTAACTTGCGTGTTCATATTAGAGTGCGACACACCACACAGCGACGCCATCGAGCTCCTCCGACGCCATCGAACACCTCGTCGCTCAGCGACAATATTTTTTCGAATTCCGTAGATTCATTTCCAATGTGCACGATAGTCGTGTGAGGCACGAAATCTGTGAATTTTTTGTTTTGTTTTAGCGCACCCTTAGAATTTACATTATCGCAGGCACAACAGACGGTGCATAAAACATTTTTTCATTTGGGACAATTTTCGTGACCCCAACTGTATAATTTCTTTTATATTTTATCAACACGAAATGACAATAGCATCTTATAAAATAATTGTGTATGTTTGTAATAGAAAATATATTATGTTTATAAAGTTTGCGAGGTGTTATCCAGCGACAAGACTTCGGTCTTAATTTCCACTTAAGATTTGATTGATAATATGACGTCACTGGCACGCTCTCGTAACTAATCTTTTCAGCCTCTGACTCTTATCACTTGATTGATAGCCTAACTTTTTAACTAATACTTTTAACTATTCCTCGAGTTCCGGCCCTTATCTTTCCTCCTATTTTTTGTCCACCAAGTTTTGAAAACTTTCTAAGAGGTTAAAGAAAAAAAAATCTGTTCTAGTTTTTAGGACATTTGTATTTGTCTCAAATCTGTGTGTATTATGTATAATTTCATATACATTCGTTGTCTGGTACCTATAACACATGCAAGTTCATACATCGGCCATTCTTCGATTAGCTAGATTTTGTGCGTCCGGGCTTGTATATTCGTATTATTATCAAATTCAAAAAGGGAAATATTTTTTTATGTTAGTTAGCATCCATGTCTAGCTGGTAACAAAAACATAGGCCCCGATTACATAGTTATCTGGCTAAATTAATTTCACAAACCTCTGTTCTCTAAGCACCATGCCCTGTCCGCACCCCAAAATGTGGTTAAAACTTGCTTGTAACTTTTATGATGTACGGATTTTATTTTTTCCATTCAACATTTTAATGAGTATTAGGCAACGGGTATCACATGAAAAAATATCCACTCAATAAAATCAGTCTGTAAATAATTATCATTGAGTAACCGCATGTCCGAACTAAAGTTATAATTGCCGTGACGTTTTCTTTTCGAGGGTGTACATTCCTAATTACGATATTTGGCACATAACTACTTGTACACGTCTCAAGCCCTCAGTTTCTGCCGCGGTCTTGCAGCAGGTGCAGGTCTTTTACGTTAGTGTATAAGTCAATGAAGCACGTTAGTATATAATTACCGTATCCTTCGTTCAAAACTTTTCTAATTACCGTGTACTTAATTTTATACTAGATTGGTTAAGGTAGACTCTAATTGCTTATATAAATAGAGACAGTGCTTTGGTCTCAGTACAGTGTTGTAATGCAGTATTTCAATACTCTGTAGGTTTTCGAAAATTTTATGAAAAATCGGCGTTTTCTAATTACCGTATACCAATTACCATGTATTTCTAACTACCGTTGTATGAAATTATTAAACTTTTGCTGTTCCGATTTAGTTCCAAACTCCTTCCATTTCCTCAGTTACTCCAGCTACTTTCATGTAATTTCTCACGCCATCACTCCATCTCATTTTTGGCCTACCCCTGCCCTTCCATCCATCCACATTCATTCTTGGCACCCTCTGGGTCACATAGTCATGTGACCCAGAGGGTGGACAGTCGTCCAGACTGTCCACCCTGCGCATCATATGGCCAAACCATCTCAGTCTCTGACCTCTCTTATCGGTTACAGGCGCCACCTTTAAACTCCCCCTTATGTGTACATTCCTGACTTTGTCCCTTCTCGTCACTCCACACATCCATCCACCTCAGCATCCTCCAGCAACATAACCCGAAGGGATAAGTATGGACTGAGCGTTGAACCCTGGTGCACACCTACATCAACAGAAAAGCATTCTGTTGTACTGACGCGGGACCCGGTCGTAGGCCTTTTCGAGGTCCACGAATACCATATGTAGGTTTTTGTGTGCTCTTTTGTACTTTGTTGTGCCTCCATTCTCCTACAGCTTTAATGTGTGTGACATCAAGTTAATCCCCCTGTAGCTATTGCACTCCTGGACATCCCCCTTTCCTTTAAAAATAGGTACCAAGAAACTGTCTTGCCTTTCCTCTGGGATGACATCCTGAACCAACAATTCATTAAGAAACAAAGTGAGCCACTTGCATCCATAATCCCCTAGAACCTTCCAGACTTCTATTGGTATTGTGTCCGGGCCAACTGCTTTTCCATTCTTCATTTTCCTCAAGGCGTTCTTTACCTCTAATTCATCTACCTTAGCTATCATGCCTATATCTATGTCATTAAGTTTTCTTTTCCATCATAATCATTCTCAACATTAAGTACCTAATTTTTCAAAATATCCCTTCCATCGGTCTCTAATGTCACTATCTTTTACCAATGTTTTACCGCATTCGTCTTTCACACATTTTACGTGACCAATGCCTTCGATTGCGCTGTTTAGCCATTCTGTATAGTTTTTTCTGACCCAGTTCATTATCTAATTCATTATATACTTTTTCCTCTACCCCGGATTTGGAACTCGCAACCACCACCTTTGCCTTTCTTAGTACACCCTTAGACGTCGTAAGGAATCTACAGTCCAAATTTGGAATCTCTAGACCCACCGGTTTGGGCTGTGCGTTGATATATAGTTAAGTCAGTCAGGACTTTGAATTTTTTATATACAGACAGATGATTGTACTGGTGTCATTATATCTTGAAATTTTTTACTATTTAGCATCATCCAAAACAAAGTTATGAGAGTTCAAAAAAACGACGAAACGTTTCGAGAAAAGGTAGGTAGTGCCCTTGCGCTCCGCTAGGCGTCTCGTGCGAGATTTATACAAATCATTTATTACAATTGTATACTCTGACAAGAGAACGTGTTTGTGAAAGCTTATCCTCTAAATAAAAGTTTTGAATTTGAATTTGATCACCCCACGGGCAAAAGGATTATTTTTACCACCACAAAAAAAGCGTGGAAGAAAAGCCTCGTAAATATATAATGAAAAATTAAACTTATTCCAAATGCAATATACATTAGACATTAAGTTTAATTACGAAAGTCGCAAAATTTGAAGATGCATAAAGATTTAAAAGCAGGTGTCGAAATTCAGTTGTTTTTAAACTTGTAACTGTCACAGATAAAAAAAATATGACGTCCGTTCTTAACTCCTAGATAAAAAATGTTATATGAAATCCACAATTTGTTGCCATAGGAATAAATTCGATCACTAGTTTCGTTTTCAAACAAAATCCAAAAAAATATGGTGGGAAATATATTCCCGCTGCCTTATAAAGAAAGGGTCGTGCCCACGGGTCGTGCCCTTCGAAGCACGGAGAAGCTCAAGATGACAAAACCCATCCAAACGCTGGCTAGGGTCGATGTCGCTTAACTTGCGTGTTCATATTAGAGTGCGACACACCACACAGCGACGCCATCGAGCTCCTCCGACGCCATCGAACACCTCGTCGCTCAGCGACAATATTTTTTCGAATTCCGTAGATTCATTTCCAATGTGCACGATAGTCGTGTGAGGCACGAAATCTGTGAATTTTTTGTTTTGTTTTAGCGCACCCTTAGAATTTACATTATCGCAGGCACAACAGACGGTGCATAAAACATTTTTTCATTTGGGACAATTTTCGTGACCCCAACTGTATAATTTCTTTTATATTTTATCAACACGAAATGACAATAGCATCTTATAAAATAATTGTGTATGTTTGTAATAGAAAATATATTATGTTTATAAAGTTTGCGAGGTGTTATCCAGCGACAAGACTTCGGTCTTAATTTCCACTTAAGATTTGATTGATAATATGACGTCACTGGCACGCTCTCGTAACTAATCTTTTCAGCCTCTGACTCTTATCACTTGATTGATAGCCTAACTTTTTAACTAATACTTTTAACTATTCCTCGAGTTCCGGCCCTTATCTTTCCTCCTATTTTTTGTCCACCAAGTTTTGAAAACTTTCTAAGAGGTTAAAGAAAAAAAAATCTGTTCTAGTTTTTAGGACATTTGTATTTGTCTCAAATCTGTGTGTATTATGTATAATTTCATATACATTCGTTGTCTGGTACCTATAACACATGCAAGTTCATACATCGGCCATTCTTCGATTAGCTAGATTTTGTGCGTCCGGGCTTGTATATTCGTATTATTATCAAATTCAAAAAGGGAAATATTTTTTTATGTTAGTTAGCATCCATGTCTAGCTGGTAACAAAAACATAGGCCCCGATTACATAGTTATCTGGCTAAATTAATTTCACAAACCTCTGTTCTCTAAGCACCATGCCCTGTCCGCACCCCAAAATGTGGTTAAAACTTGCTTGTAACTTTTATGATGTACGGATTTTATTTTTTCCATTCAACATTTTAATGAGTATTAGGCAACGGGTATCACATGAAAAAATATCCACTCAATAAAATCAGTCTGTAAATAATTATCATTGAGTAACCGCATGTCCGAACTAAAGTTATAATTGCCGTGACGTTTTCTTTTCGAGGGTGTACATTCCTAATTACGATATTTGGCACATAACTACTTGTACACGTCTCAAGCCCTCAGTTTCTGCCGCGGTCTTGCAGCAGGTGCAGGTCTTTTACGTTAGTGTATAAGTCAATGAAGCACGTTAGTATATAATTACCGTATCCTTCGTTCAAAACTTTTCTAATTACCGTGTACTTAATTTTATACTAGATTGGTTAAGGTAGACTCTAATTGCTTATATAAATAGAGACAGTGCTTTGGTCTCAGTACAGTGTTGTAATGCAGTATTTCAATACTCTGTAGGTTTTCGAAAATTTTATGAAAAATCGGCGTTTTCTAATTACCGTATACCAATTACCATGTATTTCTAACTACCGTTGTATGAAATTATTAAACTTTTGCTGTTCCGATTTAGTTCCAAACTCCTTCCATTTCCTCAGTTACTCCAGCTACTTTCATGTAATTTCTCACGCCATCACTCCATCTCATTTTTGGCCTACCCCTGCCCTTCCATCCATCCACATTCATTCTTGGCACCCTCTGGGTCACATAGTCATGTGACCCAGAGGGTGGACAGTCGTCCAGACTGTCCACCCTGCGCATCATATGGCCAAACCATCTCAGTCTCTGACCTCTCTTATCGGTTACAGGCGCCACCTTTAAACTCCCCCTTATGTGTACATTCCTGACTTTGTCCCTTCTCGTCACTCCACACATCCATCCACCTCAGCATCCTCCAGCAACATAACCCGAAGGGATAAGTATGGACTGAGCGTTGAACCCTGGTGCACACCTACATCAACAGAAAAGCATTCTGTTGTACTGACGCGGGACCCGGTCGTAGGCCTTTTCGAGGTCCACGAATACCATATGTAGGTTTTTGTGTGCTCTTTTGTACTTTGTTGTGCCTCCATTCTCCTACAGCTTTAATGTGTGTGACATCAAGTTAATCCCCCTGTAGCTATTGCACTCCTGGACATCCCCCTTTCCTTTAAAAATAGGTACCAAGAAACTGTCTTGCCTTTCCTCTGGGATGACATCCTGAACCAACAATTCATTAAGAAACAAAGTGAGCCACTTGCATCCATAATCCCCTAGAACCTTCCAGACTTCTATTGGTATTGTGTCCGGGCCAACTGCTTTTCCATTCTTCATTTTCCTCAAGGCGTTCTTTACCTCTAATTCATCTACCTTAGCTATCATGCCTATATCTATGTCATTAAGTTTTCTTTTCCATCATAATCATTCTCAACATTAAGTACCTAATTTTTCAAAATATCCCTTCCATCGGTCTCTAATGTCACTATCTTTTACCAATGTTTTACCGCATTCGTCTTTCACACATTTTACGTGACAAATGCCTTCGATTGCGCTGTTTAGCCATTCTGTATAGTTTTTTCTGACCCAGTTCATTATCTAATTCATTATATACTTTTTCCTCTACCCCGGATTTGGAACTCGCAACCACCACCTTTGCCTTTCTTAGTACACCCTTAGACGTCGTAAGGAATCTACAGTCCAAATTTGGAATCTCTAGACCCACCGGTTTGGGCTGTGCGTTGATATATAGTTAAGTCAGTCAGGACTTTGAATTTTTTATATACAGACAGATGATTGTACTGGTGTCATTATATCTTGAAATTTTTTACTATTTAGCATCATCCAAAACAAAGTTATGAGAGTTCAAAAAAACGACGAAACGTTTCGAGAAAAGGTAGGTAGTGCCCTTGCGCTCCGCTAGGCGTCTCGTGCGAGATTTATACAAATCATTTATTACAATTGTATACTCTGACAAGAGAACGTGTTTGTGAAAGCTTATCCTCTAAATAAAAGTTTTGAATTTGAATTTGATCACCCCACGGGCAAAAGGATTATTTTTACCACCACAAAAAAAGCGTGGAAGAAAAGCCTCGTAAATATATAATGAAAAATTAAACTTATTCCAAATGCAATATACATTAGACATTAAGTTTAATTACGAAAGTCGCAAAATTTGAAGATGCATAAAGATTTAAAAGCAGGTGTCGAAATTCAGTTGTTTTTAAACTTGTAACTGTCACAGATAAAAAAAATATGACGTCCGTTCTTAACTCCTAGATAAAAAATGTTATATGAAATCCACAATTTGTTGCCATAGGAATAAATTCGATCACTAGTTTCGTTTTCAAACAAAATCCAAAAAAATATGGTGGGAAATATATTCCCGCTGCCTTATAAAGAAAGGGTCGTGCCCACGGGTCGTGCCCTTCGAAGCACGGAGAAGCTCAAGATGACAAAACCCATCCAAACGCTGGCTAGGGTCGATGTCGCTTAACTTGCGTGTTCATATTAGAGTGCGACACACCACACAGCGACGCCATCGAGCTCCTCCGACGCCATCGAACACCTCGTCGCTCAGCGACAATATTTTTTCGAATTCCGTAGATTCATTTCCAATGTGCACGATAGTCGTGTGAGGCACGAAATCTGTGAATTTTTTGTTTTGTTTTAGCGCACCCTTAGAATTTACATTATCGCAGGCACAACAGACGGTGCATAAAACATTTTTTCATTTGGGACAATTTTCGTGACCCCAACTGTATAATTTCTTTTATATTTTATCAACACGAAATGACAATAGCATCTTATAAAATAATTGTGTATGTTTGTAATAGAAAATATATTATGTTTATAAAGTTTGCGAGGTGTTATCCAGCGACAAGACTTCGGTCTTAATTTCCACTTAAGATTTGATTGATAATATGACGTCACTGGCACGCTCTCGTAACTAATCTTTTCAGCCTCTGACTCTTATCACTTGATTGATAGCCTAACTTTTTAACTAATACTTTTAACTATTCCTCGAGTTCCGGCCCTTATCTTTCCTCCTATTTTTTGTCCACCAAGTTTTGAAAACTTTCTAAGAGGTTAAAGAAAAAAAAATCTGTTCTAGTTTTTAGGACATTTGTATTTGTCTCAAATCTGTGTGTATTATGTATAATTTCATATACATTCGTTGTCTGGTACCTATAACACATGCAAGTTCATACATCGGCCATTCTTCGATTAGCTAGATTTTGTGCGTCCGGGCTTGTATATTCGTATTATTATCAAATTCAAAAAGGGAAATATTTTTTTATGTTAGTTAGCATCCATGTCTAGCTGGTAACAAAAACATAGGCCCCGATTACATAGTTATCTGGCTAAATTAATTTCACAAACCTCTGTTCTCTAAGCACCATGCCCTGTCCGCACCCCAAAATGTGGTTAAAACTTGCTTGTAACTTTTATGATGTACGGATTTTATTTTTTCCATTCAACATTTTAATGAGTATTAGGCAACGGGTATCACATGAAAAAATATCCACTCAATAAAATCAGTCTGTAAATAATTATCATTGAGTAACCGCATGTCCGAACTAAAGTTATAATTGCCGTGACGTTTTCTTTTCGAGGGTGTACATTCCTAATTACGATATTTGGCACATAACTACTTGTACACGTCTCAAGCCCTCAGTTTCTGCCGCGGTCTTGCAGCAGGTGCAGGTCTTTTACGTTAGTGTATAAGTCAATGAAGCACGTTAGTATATAATTACCGTATCCTTCGTTCAAAACTTTTCTAATTACCGTGTACTTAATTTTATACTAGATTGGTTAAGGTAGACTCTAAATGCTTATATAAATAGAGACAGTGCTTTGGTCTCAGTACAGTGTTGTAATGCAGTATTTCAATACTCTGTAGGTTTTCGAAAATTTTATGAAAAATCGGCGTTTTCTAATTACCGTATACCAATTACCATGTATTTCTAACTACCGTTGTATGAAATTATTAAACTTTTGCTGTTCCGATTTAGTTCCAAACTCCTTCCATTTCCTCAGTTACTCCAGCTACTTTCATGTAATTTCTCACGCCATCACTCCATCTCATTTTTGGCCTACCCCTGCCCTTCCATCCATCCACATTCATTCTTGGCACCCTCTGGGTCACATAGTCATGTGACCCAGAGGGTGGACAGTCGTCCAGACTGTCCACCCTGCGCATCATATGGCCAAACCATCTCAGTCTCTGACCTCTCTTATCGGTTACAGGCGCCACCTTTAAACTCCCCCTTATGTGTACATTCCTGACTTTGTCCCTTCTCGTCACTCCACACATCCATCCACCTCAGCATCCTCCAGCAACATAACCCGAAGGGATAAGTATGGACTGAGCGTTGAACCCTGGTGCACACCTACATCAACAGAAAAGCATTCTGTTGTACTGACGCGGGACCCGGTCGTAGGCCTTTTCGAGGTCCACGAATACCATATGTAGGTTTTTGTGTGCTCTTTTGTACTTTGTTGTGCCTCCATTCTCCTACAGCTTTAATGTGTGTGACATCAAGTTAATCCCCCTGTAGCTATTGCACTCCTGGACATCCCCCTTTCCTTTAAAAATAGGTACCAAGAAACTGTCTTGCCTTTCCTCTGGGATGACATCCTGAACCAACAATTCATTAAGAAACAAAGTGAGCCACTTGCATCCATAATCCCCTAGAACCTTCCAGACTTCTATTGGTATTGTGTCCGGGCCAACTGCTTTTCCATTCTTCATTTTCCTCAAGGCGTTCTTTACCTCTAATTCATCTACCTTAGCTATCATGCCTATATCTATGTCATTAAGTTTTCTTTTCCATCATAATCATTCTCAACATTAAGTACCTAATTTTTCAAAATATCCCTTCCATCGGTCTCTAATGTCACTATCTTTTACCAATGTTTTACCGCATTCGTCTTTCACACATTTTACGTGACAAATGCCTTCGATTGCGCTGTTTAGCCATTCTGTATAGTTTTTTCTGACCCAGTTCATTATCTAATTCATTATATACTTTTTCCTCTACCCCGGATTTGGAACTCGCAACCACCACCTTTGCCCGTCTCCTCGCCTCGTTATACCTCTCCCTCAATTCAGTTTTCCTATGATCATGTCACGTAACTCTGCCATTCCTTGAATGCACTCTTTTTGATTTTTTAATGCTTTTTGGACACTTTCGTTCCACCACCACGTTTCCTTTTCAATTTTCGCCCACCTCGTGTTTCCCCAAGGACTTCTTTTGCAGCAGTTCTTATTGCTTTAGCCATTTCCTTCCAATTAGCATCAACATTCGTACCTCTTATCGTGTAGTTGTGTCTATACATGTTATACATGTCATTTTTATTATTATTTTAAATAGACATAATGATCTTTTCTAATTACCATTACATTAAGTAATAGATTTATCTAATTACCGTACCCATGAAATGTTTTAGTCTCATTAACTCGGAAACAGCTTTTAATAAACGAATGCCATTTTAATTATTACATTCGCATGTTTCATGAGTTACATATTTCAATCCTTTTAAAACAAACTAGAGAAAAATAAAAAAGGGTACGGTAATTAGGCGAAGAACGCCTAATGTCGAGAATGACCGACATACATACATACATTCGAAACGAAGATAGACAAAGTTTAAGGAAAAGTAAACACGAAGTAAGAAGAATAGCCCGTCAACACTCATTTTCGCTCAACTTCGCTAGATTGTAGGCAGAACCTTCGGACTATGTGGCAGTGAGTGAATTACTAGCCAAAAAGATGTTAAGTATGTCTAGAGAAAATGTCTGTGAATGCCAAGTCTTGGAAACGGTTTCATTTATAATATACGGAACCCAATAAGCCCTAACTCTTAACATATTTTTCACTTCTTACCCGTCACGCCTTTTTCTGGTGTCTTAAGGATTTATCTCGGATTTTCCTTATCACTTTATTTGCAAGACAAATTGCCGCATAAGCGTTTTGTTGGTGGAAATTATTAATTTCCTTTTGCTCCCATTATCGAAATATACATAGACCATTGAAATTCGATAGTTATCCTTATACTAATGGCGTTTGGGTATGTGTAATTTGTTTTGACCGAACTTTCCTTCCTGTAGGAATAGGAGATTTTGCGGGATAAAATCGACTAAGCTTAATTTATGAAATTCTTTGTTACATTATTGTAATATCTCTCAAAGAATATTTGTGAATGTTCTAAGTAATTTTATTGGTATCCCCTTTTTTTTCAGGTATCAAGATGTTATTTGTAAATTTCAACAGCTAATTGTTCGTTCCCCGTACTGGCCAGATAGGTATATGATAAGCAGTGATAAGCGTTGTACAGTGAACTTAAAAAAATATCTTTGTTAAAAAAGAGGTCTACCCTGGTGGGTTTTCATGTATTGACTGTAAAAGAAGCAGATTTCCAAAAAGAGACAAATATTCTTGGACCTTCTTGATTTTTGAACCTTTTAACCGAGAACTTTTAAAATACAACATTGTTATAAAGAATTAAAAGTAAACAAGTTTAATTAAACGGAAAGCAATTATGCTAATCGGTACAGGAAATTCAAGAAAACACCTACATTTATTAGCATAACCTAAACGTACTGTATACGAATCGTTGCAATTAGGGAACAAGCTAAATAAAGTAAAATCCTCTCGCTAACAAAACAACGGGAAGCATTGGTATTCATTAGAAGTCGCCGCGGTGCTCCAGGAATATGTATTTAAGAAGAGGCAGTAGCTAAAAATATAGGATACTCAATGGAAATTCGTATTACAAAATGTTATTTTATGCCATATCGCAAGGATACAAGCAAGTGGGCTAATGGGAAATAGTTACCGCTGCCTATGAACAGTCAGGCCAACACGTTGTCTGCTACAAGGCATGGAATAGAAAGAGAAGGAATAAGAAAAAGGTCTACTATTGGCTAATAATTTATTATTTTTATTAATTTTGTGTTCTTTTCAATACTATATGTAATACATACACTAGCTAGTATGTATGTATTAAAAACATTGAAAGCGAAGAAAAAAAAATGGAATGACAAAAAAGACCGTAACTGGGGTTTCTTTCGCCATTTCTTTCCACAGTGGTCATTTTGCTTTGTTTCCGAAATGGTGGTAGTTTATAGAGTAACTTATTTATTTAATAAAGATTCATTGTAAGTGACGAGTGCCCGCGAGTGCCTACAGATTAAAGTATTTTTTGATTGGATTTGATTAATAAATATGCGGGTACTTGATGTTAAGTTACAACCTTTATTATTGAAAACTAGCTTTTCCCTGCGTCTTCGTTCGCGGTTAATTTTATGACATTGATCTCGTTTGGCAACAAAGCAACTCATAGCGCGACTTGTGGCGCCATCTGTTGGTCGACATCGCAATTGCAGCGCCATCTATAGTAGATAAAATATTTTCCCATTGGAATGCCATACTTTCACGGGATAAAAGTGGCTGGCTGACAATATGTATACAAATTTTCATAATGATTGGTTGATTAGTCAAGCCGTGAAGGAATAACAAACACACAAACATCCTCTGTGTCTTCTCATTTATAATATTAGTTAGGATTCTTACAGTACATAGGTAGTTTCCAAGATTAACATTTCACCAACTAGCGTTGACGTAGAAAAGGGGATACCTTCTACATTAAGGCGCGGTCCCACTGCTGCGCACGCTGCGCACGAACACGTGGGCCACGTGGCACATTACAGCTGCGTGGATGACTACGTGGGTCTACGTTTCCACTGCAGTACAAGCTATACACGAATATAAAACCACGACTACGTACAGCTGTAGCGTGGCCCACCACGGCGCACGGAGAGGCTACGCATTGATTGTCATTGTTTTTGGTTTGTAATTTGCCACGTGGTCTACGTGTTCGTGCACAGCGTGCGCAGCGATGTGCTCGCTTTGTGGAACAAGCTGTGTACCGCATTCACTGCGTGCATGGCGTTGACAGCGTTGAGCTATGTTGAGCAAGCCACGCGTGTATCAATGACGTCACTTGATGGTTAACGTGACCGTGGGTTGCAGTGGAAACAATCACGTACATCCTCTTGCAAAGCAAAGCTTAACACACGTGCGTAGCCTCTTCGTGCGCAGCAGTGGGACAGCGCCTTTAGGACTGGTTGATATAAACGGGCATTATTAACTCAAAAAAAAACTTAAATTTACCATCTCTCTCGATTATTTAATCTGTGGTCGTGTTCCTATTACGTATGCACTAAAGGCAAGTCGATAAGTATTCCGACACCTCCATCGCCCGAGACGTTTTTATGATCGTCGTTCAGACGGAATTTTTCAAACGATTACCGTTTTAATTTAAATTCATACTTCTAGCCCCTCAAGGATTTTCGGATCAAGTGTAATGTAAGTTTAATAGGGCTTGGGAATTTAGATCTACGTGCTGATAAAGTTCGTAGAACGTTTTTGTAGAGTTTTCTCTAGTATTTTTACTAAGGGAAAAGTTTTGTATGACAAAAGGCTCTTTTGTTGTTCCTAGATTTCCGTAACTTTTGAATGGTTGGCTATATACAAAAGTTGTTTTGACAACTATGTAGTACCTATGAGGTTTTAAATATTGTGATAAATATAATATTTTTGAGTGGTAGAACCTACAACAAAGACGAAGAGGCTCGTAAATGGACTGGAATTAGCGGCGACATGCTGCTGTGTTTCCTATTATCGGGAAGCCATACCCGTCCTGTTTCCTACTTTCTTTTTCTTCCCCCTTCCTTTTCATTCCGTCATAGGTGGACAACGCATCCAAGATTCTTGTAGTCGTGGAAGTCCCGCCAGCTCGTTTAGACAAACGAGCTAGCATACTCTGTTAAGCCCACCATTCACTACACGAACCCGGACCCGACTCGCAACCCGGACCCGACCGCGGACCAATCCGGCGTTGCCCATACACTGCACGAACCCTCCACAAACCCTCCACTCGAAGTATGGCATGTGGGGTTCGACAGGTGCTCGCGGCTCACAACCGCAGACCTGCGAGCCCGACGCCAACCCATTTGACAGTCTGACGTACAGGTTCGTCGCTTCCATACACAGGCGGATTAGTCCGATGGCCGACCAATCCGCCGGACCAATCTGCGTGTGAATGGTGGGCTTTACAAAAAATATATTTGAAATTTGTATCTATTTAAAATTTGTTTTTTTTGTAGGTCGCGTGTCGTGTATGACGCCTAAGGGGATTTAGGGATATATAATGTAACATACATATCCCTAAAATATACAATTTGTAAGCAAGTATTGCAAGCCTTCGAGTCTAGAGCGCTATCTTTCCATTTCATTTATAAGAGACGCAGTGCATTGAAGAGATAAGCGTCCTGGTTTTATGTCGAACAATTTTCTAGATTTACCATTTTTGATCTATGACTACCTGAATAAAAATACTGTATAGTACTTATATCGTAGAGGGTGCTCGATAAAAAATTCTAACAACAATATCAATATTAATTATTTTGACATCAAGATTGAGACACAGAGATTTTATATGTAACTCTATATTAAATAATGTGTAAATCTATATAAATAAAATGATTTGTCCTGAATGACTGACTGACTAAAAAGCAACGCACAGCCTAAACCGCTGATCGTATGGACCTGAAACTTTTAGGTTGTGTTTTTTGTATGCATCCGTTATGAAAGGATTTTTCGAAATTTCTACGGAAAAACGGGATACACGCGAACAAAGTTGCGCGGGTTTTACTAGCTAATCCTACTAATATTATAAGGGCGAAAGTTATGTGTATGTTTGTTACTTCTTCACGCTCAAATGGCTGGGCCAATTTTTATGATATTGGGTATGTAGGTAGCTGATACCTTGGATTAACACTGGTACTTTTTATTTCAAAAAGTACGCGATTCTCGTAGGATTTGGTGAAAACTAGTGAAGTCTGATATAGATGGCGCTGCTGTGCATAAATAAAAACACGCAAACGAAGTTGCGTGGGTTTCTCTAGTTACATATAAAATAAAATCGTATGTATATACGAACACAGAGATTGTATGTAATACATACGTACTGTCTATAAATCAAATGTGCAATTACTTGCGAACTTACGAATAGTAGCATTCACCTCGTTCCTCGACTTACAAGCAATAAAGACCAGTGGAGTCCCGCGGGAGCTATTGCGGTGTTCCTAATTTGGGGCAAACAGAATAACGTTCTTCGATTTTAAAGGAGCTGTAGAAAGTGGTGGTAGTTGTAAGATTTTTAAATAAATTGTGATAGAAAAAGGAAAAATATGATGAAGTAGATTTTGAGTGACATAAATTTCTTTCGCTATAGCTTATTTAAAAACCCAATATTGGCCGACAAAGTATGTCATTCATAATAATTAATTGTTAGAATTTTTCACATTCTCTTATAAGTGAGATCTTTCATTAGGGTATCACTCATCATCAGGTCATCACTCATTGGTAGCACCTCTGGTGTTACTGATTTTCAAAGATATCGGTAACCACTATCCATTCGCTCGCCTGTTTTCCCACCAAATGATATTAAAATCATTTTGATTCAATTCGTCGACATATACCAAACAGAAGAATAATAACCACCCGACAGTCAATGACTTTCGCTGCTTTTTGTCAATCGTAAATCAATTTGTAGTTTCGTATTAATCTTCTCAGTCGTATGCTCTTGACAGAGTAGTTGGCCACGCGTGTCTCCCGGTAACGTCTCACTACCGTTCTCCATCTGTCTCTGGTGGAAGCTTGTCTTGCGCATTCATTGAGAGGCTCTTTGGTCAGAGACTTGATCTGGTCGGTCCAACGCAGAGGAGATTGTCCTCTGGATCTGCAGCCATTGACTCGGCCCTGCACTACCAAGCGCTCTACGGCATCACTTCCTCTTTGCGTCACATGCCCGAAGAACTTCAGTATACGGGATCGAACAAGGGTGAACAGCCGTTCTTTGACGACCTCCGTGGCGTAATGGTTACCACGCCAGACCGCCACCCAGGAGGTCCCGGGTTCGATCCCCGGTCGGGTCATGATGAAAAACGAACTTTTTCTGATTGGCCTCGGGTCTTGGATGTTTATCTATATATGTATTTGTTATAAAATATAATATCGTTGAGTTAGTATCCCATAACACAAGTTTCGAACTTACTTTGGGGCTAGCTCAATCTGTATGAATTGTCCCTATATATTTATTTATTTATTTATTTGATGTGGAGTTCTTTTAGTATAGACTCATTGGAGCGATGTTGTGTCATTGTTTCGTATTAATACAATACAGGAAATACTCGAAATATAGTGAAATATTATTTACAAACAATATTCGTGATCGATTGCTCCGTTGAATATTTGATTGCAATACGCCATTTACAAAATATATTTCCCACGGGGGTTAAAAGAACCAAAACCTTTTTACGGAAACGTAAAATTATTATTCTGTTTCTTATAACTAAGTTACACGCAACTGGATAAATAAAGTTTCCATATAATTCATTTATTTTTGAACATCATGAAACATGCGACGCATTGCGTAAAGCTCAAAGGCTCTATAATAGACAAAATATTGCTAAGTGCTAAACGGTCTCAAAACATTGATTTAGAATCGAAGTTTAAAACAGTGTTAACAAAAAGATCATGGTATGAAATCACTCTATTAAATAAATATATATTCTTGGACGAATCACACACACAACGCTTGTACTGTGTCGTACTTTTCCAAAAGTTATAATAAATAATGGTCTCAAAAGTTAAACAAACTTAGTTTTGCTCGTGTGTCATTCAAGTATTACATGTATTCAATTTCAAAGCTTGATGGTACTTATCCGTTATGGACATATAGCGGATAAGACGAGAGAGCTGCGGATGCCGGTCGGAAATTACCCTAAAAGGTTTTATCTTGTTTTGACCGGTAAATGTACGGTAGACATGGTCGAAAAAAAATCTTCTATAAACGGCGGTCGTATTTACTTATTGACTAGACAAAATGCCAAAAAATTTGCAGTTTATTTTATTTAGGCTATACTTAAATTGTCTTTTATTTCAAATTGCTGTCACTCACGTAGTTGGGGAAGTCATTTCAATACTTCTAACTGCGTCTATTTTCTTTCTGATTTAATTCGTTGTGAGTCCAAGATCGTTGTAGTTTCTCCCCCGGGACGTCAATAAGCTTCATTGCTTTTATGGTCATTCATTCCTGAGTTCGCCGTTGTTGATCCTGGCTATACAGGAGACACAGCGGTGGGAATGTGTGGTGGGCTTGTCCCGACGTCAGCAGTTTATTTGACGAATAAGCTATCTGGTAGTAATGAAACGGGTTTGTCAGTTTTGCAAAGTCAACGATGTATGCATATTCTTTAGAGCCCAATCACATAATAATATGGCGTTTTACTGTATGCAGAGACAACGCTGCGCTAGGCGTGCGTGCGCGTTATCACGGAGTCTGCGCTGCGTATACGTTCATCGAACGCCTACACTACGCCCACGCCATGTATGAAGAAGTTCTTAATTTTAACAGGATTTATTTAAAATAGAAACTGTTATGTTATCTCTGAATAAACATTTGTTTCTAGTTCCAGAACAACTGCAATGCTTCCCCGTCCCGTGGGGACGTTACTCAGTTTCAGTACACAATGTTAATTTGTGGGGATGCCATTATTAATCCTGAGGAAACACCGCTGTGGAAATATTCAGTTCATATTTAGTAATAAAGTTGAAGAGATTGTTTGGTTCAATCTTCTCACACCCTCGATGTTTTGAAGAGACCTATCTAACGATAACCCACAACAAGGCGTTGGCGCGAAAAAAAAATTTCTTTACATGTTGGGAAGGCACACCAAAAAAAACATTTTTCAAAATTTTGTTCCAGCACTTTGTTAGCCTTGTTAATATATGTACACATACCAAACTGTAGCTTTCTAGCATTAAGCGTCTAGGCGCTAGACCGTGGACAGACAGACGGACATTTCGAAACTATAAGGGTTCCTTGTAATATACTACGAAACCCTAAAAAGAGCATAATAGGCAAAATAATTGTGTAGTAAAATAATTCAACGATTCTCAGACTTAAATACCTAAAAACCGACAAATTTATACTAGACTTTTACAATAAAATTTTAAACGACTCTTTAAATGACTCTGGAAAAACAATCACTTTAAAAAAAATAGAATTCCCTGCAATATTAACTGAAACAAATGTATGTGCAACTTTTATACTTTTAATAAGAAAAGTTTTATAATTTTGCCAGAAAAGTTTCTGCAGAAAATATACTTTCTAATATTTTTCAGACCCAACTTTAACACGAGTAGCTAATTAACTAAATTGTCGGAATTTTTTGCTAAAATCGAGTCGCTTTAATGGACTTTAAGAGTTTTAAAACACTAGCTCATGCCCGAGGGTTCATCAGCCTGGAAGTTTGAATGAAACAGGCACTAACTTTAAAAAGAAACTTTATAAATGGTAAGTAGCTAGGTACCTATCCATATAAGTATTTCGTCTTTTTATATAACAAAATCATTCAATCCCACTAATATTATAAAGGCGAAAGTGTGTGTGTATGTTTATTACTTCTTTACGCTCAAATGGATGAGACAATTTGTATGATATTTGGTATGTAGGTAGCTGATACCTTGGATTAACACATACTTTTTTCATGCCGAAAAGTAGATAGATAAAACATTTATTCGTTTGCCACGGACATTACAATTTACAAAATACATACATAACACTAACTTACAATAACACAGCAACAACATAAATACAATCATGGCACATCCGCAGCAACGAAAGGGTCGACCTCAGTGTATATTAATTGCTCACACTGAGCAAAACACTGGTTTAAAGTACGCGATTCCCGTGGTATTTGGTCAAAAATCTGATAATGAATGGCGCTGTTGTGCATCTTCTTCTTTTCGTATCAATGACTCAAATAAAATAAAATTCCTACACCCTACTGGCAAGATGTTCAGCCAGTAAGATGGCGTTATCCGTGGCCTTCCACAAATCTGTTGAGGCACATACTAGGACAATCCGAGCAAGATAGGAGATGACCCATCGTCTTCGGCGCACCAGTGTTGCACAAATCACAGCTAATGTCGGATGATTCTCCTATGAAGCCCCATTTTCTAAGGTTGTACCTACTGCGGCCCACTTGCGACCGTTAGCGATTGAGGGACTTCCATAAAGTCCAAGGGAGGCTGTGGCCTGGGAGGAGGTGCTCAGATGGTTATGTACAAATACACACGACCGAAGTTGCGCGGATTTCACTAGTTCACTATATTTGGACTACTATGATTTTTTTCAAATTTCTAAACATTTTATTTCGCACCACAATACCTACCTTTCTAACAAAAATAAATTAGAACATTAAGTGTAAATAATTCGCAAACGAATGATAAAAAGTATAAAAACCTAGAGATAGCTTCAAACTTCTAGTGGAATTAAGATTAAAATGCGTTTCTGCAACTGGTGGCTCAATGCACTAACAAGGATCACATTTCAAAATATAAAGGAAATGCGCAGAAAAAAACTAGTTAAAAAATTGCTACAATCTTTACTCACTCCAAGATGGATGATGTACATTAATGAAGTAAATTGTTTGCCGTTTCTTCTTCCATTAATATTAGTTTCTTTAGCCTAATGTAGCAAATGATACATGAAGTTATTATACGAGAAAATGCCCAAAATGTCCAACATGTGAAATGGACGCATTTTTATATGACAGGAAAAGCAGAGATTTATAATAAAATAAATTGGTTTTTTTTTCTGACAATTACGTTACATATTATTTCATATTAATTAGATTCTCTAGAGAATCTAGCCAGCAGTGTATTGTATACCTAGACAATAAATTGATAAGCCACTCTAATTGTAATATGTCATTGATTAGATATTGTATTTTATGAGAGAAATACTACATCTAATAAAAACTAAAAGTCGTAGCCTGACCGTTATTATGTTTTCTACAACTGCCTGTTCTGTAAAACTGATTCTACGAAACACAATCATGTAAATTATTTTTCTCACAAAAATAATTAGATCTTATTAGCAACAGAATATAAATTAACAAACTGTCAAGGCAAAGAGATAAGGCTCCTTAATAATTCAATTAAACGCGTGGCATCTCTGGATAATCTCGCAGCCACTTGAAGGTCGCAAACGGCGTGTAAAAGCCACAGTAATCTCGCCCCATCAGTCCTCGGGAAAGACGAGTAAGGACATTAACATACTGCAGGCAATGTACGCCGACGAGTCTTTACGGTCCTAAAGTGGCGTTTAACTGAATTAAATTTTCGTCCCTCAAATTACGCTTAACATTTTTTACGCATTATCGTTGTTCTTAATGAGACTTTTTTTTCCTTCAATGGTCATTCCGAAATGGTGGTAGTTTAAAATATATAATATAACATTGTAAAAGACGTGTCTAAGCGAGGGCCCATAGAATAAAGAAATTTTGATTTTTAGACATAACATAATACTTACGGTCAATCTAGCTAGATCGAGATCTGTAATCATCGACGTTCTGTAATGTTGATCCGTGCAATGCGTGGGATACGGGTAGCCCAACACGTGTATTGGTGCACTCTGTGATGGCGCTCCTGTCTGTGCAAAGGTTTTTATATTGAAATAATGTACTGGGATAGTTCCTAATTTTAATTTGTCTGTATTTAAGAAATATCTATGAAAAACTCATTCGATAATACAAAAATTTATAATATTTCAATTTTAGATGAGATTATTTTAGACTATCTACATGTTTGATAATGTTTTTGATTTTTATGATTTCTTAGATTATTTCAGAAACAATTTTACGAATTTTATAATAAACTAATGTATTCTGTGGTTAGGCCTATCTTAAATACATCGTAGGCACTCTGTTTAGTGAAACCTTAATCCTTAATTAACGGTCTTGATAACAAGCAATTTTTCGCATCCCCTCAGAACTTTCGTCGGATAAGGGCCGATAAAAAGTAACAGCAATCTCCAAACGTTTCCTTTTACGAGGGACGCCACACTTTTTATTTGATGCGTTTTATTTTATGTTCCGATGCGTTTATGACTGTAAATACAAAATCTTTCAAACAAATGTTATGCTAGTATATATAATATAACGTAGTTTATTTTCTTTATACAAGTTGTAAATGACAAATCGACGTGAAATAAATGAAATAAAGTGAAATTTTAAGAGAGGTACGGCACACCGGATATTCCGCTCAAATCTGAGCAGCCCGTTTGGGGAAGGACCTTACAGAAGATTGTAGCCAAATAGCATTGGTCTCGGCCATGTTGTGTTCCTACGGTGAGTAAGGTCTACAGACCTCCACTTGGGAGGGTTGGGATGGTTGGCAACGCGTGAGTGATACCCCCGGTATTGCAAGCGTCTATAGGTTACGGTGACGGCTTACCATCAGACCGACCGTATGCTAGTTTGCCAACTTTGTGGTATAAAAAAAATATAGCGGTGATGCCGCTGTTTCGTACAGCTAGTATCTATCAAATAGAGACGTAATTGTTGTCGGTTGTCAACCAAATAGAGGTTGAAATTTTAAAACAGTGAGCGATTATTATGTACAAAATATCAACACATTTGGACAAACCCAATGGACTTGAAGGCGTCTATTCAAAAGGGCTTCATACTCGATGCTTTCGTACTATGAGTGGAAAAGCCTAATATCCGTTCATAGCTGGGCAACGCATCTAAGATTCTTGTGGTCCTGGACGTAAATGGGCTTGACCATTTGACCCAATTACTCATTCGTCCTCCTCGGTCAAAAAAAAACAATTTTTAATACGAACAACTTTACCGAAGTAATTTATATTAGTGCTGATTTAAATACTTGTAAACTGTCACTTAACTATTTCAAGCGGTATACAATAATGGGCGTTTAATTTTAAAGTTAAGTGATTAATATTGATATAAGAACTCTCGAAAATCTTATATTAGTTTTAGTTTAGAATTTAAATTCGAAATTAAGAACCGCAAAGCATCGTGCACTTGAACTTTAACAATAGAGAAGAGTTTTTTTATTTTATTTAATGGCTTTAAATATTTACTTTTAACTATAAAACAGTGCTTAGGGTTGTTTAGCCATAATTAATATGGTAAAAATGGCCTGAAATAAATGATTCTTTTTATTTTTTTATTTTTGTATATTGCATACATAAATAAAGCATACTCTCTATTTATATCAGTATATAGATAGATAGAGTAGGTATGCTTTATATTTTCAATATACATAAGACAGCTTACAGACGCAACAAGGCGACCGTATTGCTGAACAAACCAATCTTATCAAAGCAACCCTAAGGTTGCTTATGGTTGTATGGACTATAGTAGGTACCACCGTACTATGGTCCATACAAGAATTCGCTACCCTAAAGTAATGAATTCTTGTAATAGTACCACCTTCCGCCTTCTAACAAAATAAAACTATTTTTTTAAGTTTCCTATTTAAATACTTAAATAAATAAATATATAGGGACAATTCATACAGATTGAGCTAGCCCCAAAGTAAGTTCGAAACTTGTGTTATGGGATACTAACTCAACGTTATTATATTTCATAACAAATACATATAAAGATAAACATCCAAGACCCGAGGCCAATCAGAAAAAGTTCGTTTTTCATTATGACCCGACCGGAGATCGAACCCGGGACCTCCTGAGTGGCGGTCTGGCGTGGTAACCATTACGCCACGGAGGTCGGTTGTTAGGCTGAAAATATTTTTCATTAAACAAAGTTCCTAAATAAAATAATAAATGTTGATTGAATTAAATTATTTTAGTACTAGCGCCTGTAACGTCAGTAATAGCAATTAGGTGCAGAAGTGCAGAGTACCACATAGAGACATTATTTTTATTATGACTCGGAAGTATCACACGCCTTTATTTAAATTCAGTAATAGCCTTTATGTACAGGCGTGCATAAAGGCTATGTAATGGTAGATTTACATAATTCATTAAGCTACATTCTTTGCTACATTGGTAGTCGGGCCTCCAGGCAGCGGAGTACGCTCTAATCCGCTTCGATTGAAGGAAATCTCGTATCCCTTGCAGTGGGATGATTTAGTCTACACTCGTAGTCTGCAAAAAATATTTTTACTCGAAATATTCACTGTGCGAGACAATAAAACGGTTACTATTTCCCACGAATTGTCTCTTTTTTACGTCTCAATCAACAAGACAAACAGAATGGTTACAAATACAACATTTTCTTTATTTTTATATACGGTTTCTTTATTGCAATTCCAGCACAGCAATTTTAGTTTGAAAAGGCTTGCCTTTGTCCTGCGTCACTACGGGTTGCTAAGAAAATAAATTCGTTCCAGATTTTAACTGGATTTTAATTGTATGTTTTTTGAGAAGAGGACAAACGGAGGTAACGGGTCACGTGACGGTAAACAATTACCGCTGCTCATGGACATCCATGAGAAGTGTAGTCAAGTGGGCCCTGAATTGACCATCATATCTCTTCCAAGAGAGACCGAGCGTTTTGTCATTACGCTTCGCAGTGCCCGGGAAACACACTGACCGAAGAAATGTGCACGAGTTTGCACCGGTATCCGGCCCGAATTGAACTGAGCTGAGTACTTGAGTCCAGGAGACTTCTTCTTCTTTCTGTTCCTCTCCACTACTGGAGGTTGGCCGTCAGCTTCGCACACAAATCCTGGTATTTTGCCATTCGGAACAGCTTCTCAGCACATGTGATCCCAGTCCACTCCCGTTTTGTTCCTCAGCCACGATTTCCTGCGTCTCCCTGCGCGTCTCTTGCCCTCTATTTTGTCCGTCATTATAAGTTGAAGCAGTTGTTATCGGGAGCCGGCATCCGGCAAATCTACCGGTCCGGCGTAATCAGAACCAAGCCAGATAGTCGATTCTAGGGCGAGGAAGGGAACATAGCCAAGAATAACCAACAGCATTTTTAGGGTTCCGTAGTAAAACTATAAGGAACCCATATAGTTTCGCCTTGTCCGTCCGTCCGCGGTCTAGCGCCTAGACGCTTGATGCTAGAAAGCTGTAATTTGGTATGTATACTCATGTTAACAATGCTAACAAAGTGGTAGAACAAAATTTTAAAAAATACTTTTTGGGGTGCCTCCCCTACAGGTAAAGTGTAAAGAAATTTTTTTTTTGCACCGACCCCTTTTTGTGTCGTTAGATAGGTCTCTTAAAAACATTGAGGGTGTAGAAAGATCATTTTCCGATACAATGATCCATTTGCGAATTATTTACATTTAACATGTCAATTTTCGTTTTGCACGGTGATCCCGTCTATCTCCGAAAGTATTGTGTTTAGAAATTTGAAAAAAAACATGGTAGTAGTCCATATGCTGAACCTTCAATGGAAACTATTACGGGTTAGTAGGCTCTACTAGTTACCGAGTAATAGCCGACGAACTTATATAATAAAATTTATTTGATGAAAACTTACAAATGTCATAGAATATGGCATTGTAGCAAATACGGAACCCTACATTGTGCGTGCGTACCACGTACTTGCCCGGTTTTTGTAATTAAAACCTTAATCAACTATCGGTAGTCGTCAACCCGCCAAGCGCAGAGAGTATTGGCAAACCCACGCTAAATTAAATGTTTACTAATATAAGAACAAATAGTTTTCTAATACAATAACTATAAATGTGATTTTCTTCATATGTTGAACAAATATTTTCGATACTAATGAGTACACATGATGTTAATTAACGGTTACATTGATGTTAACACGAAATTCTGTAAGCTAGTATATTCTAGTAACATTACAATATTTAGGTAACTATGTTTACCATTATGTAATGTAATAACGGAGTATATTGATTGGATAAATATTAGCGATTCCATCTTGTTTTTTCGCTGCATTAGCGGCCGAATCGCTGACGACTAAAAGCTAGTTTCTGAAACATATTTTTAAAGTTACAGATTAAATTATCGCTGTCACTGTCAAACTAAAGAAGAAAAAAGGCTTGAAACTCTATGTGTAATTAAAATTAACAAGCGTTTCAGAAACTGAGGCTGCATAAGAAGTGTCTCCCCGGGCCTTTTCTTGACCTTCATCAAAATATTTTATACTTACCTCACATATTTTGTATGAGGTATATATATATATATGTCGCGTACGGTCATGAGTATGGACATGGACACTAAGAAAAACGAGGGTGCGCCATCTAGCGGCGTGTTGAGAAAACGTTGCTTTGGCGCGCTCCGGCAGAGTCGTGATACGGAAGGCGGGCTCGACTGAACACTTCGTTATGGAGCGCCACCGAGAGTAGTACTCGTAGTCACGGAACTGTCACGTTTTGCCTAGTGTCTATTTTGTGTTGAGTTATATTAAGAAACTGTACCTAATTAAACTGTGTTATAACGACGATTGATAAAGACCTAGAATTAATTAAATGTTTTAATGTAGAACAAACTAACTGTTGTTTCTCTCATATCACGACTACCCTCGATACCCCCTTGTGATGTTGAATTGCACATCGAATTACCGCTAGGCTATCCGATATATACATATATTTTACCTCATACGAAATGCGTGAACAATACGAAAAAGTATCTTCCAACTTTCCTTACCTTGTGAGGAACTTATTGGTTTGAAATCATTCAGTACAGCCTTTCATTTTGGTCTATTATTACATGACTATGTTATGATAATGTTTTATTGATATTAGTTACAGTAAGTTGAAGACGTTTGTTTGGGGGAGGCCTGTGTCCAGCAGTGGACTTCTTAGATGATGATGATGAAGTTGAAGTCAAGGTGAAGAAAGGTTGGACGAAGCAAGTAACATCCGGGAGGCAAGGGAGTAGACCGGGATCGATAGCGCTGCTGAGCTGTGCCGTTGTGCGAAGAACAAAGAGCACTGTACCAAGCTGACCGCCAATCTTCACTAGTTGGAGAGGCACCACAAGAAGAAGAAGTCGAGGTGCTGATAACTGGCAATGTGAGTGGGAAGAGCCTCTTCTTAGTCGTGCACTATTGCCAGAGTGGTCGTGGTCTTGTCTGGGTTCTCTCTCGTGATGCGACACCATGTAGCTCAATACTTAAAGGAGTGAGAGTTTACGTTTATGCCACAGTGTGTTCGATTTGATGAGGTCTGACCATCGTGTTGGCGTCCGCGAGATCTTTGCCTTCTACTTCCTTCCTTGCACCAATCGTTCCATGGAGTCCTCGTTACGGGTAGTGGACGAAGAACTTGAGTATTCATATTTGCACAGTCGACAATACTTACATTATGATATTAGTTACAAATCAAATCAAAGCTTTCATACAGAGAATAGGTTTTTTTACAGACATGTTCTCTTGTCAAAGAGTACTTACAGTAATATATAAATAAATAATAAATAATTAATGTATAGGGACAATTCATACAGATTGAGCTAGCCCCAAAGTAAGTTCGAAACTTGTGTTATGGGATACTAACTCAACGATTATATTTTATAACAAATACATATATAGATAAACATCCAAGACCCGAGGCCAATCAGAAAAAGTTCGTTTTTCATCATGACCCGACCGGGGATCGAACCCATGACCTCCTGGGTGGCGGTCGGGCGTGGTAACCATTACGCTACGGAAGTCGTCAAAATAAATGATTTATATAATTCATCTACTCTATAAACTACTACCATTTCGGAGAAGTGAAGTCACGAACAGAGAATACAAACATTTTGGCAACTATAAAAAATGTTTTCTTTTTCGTTTTTGTCCTTTTTTGCATAAGTTAGTGACCTCTATATTGTCCGAAAGTGTATTTTCATTCACCCGAAAAAGAAATGTTATCTCCATGAATAATCTACCGATTTCTTTGACAAATTCCTTACTATATGAGAGACAAACGATACAATATAAGAGACACATTTACTTTAAAATTCCCTCTATGTATTCAAGAGTATATAAGGGTAAGATCACGGATTTATATAAAACTGGATACACTCTGTATACTAATGTTAGATAATTTGGTCTAAAAACATCGTTCCCTCTGTCTCTTTCTAACTAGTAAGTAAATATAAATTTTGACATTTTTGGACGAATCACCCAAACAGCTGATAAATATCCATAACTTTTTTTTTTTTGCAAATAAACACAGAAAACATCCAGTCTGACACGCTTTGCGCAGGATTTGAAACATTTTAAGGTAAAGTACAGCCATATTTATAAATTAAACCACGGCTGTCACTGTCCATGAAGAAGATACTGTCAAACTAAGAAAGAGTAACCGTCAGTGTCTGAAATCCATTTTAGTTCAACATTTTCGAGCTTTCTCTTTTTAAGGGTTCCGTAGTAACCGCAGCGGGCGATGGCAGTCAGGGTGGTGAGGGGGTACCGCACCA
This sequence comes from Endotricha flammealis, assembly GCA_905163395.2. NCBI lineage: Eukaryota > Metazoa > Arthropoda > Insecta > Lepidoptera > Pyralidae > Endotricha > Endotricha flammealis. The sequence continues at coordinate 3,578,858 of LR990864.1, read as the reverse complement.
TCTCATGTGAGGCGGCATGTGTCCTTGCAGGCAGCCCGCGAGGGGGGTACCTTGGAAGGAGAATGTCCAAAGGTCTCTCGTCCGGGAATGGGCACTCCGATTGGAGGCACCGACGGCAGGGCAGCGCACTATTGACGCGATCCAGCCAGTGCTCCAGAATTGGTTAGGGAGGCGCCACGGTGCGTTGTCATACCACGTTGTGCAGGTTCTGTCCGGACATGGCTGTTTTGGCAGATTCCTGCACATGGTGGCCAGGCGGGAGCAGACGGCGGAGTGCCACGAGTACGGCTCCGCCGAGGACACGGCTCAGCACACGCTGGAAGAGTGCCCAGCGTGGGCTGAGCCTCGCGCTGCACTTGTGGCGGAAGTGGGACTCGACCTTTCGCTCCCAGCTGTCATTAAATCGATGGTCGAGAGCGAAAGGTCGTGGAAGCGGTGGTCTCCTTCTGCGGCGAAGTCATGACGCAGAAGGAGGCCGCGGAGCAGGTGAGGGAAAGAGATCCTGCCGCCGCCCCCCCCGCTTCGCCGTAAAAGACCGGGCGGAAGGCGCTTGGCACACGCCCGGCGTCTGCCACCCTAACGGAGGCTTCCGGGCGACGGTTAGGGGAAACCGCCGCCCATTGGAACGGAAGTTCCCGAGTGGAGCAGCGTGCCTATTCGCGCACGCTGCTGTATAGCCGTGCCCAAATGAGATGGGTCCACGAACACCCGCCGCCGCCGGCGGGGTTGCGGAAGTATCACCAGTGCCCGCGACCCCGCCACGTGAAGGCGGAGAAGGTGGCAGACAGTCAGGTTTTTAGTCGGTATCCCTCATTGGCTAGAGAGGTGAGCCCGACAGACCCCCGTCGCTTCCCCAAGTGGCGGGAATGTAGTAATGCATTTTCCTGACTTTAAACAAAAAAAAAGGGTTCCGTAGTAAACTACAAGTTTCGAAATTTGAAAAAAATCATGGTAGTAGTCCATATAGTGAACCTACAAGGAAAACTATAACGGTTAAGTAGGCACTATTAGTTACCGAGTACTAGACGAAGAACTTATGAAGTAAAATTTCTTTGACGAAAATGTACAAATGTCATAGAATACGCATTGTACTCATCTGCAAGCAAAAACTACGTAGCCAATACGGAACCCTACATTGTGAGTGGCCCGACACGTACTCGCCCGGTTTTTCTTCTTTAGTTTGACAATAATTTAATAATGGTGTTAATTCTGTTGTACATTTAACTAGACTGAACTAATTTTGACAGTACCAAAGGTGTTGTTGTCCTTCCTTGGTTTACAATTAGTGACAAGGATAGCAACACTTCTAGTCCTGTCAAAATTAGTTCAGTCTAGTTAAATGTACAACAGAATTAGCACCAGTCTCTTTCAGAATTTGCCTATATAAGAGATTGTATGTGACTTACTGTAGAATTAATTTTAAAATGCAGTTGAACAACTGACTGTGTTGTATCTTTTATCCAGTTTTACAATATCCGTGGGTAAGATTCTTTTTCAGAATGTTTATATTACAGCCTTTTCTCGGCGTGAAATATTAATCTAGCATATTTTTTTACGTCCATACAGATTACTTCTTATTTTTAGAATGTTATGTAATGGAGTATCGTGTTTGTAATTTCAAAGTTTCGTCAAAACAACTTATTTTACATTTATGATTTGATTATAGCGCTTAGGATTATCATTCTGCGTTTATTATATGTTTTTTGGTCATTTTATGTTTTTTTTCTTTCTGTAATAGTACTTAGTAGCTAGAGTAGATTAATTACTCAAATAACTGTACTGTACTGTATTAGGTACTGTATGACGAGACGAGAGAAACCAAATCTCTTAAAAAAGGTTTTGAATCATTGAATCTAGAATGTATAACGATCCTTACATCAAAATCTTTGTTATTAGTTCTTTAACCTGGTCATATCTTTCATTGATTTACTGTACTATGTAGTTGTATAATAATATACTACCATATAAAATGAAATTGCTAGTTTAGTATTTGAGGTTACACAGGAAATGTAATTACCTACAAACATACGTCGGGTCGTCGCATTGTCGCGAGACAGGTTGTGTTACTATGATTTTAAAATTACTGTTGTTTTAGGGTAAAGAGCCACTTATCTACACTACGCGGTCTAAAAGTTTGCTAATTCAAAGTTTTTAATTGCATGCATTATAAGTTTTTTAATGCTAGAGTTATACCAGATGTTTCGTGACAAATGGATACCGATTTCAAACATTATATGGTTAGATTTACTGTAACGTGTCGTGGCGTGTCAACACACATTATATGTGTAATACTCAGTATATCAAACGATAAATCATTCCACTTTAGGGATATGGTTTTTTTTTTCTTGACGATGTTATGCAAGCTAGTGAAGCGCTAACGGGATACGCTTCAACAGCAACATTGGTTTTACGTGGGCGAGGTGTCAACCCGCCGCACAACCCCCGAAATGCTGAAGGACCACACCCGTCGTCGTTGGTCAGCGAGTCCATCGGACTTAGCCGGTTAGTGTAGCTAGGCTGTACTACCGACCATTCCCCTACCCGCCACCTTGGGGACGCTCCCCTACGCTGTGAGGGCCAGCGCGGGGAGGGGATATGGGTTAAATACGGGTCTCCTTCAATCGCAGGAGATTATAGCGCACTCTGCTCATCTACTAATGCGGATTAGTAGAAGGTAGTAGTGGCTTGACGATTCTCGTCCATCGACCACAGCTGGGACCGACGGATTAGTGGCTAGGGTCGACATACAGCTACTCTATCGAGCTCTCCTCATATATCTCGAGCTTTATCGAGCCATAAATATAAAATAAACCAATGTTGTTTTGGATAGGTAGGTAGGATAGCATCACTATGCAATAGCACAGTGTCTTCAATGTTGCAATGTTTACAAAATACAATCATCAAGCAAATGGATGGAAATCCTTGCGTAGTGTAGCGTGTACATAAAAACCATCTCCATTAGAATTGAAATAAACGAACGTAAGGACGAGACGGGATCCGAATTGCGTCCTTGACACAGATTGACAGCATCCATTTTGATTGCGATTCGCATCTGCAACACAACAATACAAAATTGTGTACTTTTAAACAAGATACGGAATGGAAAAACGTTAAGATTGTGATGAGAGATTGAAAAAGATTTACGGCGTTTTTATACCACAACTACAACGAGGCGGTGGCAAACAGTCTTAGGTCACCGTAGCCTATAGACACCTGCAACAGTAGGAGTTCACTCGCGCGTTGCCGACACTTAATAACTTTTGGAACTATTAAAAGTTACATTACATTATCTTTACAAAGTATAAAATGAAGTCGATTCCCCTGTCTGTTAGCTTAGAATCACGGACACGGGAACACGTTTCGGCATGCTTGCATGGGGACTGTTAACGTGTTAAACTACTCAATGGATCTTAATCCCATTTTAATTTAATAGATATAGTGATTCATAAGGAAGTATAATACATAGCTGTATATCATTCCAGGAACGGGAACTACAGGATATCGTCGGTAAAACCGTGAGCATCAGCTACAAAACAAATGTACTGAATAGAGACTGATGTAGAGAAGAGGATATAATATATAACTGTGGTAATAACGTAGGTCCACATTCTAAATACTCTACAATCTTATTCAAACCATAATACATAGCAATGTGTATTTTTAACCATATATTTGATAAAAGCAATGACATTCGAAGAAATGCAATACTCCAAGCTAATCTTCTTAACAAGGCCACTTCAAATCTTAGCTATACTTGATAAAATAAAATCTCTTTTGCAGAACAGTATTGTGACACATTAGTAATCCCTGAGGAACTTGTCTCATCGCGGCATTACAGCGACCTTCAACTCGCTTTATTTAAACCGTCTGTTAATGAGAAAGTCCTCAAGGATTAATCGTAAGGTACAGGCGATAGCGGAGCGGAGAGAGCGGAGGCGGTAATGACGTTGATGTCCCAAAGTAACTTGCTTATTTCTTCTACCAGAAGAACAATTATTTTTCTATTTATTTTACTTTCATTTACGCTATTTGACTGCCTTACCTTCGGCACTAGATCCCCTTATTTGGTACGGGGTAAACATTTTATGTGATCGTCTATTCTATACTAATATCATAAAGATAAAAGATTTGATTATTTGTTTGCATTGAATAGGCTCCGAATCAGTTGGACCGACTTGAAAAAATCTTTCACCGTTGGGACAGATTTTTTCAAGTCGGTCGGTCGTTGCTACACCCCGGGTGATATGGGCTATATTTTGTCTGAAGTTCTTACTAAAACCTGCGGGAAGCTGAGGCAGGCTAGTCTAGAGTCTGGTTATAAGTATATATATTACAATTATATATCCGTCGTCTGATTCCCTTAACACAAGCAGGATAAGCCTAGTTTACTTTGAGACCAGGTGGCGCTGTGTGTAGAGTTATCACGTTGACGCCGCATACGCTTCTAATTTAAGCCCACATGACAATGGAGATCCAGACAAAGGGTATCAAAGGTACATTTACATTATACGATTTACGAGTTAAAAATATTACAATAATTAAATGTTTACGATAACGATCGCTTGCCTGATATGTTTCACAAATACTACTTACACAAAGTACAATACCACCTCGGAGAAAATAAAATATTACATACATTTTAATGGCGGGTGTAAACGAGGCAGGGCGAGCGCGAGAGTATATTATGGGCCGCTCTTGTTTCGTCTAAAAGGATTATTTCTTAGGAAGGAATTATTTTTAGGCCGTTTGGCCACCACCACAGTCACCGTCACGTCACCGAGATTGACATGCACCGTGTATGCACCGCATGCCCGTGGACACACGGCTACAGTAAATATGTATTTGTGTAGCACCTTCGAAATGAAATTCCGATATTTTTAGACATAGTCAAAAAAAGATTTGAGGTCTAAAAAAAGGTTTGATTGTCTATATCTTGAACAACATTCTGAGAACGGGAAAGCGCGATTATTATTTCTTTATCTATGACTTTTCCCTTCATTACAGCAGTTAGCGCGGGAAAAGTGCGTGCGTCCGCCATTTTATAATCGGAATATGTTAACAAAGACAAACTTTGTACCAACTCTTGAAACTCGAACTTAGAATTCCGAATAAGGAGTGGGCGAGATAAGATGTTCAAAGGTACACTTTTGTTGTGAGAATTATTTAGATAACTTGCATATTACGTTTCGTTTTCATACATACAAAATATACTCTATATGAATATCCATACTAATATTATAAATGTGAAATTGTGTTTGTTTGTTTGTTCGTCCTTCGCGTAGAAAGTAATGAACGGATTGATATGAATTTTTTATTGGGGATAGTTTAAGGTCTGGAGAGTGACATAGGCTATTTTTTCCCACAGGATAAAGAGATTCCCATGGGAAAAATTATTGAATTTTCCCTTGACCACGCGGGCGGAGCCGCGGGTAACAGGTAGTTAATAATAAGTGACTTATTACAAAAAACTTAGAAACAATAAATGTTTAGTGTATATTAGTCGAAACTCATTGAAAAAAAAATCAAGACATTTTTTTTGGTTACAAATATGTGTCATAAAAACAATTAAGAAAACAAATTTTTTTGTTGGATCATTATAGAATTAATTTCACACTAGAAATATTACATACAAATTGTGGTTGTTATAGTAGGTTGTTTACAAACAACTCAAAACAAAATAACTACTACACTGAGCGTCAAAAATAAGTAGTACAGTTTTAAAATTGCAATATTAGTACCCGAGAAGACCGCTTAATTGTCTCTACTGTGTTAAGAAATCGTCACCTTAATGCAGTTGAGGTCCAGCAACAGCTTCTTCAGACCCTAAGAGACTACGTTAGTGAGAGTACAGTGAGGAGAAGACTTGCTGAAGCCAACCTGAAGTCGTACAGGCCAGCAAATGGCCCCAAACTTGAGACAGGGCATCGAGTAGCAAGACTACGCTACGCCCGTCAACACGTACAATGGGGCGAAGAAGAATGGACAAGAGTTTTGTTCACAGATGAGTCTCGGTTTTCTTTATTCACTTCCGACGGAAGGCGGAGAGTATACAGGCGACCTGGTAAGCGATACATTCGAGGTTGCATCTCGGAAAGAGTTCAATACGGCGGGGGCTCTGTACACGTATGGGCTGGCATCTTTTCAGAGGATCGCACAGAGCTAGTGGTCATAGAAAATGGCACTCTGACTGGTGAAAGATATGCATTAGAGATCCTTAACGAGTATGCAGGGCCATATTTAGTAAATATGGGTGATGGAGCGATACTAATGCATGATAACGCCCGGCCACACACCGCTCACCTCGTACAAGAGTACATTCAGGAGGTTGGCATCAGCTTGATGGCTTGGCCATCAAGAAGCCCAGATCTTAATCCGACTGAACACGCCTGGAATGAGCTTGGGAGGCTAGTCAGAAGACGCAGATCACCCCCCGCCACCCTCAGGGCTTTAAAACAGGCCCTGATAGAAGAATGGGTGAATATTCCCCAACACCGCCTCCGAAACTTAGTGTTCAGCATGCCAAACCGGCTCCAAGCTGTCATCAGAGCTCGAGGAGAACAAGGCCCAAAACGTAAAAATTAAGTTCTTGATAGTTCCTTTAAAATGGTTAGCTTTTTAGTTTTTTCTTAATTTTCAGTGTAACTTTACTAATGCTAAATAAAATATTATTTTTATAAAACTTAGTTAAATTTGCTATAAAATAACTTCTATAGTTTAAGAGTAATTGCAATTTTAAAACTGTACTACTTATTTTTGACGCCCAGTGTATAATAGTAGTTATTTTGTTTTGAGAGACACTATACCAAAATTATATTATGTAGTTATTACTTTATCCAGAGACAATAAATAAATAGGCTGTGTGTCATCGCACTGGAATAAAAACTTGTTAGAATTCACCAATTGAATCCTTGAAGCAATCGGTCGGTGTACTGTCGTAAACAAAGATCGGGAGCAAAGTTCGCTCACTAGGGACGGCGCGCGACGGACGGCATATTTACATATCGATAGTGTAAGAATACAAATACAAAATATTTTTATTCAAATAAGCCTATTACAAGCTCTTTTCTTATCCTAACACCAGTATAATATAAAGGGCAGATTTGTACTAAGAAGAACTGGTAAGAAACTTAGTACTTGCACTTTTAAAATGGTACTTGTAGTTGTTTAACAATCGTTTGTCACATTAACGGTGAATTGCTGGAAACCATTTTTAAAATTAATGACACTATATATTATGGCTGTCACTGTTAAAATAAAAAAGATAAAAAGAGATAATAGAATTAAAATGTGTTTTTTAAACTGGCGGTATTTTACTTTAGAATGGTTTTTTCAAGCATGTTTAAATAGTGGGAAACTATTTTTCTACTTCCCTACATACTTGAAAAGTTAACCCTGTATAACCTGGAATACACTATCTGTTTACTAAGTGATGATGTTTTTTTCTTGATACTGGCTAAATTGCAAAGAGTAGGAGTGCATAAGCCATAACTATAACAAAAAAAAAAGAATATAAAAACCTAAAATCATATCGCTTACACCACAAACTCAAAAACTCAAATATTTTTCTTCAAATAGCTCTTGCTCTTTCTAATCGTCGCAATTTTTGCCTACCACCAGTTCAGACGGCAGATTGGTTGGTTAGATTGATCTTAAAAGAACAAGCAAGAAACTTAGCACTTGCTTTTTAAAATGGGGTATGGGTAAGTAAAAAGTTACAATTACAATTTATAACAGAAAAGCATAAATAAACTACAATTTTAAATTGTCTAACACACAGGTATTGTGACATATAATAGAAATTTATTATAAAATTATGTTACATAATTACTTTTTTTGTAATTAATGTAAGAATATTGCAAAAAATAATGTATTTTTAATGCGTTCGTTGTCACAACACTAGTGATTGAGTCGAGTCTGCATGAGTCGCATGAGTTAACCGTTGCATTACACGACGTCGCGAGCTTATAACCGCACTGGCCGCAAGTTGAAAATCGAACGCAAAATAAAAAATAAAAATAAACACAGATTATAAATTAAAAAAAATATGAGTGTGTGATTTTGTGTACTTTATTTTGTGTGAATTGTTTTAACCTTGTGTTTTATCATGACGAAATCCACTATTTTAGTTCGGCAGACTTTGTAAGTTTTGTTTTATTATTATTTTATATTTTATTTATTTCAATTTTTTAAATTAATTTCTTTAGAAATACTCAGATATTTTTATTAACTAAGTTTTCATTAATTAAGTGTTTGAGATTTTATTGTGGTTCAATTTGACGCTCACTGTAAATTACAAAATCAAATGGTTTTATTATGATAATTAAGAATATTTTCTAATATGTGATAATTAATGGATATTTTAAATTCATTTGAGCATTTTTTTTAAATGTTTTGTTTTTACTTGTAATAAAATACTTTTTGCATTTATATTATTATTAATAAGCATTGTCACCTTTAATAATAAAAAATATTCTTGGAAATTACTTTTAAGATTTATAATAAAAAATGTTTTTCCATTATTCGTATACTCATTATTATTTTTTTATTAATAAGCTAATCATTTCTATTTCCCTGGATGTAGATTATAAATTATTATTTTTATATTAAGGTGGGTGGACCATGGAAGGCCACTCTAACGAGTAAACGCTTTTTATTCGTTTATTAACTGGATAAATGAAAAAAACAAATGATCAAATAATACTTTGTTTTATTGTGTACCATATAAATCACTTTTTTTTAACCTAGCTTTAATCAGTATTCATTAAACTTAAATTTTGTTAAGCTCTTCCAAATGGCCTTGCAAGGAACACGGCTCCAAACAAGGCCAATATTATACATCAGTCGTTCAACTTAAAAATAGAGTTGTAACAGTTAATATATTCGCTTTTACTAAAACTACATAATAAGCTCTTTCATTTAAGCAAAACATTAAATGCCCAATATATTTTTATCATTTATAAAAAACTCAACGAACATTACTTGAACACCATCGTATAACTAAGAATATATTAATGGAAATTATTTAAAAACAGTAGTAATGAGTATTATATTGACATCAAATAACTTGCCAACGCGTTTTATAATGAAATTAAAAACTTTTTTTTTTTTACCTCAAATGGCCTTACAAATTTTTGATTGGCCTTATAAGGAACCACCGGCTTTCCTGGGAACACTACCAATATTTTAACTTAAATCGAGGCAAAACTATTTTTTTTCTTTAGTACCATAAACATATCCGTATATACGACAATTCACAGTAAAAAAATATGAAATAATAATAGGTTATCTAACTAAAAACGTACGTTTTGCTGTGCGTGCGAATAACAATTGTAACGTCGACGACCGAAGTCTACAAAGCGTGAGATCGCACTGCCACAATAGCGGCGCGAGCGACTCGCCGCCGCATCTGTGGCCTTGAGTTTGATGGATCTTAGTGTATAGCCGAAGGAATATGTGTTTACATGTCAATAACTACGACTTTTTGATAGTTGGCCTTCAAAGGAGCATGGCCTTCCATGGTCCACCCACCTTATATGAAAATTATTTCATAATATTATTATGTATTTCTATACAATGATAAATAAAACAGTAATAAAATTATAATTAATGCGCGAATACATAAATCATGCGAACGAGTACACAGACTTTCACTCGAATTATTCAAACAAGAGCACTTTCGAATATTTGATGAAAACAATGCGGTATTATCATCTCTATGTAATTATTTTACATAAGCGAAATGCGCTAAGGAGCTTGACTGTATTGCGCGCCGAACTAATCGGACGTTAAGTAGCGACAAATTCTGCCAATATTTGGATGGATTTAATATTTAACAAGGTTAAAATAAACTAAAACTTTGAAATCCGCTGAGGAGGTCAATTTTGTCGTCATCCGTATCAAACGGAAGTTAAGCAATGACGAACCGAGTGAGTGTTTGAATGGGCTTAAGTCTCGTGATCTCGTGATTCGATGAAAAGCGTATGGAATAACATTCAAAATGTGAATAGCATGTGAGATCGAAGTTAGGGTGGTAGAGCATTTATGAAATGGGCAGGCTTGACCGGGGTAGTACCACAGAATATAGTCGTGAAACAGCAATAAGTTTCGTTTGGTGAGTGAGATAAACGGAAGTCCAACTCATTTTGTATAGGCACCTTTTCTTCCTATTCCATTCATTAATTTGTAGCAGGCAACCCTCTGGTTGCGTGTAAAAAAGTTTGGACCGCCAAGTCCATTTTTAGGTCGGTCGCTTAGAAATACCGTCACCCGCGTGGCAGAGTACGATCTAATCCCATTCGACTGAAAGGAGACCCGCATTCCTGTGGGACGATTATGGATTATGATGAACACGCTTCAAGAGAGTCACCAGAAGTAATGCGCTTCAAAAGCTTAAAGAGATAACATGTCAAAACCGCCGTCGTGCAAGTACTATTGTTTACAAATTATAATATTGCACTGTTTCTAAGCAGTAATCGATATCTCGAATGTTACACTAACAGTTATCGTTAATCGGCAATCAACATGCAGTGTTACTGACATAACATTATCCCTGAGTTGCATAAGCAATCATACTAATATTATAAATGAGAAAGTGAGTTTGTTTGTTTGTTATTCCTTCACGGCTTGACTAATCAGCCGATCATTATGAAAATTTGTATATATATTGTCAGGGGTACAGAGCCCAACATCTACTTTTTATCCCGTGAAAGTATGTCATTCCAGTAGGAAAATATTTTTTCTACTATAGAGGGCGCTGCTATCGGCCAACAGACGGCGCGGCGCCACAATTCGCGCTATGCGTTGTTTTGTTGTCAAACGAGATCTATGTCATAAAATTAACGCGACCGAAACCGCGGGGAAAAGCTAGTTATTATATAATGAAAGTTACCAATCTGAATATTATCATATAGTTCTTAGAATGGTAAAGTTAGCCACTATCATGAATGGCTCGTAAATGGGCCAGGAGTGCTACTACGAAACGTAAATCCGATACTTCGGCCGAAGTATCGGAAGAATTTTAACTATGAATTACAAGGTTTTTTCATGGTTATTTTATTAATTTCTTGAATTGTATGCATGAAATACCTTGTACTTTATGATTATTTTTGTAGTTCGTTGAATTATAACCATGAAATACCTTGTATTCGACGTTTAAAATTCTTCCGATACTTCGGCCGAAGTATCGGATTTACGTTTCGTGGTAGCCCTCCTCGCTCGACCGGGGCAGTACCACCTATCACAGAATATCGACGTGAAATAGCGGTGATTCCTTCCTCCGTGTTTCCTTTTACATTCCTTCATAGGTCGGCAACTCATCCAAGATCTTGTAGTCGTGAATGTCCATGGACAGCGGTGATTGAATTTAAAAATATATAAACGCCCAGAACGCTTCTCAAAAACTTTCGTGTTAATAGCATCGTGCATTCCTGCTCTTCTCTGTGACACTTTCCTTGTCGATTACAGCATGGGGTACTTCAAAAAGGGTGTGAAGATATTCTTACAGTGTCGGCAACGCGTTAGTAATGCTCCTGGTATTGCAAACGTCCATAGGCTGCGGTGACTGCTCACCATCATGGCGGCCGTAGGCTTGTTTGCCACCTTGGTGGTATAAAAAAACACTTATTGAACATACGAGAAGAAATTGAGGTTGGTGTCGCAGTATTCTGAGTCGCAAATTAGCTTCAGAGTTTTGCGTAAAGCTCTACCACTTGAAAACAAATCATATAGTTTGCTAGTACATTTACAGGAAATACTTTCGGACGACAAACATCCTTCTAGTACTTCGACGTGAATGGTTTGTTGAGAAAATCCAGACTCACAATCGGCACCCAACAGCTGACAACGAGCTAGCTATGGGAACTCGACCAGCAAGATAGTCATGTTACATAATTTACATGGAGTCGTTTGTTTTTCGACCTTGGACTTGACTGACGCACCTGGATGCCTGAGTGTAGGTTCACTTAATTATGTCTGAGAATTTATTGCGTACCTATACATATATCGTAATATCGATCGAGTCTCATAAAAAGATACACACCGAAGTATATAACTGTTCCAAACAGATTATATGATTTGTAACAAATATTATTTATAAAGTTTTATTGATAAAATTGATTATTAACCAATATCTCATTATTGTACCTCGAATGTTAGCTTACGTTTCTGCTGTCATATTAAAATTACTTTTTTTTATATTTTTTATTTTTTTTTATTTTTTATTAATTGAAAAGTTCAGTTTGGGTGTACTAACACCCTCTTCTGAGACACCGGACTGTTGCGGGAGCGTAGGGCTCTCACCGCCAAAAATTTACAGTGTCTGCCTAGGGGCGCCCCAGAGGGGGGCTCGAACCTCGGCCTATGGCGACACTGGGGGAAGGCGAACGGATTGGAGAGAAGCGGCCGGGCACGTGCCGGTACCGCGAAAACCGAGTCCCTACAGGAAGGTGGCGCGACGCGCGGCCCCGCCGGTGGGGCCGATATGACGGACGTGTGTGTCTAGTTTGTGTCGCGGAATCTAATTGTTTATACGCCTCGATGGCGACTGTAATGGAGTCGTCCGGGTCGTTGAGGACGTGCCGCGGACGACGTTTGGACCTGCTGGTGCCAGCCGGAGCGGAATAATCCCCTGCGGCTTTCACCAACGGATTTGGGTGATGATTGAGCGAGTCGAAGTATTTGACAGAGCATTGCTTTAGGTGGTGCGAGATGGTCGGCTCACCTAAGTCAATGTGGAGGTTTTTGTTCCTAACGAACCAAAGCCCACCGATGGCTTTGCGCAAAAACCTATTCTGAATGGTTTGCAGCCTGTGGATATGAGAGGGCGCGGCGTGAGCGAAGACTGGACTTGCGTATGTCATTATCGGCCTAATGCACGTTGTGTAAACTCTCACCTTATTTCTAAGAGAGAGTTTACTGCGCCCATTAAGCAGACAATGTAAGCGGCCTAGCGCGAAAGCAGCGCGGTCGCGGACAATCTTTATATGATGTTCGAAGGTGAGTCCCCTATCGAGTGTGACACCTAAATAACGGACTTTCTTTTCCCAAGGGATCGGTTGTCCGAACATCTTGACTTTAGTGGAGGGATTTGGCGTAGTACCTCTGGAGAAGAGGATAGCGGCGCTTTTATCTGGATTAACTTCTATGCGCCATTTCCTAAACCAGTCGCCAAGGGAGTTGGCGGCGGCTTGGAGGGACTTTACTATGGCGGGTGTACTAGAAGCCGAACAATAGATGGCTGTATCATCTGCGAAAAGGGCAGTATGAGTCACAAGTGGACTGGGTCTAAATTGAGGGAAGTCGCTTGTGTAAAGCGTGTATAGGAGGGGGGAGAGCACGGATCCTTGTGGTACTCCGGCTCTAATGGTGTGAGGGGGGGATAGTGCCCCATCCACCCTATAGCGGAAAGAGCGATTCGACAAGTAGTCTCGTATGAAGAGCACGAGACGGTTTGGCACATTAAGTTTGTAGAGCTTATAGATAAGCCCGTTGTGCCATACTTTGTCGAACGCCTTTGCCACGTCGAAAAAGAGAGCGCCCGTTTTGTGCGGGCGGGATCTGTTCGCTCTCCGGTCCAACACGTGTTCGACTATGCGATGCACTTGTTGGACACAAGAGTGTTTGGCTCTAAAACCAAACTGTGCGTCAGGTAAAAGATTATAATAAAGATTAAAATTACTACATTACAAACAACGTTTTATACCATCTTCGTCTTCTAGCTATTCCAGCAAGAGACGACTGACTAATAGGGTGAGCCCATGTCTGCCGATCTACAATAATCCATGAGAAAAAATTCACATACAATATGAAATTTTCTTATGTATTTCATGTTTATTTTTGAATTTAAAAATTTATATTATTAAAAAAATAAACCTAAGTAAGTATATTCAGTTGTCTTCAATTCTAAACACTGTTGAAAAAAATTCCAAGTTAGTCGAGGTCGTCATGGCAAAGTCATGTATTGTATTGTTTAAATAAATTTTACATAACATTTTGACATGTTAATTAACAAAAATCATATTTTTACCTTGAATTTATTCATTAATATTCAAAAAATTTACATTATTATTATTGTATTTTTCAAAAAGATTGAGATTTTTTTTATACCACAAAGTTGGCAAACAAGCATACGGCCCGCCTGATGGTGAGCAGTCACCGCAGCCTATGGACGTTCCCTTCCAGCCTTCACCGTAGCCTATAGAGGCTTGCAATACCGGGGGTATCACTCATGCGTTTCCAACCCTCCCAACCCCCCCAAGTGGAGCTCTGGAGACTTTACTCACCGTAGGAATACAGCATGGCGAGACGAATGCTATTTTTCTACGATCTTCTGTAAGGTGGAGGTCCTTCCCCAGACGGGCTGCTCCGATTTGAGCGGATTACCCGCTGTGCCCTACCTCTCTTAAACCCCCTACCTATTTTAATTTCAATTCTGTATTCGTACTCTTACAAACTATTTGGTTAGTGTAATTTAGTATTTTAATAGAGCCAGTATAGCTTGTCAAGAATACTTAAAAACATACCAATCCAATGTCGATCGAACAAGAATTATTCACAAGAGTAAGGGCCCAGGTCATGTTATAAATTGAACTCAATAAATAGACGGACGTTTCAATTGTTAGCACATTAAAATCACGTTAATGCGTATGTAGTACGCTACGCACAACAACAGCTGTAGATTCAATTTCAACAACATCAGCCAGGAGTATACATATTTCTCATTCGTCATTGCCTTCATAAAGTCTTCCGAGTTCCTCTATCACCTCATACTGAGCCATCGTCTATTACAACTCCCATCATCTTTTTCTATTGCGTATTTCTCATTGGTGAAAAGTGCAGGATAGCTCTTCAGCTATCCTGCACTTCTAATATTCAGACCAACGGTCACTGAAATTTCACTAACAACTGTCATCTATCAGCAACTTAGATTTTTTAGAGGATAAATATCCTCTTAAATATCTAAGTTTCTCCGTGTTTGGATGAATCTAAAAAAGACCCATCCAAATACTAGTTCGCGTTGTTATTGCTTAACTTACCGTTTGATTTAATATAACGCCATCTGATTCATAAAAATAATGTCTGCAATAGACACATCTACCTAAAAAAGGAAATTAACACACTCCATATCTGAAATCTTCCTAAAATATTGTAAACAAAACCAATATTGTGTTTTATCTAATCTAAAAAGCTTTATTGTACACCTTCAATTTGATGCTGGGAACTGATAAATTGGCATTAAACACATCAAACACTATGTTTGATAAGTTATCGGTCGAAATCAGCCAAAGGTCAGAATCCAGAAAACTCCCAATCCAGTATCTCCTGGAGACACAATCCATAGTACCTAAATGACATAGATTGGGCTAGCCCCAAAGTAAGTTAAAGGCTTGTGTTATGGGATACTAACTCAACGATACTATATTTTATAACAAATACATTTATAGATAAACATCCAAGACCCAGGCCAATCAGAAAGAGTTAGTTTTTCATCATTACCTGACCGGGATTCGAACCCGGGACCTCCTGGGTGGCGTGGTAACCATTACGCCACGGAGGTCGTCGAAAATCTAAACTTACTACACCTGAAAAAGCAGCGATATGTTTCTTGCGCGGGCGCCTTTGCGACGTAGGTTATCTTTCTAGGATTAAAGTCATCAGCCAATCTCTTCGTTTCCCTATAAAAATTGTGATAGTAATTACCATCAGATAAACAGTGTGATTCTTATCTTTAGTTGTCTTTTTATTAAATGTAACCTTTTTCTACAGATTCCACCGTCCAACCCGTCGCCAGATCGGTACTTCATCATCAAAATCTTCGACATCACCACAGAGATGGAAGGCAGCGGCCGCTCCAGCAGTGGCTCCTGTCTTGAAAGCGTTCACAGACATCCCTGGACCTTTGGCTCTGCCTATGTTGAGGCATTCAGCACATGTGCTGCCACGAATTGGTATGTTATATTTACATTCCTCCAAACTAAAGTGAGATTACGAGTTTTTTGGTCACATTTGAACGTATAAAAGCCGATCAAATAAAAAAGTTTCATATTGTGAATTTATCAGACGCGTGTTATTTGTATAGTTCTTCCCTATTTGGTCGGTTTGTTTACATCGACATGATCGAACGCGAACAAAGAACTCTAAGCACTCAGTTTTTATTTACCGATTTACCACTTTCATCGACTACAATAACCACATCAATTGCCGACAGTCATGAATGTCGGTGATTTTTTCATTAATTTTTCCTTCTATCTTCTATCCACACTGTCGTCCAGTCATAGGTTTCATTTAAAATTTAATTTCAACCTCACGCGCTATACCGCTCATCTTATACTTTGTATGAGGTAAATAATTCCTGAGATTAATATTTTTTGTATTAATCATGATATTTTTATACGGGAGGACTAATTATTTTTCATTGCTTTTACGATATCATCCGCTCAATGCATGATCACATGTCACAAGGCCAGCTGACAAGTGACCACAAGCGACCTTTTAAATACAAAAAACATTGAATATTTATCAACTGAATAATGCTAATTTCATGAAAAACAAGAGAAAGTTCATTGCCTAATATGCTTTATAAAAACTTGTCTAGACTTACCAGTTAGGCGTAGATTGAAAACAGGTAGACCACAAACGAGTTCCAGATCAGTAATAGTTTCTATTACATTGATACGGTAAAACTGGCTCAATTCCTAATGGGTTTACTTACACAGCTTTCACTAACCTCTTGTGATAGAAAAACAAAGTTATGTTTTGTTTTTATTTGACTCTTTGTTATCTGGTCTTGTAAAAGACAGGTTAGAGAGAAAATATAGTCTAAAAAAATATTTTGTTACTTACAATATTTACATTGACCAAAATAATACTCAACTTTCTATTTCATTATCAGCCATTTGCAAAACAGCATTTCACGATCAGACATCTTTATTTTTTTTTTTTGTTTGACGGTGATTGCTTGCCAATTGAATATGACATATTTTTGCACATTTCACCGTAAGTTATTTAAAATTATTATTTTGCAAGTATTTTTGTAGGTATCTTGTTTTATGTAAACTTAGCTTGAACTTCTACCAGACCTTGTTGGAGTGGTTATGATGCGCTAGCTCGACACCGGGAAAATACCACCCTCTCACAGATTATCAACGTGAACTATGCCTTTCAAAACCCTTAAAACGAACCTACAATTAACTTAATATTCTCTTCACAGGCAGTTTCCACCACACGGTCGGCCTGGGTCTTTTGGAGAAACTCCGAGACCGGTATGGAGATCTGGTGCGGTTGGCGAAAGCGTCCCGTACAAGACCAGTGCTCTACATCTTCGATCCTGAGATGATGCGGGAGGTAGGATCAGATTTTTATAAAGTACCACCTACATCTAATAATTTTACATAAAGATGTTCTTTGAAAAAAAAAATATATTTTAATAAATTAATTTTATTTAAATAATTGTTATATTGAAATAAAATTAATTGTTTAGAAAATAACCAGTAAACAGTCATGTTCATACACACAAATGTTTGTCCTGTGCCGGATTCGAAACCATAACCCTGGCGATAAATAGCCATTGCTAGCCTGAATACCGGACTTGTCAAAAATATCATATATTTCACACATTATCAATTAGCGCCTTAGATTCACTGCTTATTACATGGTACTGTAATGTAAATGACAAGTAAGTTTCTTCACAAGATTACACCTCCTACAAATTTATAAACATGTAATTAAATCAAGAAATACAAATCTTTTTTTATAACCAAAAATAAAACATAACTAGCAATGTTTACGTCTTTGATAACCTGTTTAACTGGAACTACTAGCATCTGTATGTCGCAAAATTGTACATTGTTTATCAACAGCGCACCAGTTTTAAAACTTGATATTATGGTACGAGTATAAATACACAATTGATAATTATTTGGCGATGTTTAAAACCACTAGTTTAGTAGTAGAACCAGAAAATACCTTTAGCTATTTGTGACGAATTTAGGAGCAATCGAAAAGTTTAGGTCAACAATCGTTAAGTTAGGGTCGATGCATGTCTGGCAGAAGATAATGTCCACCATAATATTAGTGTTCTCAAAAAAATGTATGAATAATTTGCTGAAATCTATTTTTTTTTTTTTTTTTTTTATGAAACTCTTCTGTTCTGGCGATAAGCCAACGGATCCCTACGCGACGCATCTTCGGTGAGATCTGCATCAATCATTAATCCCTAAGTCAACGTGAACCTCACGTCATGCGCATGCACTCGTCAAATGACGCGTCCGTGGACAGTAGGCCTTAACTAAAAAAGTTTGTTATGGTATCGACAATGTTTTCAATGACGCACAATGAGGTCATAAGTCACAATAATCTATTTTTACCGTTATGTTTATATAATAAATTATCATTTACTTCTTTTTGTTGAGATAAATAAGTTTACAAACATATTATGATAAACTGAGTAGTAGTAAACTAAACGTACAGAGCACGTTGAGCTTTACACTTTGCAGTACAATTTTGGCTCTTATGACATAGAACTTAAGAATGGTACACAGTCCGATATGTAAAGGTCGACCTGCTCTTGACTATACAAACAGCGAGCACTCATTATGCGAGTCTTTACCTTTCCCATACAAAATTCTAACGCACTCAGAAAGTGTCGTTATAGGACATTGACCACCTAGGTGGTACAGCTACATACAGCTGTATTCTAGAATTAATAAAAAAATATTATGTTGTTCCAACCAATAACTTAATTAACAGACATTATGTAACTTTACCACAATCTTTTTCTTTATCCCTTCTCTCTATATTTCTTACATTTCATATATCTTCATACCAGCACACACACAGACATACCCACATGCACGTCACACACTTACATAATACACTACTTACACAAACAAAACACTATTCACTCTGTAAAAAAAAAAAAAAAATTAGAATTTGTTTGTAATTAAATACCATGTAAGCAAATACTATAGAATACCCACAGCTCTTGACGTTTCTCATACAATGACTTGGCAACCTCCGTTCACCTCATGCCGCTAGGGGCGCTGTAACATTTTGCATACAAAAAACCTCCGTTCACCTCATGCCGCTAGGGGCGCTATAACATTTTGCATACAAAACGCACAAAAGTTTGAAATCGTTCACCTCATGCCGCCCTCATGCCGTAGGGGTGCTAGTGTCGCGTCTTGCCCGAAATTCTTCCGAAGCTGTGGGTATTAGTCTTCTATAGTATTTGATGTAAGTACTTGGAATTTAAGCGCTCCTTGAGTTCGGGGAGGGCGTTGATATCTGTGATCTGTGGCACAGTTTAATACTCCTACAGTCATCGTGTACTTTGTTATGTATTCCAAATATATTTTGTTTTTTTTTATTATAGCAGGCAACGCATTAGTACCTACTTTATCTGGTCGCAGCGCCTCTGATATTAATAATGTATTAGGCGGCGGCGCAGCTGTAAACTTTCTATCAGGCTTACTTGCTTGTTTACTTAAACAACGCGGATTCATTTCATCTATATATGCCTAATGGTAGCTGTTAGATTAATCAGTTATTCAGTATCCTGTCCTTTACATATTTATCTTAGTAGTTTTGCAATAAATTTGAAACTCCACAAACTCGTTTACACCATCTGATGTTACAGTTGATGTTAGATTATACAAACTTCCGAATATCTCTACATAAATCATTATTATGACCTAAATTTCAATTGTGGTTGACCCTACGGACACTAATAAATAATAAGTAAATAGATTAGAGCAGATACTTAATGCTTATGACTTAACTTTGCCGCAAACTTAAATTCAAAAGATTAGATAAAGAATCTTAAAATACAATAATTTCACTATTTGACTAGTCATATCACGATGTATCTGAAGGAAAATTAGGTAGATCGATAGAAAACAGTCCGTTTGACTAGACTAATTTTTATAAAAGTTCGCATTGAATGAGTAATATTTTTAAAGTGTAAAGGTCCATGTTTCGTAATATGCCTAGGATTAACTTGATACGTTTAAGACCTAATACTGCCTTATTTATTGTCTGTTCAGATATAGTCTTATAGCATCGGATTCGGAAGAATACTCTAGTAGTTTTAAACATTTAGCTATGGAATAGTAATTTTTTTATTATTAACAGTACCTATGTTCTGGCGCTGGCCGATAAATTCTCAAAGCAGACAAAACAGGACACAGAAATGTGTTACTGTCATTTAATGTATCTTAAATGATGAAGATTTTATACTTCATATATCGTCATAAACACTTTATTAATCTCTTTTATTTATATACCATAATTACTTGTCAATTATTGATTGATTCCGTTTATAATACTAATATATTTTTTATTACAAATACGATTAGATTACGCCATCGTGGGATAGTCAGATCACGATGCGGCCACGCGCCGTAATTTTGGAATTATCTTATAATTTATGATAGTACAATGTTTGGCTTAGGGGTAAAATGATCGTCGTTAGTAAACTAGTGATCTGTAATGCGTTAATAGTTTAACTTGTTATGATTTAACTAGAAACGGAGTACTAAGACGATATACTACCATTCTGTACCATTCTATATTTATCTTAGTTCTATATTTCTTCTAGTCTTCTCATATAAAATCTCAATGTATTTCAACGAAAATTAATAAAAATGTATATTTTTATTACTTTTTGTAATCGATGAAATTTCGTTAAAATCTGATTAGAGTTATACCTAAAAAAACTTAATTCTTACGAGGTTTCTCTGCATCTGTCTGTACCTAGTTACTACAAATAAAGAATATTCCATCAAAGTCAACAGTCAGATAAATTCTTGTAAAATGATATAAAAGCAGACATTTTTCAGACAAATCAAGAACTTGTTACTCAGGCTGAGAACGGTGACTTCCTAAAACAACAACTTCCTAAACCATTACAAAGAAATGTTATGTATAACCTTCACAATTTTATCGTCAGATTTTGAACTTTGTATGGTATTTCTTCTTTATATTAGTTTATCTTCAATAGATAAACATTGTACAAATTCCAATAATGCTAATACAAACATAAGTTTTCTGGATTAAACCGAAATAATTTCGGTAATAAACGATAAAATATTTACAATTAAGGTATTAAAATAAATCTCTAGATTAGCAAAGTTAAGTTATATAATTTTAGTGCATTCTTTTAAACCAATGATAAAAACAATCTAATGATAAATCATTAATGATGGTAAGATGTTATAAAATAAATACCTTTATTCCCAGATCCCAGAAGTCTCTTTATTAGTTCCTATAAAGGAACTAGTGACACTTTTTACGTGTAATGACATAAAAGTATTGAATTAAATGGGATAACATTCAAATAACGCAACAAGCGCTATATAATTAATAGTAGCGATAATTTCACACAGCAGTCAATGTTTGACTAGCATATTAAAAAATAATTACTTATTAGAAGACCTTTTTGGTGTAGTAGACCATCCTATGACACAACTAGTTGTGCAGGTAGTCCACGAGGAAAACGGGGAGACGAGATCCATGATCAGGACTCATGGATGACAGATCTTTGTTTTGTAATAGGTATCTATTTCTTCACGTGCAGGTATACGAAAGCCACGTGACGGAGGTGCCTCGCTGGGATCGCTCGCCGCTATGTCACCACAGGAAGACAACTGACCAGTGCTCAATTACGAGGTTTATATTTACACTAACCTACATTAAGATAATTTTTAAGAGTTTGTGCGCGATATGCAAGCCACTATTTAAAAAACATACCATTTGGTAACCTTTGATCTTATCGTGCGAATACACTACTCTTACAGCCAGTTTCTGGAACGCATTTTTAAAGTTAATGACAGATTAAATTATAGCTGTCACTGTCAAATTAAAGAACACTGCTTTGTCACTGTCACACTAAAGAAGAAAAAAGTGATAGCTTGAGGCATTGTCCTAATAGGACGCGAATGCGCGATCATTGTTGGTTCGCGCGAATTTTACTCGTACGAACTCGCGATCGACCATATTGAACTCGAATAAGTGTCCTAACTGACAATCGCGCGACGCTTGGGCGCACGCTTATGAGCACGCGATGGTCGATGATCGCGGATTCGCGTCCTATTAGGACAATGCCACTTATTGTGGTATTAAAATCAAAATGCGTTTCAGAAACTCTGTTCCATGGAAGAGAAACTCCTCCGGTGTCTCTGCTCTATGACTGATCACTGATTGTCAACGGATATTAAACTTTTCTTTATCCGTGGGTGACTAGCATACTCGTGTTTACCAACCTCTGACATAAAAAAGTCTACTTTTTGGGAACTTACAACACAATTTAAAAAAAAAAAGGATATTACAAATATACCTAATATCTTTTTTAGGGATGAAACCAATGCAATTTGGGCTGGCATCAACGCTCTCTTACAAGACGGCACATTGTTGAAGAACTTCGATAAAGCCTTCGATGAAATCGGTGCTGATGCTACTAAACGGTAAGTTGACAGCAGATTAGCTAGTAAACCTTAAGGGATCGTTTACACGACGCGAAATAGCGCGGCCGCGCACATGTTTTCGCGACTTAGGGCGGATTCGACCAAACACAAAGTTACACGAGTGTTACTATTCCGGGAATAATTTTACTCCTTGAATTTACCCTTGGGTATCTTCGTTCACGTTTTTCCAATGTACTCGAGGAGTACGTTAAACTCGGTATTGTTATGCTGCGGAGTAAAATTAATGATGAATGAATGTATAAACCGACAAAAAATCATTGTATTAGTTCTTCTAGCTTGCCTTGGAATGATGCAACAATTCAATTTTGTAGGATAATACAGTGAAATTTCAAATGTTGACAGCTAATTTTGACAAGTGACACCTCTGCTCTGACAATTGTTATTCTCAGATTAAACCTTTACTCCGCCAAAATTGCCCGTGTAAATATTTACTCGCGTATAGTTATCTTATTCTTTGGTTAGCAGATGGTAGAATGCAAAATCTGCTTACTCTTAGATTAAGCAGTAGTTACACTCGATTAAAGACTTACTCAAGTTTGGTCGAATCCGGCCTTAGTCGCTGTATGTGCGTCGACAGTTTTTGCTAAACAACACGTTTCATTGAATTCGTCGCTGGTCGTGTGTTGACTACGTACTGTCAACGCTCGAACAGCGACTAAATCGTTTTCGCGTCGCTCGTCCAAACGACCCCATAACAGACACTTTATTCCTCGAGTAATTAATCTACTCTATAGGCTACCATCATATCGAATAAAATCAAAATTAACTGGAAAAAATTCTTTTTGTCCATTTGTCGAAACATTACGCTGCGACCAATAGGATCGAAGCATCAGTGAAAAATGTTGCAAAAAC
Source organism: Endotricha flammealis (assembly GCA_905163395.2). Lineage (NCBI taxonomy): Eukaryota > Metazoa > Arthropoda > Insecta > Lepidoptera > Pyralidae > Endotricha > Endotricha flammealis. The sequence continues at coordinate 3,555,528 of LR990864.1, read as the reverse complement.
GGGAAAAATTATTCATATCGCGATAGTGTTTTCGACAACCACGCGAACGAAGTCGCGGACACAGCTAGTTGTCTATAAAGTTGACTACTTTTCTCATTCCCCTAACAGAGTTGAAAGGGATAGAAAATAATATGACAAGCGTCAGTTGTTAATAATAGAATCATAAAAGTACCTACAAGTTCCACAATCGTCCTACGCAATAAATTATCGCAACTGGTTTCTATAATAATATATGTGTGTAATAAAAACTATTTTAGGACATTTTGCGTCTTTAAAAATACGATCATAAAATATTTTTTTAACAACATTTATACATGTATCTTAGAGAACAAGACCAAATGTTAATACCTACTGATTTATAACAGCGCCATCTAGTTGAAAACTATGTAAACTTAAAATTATAATTTGTTACACTTGTTTACAACAGAGTGTAAGTGCAACTTAAAATTATAATTTGTTACACTTGTTTACAACTGAGTGTAAGCGAATGTTTTTAAAAATAGCTCAGCTCTAAAGTTCATTTTTGAAATTATTTATTTTGACATTTCTCCGTTTGTTTTCGTTCACTGGTTTGTTCATTTATTTTTCTTTAGGCAACTTTGGGTACGAAACCTTAAAAATATCGCTGTAAATAGACAATAATGATAAATATTATTTAATCGTAAATTCCGCATAGGTACTCAAACATTAATTTTCACGTAATTAGCGTAATAAATTTAAATATCTAATTAACAGTGAATTTTCGGGATAATGACATGACACCGAAGACTATACTGAGTCCCAACTTTTACCTGTCTCACCCATATCAACCGTCCTTTCAAACGATGTCAAAGCGGTTGTAGTGATAATAATGGATAGTAACAAAAGATTTTCATGCACGTTGACTACAATATGCTTTGATGTGAAGATCCCTTCTTGAAATAACTGAAGTCATGTGATATGATCTAACTAAGATAGGCTTTCTATGTTGCTACTTAGGAAAATTCTTTAAAAATAAATATTTTGAATTACCTATTATAAAATCATAATTTAATTTGCCAAACATTTTTATATGTTATATAAGCTTTTTATAGTTCATAGAGTGAAATGAAATGAAATGAAATCGTTTATTTCAGAAATTAGACCTTCACAGGCACTTTTTCTTGTCATTTACAACATGTATATTTATGTATAAAGAAAATAAACTACGTTATAAACTACCACCATTTCGGACACAAGCAAAATGGCCACCGGTAAAAGAAACGGCGAAAGAAACCCGAGTAATTTCTAAGTCTGGGTTTTTTATGCATGAAAAAAATATGAACTTTTATTAACTTTACGTAGTATAAAATGAAGTTACTTTCGCCGTCTGTTCGCTTAGATCTTTTTAACTATTCAACGGATTTTAATGCAGTTTTTAGCAATAAATAAATAAATAAATAAATATATAGGGACAATTCATACAGATTGAGCAAGCCCCAAAGTAAGTTCGAAACTTGTGTTATGGGATACTAACTCAACGATATTATATTTTATTACAAATACATATATAGACAAACATCCAAGACCCGAGGCCAATCAGAATAAGTTCGTTTTTCATCATGACCCGACCGGGGATCGAACCCGGTACCTCCTGGGTGGCGGTCTGGCGTGGTAACCATTTCGCCACGGAGGTCGTCAAGTAGATATTTAGATAGATTGAAGAGGAAGGTTTAAGATTGTATAATACATACAAGGTGTACACGACGGCTTAGTACATAAGCACTATGTAACGTAACGGCCTATTATGTAAATATTAAAAATAAGTTGTGAATCGAGTATATCGATAGGTTGTCTCGCTCGCACGCGCCTGGCAGCGCTGCGACTGGCTGGGCCCGTGCGAACCAAAAGTAAATACACGTTTTTTCCGACAATTCGCTATTGAATTGAACATTAATTGCGTGATACGTAATGGTTGGGAAGTAAGGTGTCCATTTCCAATAAGAATGTTCAATAAAAGCTAAAATAAATTTGTATTTATATGGCACGTGTAGGAAAAAACCGGTTTGAACCGGTTCCTTACACGTGCCAACTTCAAGAGGTCAAAAAAGGTACTTCTACTAAGAATATAAGGAAAATGTTTGTTGTTCTATAAACGTAGACTATAGAACTCTGTTGTGAACGTAATTTTATTAAGAATAAATGAATTTTGTGTTTTCGTGCTTCGGGCGAAAATAGTATAAATAGGAGGCCAAATTTGATACGGTAGTCACATTCGTGCTCGCGACGCCGTCCGAGTCACACGTCCGGTGCCCGGTGCCTCCGCGCTACGCTGCTCCCGCGTGCTACGCACGCCCCCCGCCGCCGCGCTACGCTACCGCCGCTCCGACACACGTGTCTCCTTGCCTTTTTTAAGACAAGGAGGCATTATCTCGATTTTTAGAGTTTCTTCGGTTTTTCGCGCGTTTTTTGCCGATAAAACCACAGTTTCGTGGTCTGGCTGTGTGATACCTCACGGTGCCAACTTTGCACAGCCAGGAGTGCGACCCGGGCACTCGCCGATCCCCTTCAGGGTGAAGCAGTTACCCGGACGGGGCTAGAACCACCGGCCTAGGGGGCTCCCCTGACCGACACTAGCTATCGCCCCCTCCCGCCCACCCCTTCCTCCTTCCTATCCTTAGGGAACGGCTTGGGCGCCTAGAGCTCCGGCTCGAAGCTACCCTCCGAACCTTAAGCAGTTAGGGACCCTCTGACACATTAAGATTGGTCAGAGGCATACAAGCTTAGGGCACACCTTAGAAGCACCCCCCTCGCCTCACCCGGCGCGGGGGACTAGGACTACACACCTCGGGTTCTCCCCCCGAGCGCTCCCAAATTAGGCACGACTGCCGCAAGGTTTCTTCGCAGCTCTTCCTTGCGGAACGTGACGCGACGAACTGCGATAATTTCGTTTTAGCTGTAGGTTCCCTTACTAGGCCGGTCGCCATGGCGACCGACCCGAAAAATCGCGCTCTCGAAGAGGCCTTGTCGCCCCTAGTCAACTTTGCTAGGGAAAATCCGGACCTCGTGCCCGCAATTGGCCTTCACCTGAAGGCAATCTTCTTCCCCACGGCCCCTCAGGCCGCAGCCCCATCGGCCCCTCAGGCCGCAGCCTCATCGGCCCCTCAGGCCGTAGCCCCCTCGGTCCCTCTGGCCACCTCCCGCCCGGCCCCTCAGGCCACCAAGCCCTCGGCCACCAAGCCCTCCGCCGCCGCGACTTCCATCGCCGCGCCCTCCGCCACCGTTGCGCCCACCGTTGCGCCCGCCGTTGCCGCGCCCCCCGCCACCGTGCACCCCGCAGTAGCGACTTCCGCCGCCGCGCCCTCCGCCACCGCACCCTCCTCCTCGATCTCCGATGACGAGATGGAGGTCATCCCCGAATCTTCGGATTCGAGTTCCGCCCCCTCGTCCGACTCGGACGATTTCATTGTGGCCTCAGGCCGCAAGCGCACAAGGCGCAACAAGGGCGCTGCCAACAAGGCCGCCAAATTAGCCGCCGTATCAAATCCGGCCGCCCCTCTCTCCGACTCGCCCGCTTCGCCCCCCGCGGCTGAACAGGGTGCCGAGGGAGCTTCTCTCCCCACCCCTCCCAAACGCTCCCAGCGACCGCCTGCGGTGGTTATCACTAACCGCCACAAGTGGATGGCCATCAAGGCCCGCTGCGATGCCAATGGCATCTTCTTTGTTGCGGAGACCCGAACTGAGGGTATCCGACTCAAAACGGAGTCCATCACGGACTACCGAAACCTGACCCGCCTTCTCGACGCTATGTCGATAACTTTCCATACGTGGAGCTTGGAGGAGGACCGGCGCCTCCGCGTAGTCATTCGGGGGGTCCCTAAGGAAATCGGGTGCGAAGACGTGCTCGAGGACCTAAAGGCCCAAAAATTCCCAGTCTTAGAGGTGCACCGCATGCACCGTGGGCATGCAGCCCCTTTCAACATGGTCCTTGTCATTTTAGACAGGACTAACCTTAAAGAGGCGAAAGCCATCTTTAATATCAAAAAAGTCTGCGGACTTTCTGGGGTCGTAGCAGAGCCCCCACACCAAAAAGGCACTGTGGGTCAATGCCACAGATGCCAATTATACGGGCATTCCTCCCGGAACTGTCATAACACACCGCGTTGTGTTAAATGCCTAGAGTCCCATGCGACACCGGAGTGTCAGCGACCAAAAGACCGCGCGCTATGCTCGGAACCTCCGAGCTGCGTAAATTGCGGGGAGGTGGGGCACCCGGCAAACTACAGAGGGTGCCCAAAAGCACCCAAAGTAAAGAGCCGGAGGCCTGCTCCCTCCTCATCTAGGACCCAAGTCCTCTCTACTCCTCCTCAGTCCCAAACTGCCGAGGCCGCCCCGGCAACAGCTAAGGCACCGGTGCCACCACTCAATCTGTCGCCCTCGTGGCGCTACAAGACCAACAAGGTCCCACCCCCACAGGCCAGCCCCTCAGGCACGCCTGTGTTAGCTAAGCTAACTCCTGCATCCGCGGCGGTGGAAGTAGCAACACCTCCACCTCCAGTAAAGGCACCGCTGCCACAAAACGGGACCGAAGGGCTCTTCAAGCTCGCCGGTGTGCTTAAAATAGATAGGTTTCTTGCTATGGCCGCCATAGTAAATAATCACACGGGTGATACAAACTCCCTCATAATGGCCATCTGCCAATACGCGGATGTGTTCGTTGCCCTCGATAAATTTAGGAATTAATTATGGACTTACACCATACGAGTAGAGTCAAACCGACCTCCCTTAAAATCGGCTACTTCAACGCAAATGGGCTTCGCACCCAGAGGTCTGAGGTAGCCGACTTCCTCTACACCCATCAGTTGGACGTCCTCCTCATCCAGGAGACGTTCCTTAAACCATCAATTCGCGACCCCAAAATCGCGAATTATAAAATCATTCGTAATGATCGCACAGTCTCTGCCCTCGGTGGCACTCTCATCTACTACAAAGCGACATTACACTGCACGCCTGTGGATACACCCAATCTCGTGCACATTGAGGCCTCTGTCTGTAGATTAGGAATGACAGGTCACCAATCCATATTTTTAGTGTCAGCTTATCTAGCTCCCACTAACTCCAACTCCTCAAACCCCAGATCACTACTTGATAGTGACATACAAAACCTTCTAGATCTTGGCCCGTCTGTTATCATAGCGGGTGATCTAAACGCCAAGCACCCTGCCTGGTGTAGCCTAACCACAAACCAACGTGGTAGACAGCTCGAGCGACTCTCAGAGAGCCTCAATTTCGACATAGTAGCACCCATGTCCCCTACTCATTACCCGGACAATGTTGATCATCGTCCGGACGTCCTAGACGTAGCCCTCCTAAAGAACATCAATCTTAGATTGAGTTCAATAGAAGTGCACTCCGAACTCACCTCAGACCATAGGCCTGTCATCATTGCTCTCTCACCCAGAGTGAGTATTCCCAATGTGGCAGCCACAGATCCCACTATGATCAAGACCGACTGGGTCAGGTTAGGCGAAAGCCTCAAATCCATTTCGTCCCCCTTGTTAGATCCAATTCCAGACGAAATTGTCTCAATTCCCGATGCAATAGGTGCTATTGACTCGTTAACAGCGCACGTGCAGAAAGTCGTTAGCGACTGCTCGCGGCGTGTCCCAGTGAACGCTCATCGTCGCTGGACACTTCCGCCGGATGCGCGTGCTCTGTTAACAGAGAAAAACCGAGCCCAAAGGGCCTACTTCTCCACTCCCACTGAGCCTAACCGCGCCCGCATGCGCGCTGCTCAATCAGCGGTTAAGCGTCGTATCAGACAGCTTAGAAACGATCAGTGGGACGAGACCCTCTCAAACTTGGTCCCATCTCACCAAGCCTTCTGGAAACTTGCCAGAGCCCTTAAGGCAGATACAGTGGCTGCCACTCCCCCGTTAGTACAGTCAGACCCCTCCCTCCCCCTCGCCTTCGAGGACGAGGAGAAAGCTGAATGCTTAGCATCCAGTCTTGAGGCACAATGTGCACCTAGCACACTCCCAGTTGATCCAGATCACCTACTCGAGGTCGATACTGTGGTAGCTAACAAACTCGCGAGCCCACTTACAGATGCCGACCCTCCGTTAGAGCCGGTAACCCCTGATGAGGTAGAGTCCCTTATCAAAGACCTACATAATAGGAAGGCCCCGGGGCCTGACGGGATTTCTAACAGAGTCATCAAGCTCTTTCCCGCCCACCTTATACTACTCCTGACTGCTATCTTTAACGCAGCCCTCAAAAATAGCATTTTCCCCCAAACTTGGAAGGAAGCCACCGTCATCGGCATTCCAAAACCCGGCAAGCCCAAGGATCAGCCCTCGAGCTATCGCCCTATCAGTCTCCTTAGTTCAATAGGAAAAATCTATGAGCGCATAGTTCTCGCACGTCTCAAAGATTTTTCCCTTGCCAACAATCTCTTGCCTAACGCGCAGTTTGGTTTTAGAGCCAAACACTCTTGTGTCCAACAAGTGCATCGCATAGTCGAACACGTGTTGGACCGGAGAGCGAACAGATCCCGCCCGCATAAAACGGGCGCTCTCTTCTTTGACGTGGCAAAGGCGTTCGACAAAGTTTGGCACAACGGGCTTATTTATAAGCTCTACAAACTCAATACGCCAAACCGTCTTGTGCTCATCATTCAAGACTACTTGTCGAACCGCTCTTTCCGCTATAGGGTGGATGGGGCACTATCCCCCCCTCACACCATTAGAGCCGGAGTACCACAAGGGTCCGTGCTCTCGCCTCTCCTTTACACGCTTTACACAAGCGACTTCCCCGAATTCAGACCCAGTCCACTAGCGACCCATACCGCTCTCTTCGCAGATGATACTGCCATCTACTGTTCAGCCCGTAGTATTCCCCCAATTATAGACTCACTCCAAACTGCCGCCAATACTCTTGGCGACTGGTTTAGGAAATGGCGCATCGAAGTCAATCCTCAAAAAAGCGCCGCTATCCTCTTCGCTAGAGGTAGCACCCCAAATCCCTCCTCCAGAGTCGAAATGTTCGGACAACCGATCCCTTGGGAAAGGAAAGTCCGCTACCTAGGCGTCACACTCGATAGGGGACTCACCTTCCGCGATCATATTAAGATTGTCCGCAACCGCGCCGCTTTCGCGCTAGGCCGACTATATTATCTGCTCAATGGGCGTAGTAAACTCTCTCTTAGAAATAAGGTGAGAATTTACACAACGTGCATTAGGCCGATAATGACTTACGCGAGTCCAGTTTTCGCCCACGCCGCGCCCTCTCATATCCACAGGCTGCAAACCATCCAGAATAGGTTTTTGCGCAAAGCCATCGGTGGGCTTTGGTTCATTCGGAACAAAAACCTCCACATTGACTTAGGTGTGCCGACCATCTCGCACCACCTAAAGCAATGCTCAGTCAGATTTTTCGACTCTCTCGACCATCACCCCAATCCATTGGTGAAAGCCGCAGGGGATTATCCCGCTCCGGCTGACACCATTAGGTCCAAACGTCGTCCGCGGCACGTCCTCAACGACCCGGACGACGCCATTACAGTCGCCATCGAGGCGTACAAACAATTAGATTCCGCGACACAAAGTAGACACACACGTCCGTCATATCGGCCCCGCCGGCGGGGCCGCGCGTCGCGCCACCCAATAGGGACTCGGTTTTCGCGGTACCGGCACGTGCCCGGCCGCTTCTCTCCAATCCGTTCGCCTTCCCCCAGTGTCGCCATAGGCCGAGGTTCGAGCCCCCCTCTGGGGCGCCCCTAGGCAGACGCTGTAAATTTTAAGCGGTGAGAGCCCTACGCTCCCGCAACAGTCCGGTGTCTCAGTAAAGGGTGTCAGTACACCCAAACTGATTAGTCCACTCCAAAAAAAAAAAAAAAAAAAAAAAAAAAAAAAAAAAAAAAAAAAAAAAAAAAAAAAAATACGGTAGTCAGTCGCCGAATAGCCACCGATAAGGAACAAGTATCCCGCCCGAAGCACAAGCGCTCTTACCAAGAACAAAGAAAAAGTTTTATTTTACCTAGAAGTTTAGAGTCAGTTTTTTATTAAGTTTAGAATCAGTTTTTTATTTGCCAAGTATATTTAACGTAGAGTCACATATTCTTCAATAACACCTAGTATACAGTCCACACGCGTAATAGACGCAAAACAAGTGACCGAGGGAGCATCCAAGTCGTTTTATCACGATTAGCTCTTATCAGAGCTGGGTCTCCGGATAGGTAGACAAAGTCTACAGATAGCATCATATGTGGAGTGGTCCGGTCCTCCACATTATATTGTCCTTCGCGAGCCGAATTTCGAAGTTTGAAGAATGCCAGTGACGAGGAGCAACAGGGGAGGCGCAGACGAGACGTCGGAAGAGACGACCACACCGACAACGTCTACAGGGACGATGGCTACGACGACCACGGACACCACGACGACGGCAGAGACGGCGCAAACCAGCGGGACCGCGGTCGACGTTGACCGCGCACCTAGCAGGCCCGCGACAGCTGCCGCTCGGTCACGCTGTTCCCGAGCCAAACGCACACAGATCCGTGCGGAGTTGGAGGCGAAGGAGCAGCTGGCTCAGCGGCGCCTAGCGGAGTCACAGGCAGCGGTAATGCTGGCTGAGGCACAACTGGCGCGCGCCCAGGCCGTAGCCGAGAGCGAGGATGACACGGATGAAGAGGACGACGGCGGCGCGTCCGTCGCTAAGGTGAACAGGTGGCTTCAGCAACAGCCACCGGGCGACGCAACGCAGCCACCACCAGCCACCACAAAGGAAGAATGTAGCAGCAGTGCCAAGCCTGCCAGGGGTGAGGGCGCCTTCGACTTCGGGGAACTAGCGAAGGCCATCACCATGGGAATGAAGCAGGGGGCCACAAGGATGCCTACCCACTGCCAGGACCTACCTATCTTCAACGGGAACAGTGGAAATTGGTTGGAATGGAGAGCCATCTTCGAGGATACGTCATCAAGCTTCTCCGCATCAGAGAACGTGGTGAGACTCCGACGCAGCTTGAAGGGCGTCGCAGCAGAGGCAGTCAGCGGGTTGTTGATTCGTCGACCCGAACCCGAGGAAGTACTGACTGCGCTCGAAAGGCGATTTGGAAGACCAGGTGCCCTCATAGAGTTGGAAGCTGAGAAGATCAGAAGGCTGCCACGACTAGCAGACTCACCGAGGGACATCTGCATTTTCGCATCGCAGGTGACCAATATCGTAGCGACGATGGAAGCTATGAAGAGCATACACCATTTGCACGACACTGCGATGGTGCGCACGATATTGGAGAAGTTAACTCCGGCGCTTCGGGAGAAGTGGTATGACTACGCAGCGGTCAAAGAAGATGGCATCCCCGACATGAAGAGGATGGCCCTCTTCCTGGGAGTAGAGGCCGACAAGCGGACGGAATACGCACCACCGGAGCGCGCCGGAGACATCAACATAGCGCAGCCAGCAGCGAGACGCCGCACGGAGCGGGCGTATGCGGCGCGCGACACAGAGGCGGAGAAGGAGTCGTGCCCACTCTGCAACGCGGATCACAAGTTTTACACTTGCAGGAATGTGATCAAGGCAACGACACAACAGCGATGGGAGCTGGCGCGCAAGCACAACGTGTGTTTCAGATGTTTAGCAAGCACACACCGGCGTTTCCGGTGCCGAGCCGCGCCCTGCGGGCTGCGCGGGTGCCGCCAGCCGCACCATCGTTTGCTGCACGAGGATAAGCCTGCCGCTACAGAACAGCCGGCAGTGGAGCAGACCAACGCCGCCGGGACAACGCAACGAAGACGGCGCGCTTACCTGAAGATAGCGCCTGTCGTGCTCACCGGCGACAACGGAACGACAGCGGAGGTCTACGCGCTGATGGATGAAGGCAGCACCGTGACCATACTAGACGGCGGCATAGCGGACGCGCTCGCGCTGGACGGGCCTATAGAGGCAATGCGCGTGCAGGGAGTCGGCGGCGAGGAAACGCAACACACCAACAGCAGGATTGTGAATGTGAAGATACGGGGCGCGCACAGTGACCGCGAGTACACACTCGCAAACGCGCGCACAGTGGACAAGTTGTCATTCACAACACAGTCTATTTTCCAGGACGAGCTAGAGGACTGTTGCCACTTAGACCACCTGCCGCCGCTCACCTATGGAGAGGCCTCGCCAAAGCTGCTCATCGGTCAGGACAACTGGGACCTCATAGTCAGCCGCGAGGTGCGCGCGGGCCGGCGCGACCAGCCGGTCGCCTCACTGACCCACCTAGGATGGGTTATACACGGATGCCGAAGTTCGCGCTGCCACCCCGTCGCCTTTTGTGGGTACATTACGGAGCCGATGGACGAAATAATTAAGCAGTATTTCAGTCTAGATTCCATCGGGATTACGGCGAGGAAAACAAGAAGCGATCCAGAGCAGCGCGCCCTCGCAGTGCTAGATGCGACGAGCCGCCGCCTTCCAGATGGCCGCTTTGAAACAGGACTCCTGTGGAAGCAAGAAGAAGAAGTCATTCCGAACAACTATGCGAACGCATTATCACGGCTTCGCAACTTAGAGAGGAAACTGGATCGGGACGGAAACTTCAATGGGAAGTACACAGAGAGGATCGACCATCTGCTAGCGGCTGGGTACGCTGAGCGAGTCACCGCCGCGCCCACGCCGAAGAGGACTTGGTACCTGCCGCACTTTGCCGTTGTCAACCCAGCGAAGCCCAAGATACGTGTTGTGCACGATGCCGCAGCGAGCAGCCACGGCCGCAGCCTCAACGACATGTTGCTGCCGGGCCCCGACCGCTTGCAATCGCTGCCGGGCGTCGTGATGAGATTCCGACAACACAGTGTAGCGATCTCAGCGGATATAGCAGAAATGTTCATGCAAGTGAAAGTGCGAAAAGAGGACCGCGACGCGCTGCGCTTCCTGTGGCGAGGCGACAAACGAGGCGACGCCCCACCGGAAGAGTTCCGCATGACGTCGCTAATCTTCGGCGCGACTTCATCACCATGCACTGCGCTCTACATCAAGGACCGCAACGCAGCTGAACACAGTGAGGAGTACCCTGAGGCCGCGTCCGCCATCGTCCGCAACCACTACATGGACGACTACATCGCAAGCTACGCCGATGTGACAACAGCGCAACAGGTAACGCAAGCAGTCGACACAGTGCATCGGCGCGCGGGCTTCGAGCTGCGCGGGTGGGCTTCCAATGTCTCGGACGCCGTGGCCCCCTTGGCAGCCAGCCGCGCCGATATCACCATCGCCATCGGCGGGAGCGAGCTTGAGAAAACACTCGGCTTGCTCTGGAACACGCAAGAGGACACGCTGAGCTACAACTACGGACAGCGTGCGACGCCGGAAGTGCTGGCCGGCACCCGGACGCCGACTAAGAGGGAGGCCCTGAGCGTCGTAATGTCTTTATACGACCCGCTCGGGCTAGTAGCTCCAATCACCACACCGGCAAAAAGGTTGTTGCAGGACACATGGCGACACGGCACCGGGTGGGACGAGCCACTACCACCAACACTGCAGGCGAGCTGGCTCAGCTGGCTGGCTGTGCTGCGGCAGCATCAACAGCTGCGCATACCGCGGTGCTACGACATCGAGCCCGCAGAGAGCTACGAGCTACACACCTTCGTCGACGCGAGCGAGGAAGCTTACGCCGCCGCCGTATACTGGCGAATGCGGCGCGCCGACGGGTCGGTGCGGGTCGCGCTGGCAGCTGGGAAAAGCCGCGTGACCCCCCTGAAGCCGACATCGATCCCGCGCCTCGAGCTGCAGGCCGCGCTGTTGGGCGCGCGGCTGGCGCGCTCAGTCACTGACGAGCACGACTTCACGGCGGAGCGTCGGGTCTACTGGAGCGACTCGAGCACGGCGCTAGCGTGGATACGCGCCGAGCCCCGGACGTTCAAAACGTTCGTGGCCCACCGACTCGCCGAGATAGAAGACATCACAAGGAAAAGCGAGTGGCGTTGGCTACCCTCAGCCGAGAACGTAGCCGACGACGCCACCCGTGCAACACCAGCGGACTTCGGCGCCGGGCATCGGTGGTTCCATGGGCCCGCGTTTCTACGCCGGCCGGAAGAAGAGTGGCCCGCCGAGCGAGAGAAGCCCGCCGCCCGCATCAACACTGGAGAAGAGAAGGAGTTAAGCTGCGCCGCCGTCGCGACGCCGCCTGGAGGACACTTGCCAGACGTCCGACGCTTTTCGCGTTGGCCGCGCCTGTTGCGCGCCACTGCGCGAGTACTACAGTTCATCGAACTTTGCAGATCACATGTTGCAACAGTGGCCGCGACCCGCCGCAAGCGAACGCGGGCCAACGCAGCGAGTGACCCCACATGGACAGCGGCGCGATCCCGCGCCGACGCCGCAGCAACACCCCGAGACATCCAACCTGCTGCGCGGAGCCACGTGCCACTAGAGGCGCGACACCTTCTCCGCGCCGAGCAGCTGTGGGTGTGCGCTGTACAGCGCGACAGCTTGGCTGACCCGAGCCGGCTGGCGGCCCTCACCACATTCCGCGACGGAAGCGGAATAGTGCGAGTGAAGTCCAGAGTGAGCGCCGCCGCCGACATCACCGAGGATGCAGCAAGCCCGATGTTGTTGTGCGGGGACCACCCGTACAGCAAGCTGTACATACAACACGTGCACGAAGAGCTACACCACGGCGGCACCGAGATCGTCGTCAACGAGCTGCGACAGCGGCTGTGGATTCTGCGAGTGCGGCCCGCGGTGAAGAACGTCATCAAAAGCTGCCCGCGCTGTCGCCTGTTGAAGGCGAAACCCGCAACACCTCTCACGGGTGACCTACCTCACGCGCGCCTGGCTCACCATGCGCGCCCGTTCACATTCACCGGCCTTGATTATTTCGGGCCATTTGAAGTCACCGTGGGGCGACGTCGAGAGAAGAGGTACGTCGCGCTCTTCACCTGCATGACATCACGCGCCGTACATCTGGAGGTCGTCGCATCGCTCAGCGCAGACTCAGCTGTGGCCGCCCTGCGCCGCTTCTTTGCGCGCCGCGGCCACCCGACTGAAATCTGGAGCGACAACGCGACGTGCTTCAAGGCTGCCAACAAAGAGCTCAGCGAGGCAGCGGCCGCCGCAATGCAAGCGGTGGCCGCGCTCCGCGAGGCAGCAACAGCACGACGCATCACGTGGCGCTTTCAGCCCCCCGCCGCCCCGTTCATGTGCGGCGTGTGGGAGAGGCTGGTGCGCACGGTGAAGACAGCACTGCGCCACACCCTGCACGTGAAGTACCCGAGCGACGAGACGCTCGCCACCCTGCTCGCCGAGGCTGAGCACACCGTGAACTCCCGCCCGCTGACACATGTCGCGGTGGGACCCGACGACGCTGAGGCCATCACGCCCAACCACATCCTGTTGGGCGCGAACTCGCACTCACCATCGCCTGGCGTCTTTGATGCCGGCGACCTAACGGCGCGCCAACACTGGCGGCGCGCGCAGTACCTGGCCGACGAATTCTGGCGCCGGTGGCTGCGCGAGTACCTTCCGCTGCTCCAACACCGGCGGGAGACGCACACCCGCGGGACAACACCGAAGGAGGGCGACGTCGTGATCATTTGCGACAACAACTTGCCCCGTGGGACATGGCCGCGCGGACGAGTGACGCGGCTCTTCCCCGGTGCAGACGGCGAGGTACGAGTCGTCGACGTCACCACCAACAACGGCAACGTGTTGCGCCGCCCGACCAAGAAGATCGTCGTGTTGCCAACAGGAGATCGCGAAGCGACGGCGGGAGAATGTACACGACGGCTTAGTACATAAGCACTATGTAACGTAACGGCCTATTATGTAAATATTAAAAATAAGTTGTGAATCGAGTATATCGATAGGTTGTCTCGCTCGCACGCGCCTGGCAGCGCTGCGACTGGCTGGGCCCGTGCGAACCAAAAGTAAATACACGTTTTTTCCGACAATTCGCTATTGAATTGAACATTAATTGCGTGATACGTAATGGTTGGGAAGTAAGGTGTCCATTTCCAATAAGAATGTTCAATAAAAGCTAAAATAAATTTGTATTTATATGGCACGTGTAGGAAAAAACCGGTTTGAACCGGTTCCTTACACGTGCCAACTTCAAGAGGTCAAAAAAGGTACTTCTACTAAGAATATAAGGAAAATGTTTGTTGTTCTATAAACGTAGACTATAGAACTCTGTTGTGAACGTAATTTTATTAAGAATAAATGAATTTTGTGTTTTCGTGCTTCGGGCGAAAATAGTATAAATAGGAGGCCAAATTTGATACGGTAGTCATTGGCGGTGAGAGCCCTACGCTCCCTGGCGGTGAGAGCCCTACGCTCCCGCAACAGTCCGGTGTCTCAGTAAAGGGTGTCAGTACACCCGAACTGATTAGTCCATTCAAAAAAAATAAAAATAAAAAATAAAAAAAATAAAAAAAAAATACGGTAGTCAGTCGCCGAATAGCCACCGATAAGGAACAAGTATCCCGCCCGAAGCACAAGCGCTCTTACCAAGAACAAAGAAAAAGTTTTATTTTACCTAGAAGTTTAGAGTCAGTTTTTTATTAAGTTTAGAATCAGTTTTTTATTTGCCAAGTATATTTAACGTAGAGTCACATATTCTTCAATAACACCTAGTATACAGTCCACACGCGTAATAGACGCAAAACAAGTGACCGAGGGAGCATCCAAGTCGTTTTATCACGATTAGCTCTTATCAGAGCTGGGTCTCCGGATAGGTAGACAAAGTCTACAGATAGCATCATATGTGGAGTGGTCCGGTCCTCCACACAAGGATTTTCCGAAATTCCACGGGAAATCGAAACACACGCAAACGATTTTGCGTGGGTTTTGCTAGTTATTTATATATTTTTTGATATTAGTAGCACGATAACAGACACATGCACATAATATGTATATGTAAACATTCTTAAACTGCGTATTATATGTTAATGAATGAGCAAGCAGTCAATTGAAACGAATCAACGTTAACAAGTGTATATTATATACAATGTGCATGGCTTAATGTAACTTGATCTTATCGATATAATTATGGAAAATAGCATAGGCATTACGCAATGTAGGCAAATTCCAGTGTAATCTCTCACATTATCAAAAAGTATATTGTAAAGGGTGAAAGAAGAAAAAACTGAATTTATTTACTCTATAAAAAGACCGCAGGTATGGTCTCCGCATTATTGTTTTTGTTTGCCGAACATCCTTTCATTTGTGAAGAAAAACCGACACCGATGCCGAACACTACCGAAAACAAACAAAACCAGTCAAAAACAAACAACCGTCCACATGTTCGTGTTTGTTGTATGATGTTCGCTGTTTGACGTTGTTTGCAAAGCATGTGGAGCCACCTTAACGCTGGCGTTAGATAGATCCTTTGAGACAGATACGACGTTGAGCGATCTTCAAAAATATCTTTAACTAGCTGCCCGGCCCGGCTTCGCCCGGGTACTGTTTCGTTTTTTTTTTTCAATCTTTCTGAGAGATTTTCTTAATATTTTTTTCCGTAAGAACCTTGTACAGAGTATTAGAAAACTACAAAAAAAAATCAGCCAAATCGGTCAAGCCGTTTTCATGTTATGTCGTGACAACGGAAAACGGGTTTCATTTTTATATATATAGATATACATATACTATTCTTTCAGACTTGGTAAACTACGTTTCGCTGACAACGCTCTGAACGAGGAATTGGAGACAGAAGTATATAGATGGGCTGTGGAGACTATAGGAATGGTCATATTTGGTATTAGACTTGGCTGTTTGAACGGTGATGTCCATGTACCAACCCCGGAAAATAGGTGAGCAAATTACTATTTTAAAACCTAAAACATAATTTCTATGACAAAGAAATTTACTAAGAAAACAAAGACATCTTTTTCATTTCTGCATCTCTCTCTCTCTCTCTGTATTCTGTTTTGTTTTTATTATTATTTTATTTCTTCTTGTTCCACTGAGCAAATCCCTTACCTTCGTCACCACTCGTCTCAAACCAGCCATCTCTGGCTACGTTTCCTGTTGCATATTTTATGTTTTTTTTATTAATTTCACATGAACAAAGCCGCAGGCGGAGCTAGTATAGAACTAAAAACACTGAAACTGCTACAAATTCTAATTTTCACTCTTAGAAAACCAGAGAAGACATCAATCGACGATGATTCTCCAGACCTATGTTCGCTCTCAAAGAGATGCTTAGAGGAACTGACTGCTGCAGAAAGACTCGTCAGATCCATGAGAGATATTTCTGATGGAAGTTATTTAGTGCGCAGTGAAGACACTCTCAAGACTGATTCTAAAGTCTTCAATGATGCTGTGAAGGCTTTTGACAAACAAATCAGGTAAATAATAATTCCTTACTTAATTTAATATTAACCCTATTTATTATCACAGTAAATAAGTCTTCTTTCTCCATTCTCCTCTGACTGCATTGAATGAAGAAGAACTTAAATTCAAAATTCAAAAAATCCCCGATTCAAAAATCTCTAAAATAGAAAAGAGCTGATGATCTTCAAACGGCTGAACAGATTTTCATGAATCAATAATATCAATCAATAGCTAAGAACACTCCCGCACAGGTCACCTTTCAAACAAAAAAACTGTATCAAAATCGGAGCATCCGTTTGGCTGCTACGATGCCACAGACAGATCCACAGATACACAAATACACACGTCAAATTTATAACACCCCTCTTTTTGCGTCGGGGGTTAAAAACTCTCCGTTTATATGAAGAAAAGGTCATCTGAAAATGGTTGAACAAATTCTTAATCCAATAAAATCAGACTAATTCCAATTTCGTCTTTTAAGTTGTAACATTTTATTGGTAAGGTTCTTTTGTACTAGTTAAGTTTGTATTAGTTATATTATGAGACAATAATATAAATTCAAGTAACGTAAGGAGCCAAACTAAAAGTCTAGATATCTATTAAAATCACTGTCTACCCTACTAAAATCCTAACTAACACCTAATACATAGGGTTTAATTTGATAAACAATTTCAGTCTGATCAATCACTTTTTGACGCAAGCATTGAAAGAACTGGACTCTGGGAGCAAGCCCGAACAAGTACTCCTAAATAAGCTTCGACCTCTCGAAAGGCGGATACTGCCTTTAGTTTCTGATGTTTTTCTAGCTGGAGTTGAACCTGTGAGTAGTAAATTTTATTTATAATAATATAAGTTTAAAAAAATACTGAACTAACATTAAAAATTAAAAAGGTCCCAAAACGCTTCCTGCGTTAGCTCGCCGAATGGCGATAGAAATGGATGGAGCGCAGTAACTACCAGCCTTTGGGTCACCTATGGTTTTTCACAGTCTTTCGGTGAAGTCCTTCAAGTATTTGTTCATCGAGTAAATAGAACTTAAACTGATTCAAAAATATACGTGGTAATGAAATTACAAATTTGTCAATTTCAACTCAATCTATTTCAAATTTAACTTCAATTTCAACCTATGCAATTTCAATTTCACAATGTCATAAAACAAGACTCTGTTTACGATCATAAAGTAGACGTTTAATGTCCTCAGTTGTAATTTGAGCAAACAAAGGGAATAATCAGACTTTCAGATTAGGCGACATGAATAAACAAAAATTAATACCTGTTTGCTTATAAGGAATATACATTGTGACTATTTGTGACAAAATAGCCTAAGTAGCAAGTCAACAAATTAAATAATAAATCACAAGAAGTACTTTTGATAATATAGTCTAGAAAAAGACATTGAGTTAATAGTAATTGCTAATAAAATTGATAAAAATGAAATCATTAGTGTGAAGCGGACTGGTATAAATTGCTTTTAGCAATTCGATTCATCTTTTGCTTATTAATGTGATCATTGACAAAAAAAATATTGTATTCACTAAATTTTTAAGCATTTTGACAAAATGCATTTTCCCCTATAGGTACATGGTTTTTTTTACAAATCTAATGAGTACAGAAATTATTTATAATTAAAAAGATGATTATTCAGTAGATATATTGTGTCTATAGATGGGATCGCATTCTTGAAAATATGCAATTTGTTAAAAATGTAAGAAACTTAATTTCTCGGGCCAAAAACAAACCTCTTTAACAACTCATATAGTCGTCAGATTTGATACATGACCTGAAAAGTTTAAATAATTTTTGACTGCCCTTCCAGTTGGCCCATACAGCTCTAAGCATGTTCTACCAACTCTCCCTTCACGCTGCCCAACAACAACGGGCTCATGATGAAGTAACCTGGTCAGTGGCATCAAAAGACGCGGGGGCTGGATCTCCAGAGATGCCGTACGTTGCTGCATGTGTACGGGAGGCGATGAGACTGCATCCTGCCACAGGTGGTGTTGTACGGCGAAGTGTTGAACCATTAGCTGTTGGTGGTTTCGAAGTTCCTAGCGGGGTAAGAGGTTTCTTCTTAGATCACAATTTCTTGGCCGTGGATGTGGCTTTACGATATATTCGTATTTACATGAGCTTTTTGATGGAAGAGGTTGGCAAACAGTCAGGTAGTTCCTGAGCTGATGTCAAGTTATGAAAGGAAGAAATTAGTAGGAGATGAAAGTTGAGTTTCGAATCTCACACTCGAAATGCATTGATGCTTCACCGTCAGAATAAGAAGTAGAGATCACTGTAAACTAATGAGAAATAAAACTTAACAGGCATGTAACAAAATACATATGTTCAATTCAATTTATTTATTTATCTATCTTATACATAAATTGATAAAAAGATTCGTTTTCGAGCTTAATAACAAATAAAATGTGTACGTAGGCGGAACTGATATTTGGCTGTGCTAAAATCGTACGCTATATTTACCATGTCTGGTGTTAATCATTTATCCAAATTGCAATTGATCGGTTAATAAAAATATACGTAATATTTAAGCTGTTTTTACAAAATAAAACACTAAGTGTTTTTATTGCGAAATACGTACTTCTTGACTTCTAAAACAGGAATATGTACTTTTTAATTTATCAGACGCTGGTAATCTTGCCCCGGTAATAGTCTTACCCCAAATGTCCTTACAAAATATTTTAACTTTACAAACAGATACTTCACAATGTGGAGATCTCTATATTGTGATTCGCCGTATGGCTGATCAGGCTGATAGGTGGTTGAAGATTTAGAGTAGAGCTTAGTATGTAGGTAGGTATATAAACTTTTTTATTTCTTTTACAGGTAGACATAGTGTTAGCTCATGGCGTCTCATCAAAATCGGAAAAGCAGTATGGAAGACCCAAGGCCTTTATTCCTGAAAGATGGTGTCATGAGGGCTGGGAGCCGCTGAAGGCCAGCAAAGCTCATTCATTCTCTTCCCTACCCTTCGGTGAAACTTGCCCAGCCACTGGCATAGTTAGCAAGATGTTAGCAGGGTTAGCAACGAGAGTCCTGGACAAATACAGATTGGAATGGCACGGTCCTTGCCCTAACATAACTACAACGGGGGTGAATAAAATACAACCACCATTTTATTTTGTATTTCAAAATGCCGCCTAAAATTGTGATATTAAGTAAAACTTTGGAGTAAGATAAAACAGTCAGAATGTAACCTATTACTTTAGATTTTGTGTATTACGTGAATTTTCCTTACCGTACTTTATTTTGAATAAATGTGTTGTTAATTATATTAATAGTGAGTAACACAAAAATATTTTAAGATGCTCCCACACAGGTTATATAACGTTATTGAACAAATTGTAACATTTAAAAGATCTCGCGCTGTCATTGTGTAACTAAATTTGTGGGATTAAGTAATGCTTTTGTGCAACTCATTCTAAATCTTTTTTATTTTACGCTCACAAAAAATGCATAAATACTGCAAAGATAAATAAAGTTGCCAGACTGAAAGAACATTTCGGACTACTGGCAGTAAAAAAGAATTTAAAAAAAATTATACTTAAAAAAAGAATTCTGGAATTTTGTGCGCCAAACGAAACGATAGCATCAACTTGAGTTCGGAATAAAAATAAAAGTAGATTTTACAACAAGTGCACAAAACGAATCATTTCTATCCGAGTTCGGCTCGGGCTGATAGTAATGTCGAGGATAAAAATGGTTTTGTGGACGAGTTATAAACTCTGCTTTTCACTTCGATTGCGAGGAAATAAATTAATAAACGCACGAAAAAACAAGACCTGTTTCCCGCCGCTTTTTTCTTAAATCTTACGACATTGATATTAGGCTTGGGCTGCAGACCTATACAGCCTACTATTAAATTAATTTTGTAATAAAATAATTTTCTTAAATTAATTAAATAACCTACCGTACTTTAATTTAAATTTTAATATCTTTTATGACTTAAAAAACACATAAGGCAAATAAATTAAAGTAAATATTATAAAATAACAAATTCTATCTCTGAACTTTTTATTATGTTTGGCTGTATGGCTCATTTCCTTTGCCTTAATATAGATACATTTATGAGTAGATACGTTTTTGCCCTTGTGCACAAAATTCGATTTTGTGCAGCCTATATCCTGCGCAAATAAGCATTTTCTGAGCATGAGAAGTGAAAATGTTTTTTTTAAATTCCGAATTTAAAATATCTATGGTACCAGTTAACACAACGTTTTATTGCTTACTGAGGGTCAATAAACTGCATCGCACTTTTTCTTCGCGTTGCAAAATGCAACCGGTGTGTTATTTTTAGCTTACCTGTTTTAATCATTATACAAGATTCCTTCTACATCAAGTAATGAGGAGGTAATTACGAGAGCTGATAACGTCTTTTAAAAATTTAAGAATATTTTATATTTAGGAACGGATGGTGGTAAATAATATTAATAAAACATTGCATTGCTTTGTTTATTCTGTTAACAATTTTTGTAACCACATTAATTTAGGTAAGCATAATTTTTGAATTAACGCATGAATGTATTGGTTTTATGTAAAATTCACGTGTTTTTTAATTAAATTAAAAATAATAATGAAACCTAAAATTGAAAAGACATGTAAAGGATAATGTTTTTTTTTACCACCACTACTGTTATCAAAAAGTTGTTGCCTGCTGTCCATCTTGCTGTTTCAAAGTCGAAGTCAAATATTCGTAGTCAAATAGCCTATCGAATTGTCTCATTTTTGTCCTAGCAGTAATTCAAAAGAGCTGGCAAGAAACTAGCAGCTCTTCCAGCGTCAAAAGATATAAGGTAGTAAGTAAAATCCTACTAATATTTTAAAGGCGAATATTTGAATGAATGTATGTTACTTCTTCACGCTCAAATGGCTGGGCCAAATAGGCTATTTGACACTATTAAAAATATGCTACGAAATGTGCTCATCCTATTAGGTAATAACATAAAAAAACATATTTATCTCTGTTATATCCAAAAATATTTATAGATTTTTCAAAATAAACAAAATAAATCCAAATTATTTTTTAAATTTCTTCAGCAACAAGAACGCTCTGTGATTGGCCATGCCTCGCGTGACGTCACACGCAAGTCAACATTGTTCATTGTTACGACATTTTGTGTGATTTTATCATTTTATCTATTACTATTCGAATCAAATATTACTGGCATACTTACATCAAAGTGATCTTCACACATAAAAACATTTGTATGAGATAAAATGCTGTTTGGGTCTCTTCGAGCTAACACAGAAACAAACAGTTTTTGTGGAGTTTTTATAGAAGTATTTGTACATTGTGGCACAATTACACCATTTATAAACCATTTTTTCCAGTAAAATAACAGAAAAAATATTCTAAACACGCTGAATTTACACTTTGGTACAAGTTTACTTGCCTGTGACGTCACAGCGTCCGCCATTACAGAAAAAGCGTTTTTAGCGCGAATTTTGTAATTTAAATTTTAAACCGATATTTTACGGAAAATACAGCAAATTTCGCAGAAATATACATGTGGTGTATTAATCATATACCAACGAATAATTTAAAACAGTTTTTCAAAATCAGTCAAATAGCCTATTCCTTTTTATAATATTTGGTATGTAGGTATCTGATACCTTGGAGTAACACA
The DNA here is from genome assembly GCA_905163395.2 of Endotricha flammealis. NCBI lineage: Eukaryota > Metazoa > Arthropoda > Insecta > Lepidoptera > Pyralidae > Endotricha > Endotricha flammealis. The sequence continues at coordinate 3,533,626 of LR990864.1, read as the reverse complement.
GGGTACTTTTTATCCCGAAAAGTATGCTATTCCATTAGGATTTGGTCAAAAGTCTAAATATAGATGGCGCTGCTCTAAATAAAACGCACGTTAACGATGTTGCGCGGGTTTCGCTAGTAGAAAATAAAACAAAGAAAGGTAAATATAGCGATTGTACAAAAGTAAGTGTGTAGATAAATTGTAGTCTAACATCCCGTGTAAAGCTAAAAACATCTAGATGGTAAATATAACAAAAAGCATTGTTCGCAAATAGTCCCGTTTCCATTACACCCTACAATGGGCATTCGTCCGGGGCTGTGTTCCCAACAAACAATAGTGTTAAATTCGTTTTTGTTTTTGTTTACTGAGATTGATCACTGCAACTAAGTGATGAATAGAAGCATACTGAGACAATGGTTTCGAAGATAATGATGATTATGTCAATCGGTGATCTTGTTGGTTAAGTTTGAACAAAAACTTAGGACGATGCGATGTCCGGGTCTTTATGTAAATGTTGTTTTTTTCTTATTAAAAATTCGTCTGTTATTTGATAAAATCATACATTAAATGAAACCACAGTCAAAAGGCTACATAGGTACACAAATGGAAAACCAAACCGTTATGTCAAGCTATATCAGGTGGTCAGAACGTCAGAACACATGTCTTTAATGTTTTTTAATCAAAATAATTGATAAGTGGTAAATTAGTGTTTCGTAAACACTAACTTAGTGCTGCATGCTTTACGTCTTGCAAAATCTAATTCCTTGGATGTACCTACTAGACGTGTACCCTCGCGGTAACTTCCTTCATTGTCGAGAAAGTGATAATTGCCAAAATCAACAAATATTTCTTTCTAGAAAAATCTCAAAATTCTGACCAAAAATACCCAATATTTCTACGGAAAAATAATGTTTAATATTTATTATCAAACTAACACAATTGTAGGCGGCTTTCATTACAAGAAGCTCGTAAATCTTGTTGGGAGAGCATTGGGGTAATCTTAGAGCGGGATGGAAAAGACAGGGTTATCATCAAATCGTGGCCGTTTGACTTGCACGAAATTTGTTAATTAGAAGATAAATTGTTTTCGGGAATTGAAGGGATTAAATAAAATTATTACTTACCTTTTTAGAAGCCGGGAGCCTTCAACGCATCCAAAATTCTTGCAGTCATGGATGTCCCGGGGTAGCAATTATTACTAACCATATAAGAGACCTGCCAGCTCCTATCCTAGGTATTTCATTGTCCAAAAAAAATATTCTTACTAAAGCCAACATAGAATCTACTTAAACTTGATCATGTATGTAATAGGACCATTCACTTCCATAAAACCCTATTATTTCTATATCTTTTTGTAAATAATTTATTATTATGCAAAAGACAAAAAATCCTAAATATATAAATAAATTATACCCAAGTATAGTTTCATTCCAGAAATCTCGCAATAAGAAATAAAATTCGAAATGATTTCAGTAAGGATGTCTACACGTAAAAGGCAAGTTGTATGACAAAGCAAATAAATTATCCCAAATATTTTGAAATAATGAAAACTGGGCCATCCTGAAAGCCTCCCTTCAGGAACCATTAACTGAGGCGTATTTACAAACCACTCTCATTGAAATAGCGGGGGCATTAATATCTCAACGTCACTCTACGAATTACGACGATCAGCACAGAATGTATATTAATGTAGGGAGACATCCCATGTTTGCTTAATAGCTGCTATTCTTGACTGTTTCTTCTTTTTATTAGTTAGCAAACAGGACATTTGCTGTAACGGGAGAAATGGGACCATTGGGAGTTCAATCCTTGCTATCGTAATATGACGTAGTTTAAAAAAATCCCACGGGATACACAACTCATCGGCTCTTCTGCTTGCACACACGCGAGCGGAGCCGCGGCAAACAGCTAGTAATATAATAATGTATATAATATAATACCTATCATAACAATGGGTATAATATGATCGCGTCAAACTGAAGCAAGCGTACAGTACATATAGGTCGTTGTACCGTTTTTATATTCTATAGTTTAATAAAGTTCTAAAGTACTACAAATGTTCAAGTCTTGTTCAAATTGCAATCGAACCTTTTTGAATTGTAGAATTTGTAGAAATTTGTCCTTTTCAGTTACCTCTTTTCGCCGCCACTAGATGGCGCCACAGAACAAATTGAATCGCGCTATGAAGATTTTTTCGGTCTGAATGACGTTCTCAGCGTCGGCTCAACTAATCATACTTACCTGGCGTAGGGGACACCGTGATCGAGAAGGCGGTTCCTCCAGGGCGAGGCCTACCCATTGCACTGCGGGCTGGTTGACCCCTGCGATTACCCCTAATGTGGGTAACTCGGACGCGTAATTTTTGTTAGCGGGGACTGCGTACGCGCTGTCCCCTTCATAAAATATTGGTCAGGTGCAACGTATACTGCGATCGCGGTCACAGAATACCTTGCCTTATAATATACTGAAAATATATAGCTGAAAGAAAATACATTTATTCTGTACAGCACATGAGACACAAGCTGATCTTGCGATGTCGAAAGATCACCGCCCATCAACGATTTGGCTGATAGATGCAAGAGAGAAGAGAACACCAAACTTACAAAGTAACTATTATGTAATCTGTAACCAAACCAAGGTAAAGGGAACTACAGATGTACAAGGATGATAATGAACGTGAGTGACGTTTGTAGGAGTGCGTTACTGTGGCATATTTTCATACATTTTGTCAAAAGCATTACATTAACATTTTGTTCAACTACAATAAATGTAAAGTAATAACTTTCTCACGCAAGCTACAACTTATGACATATAATTATAATTTATCGGGCGCTTCATTGGATAGAGTAGACGATATTAAGGACTTAGGCTTAGTATTGACTAGTAAATTGGACTTCCATACACATATTACAAAAATCTGCGAGTCAGCACATAAGACATTGGGATTTGTTATGAGAACAGCATCGCAGTTTACCAACATAGGGATTTCAAAGATCTTATATAATGCATATAAATAAATAAATAATAAATATAAAGGGACAATTCATACAGATTGAGCTAGCCCCAAAGTAAGTTCGAAACATGTGTTATGGGATACTAACTTAACGATATTATATTTTATAACAAATACATATATAGATAAACATCCAAGACCCGAGGCCAATCATAAAAAGCTAGTTTTTCATCATGACCCGACCGGGGATCGAACCCGGGACCTCCTGGGTGGCGGTCTGGCGTGGTAACCATTACGCCACGGAGGTCGTCATATGTACACAGCAAGCTGGAGTATGGCTCTATTGTCTGGGATCCGTATGAAGAGAAATATGCACTGATGATCGAGAAAATTCAACGGACTCGGTGGTTATATAAAAAACAGTACGGTACCTTTTTTGCCCATGGTCCCTGTTATCCGTCCCTGTTTGTTTCGGGGATGGTAGATATGGAGACACTAAAAGTAAGACGGGCCATTTTACAGATTACGCAGTATCTTTCCATTAAGGTTAGTTGGGGTAAGGCCGCTACCAAGGCAAGACTACCAGTGCCTGATAACTCGAGAAGTACAGCTTCCTATTCTATTTTGATATACTTACTAGTTATAAAGCGGACACGGTTAATATCTCCATTTAAAACACAGAAGTCGCTACTGCCACAAATATGACCACCACATCGAAAATAAAAACGGACGTTTGAAAAGTTAAGAATGTTAGGTGTAAGTTTTATTTTTGTATTTTTTTGTAAAAAAGATCGTTCCTATCGAGTTGTCACGGATACAAGTAGCATTATAAAGATATGGGCTTTATGATAATGTTACTCGTTAAACGTAAAATAAAAAGGTTTCTGTAATATTTAGAAAAAATAACCCAAAGATCAAGTGGGGTAAAACTACCAGTGAGCCCGGAGTAAGTATAAAACATGCTAAATTTGCTGTATATCAGGAGTAATAAACATTTTTCCAATGAATACTACTGAGAAGTGTTGTACACAATTATTTTAAATGGCAGGTCACATGACATGGGCAATTAGTTATATGTATAATTGGATTGTGAATATTATTTTCATGACTTTGTTTGTGTTTTCGAATGAGACTCAGATTTATTTTTATTTTTATTCAATAGTATTTTGTTTGACATTAATTTTGACATGCATGATTTATTATTATTTAGTTATTTTTTATATTGTGTTCTTGGAAATACTATAGACGAGTAATACGCACAGCTTCGGAAGAATTCGGGCAAGACGCGACACTAGCGCCCCTACGGCATGAGGGCTGCATGAGGTGAACGATTTCAAAACTTTTGTATGCAAAATGTTATAGCGCCCCTAGCGGCATGAGGTGAACGGAGGTTTTTTTGTATGCAAAATGTTACAGCGCCCCTAGCGGCATGAGGTGAACGGAGGTTGCCAAGTCATTGTATGAGAAAAGTCAAGAGCTGTGCGTATTACTCGTATATAGTATTTGGTTCTTGTAAACGCTCTGGATGATACAGCGTCTGTTAACTTGTAAGAGAAAATGGAATAAATGAAATGAAAGACGCGAACTGTCAAAAAGTTGAGTTGTAGATCTAATTTCGGCCACGTTCATAAATATCATTGTAGCACTATAGCTAAATTGTGGAGGCTTCAAAATTGACATATGAAAAGGACAACGAAATGAAGCGAGATAATAATAGCTTCCTAATCGTAAAAAAATTGATATGAAAATATTATAAGACTTTGTTAGCACACTCCCCTTTGTTAAAAAAAAACTTTTGAAATACGTATTCAATGCACATTAAAGAAAGTCGACGAACAAAGTCGATTTCAAGTTTTCACAACTAATTTGCGGATTCTACAGAAGCCTTGAGTAATGTCAGTGTTCCTCCGGATATCAAATGTGTAATTTGCGTAATATGTCAAGCTTAGCTTGTCATTTACTCAACCTTGAATTAAACTTTATTTTATACTTACCTACCTACTTATGGGTTGGCTACATTAGCGGGCTACAGTGATTATATATATTCGTGTTAACCCGATAGTACGCTGCAACGCGTACAACACTTGAGAAAGATTTTTGGAACGAGAGAGGAGAGGTCTTGTTAATTAATTAAAACCTGGGTGTCCATTTGTCGAACACATAACAGGACAAGACATATTCCCTCCCACCAACGTGTGATCGTGTAGACCCAGGATTAACAATGACAACTTCAGATTGACAATCAGCAATAAAGCTTATTGACATCTCGGGGGAGAAACTACAGCTGTCTTGGAACTCGTAATGAATTTAGTCAAAAATAAATTTGATGGGGTAGGAATAATTGATTAACAAAATAAAATACATTTTGGAAAACAGTACACATCTCTTATATGTCCTTCGGACTTTCTAAACGTCCTTTTCCATGTAGAAATCGGGTACAAAAACGTAATGACTTGACATATCAAAGATCTTGCAAACTCGGAAAAGGCGTCTACGAGTGTTTTCTTCAATGCGTAGTTGGATTCTTAAAACTTATGTAATTCTCAAGGATACTCTTGTGGTGATGTGATAATTCAAAAAATTCAAAATTCCAACTTTTATTCAGAGAATGGGTGTTCACAAACACGTTCTCTTGTCAGAGTATACAGTAATAAATGATTTGTATAAATTAATCTACTCTATAAACTACTACCATTTCCAAAACCAAAATAACCACTGGTAAAAAGAAATGGCGAAAGAAAACCAGTTACGGCCTTTTTTGTCATATAAAAATATATCGTACTTTTCTTTTTTAACATAATATTTAAAACTAGGTACCTACATACATACAACATTACGTAGGTACGCGATATGTCAATAAATAGTGCCATTAATTTGTCTCCACATAAAATTAAACCTAAAATCTAAAATGCTAAATCGGTGTTAAAGATAGGAGCAGACCAGCAACCGTTCTCGTGTAATTTCGAGTTGACGTGAGAGTCGGCCTACCAGCCTCCATTATTGGGCTCACCATCAACAATAATAATATTATGAACAATGTTGTAGGGAACAACAGTAATGACAACAAACCAACTTATTAACTGATCGGTCCTCGATTTATTCCTGGCGTGATTAAATATTTTTTTGTTAATATTAATAAATTGCAGAATAGACCACGTGAGATAATGTAGTGGAGCCTTTTAATCGAATTGGGCTCGTCATCCACTAAAGCGCAGTTTCGTGATTAATGACGTCACGGGTGTGTCGTCCCATCACATATTTACTCGGCTATTGTCGGGAGATCCCTTCTCGTGTATAAAAGGACACATTAGCACATTAGTGTCAAAATCGAGAGCACTTGTCCTTTATGTAAAGGTTACACACCGAAGTTCATAACTCTTTCAAACAGTTTTGTTATATTCTCAAAAATGTTACGTTAAGTTTCGTTGAAGAATGTTACATAACGTTAAGATACATTATAGAATACATATCAATGCCACCAATTTTACCTTGAATGTTAACTAACGTAGCCTAACGTTTTAAAACTTATTTTCTGGTGCCCCACTGAATGTTACTATGTGTTAAATAACGTTTTATTAACACCGGTGCGGCACTTAAGGTTTTATTCAATCTTTTCTATATCTCGACGTGATTTAGATGACTGTAAGCGATCCTCCTATGGGAATCTTAGCTGTGTCTCCGAAAATGTCTGACGTGAAGCGACACGGCCTGAAGACGATTAATGGATATGCCTAATCGTCTTTCGTAACCACATTACAGGAATCGCAGGAATTCTATTTTGGGACTAATCCCACTATAGTATAAGGCGAAAATTTGTGTGTATGTTTGTTACTTCTTCACGCTCAAATGGCTGGGCCAATTTTTTTGATATTTGGTATGCAGGTAGGTGATACCTTGGATTAACAATTTAACATATAGGGTACTTTTTATCCCCAAAAAGTACGCGATTCCCATAGTATTTGGTCAGAAGTCTGATAACCAATGGCGCTTTAAAACGTGGCGCTCCTGTGCATAAAATTTAAAAAACGCGAGTAACACCGCGGGCAGCAGTTAGTACAGACATAATTCCAGGGAGTTTTGTCTAAGTTTATTCTCATCTAATTGACAACAACACCTGCAATATTATCTGAGAATCTCGTTATTCCCGTGCTCATGGGAATAGGAGAGACGAGAAAACTTTGTTTGCTATGTATTTATATTGAATTTTCACATTTTGTAGTACGAAGTGAGCAGACAAAAAGTTGAATTATGTCTTTGACTAACTATTGGTCTAATAACTAATTTATATATGGTACTAGCTTATACCCGCAGTTTAACCCTCGAAATCCCGTCAAGTCTTCCAACTGAATTACAACTAACTTAAACGCTCCCAAAAACTCATTCAACTCAAAAGAAAATTCGGTTATGGCCATGAAAATCAGGATTTCAAAACAAAGTGTACTTGACCAACTTTGTACAAGTCGGAAGCAAACTCAAGCGACGTAAATTAATATAGAAATGTGGGATAACTTTTAACAAATGGATTAATTTATTACTTTTCTTTGTCAGAAAGAAGTACCTAAGCCATATAGAGCCTGTAATCGCCACTCTTAAAACTGTAGTAACACAGCCGCTTGCTGCTCTGAAATGTCATTCATTGTACGTGACATTGCAAGCTATGCACACTCAAGAATAGAATAGAATAGAATTATTTTTATTGTATATAACTGAGATTACAGAGGGCTAGTTGACATTGCATAGTGGAGGTACATCAGTTTCACCCATGCCGGGCATACAATAACAAAAAATCACACAAAATTTACAGAATATAAAATAGACAACAACAAAATACCAAATACATTATCAATAAAATTAAATTCCAAAAAACTCATTTAAATCATAAAACACATTTTCTATTAACCACATTTTCAATTTACTCATAAATTTATTATTAGGTAGGTCTTTTAACCAGTCAGGCAGATGGTTGTAGATGCGGATAGCACTGCAACTCACACTTTACTATAAATTAATAGATCCAAAAGATTCGAAACGTTTGTTCAGAGAGTAGTTCCTTGTAGGCATTTTCTCTAGTCAGAGTACCTACGTAATAATTAATGATTTGTGTGGTTAATCTACACTTTATGCTACTACCATTTCGGAAACAAAAGCAAAATGACCACTGCGTAAAGCTGGCACTGAAGATCATCCCGCTTTAAGTGACAAAGGTCAATTCTATAATAATACTTAGAGTCGATGATGATGAATCAGAAAGCAAAATAACTTAAGCAGAATGATAAAGCAAATTTTTTTTTAAGTCTAATTCATAGCTGACACTCCTGCTATATGTAAATATTGTTAATCTAAATAATAACAATAATTTTTTATAAAAAAAAATATTTTCTTATAACATATTAAATCGAATTAATAAATAAGTCCTGCAGTTGAGCAAAAATACAACTTGGAGCTTGAAACAAACTCTGTAAGTCATTGAAGAAAAAATATAATTTATTAATTAGTTTTTCGCCTTTGAAACCGTCCTATGACATTCTTAAATGGATTTTCCGTGAAATACGACGTATACTTTTGAAATAAAATTGTAAATCAGTATGAAAGTAATTAAACAAAAGTCGATGAAAGATGAAAGAGTTGAACGACGTCGCCCTAAGGCTTCGAAATTAAAAGGACGCTATTAAATCCCTTTTGAAGTTTTTCGTGGGCCTTTCGGTAAACTACCTCCTTTGTTATGAACAGGGTTATTTAGACAATCGAGTACTTATACTTTATTTAAAGAACTTTATAATAAGTAGTTAATATTTTCAAAGGGTCGCTTAAGGTTAACGTAAAAAAATGATTTATGATGATATGATTTTACTTTTTATAAAACTACGTAGTACTATTTATTATTCTGTGATAAAACTAATTGTAATATGAAAAACAAATCAATCAAAACATAGTCGAAAATTTTATATTCTTTACAGAGCAAGCTTTGGTGGACTGATGTAACTAAACTAAATTATATTATAGCATTAGGTAGGATCTATACATACATAGTTTGCCGACTGATTTCATAAAAAAAACTTTGCAAATCCACCAAGGCCATCGCAAACCGAAAATCGTTCCCTACAGACCATAACAGGAACGATTTCAATCAGATCGCGCGAAAAGCACAGATATTCGCAAGGGTCCGGAATTGGCTCAGAAGAAAACGGGCAAAACGGTCTCGAGGCCTTCAGATTTCATCTCGTAAAGTTTACCTTTTTAACGAATGCCTCCCTAGGCTGTTCTTGTACGAAGTATGTTTTGCCATTGCCGAATCTCTCGCTAGTCTTCATTTATTCAATGTTCTGTCGAGTTGACCTTAGTTATTTTTATTAGAAAGTATGAATAAATTATTCGCAATTTACACAGCGTCATCTAATCTTAAGTATGACTGGAATTTGCTTGTATGGACAACACACAAAAGATCCTAACAGGAAAGTATTCATAACTAAGTACTTGTATATTTTATTTATAAATAGGTAAAGTCAACCAATGAAAGAAGTGAGCATGGTAGCGAAAATACAACGATTTTAATGCTAATAATGTAAGTATTGTTATGAAAGTTTTGTACCTAATTACACAAAACACTATGAAAACTAAACGCAAAGCACCAATAAAAATATATTCTTTCTTCTTCTTCTTCTTTCTGTTTGAATTTTTTTAATTTTTGTCGCGGTGATCTGTCTGGATTCTCTTGTTTGTGCGGTGCATTTAAAAGCCGCCGAATCTGCGATCGTCGCGACTGAAAGTAGGTTGTTTGCTCAGGCCATAAAACTTTTCATAACGTTATCCTTTTACGACACAACAAGGATTTACATACAATGAAAAGTAAAAAAAAAAAACGTTCTATATATTTCGTAAAACCTTGGCAAGGAAATTCACACGTGCAAGTCATAAACAAAGTTTTTATACTCAAACGTACAATATTTTTAGACGGCTTTATATGACATGGTTTCGTGCCCGAGTTGGCATGCAGATTGTGTATAATGTATCTCAAGTTTATCCCTTATAATGTAGGGCACGCACTCAATACGTTAATTTTGAACTTGAAACAAATTTATTTTATTCGAGACTCAAGGAAGGAAATGCAGTGAGTGACCTTCCTTTTTAAAAATTTATGAAGGGGACAGCGCGTACGCAGTCCCCACTAACAAAAATTACGCGTCCGAGTTATCCACATTAGGGATAATCGCAGGGGTCAACCAGCCCGCAGTGCAATGGGTAGGCCTCGCCCTGGGGGAACCGCCTTCTTGATCACGGTGTCCCCTACGCCAGGTAAGTATGCTTTGTTAAGCCGACGCTGAGAACGTCATTCAGACCGAAAAAATGTTCATAGCGCGATTCAATTTGTTCTGTGGCGCCATCTATTGGTAATATTAACAAACTATTTTTTGACAGTTTTAATTAAAATCCTATGAATTTCAACCACGATTTTATGGAAATGCCTTTTAGTCAAAATAAACAGCTAAGTTAAAGATAATAAATTTTAATCCTGTAAAAAGAACTTGGATTAATATTTTCATAATTTAACGTAGAAAATAAGATAAATAAGTAGGTAGGTAAGTAGTTATAGGCACGAAAATTAGTTGTTTTACCTAACTATATGGATGGATAGGTAGATGTATATTCAATAACAATGTATGAGTTATTTATTTCAAAAATTTAAATACATACAAAGATCGACCCATCAGACAACGAATTCATAAAATTACCAAATTCATAAATAAACTTGACTTGACCTTTGGGGTGCTGAAAATAGAAGACCTAAATAGGTATCCTATATTTATCACGAACAGGTTTCATGCAGTGTCAATCATTAGCTAAACTAGCAGTTGTCCGCAGCTTCGTCCGCGTGGGCTTTTTCGGGTTAATATAGGATGTTCTTTTTGTGACGTATGTTGAAGTGGGACATAGTATCCGTTACATAGATCACATTAAAATAGAAACATAAATTTTTAAGCTCATACAATTTTACATACACACAATACTTTTCCAACCCCAGTTTTACCCTCTTAGGGTTGGAGTTTCGTAAAATCCGTTCTGAGCGTGATGTGTAGCGTGATGCCATCACATGTTAGCCTCGTGCGGGAGTCCATAGATTAATATTGTATAAACTGAAACGGGAGTCGAACCCGCGCCTTTTGGTGTCGAACCAGAGGGCACCACAGCGCTGTCGAACGTGACAAAATGTTACTGTATGACTTATACTCGGAAATTGAATATTGTAAGGACTAGCTATGATTTATTTGGAAGCAACCTCAGTAGGGTGCATCAAATAAAAGACTTAGGTGTTATTTTTTTTTTTTTTTTTTTTTTTTTTTTTTTATTAATTGAAAAGTTCAGTTTGGGTGTACTAACACCCTCTTCTGAGACACCGGACTGTTGCGGGAGCGTAGGGCTCTCACCGCCAAAAATTTATAGTGTCTGCCTAGGGGCGCCCCAGAGGGGGGCTCGAACCTCGGCCTATGGCGACACTGGGGGAAGGCGAACGGATTGGAGAGAAGCGGCCGGGCACGTGCCGGTACCGCGAAAACCGAGTCCCTACAGGAAGGTGGCGCGACGCGCGGCCCCGCCGGCGGGGCCGATATGACGGACGTGTGTGTCTAGTTTGTGTCGCGGAATCTAATTGTTTATACGCCTCGATGGCGACTGTAATGGAGTCGTCCGGGTCGTTGAGGACGTGCCGCGGACGACGTTTGGACCTGCTGGTGCCAGCCGGAGCGGAATAATCCCCTGCGGCTTTCACCAACGGATTTGGGTGATGATTGAGCGAGTCGAAGTATTTGACAGAGCATTGCTTTAGGTGGTGCGAGATGGTCGGCACACCTAAGTCAATGTGGAGGTTTTTGTTCCTAACGAACCAAAGCCCACCGATGGCTTTGCGCAAAAACCTATTCTGAATGGTTTGCAGCCTGTGGATATGAGAGGGCGCGGCGTGAGCGAAAACTGGACTTGCGTATGTCATTATCGGCCTAATGCACGTTGTGTAAACTCTCACCTTATTTCTAAGAGAGAGTTTACTGCGCCCATTAAGCAGACAATGTAAGCGGCCTAGCGCGAAAGCAGCGCGGTCGCGGACAATCTTTATATGATGTTCGAAGGTGAGTCCCCTATCGAGTGTGACACCTAAATAACGGACTTTCTTTTCCCAAGGGATCGGTTGTCCGAACATCTTGACTTTAGTGGAGGGATTTGGCGTAGTACCTCTGGAGAAGAGGATAGCGGCGCTTTTATCTGGATTACTTACTTAGGTGTTATACATGATAGCAAACTTTTATTCGATGAGCATATTGACCATATAATTAATAAGGCGTCTAAATCATTAGGATTCATTATGAGAATGGCAGGTGACTTCAGGAATATGAGTTCTATTAAAATACTTTATTGCTCTTATGTGCGTAGCCATCTGGAATACGCATCGCAAGTGTGGAACCCATACTACCAAATATATAAGATTCGTATTGAAAGGGTTCAGCGAAGATTTCTGCGATTTTTGGACTTTAAATTCAAACTCCACCTGGAAAATTACGATCAACGTTGTAAGCGACTGCATTTTCTACCATTATATATTCGACGCGAAATTTCGGACGCATGCTATGTGAGTGGCATTGCTAATGGTAACATCGATTGTCCGGAATTGCTGGGTAAACTCTCATTGCGCACTGGTACGCTCGGCCTGCGGACTCGCCCTTTGCTATACATTCCAGTTGTTTCTACCAATTATAGACAAAACTCGTTCTTGATTAGGGGTTGTAACACTTATAACAAATATATGATGTCTTTTGGCTTTGATGTTTTTGCAACTAGCGCCTCGACCGTCAGGCGTATGGTTGCTAATTCATTTTTTAAACCGCATTAATGTTTACTTTTTGTTTTCTTTTTTGATTTTCACTGTTTAACTCTTTAATTCTATTCAAACTACCTTCGCTATTTGAGCAAGGAATAACTATTTTCTCTTTTTATATAACTATGAAGATTTGTTATTAGCACTTAGTCATAATTAAGTTGTATCCTTATGTTAATACGCTGTAAATCTTCTGAAATAAATAAATAAATAAATTATTAAAACTGTGTCGTAAAAATAATTGAATTTACCGCTGAATGAGATAAAATTTTTGACGCGGGTCGCATATAAACCGCACCAAAGTTAATAGGATTAGGATCCCAAAACCTCATATCTCATCGTGGCGAAAATAAAACGTTCTCGTGGGGATTTCGCATCAAAATAAACTGTGATTGCCGTTTCGCTATTGTTACCTCATGGAACGGTCAGAAACCAGCTCTCTAGGGATGAATGTAACCCGATAACAATATCTGTGTTTTGTTATATCTTAGTGAAGATGTTTGAAAGATAAGTTAGGACGAAAATAGATTAAATTTTATTAGATTTTTTATTAGAGAATTAGAGAAAAAGAAGAAAAAAAAAAAAAAAAATGGTTAATGACAAAAAAGGCCGTAACCGGGTTTCTTTCGCCATTTCTTTTACCGGTGGCCATTTTGCTTGTGTCCGAAATGGTGGTAGTATATAACGTAGTTTATTCTCTATATACATATATACAAATTGTAAATGACAAGAAAAAGTGCCTGTGAAGGTCTAATTTCTGAAATAAACGATTTCATTTCATTTCATTTCATTTCAAATATCAATAGATTTTTTCATCTAAAGTTTCACTATTTCGTATTATTTTGAAAACGTTACATAAATTTAACTCTTACCTTTTCTAGGGTTGTCCATGATTGTCCTTCGATCAAATATAAAAAAAACCTTATCAAGTTTTTTTTTGTAACAAGTCACTAAAAAAATGTTATTTTAGTCACTGTATAAGTTACTAAAAACATGATAATTTCTGACTCCTGATGGTTGGTCCTGATTAGATGGTGATTACTACTTAGATGATTACGGAAAACCCTGCTTGACGACAGTAGACAGTAAAGTAACTTTGTTCCTGTTGTAAAGTACCTATAATACTCATCAGAAGTAAAAACCTTGGTCCCCAGGCGCCGATTCCTAAAATACATCACTGCTAAGCCTTTGGCCTTCAAAAGCCTCTGCTAAAACTCGTAAATCTGCTTTAAAATGTAAAAAGTTCGTTTCCACTCGTCGCCTCCCCGGAGAGTTATAAATTCATGGTCCTCAATGTAACTTCCCTTTTGACTCGTTCAAGTTTTCGAAAACTTCAAGAGATATCGGCTTAGTCCTTAATGTTTATTGAGATTTACTACAATTTTACAAGACTTTTTTAGCATGTGAATGTAACTCAAATACGTAATTTAATCTCATATACTTATTTTTATTTTAGAAAATAAATTCAAACATTTTCAATTTGACGACCGGTTAGAAAGAAACAAACAAAAATGTATTTAATTACATTTTCATAGACTAAGGGCGCACTTTGGATTTTCTATCGTACGATAGTTTCGAGCTGTATGTGAATGAGTGAGATAGACATATTATCCTACGAAAGAAAATCATAAATGCATTCTGGCCCTAATTGTAGTAGATCATAATTTAACTTCTAATAGGACGTCGTACTCTTCCTTCACTGCCAGTAGATTCTTGACGGAAATAATACACAAAACTTGATTATAGCATGTATATTTTCATTTAATATAAAAATTATAGATATCAACTATATAATATTTACAGTAAGTAAATGGCAAACAACTTGTCAAGATCCAACATAACATAATTTATAACATATAAAATGGACTTTCCCAATCTGATCTCAGGCGTTCTCTATTGACGATTATCTAAATAATACTGTCTACATCAAAACTATTGATTTTAAAAATGGTTATTCTATTAGGAGAGCAAGTTTTTGTATGTACAGTGGTGCTCCTGGCGGTAGATTTAGTAAACAACAGTTTCCGTAACATACCGCTAGAGGCGCCACTGAATGTTCGCTCATAAAAACAGTTGCAAACATACAACTATTACAAGGCATAGTTAGACTTGGCACTTTCATCCATGGACTTAACTATCAAGTCCTTCGACTGCGCAAGTTTTATGATGAACGTTAGCCATCAGTCAGTATTATTTTTTTTTATCTCTTTTCTTGCTGAGTAGATTGATTTTATAAGTACATTTTTATTGAATCTGACATTTTATGTTCACCAAAACAACATTGGACGTTAGCCAGACAAAAACAGTTCCCTAGACTAGATACACAAAAATAAGTCGTCCTTTTTATTCACGTACAAATCAGCAACGCTTACACTAACTTTAATCATATTATATCACAAAATGCTTACCTTGCGAGTAGATTCCCAAAGTATACATGACGTCACCAGACAGTATTAGCAGTTGTTCGAGCTTGCAATGGTAAATTTCGTTGAAATTAGCTCCTTTCGAGTTCCAATTTTCAATGCTACTAGTATAAATTTCGTAGTTATAAAAATATAAAATGTTTTATTTCAGACACTGTCCATATAATAATATGAATAACGTAATGCTCGGTTGCTTATTTGTACGTGAAATACTGTTTATTCGAAATTGAACCATTGAAATATCGAGATTTTTATTGAACTGGATTACTTACAGGATACACCATTTTCAGTTACTGGAGATAATTTATACACAAAAGACAATTGCATTGATACAATAGTCAGGTTCCATTAGTACTTTTCTTAAGTTTAAGTTAGTAAGGTTTTTTCTTTTTCATTTTAATATTATTTATTTATTTATTAACACATTTTTGTATGTGTACGATATCGTTGTCTTCATGTCACGTGTTGTACTGGTTTTTTTTTTGCAGCTACATTGGCTACTTTTGCAAAAGTCAAAGAAATACGTAGCCAAAATGGCGTATCCAGATAAAAATCTAATTGCTCTCACAGAATTCTAGATATCCGCAAATGAACCGAAATCCATAAATAATTATCAGATCTATTAATATTTTCTATAAAAAAAACGATTTTGAATTGCACATACACTACCATAACCTGCCATTACTCAAAATAACTCAAAAATTTTATGTACTTAACTGACAGTCAATTTCTGAAACGCATTTTTAAAGTTAATGACACATTAAATTATAGCTGTCACTGTCAAATTAAAGAAAAAAAAGCTTGAGACTTAATGTGGAATTAAAATTAAAATGCGTTTCTGAAACTGACTGAATCTCATTAGAGGCCTTTAAGATACATTAAAACAACGTAAATTAAATGCGGTATAGTACATTAGAGAGATTGTACATTTGTATAATTACAAAAAACCGCGACACAGTGCCGATACAAAAAACCTATTGATATGTACAAGTGTAATACTAATCTAATAACTACATTATTACCCTTACAACTATCTATTTTACAAAGAACATGGTGGTTAGTACGCTGCGAACTTCTAGTTACTAAATGAAAGATTTAAAAAAAGAACAGTTATAAAAAAAATACATAATTATGATTTACATCATACTTTGTTGAGAACACATTTTATATATCGGAGCAGCTCATGTAACTAGCTCCGTAACTGTATAAACCGAACTTTTTTAATAAATATCTATTTTTATATTTCCTTTTTCTTTATGGTTTTATACGTCTATTTTACCGTTGTCGCTTTTCACCTTCACATTTTAATCTCGTCATTGTACAGTTCTCACAAATATAAGTTTTCTCCATCCCTTACTCTTTCTCTAACCTCTCCATTCTTTATAATAGTAGAGTGGATTAATTACAGAAATAATGTATTACTGTATGACGAGAAAGTGTCTTTTACAAGTCATAATAAACTTTTTAATTTTATTCGATTGTCAAGGTTAGTCGGAGAGGAGTATACATACATACATTGCTGTCGTTCTATCGAAAGACTTTACGATTTCGTGTATAAAAGATTTACTTAGTAAGTTTTAGAACTAGAAGTTTGCAGCGTACTTTGTCTTTTTACACATCTCAATCACATCCTAAATTTTAGGACATTCAAATATACACACTGTTATTATTGCCATTATAAACTTAAGTAGATATTTTGTATTAAACGAAGGCTCTAATGTAAGGCTGTTCAGTGTCCATAGACTTCTAAATAAAGCTTTCCTTTCTATTATTATAGTCAAAACAATATAAGGGCCACAAATTATAATTCCCGTTTCACCAACGTCTCCTAGCGGTAAAAATTATGTCATACAAATTTGTCCAGTTTGGTTATTCCTAACGTGTGTTAAAAATCTTTTTTTTTTTGGTGGATTCTTTTGTGTCAATTTCACACTTTCGCATTTACGATTACAATTTGTTAGTAAGTATTTGACAGTGATCATAAAAATATTTCGAAAAATATCAATTGCAATTTTTTAATTCTATGAAAAAAATATACACAAAATGTATAAATCTATTATAAAATTCAAAGTCCTAACTGATTTAACTATATATCAACGCACAGCCCAAACCGCTGGGTCTAGAGATTCCAAATTTGGAATGTAGGTCCCTTACGACGTCTAGGGGTGTACTAAGAAAGGATTTTCTAAATTCCCATGGGAAAGCGAGATATACGCACACGAAATTGCGAGGGATTTACTAGTTAGAAATATTACAGATTCCTCAACCTGTAATATGACATAAATATTTGTAAATGTTTAGTAAAAGCTGTGGTTGTTTACCGTAGATACGAAATTACGACTTGCGGCCATTATTTTGTTTCGACTAGTATTTTCTAATTAACAATTCGATAAAAGCGACCATTGTCAAACTAGATCATATTTTTTATGTTATAGGAGGCAAACAAGCAGTCGGATTATACAATGGTAAAACACCATCGATAGCAACACGAAAGGGAATATTTATAATAGTTTTTTAAAAAACACGGATTTTATTTTTAAAAGTGTACTAACATAACATGATAGTAATTGTTTTATGTAAAATAACATTAACTCTATCTGATCATTCCTGATTCTTAATACTGTATATTAAAAAAGTAGTTTTTAAAACAATTTCATTATATTTTCCTATAAAAAAATTTATTCGTGAATAAATAAAAAATATTTGGAACATGCTTTCTCGTTATAAGGAAGACATAATAACCTTTAGGGGGTAACTCCCTTATTAATAAACCAAGATCAACCTAGGTTTAACCAAAACTTGTTTTAACACTTTCGCACTTCATTTAATTTTCCTGAAGAAAGACAGTCACAAAACAAGTTTTAGTTAATCCTTAGTTGATCTTTTTTTATTAATTTAGGGGCTCGACTTTTAAGTGACCTCGTGAATCGACAAAAACTGATTTTTTTATCTTTCATTTGTATATCTTTGTCTCATCGACAGAATCAACATTATGTAGGAAAATACTGAGCGCCAGCGTTACGTTGTCGGAGCGTGCGCGTTACGTATACGTACACGTTACAATCACATCATGGCAGTTGCAAATATATTGTCTGTTTAAACGGTGATAACCACTACATTACGGCCTGCGTGGACATAAATAGTCACAAAAACTAACGTAACCAGCTAGCTATTCTATAAATGGAACTTATCAAACCATCGGATTATTGTACACAGGCATACATTGTCCTTATCACCCGAAGTATACCAGTCCATCTGGTTCCGCTCAGTCCAGCTGCTGCACTTGTACCACCGAAGTGGGCGGCGGGATCGAGATCTCGTACTTGATCAGTTCCGCACCACGGCCCGTAGATAACACTAGGTTTCCTACTTCCTTTACGTCTCCGCTGGAATATGAGAGAAATTTTGAATATTAATTTCTGATAAAAGCGATTAATTTGCTCTTCATACCATCATTTATACTTTTCTATCAAAAAAAATTTGATCATGTCACAGTGCCATATACATATGAGTGTACAAATATTTAGACAAAAATAATTATGACTAAATATAATATGGACTATAAAAAAACTTATAGAAAAGTTAATAAGATATTATGGTATTTAGTGACGGTTTCATTAATTGGGATGTAGTGCCAGAAGTGTAAAGTGTAACCTGTTGGCGTGGTGCCTCGCGTGCTTGTTGTGCGCGAGGTGCGCGGCCAGCGCCTTGGCGTCGCGGCCGATGATGTGCAGCTGCGGGCCCACGACGCGGCGCGCGCCCACGCCCAGCCCCACGCCGCCCACGCCCACGCCCACGCCGCCCACCACGATCTGGTTGCCGATCACCTGCCCCGACCGGTTCGTCACCTAACACCATTCAACAACACATCATTCATATACCTATTTTTTTTATTTTTATATACGTAACATTGAAAAAGACAAGACTTAGACATTACTAAAACTTACTGAGCTACATTCAAGAATCATGTTACTCACCACTTGTATATGCGTGGGCTGTTGATGCTCAGGTTCCTGGAGCTCCAGCCGATTCTGATGCTGTTGCACCTGTTGATGTTGGTGTTGTTGGACCTGCTGTTGGACCTGTTGCGCGGCTTGTTGAACAGCCTGTTGAGCTTGTTGTTGGGCTTGTTGTTGTGCTTGCTGCGTCGCCTGTTGTTGTTGTTGTTGTTGTACTTGCTGCTGTGACTGTAAAATTGTATTTGGTGCAGATATTTCATTTCACGAAGAACGTTCGGCGTTGAATGTTGGAACGTTCACATGCACGTAGATTTAGTGTGCGTAACCTTCCTAAACGCTCGTGAAATCGGTCACGCACACTAAAACAATGTGCGCACATGCACATTGTTTCACGCCTTACAACATTCATAGCCAAAAACTCTTTGTGAAATAGAATATCTATATTTTTCTGTTGATAACGAAAACGCATTGCTGCTTAACCGATAATTTAAGTTTTGATTAACCAAGATATTAAAGATTTGACTTTGACTTTTTTTTTTTCGCAAATTGTAAAGAAATAACGTTAAGATGCACGTTGTTGATTACGTATATTTTATCGATAACAAGTTGTTTTAGGTGGAGTAGACACATGACATTTATTTATGGCATTTTATCGACAGTTGAATAAATTTGCGCATGCACATCTCTATTGCAAAAGTGATTTATAGCACCGTCTGCTTGTCTTTGATATATAGATAAGTTCTCATACATTTCTGGGCGGTAAGTCCATGTGCTGTCTCTGGTGCAGCATGAGGTGATTCTTCTGGAAGAACGCTTTGCCACATTGATCACAGACATGAGTTCGCAATGTACAGCTGCCTTCTGGGTGTCTGCGAATTATAAAAACAATTATATAACTAAGGAGCTGGATCCCGCATGTTAACTGGATCAACAAGTTAGAGGTCATAGCCTGCTTACAAAACGTAAAGCTGTCGATCTCATTGTCGATAGATGTGACAATCGTTAAGACAAATCTGCGCTGTTTGACCTGAAAACACAAACCTGTCGCCACCTAACATGCATTTGTCATTGCACAATTAAAAAGTTATGTATGTACTTCCATACAAGCCGAAAAGCCGGGCTTGCCCTACCAAAATACGCAATATAATTATAACAAGATTTTATGACCATTTAACTGTATGTGATAACAGTTAAATGGTCATAAAATCTAGTGATAAATAGTCTAATTTTGAAGATTAGGCGTTGGTAAAATAAGAATAATAATATTTACCTCCTTTGGTGCGCCAACAATCCGTGTTTAGCCGCGAAACCTTTGCCGCAATCCACGCAGAAATGTATCTTGGGCCGAGGTGGCGCTACGTGATGATTCTGAAAGGTGGTAAAATAATAATAGACGTTTCGAAAGAGCTTGTAGGCCTATTTGAATAACAATATTTTGTAATTGTATGATATTTTCGTATGAACTGTGGAATTTATGTAACACACACCTAGCACAGTATCATGTAAATTGATTACGAAGTTGCCTGTTCCCATGTGTTACTGTTTCACTCACCGTGGCAATAACCTGCGTGTGCACGACGTTGGTCGGGTTGGTGGAGGATATGATCTGTATGGGCTGGTTGTGCGCGTGGCCGTGCTGCGCATGCGCGGCGGCGACGAGCGAGGGCTGCAGCGCGGCGGTGAGCGCGCACAGGTCCGTGACGCAGGTGCGGTCGCCGGCGTGCAGGCGCACGTGCAGCGACAGCGCCTCCTTCGTGTTGAAGCACGAGCCGCACTCGGGGCACACGTAGCCGGGGGTGGCCTTCGTCTCGGACACTATCGACCCGTCCGCGCCTATCACCTGTGTTTCCACAACAAGTACACATTTTACTCACAAAATATCTGCTGTTTTATGCCGAATTCAATGTTTATGCTTTATGTGTTTTTTAAGACATAAAAGATATTAAAATTTAAATTAAACTACGGTAGATTACTTAATTAATTTAAGAAAATTATTATTACAAAATTAATTTAATAGTAGGCTGTATAGGTCTGCAGCCCAAGCCTAATTTCAATGTCGTAAGATTTAAAAAAAAAGCGGCGGGACACAGGTCTTGTTTTTTCGTCCGTTTATTAATTTTATTTCCTCGCAATCGAAGTGAAAAGCAAAGTTTTTAACTCGTCCACAAAACCATTTTATCCTCCACATTACTATCAGCCCTCGCCTTCAGCTCGGGTTGCTAAAAGTCTCGGATAGAAATGGTTCGTTTTGTGCACTTGTTCTAAAATCTACTATTGTTCAACAAAAAACACATATTATTAAGTTTTATATGTACCTGAACAATCTGTGGTTTGAAGTCATCTTGCTTTATAACAGTTGCCTGTTGCACTTGTTGTTGTGCCTGTTGTTGGGCCTGCTGTTGTGCTTGTTGTTGGGCTTGTTGCTGGGCTTGTTGTTGAGCTTGTTGCTGGGCTTGTTGGGCTTGTTGCTGGGCTTGTTGGGCTTGTTGTTGCGCTTGCTGTTGTTGCTGTTGTTGTTGTTGTTGAATTTGCGTTTGTGTTGTCGTTATACAATGTCGCGTGATTTTACAATGTTGTTGTAACTCCTGTTTGTTTTTGAACGCTTCACCGCATTCTAAACACGCTACTACGCCTTCTCCAGTATGTATCCTGAAATAAAAAATATACATTTAGAATACTGTAAAAGAAGTCGACAGAGGGATAGATGGATAGATTGAATGGAAAAAGATTTGTGTCCGAAGAATGTCGAAGTGGATGTGACGGCTGATAGAGAACGCAATAAACATACTGCGCCGACAACAAATGATGGGAGTAGTTAGTGAATGATGAAAACAGACTTCACTGGTTCCAGATAAGATAAGATATTTGTAGAATAAATTTATGCAAAAAAAGCACAGTCGAAAAATAATGATACAAAATGTTTGCAAATATTAGGCGGACGACATTTTGTTTTTATTAATCCCACCCAATATTATTAACATAAGTATGTTGTGATGTTTTTTAATTAATTTGAATAGTCTACCAAGAAAGTAACACACCGGTATTATCTCGAGAATAGCTAAACCGATTTCGCTAATTCTTTTTTAGAATATTCCTTGAAGTTCGAGGATGTTCGTACAAAAATTTAAAAATTCCCACGGGAAAGCGGGTTTTGCTTGTACAGTATAAAAAAGGATGATTGTATGTAGTATATTATTAACTGACTTCATGTGCGCGACGAGCGTCCTCTTCTGCAGGAACTCCTTGCTGCAGACGGGGCAGGCGTGCGGCACGCGGCCGTGCACGCGCCCGTGGTTCACGAGCTGGAACTTGCGCGCGAAGGCCAGCCCGCAGTCGCCGCACACGAACGGCGACAGCGAGCCGTGGAAGCGGCTGTGCATCACCAGGTGCTCCTGACAACACACACAACATTACATTTTAATCAACACAGAATAATACCACATTCGTATGAATATGAGGTTGATCACAGCTTGTTCTAAATATGGCACAAAGTTTAAACTATTTCCAACCTTGACATATCGAGTGAATGACAAAACTCTATACCTTTTGCGCGAAGCTCTCCCCGCAGTCGTTGCAGACGTAAGGGCGTTCTCCGGCGTGGTACTTGCTGTGCGTGACGAGGTGCCTCTTCAGCGGGAAGCCGCGCCCGCACTCGCCGCACACGAACGGCCGCTCGCGGCTGTGCACCTACACCACCCACACATTTTACTTATTACAAAAATCCACAGCCCTTAAAAATTTATGTATTATTTTTCATTTATTGTTTTTGCAGATTAACCGAATGTAATAGCATTTAAGTTTGAAAGTTAGAATCGATATTAAAATCTCCACAGGGATTAACAAAGTGAGACTGATCACATTTAGAATGAGTCCAAATGAGCGCGTCACCGCGCGGTTTCATCATTGCGCGATACTACACTTCCGGACACATGAATCGAGCCACCCTACATTTTTATGTGTAATGACATAGAACATAAAAATATTCTTAAGTTAATCAAAAAGTTTTTATGCAGTTTTAATGCTGGTATATTCATAATGATTTTGAAGTGCTGTTGTTCCAATTTTGAATTTATCAAATGGAAAAACGAAACAAAATCCAAATTAGTGCATTCTTTTGAAAAGAAAAGTTGATCTAAATTAACATATTTTTTTTATTTAACTCCATAATTTTGAATTCACCGTAATTGTTTTGAAATTAAGACATCGTAAAATTGTTGTTTTTTTAATTTGAGCCATTTAAACTTTAAAATTATGGATACACCGCCTCTTCTAGCCGCGCAAGCTGTGGCGCTTTTACAGTCGGGCCGAAGTCAGCGCGATGTAGCATCATAGCTTGCTTTAAGCCGTTCTGCTGTGCAAAGGGTATACCATCGATACCTCGACACTGGTGGATACGTGCGCCGTCCAGGAAGACCGCGATTTCGGGTAACTTCAGAAAGACAGGATCGATTTATCGCGACAACCAGTTTACGAAATCGTCACCTCACCTCTGTACAGATCCAAGAACAGCTTCGAGACTTTCATGGAGTGGCTGTTTCCGCGCGAACAATTAGACGAAGACTTAAAGAACGTGGTCTGAGCCCACATAAGCCAGCCAACGGGCCGAAACTCACACGAGCTCACCGAATGGCGCGCTTACAGTTTGCACGCGAACTTTTGCATTGGACTCAACGCCAATGGAGCAAGGTACTCTTTACTGATGGGACTTAGATTATGCTTTATGGTAATGATGGAAGGAGGAAGGTCTACCGACGGCGGGGAGAGCGCTTTGTTCAGTGTTGTATTGAAGAGAGAGCGAGTTATGGCGGGAGCTTGTGGATAGTCTGGGGAGGAATATCTGCCGATGGTAAAACTGGGCTAGAGGTTGTGACAGGACCACGTCTACCAACACTAAATGCCCGTCGATACATTAACCATTGCCTAGAGACTCATGTGATGCCATATGCTGGATTTGTAGGCCAAGGCTTCATCTTTATGCATGATAATGCAAAAGCGCACACTGCAGGAATCGTCAGGGCATACCTTCATGATGTTGGAATCACGACAATGGAATGGCCAGCAAGGAACCCTGATATGAATCCCATCGAACGTCTATGGGACGAATTAAAGAGGCGTGTTCGAGCTCACCAACCAGCACCACAAACTTTGGAAGAGCTGAGAGTTGCCATCGAGGAGGAATGGGAGAACATTCCACAACACTTCATAATGACGTTGATTAACTCCATGCCAAATCGCATGACTGCAATCATAAACGCTCTCGGAGGCAATACAAGTTACTGAATTTTTTTTTTTTCCATTCATTCCTGTTTTTTTCAAAAATTCAACTCGAGTCTTGTCTTTGAGAAAGGTTATACAGGACAAGTTTCACTTAAAATTGTAATTTTATCAAGTTATTGAAATTTAAATTTGGAATTAAGTATACCTTATTAATGTAAAGTGTAGCAGCTTCCAAATTGCATAAAAACTTTTTCGTTGATCATATACTTTTGTTAAGTTACCAGCAATCAAAGTTGAAACTGCTGGGTGGCTCGATTCAAGTGTCCGGAAGTGTAGAAGTAAATAATTTGAATATATTAACATTGTCACCTCCCGTGTATTTCACGAGTTATTGTGCAGTTAAAAGTATCTGTTTTTGTGAAAACATGCTTTCAATTAGTAAAACTTTATCATTCTATATTCGAAACTATCAGTTTATATATCTTGATTACCCTAGAATGCGTGACAAGGTGATGCTTCAGCGTGAAAGCCATCTTGCACTCGTGACACCTGTACGGCCTGTCGGCCGAGTGCAGCAGCAAGTGCGTGTTCAGGCAGTGCTTGCGGGCGAACGCCTTGCCACAGTGGGGGCACACGTGTGGCCGTTCACCTGGAAATTAAAAGATACTATTTAGGGACCATCATAATATAGCGTGCCACCTAATTCTATACATTGTCTTAGAACGTTATAGCGTGCCACCTAATTCTATACATTGTCTTAGAACGTGTCTCAGCACGTCGATTTCATCGCGGAGATTGTTGTTCGGACTCGCCGCGTTTCTCTCGCTCGTGGAGATGGTTCCTTAACCACTTATTATATTAAAATAGTGCTATAATCCAGAGGTTCGTAGGCTTTTTTTTTCAAGACTACTGAATAATCACCATAAAAACATTATTATAAATAGTAGCACTTCATTGGGACAAATGCATTTTTGCTCCTATAAACTTGTATTCAAAAATAATTCAAAATATTTTTATTCAAATAGGCCTAATATAAGCTCTTTGTCACAACTACAAAGAGAAGTGCTACAATTTATATGATGATTATTCAGTAGATATATTGTGTTTAGAGTCGGGAATTGCATTCTTATGAATGTGCATTGAAAAATTGAGCTGCAATTTGTTAAAAACGTAAGATTTTTTTTATTTCGCGTGTCGAATCGATCTTTGTATTACCTGTATGTACCCTCGCGTGTGTTGTGAGGTGGTGCTTCAACAAAAATGACTTTCCGCACTCGTCGCAGGCGTAGGGCCGCTCCTTGGTCGCGGTCTGGGGCGCTGTCGTCATCACAGTGTTCGTATTTAAAAGCTCTGTCTGTGAATACACCGTCTGAAAAATAAACATTTATTGACATTTATACAACCCACTCATGACTCCTCTTATTTATATTATTATTTGTTAAAAATTTACCTGTAGTTATAATGATTATATGACATACCCACCCCCATATTACCATTTTCAAACAAATGATTGTTCAGTAGCGTTTATGCAATACCTCTGTCAGAAGATATAGCTGAAGCGCAAAACCAAACAGACTTAAGATTGCCAACTACGCGGCCGCCTTCAGGTGCTCAGGCGGCACTGTCGATCTTCGCGCTCTTTATGGTGGCCAATTGCTAAGTGTGAGTAACAGCAAGCAATTGCTTTCAATGGCTGCCATTTCGTGAAAAGCTTTAATCACTTACCTTAGGTGAACTGCTAACAGTACCAGGCTCCTGTTTTGCATGTAAAAGATGATGTTGATGTACTGTATTTGTCTGTATTTCTTGTTGTGGCTGTTGAGTTGCCTCTGTCAGTGTTTTTATTGTTCCATTCAATAACGTATGATTTAACTGCGAAGCATCGATCACTGAAGGTGTACTGATGCCTTGGGCCTGGAGAGCTCTCTTCATTAAGATCTCATTACATTCTTCAGCTGTCAGTTGAAGTGTACCAATTGGTGTCATGAATGATTTTGCAGCAAGATTTGCAGCTGTAAACAGAAAGTGTTTTTTTTAATGTGCCATGGAAAACATACTTCAAACAACAAAATAAAGTACAATTTTGAAAATTCTCATGAAGGGCGCGTTTTGACGACCCGAAATTTTTTTTCGCGGCCTTTGTGTGCTCATTAAATACTAAATAGTAGAACTGTTAAATTGTTTCTTTCTTGAAAAGTTCTAAATATAGACCACAACAATAAGGTTAACTCACACAACATTTTTGTCTAACTACTGACTGCAAGTAAAATAATAAAATACTTACTATGTATAGTAGCAGTTTGATTTTGCTGCGAGACTCTGTTTATTGTGTGCACTGGTGAATCATTGAACACGAACATGGCTCGCCTTGTGCCGGGTGTACCAGCTGTCGTCACAACTCTTGTCATCTGTGCTGCGGCATTACTGACAGCTACAGTCACATTTCCTACTTTCTCTTGTACTTGTGGGGTTTTGTGTGACATAACAGTCAGGGTAGTTTCTGGCGATACCTGAAAATTTTAATTTACTTCGGAGTGGTTATTTTGACAGTTTTTGTATGTTGTGTAACAGTTTTTATGATGGAAATTGTGATGTATAGTGTATTCTAATAAGGTTCCAGTGAAATTCAATAATTGTATTTGAAATTAGCTTGTAACATA
The DNA here is from genome assembly GCA_905163395.2 of Endotricha flammealis. NCBI lineage: Eukaryota > Metazoa > Arthropoda > Insecta > Lepidoptera > Pyralidae > Endotricha > Endotricha flammealis. The sequence goes on along the minus strand of LR990864.1, from coordinate 3,506,573 downwards.
ATGTAATATGTTTTATTGCAAGAAAGTGATTTGTTAACACACTCACTCATACCAACTCATATCATCTTCCAAATTTCCTATAAATCTACTTGCAAAATAAATTATTTAATTTTGAGAAAGTGCCTACACATTCTAAATATTTATGCCGCATGACTATTCAAGCTTTTGATGGACAAGGTTATTACATTTTGCTTCTTGACATAAAATGGTCTAAATATCCACAGACAGAAACACTAAATTCAGATTCAAATTCTTTCTATAGGTTACATCATGAGATAGGTGTTATATTTTAAAAATTGTTACACTATGTCCTACCCCTTATGGTTTACAATTTTTAATAATTACTGATTTATTCAATTTCATTTCCCTAGGTTTACTAACTAATCTGTTAAGTTTATTTTTCACTTAGTATTGTATACAAAGGAGAATGGGTGGTTAAAATAAAATTGTTTAATTTTGCAATTAGATTTACAAGAAATACATTTACATGTTAATATTTTTTATCCTACTTCTTCAGACGTGAATGGTTTTGTCCCCAGAGTGTATAAGTTGAGACGTACGTCTTTTAAAAGATCTTAATATGAGCATTATTTTATTGTAAGGCACCAATACTGAGAGTTGTGCAGGGAAAAACTAGACAGTCTTTGTCTTTTCTAATTATTAAATCGAAGGATACTTTCTTTTATGTTTAGTTTATTCTTAGCAGGTCAATAATTATTACTTAAATTTAGTTTATGTAAAATAAAATTTAACATAGATACAATGTATTACCCTGTTGCCAAAAAAAATTAATAAAAGATTGCAATGTTAGTAAGTAGTTTTTTTGTAAGTATTTGGTCAGAGTCGGGTTAGGTAAGAATGAATCTATCTATCTATCTAATCTATATATATTTTGTACTATTTTATTTTTAAGTCACAAATAAAAATGAATTATGAGTTCAGTGATTATTGGCTAAAGGACAGGATGATTCTTATATGATATTGACAATGTTTAGAGCCTATTCACAGCACTAATATAACTTTGGATGTTATTTTATCTAATGAGACATAAATCAGCATTATTATTTACAGATTTGACTATGTTACACAAACTCACCGTATTCCCTATGGTGTAGCTGAGGCTACTGGGCGTCTCCACCTCGCCCTTGAGTGGATCCGCAGCACTCGTGAAGCCCCACGAGTACCCGAATCCAGAAACATTGCTGGGCGTCGGCATACACATTTTCACCGCCAAAAACACTCGACAAAACAAAACCCACTAACACAAATCCACTATGTGATGGTAAACACGAATACTCATGACAGTTTCATTATGTGCATGTATGGACCTTTCACAACTACAAACGCACGACACAACGCACTCATCAGTCATAACGCCGACAAAACCTCCTAATTAGTGTTTATTGGTACTCAAAATGAATATTATACGTTCAGCAAATTCAATCGAACGCGAGAAATTATTCTACATTGATTTAATCATCTCATTATAAAAGGCGGCACAAGACAACGACGCTACACACGAAACTCAGCGACATTGACACGCAAGTAATCCTGGCTTTAAGAAACTCTTTTTCACTATTTTAACCACTCATTCACACTTTATTTTGTCTATTAGATATTATTATAATGTAAAATTAGATCTAAAATGAATTACATTTTTCGATAGAACGAAAACAATAATTTTCTCGCACACACAAAAAACCGGACGCCATTTTATTGTTTATGGCCATTTTTTTTTTCATCTTTGCAAATTTATTTTTGGCAGTGGAAACGTGTCGTGCAAAATGAGTTAAATAGTGGATGAAAATTTACAAAAAAAAACAAAATCGTTCCTGTATTTGGATAGATTAATGTATTTCATCCTAGTATAAAAACACTATTTTATTTTAAGTGTAGTGTGGACTGTGGGTGGATGTCAGCCAATGTTTGCTAGCTCTTCACTCTCACTGCCGGCGCGGCGCCAGACATGTATTCAAAGATTTGATCACTACTTTGAGCTCACAGTTTTCAAATAGACTTCACAAAACATGGAGGACGACTTGGTCGAAGCAGTTTGCTTATTTTATTTATGTGCGTGTAATCATTTATTACATGAGCAAATAAATAAACAAAAACAGCCAAAACTCTCCTTGCATCAGCTCAATAAACTCTAAAACCCTCTCGTTACTCCACTGCATCGTTAGTTCGTTTGACACACACAACAGCTCTCCACGGCGCAACTGGACCTCGCGCGTAGTCAGGCAGGCACACAAACATTTGGACTTTGATGTGCGCTAAAAAACCGACACGGAACGGCAAAGCGCACATAAGTGATCAAATATGTGACAATAGTATCAAATGCCCGTGCCACACATGTGAACACGTCTTTGAATACATGCCTGACGCCGGCATATAAACTTGTGTTAGTATATAGCATACCACACTGGCGTATGTTACACAGTCATTATTATCGCATGCGATATCGTCATATTATTGATAGTATAATAGGCCGTATCGTGATAATAGCACAGATTATCCGGAAATCTTGAAATCCGCGATAGGTTACGCGATAATATTGAAATATATGGGCGTCGCGATATTTTTTCTATCAGTTCTCGCTGGCTGCCATGGAGGAACGACGCTTGACTTGTGACATGTCATTGACGATAACCGCATCGGGGGGACAACTAGACACACTTTTGGTCCTTTACATCAACTTCCTAATGGTCACCATTTATGAGTAATTAGCCATTCTTTGTATCGTCTTTTTGCAATATGGCGTATATCTCGAAAATGGTAGCTCGGACGCGGCGCGTTTGCACCAAGCAAAGGACTAAAAGTGTTCGTAAGTCCGAGAAAGGGGAGAAATACAAGTCCTGAAAATTGTGCCCCTAAGGCAAATAAGTCCTCACTCATTCTGAAATAATTATAGTACATCGTCCAAATCGTCATCCAAGATCATTTCTTGCGTTAAGTCAAAGAGGATAGTAATAATGGTAGGTATAGAGTGGCAACTCCGGGGTGAAATCGGCTTCTATGGAAGGTGCTGCCACCGCAAGGATTGGTGGGTGAACTAAAATTTCAACTATAGCTATCTTAGAGAAAGGATGAATAGAGGCGACACGGTAGGAGTGAGCGAGATGAGTAAATACAATATTCCCAAGGCCAAAAAGAGCTAGAGAAATATTTTTTGTCCTTATCGACGTATACTATTTTTTTGCTGGGCACAGTCGCTAACTGTGCCCAGCAAACGAAAGCAGTTTTCTTTATTTCTCAAAATCTGAACTTTCAGGGTGAAAACAAGGCGAAAACTGTGTTCTGTGGTTGAGTTGATGTGTTTTTGCGTTCATAGACTATAGTGCATTGTAGTGTTTTAGGCTGCAATAGCCGCAGTGAACGTAAAATCGACAACATAACCTTTCATTCGTAAGTACACTATTTAGACTTTATTTCGGCCGTAATTGATAAAAATGACTACAGATTATATTTATTAAGACTCAAATGACGGCTTCAATGTACAGAAATAAAGAAATAAAACGTAAATGGTCAAGAAAAATAATTTTGTAATCAGTTAGAAAAGGTTTATTTTATTTCAATTTTAAGTAATTTAATTTATACATTTTATATTTTGTAATTGATTTTTATTCATGTGTAAATTTTGACATTTATAGTACATATTATTAGAATTGGAATTGTAATTTAAATTAATTTTATTTTTATAAAAAAGTAAAGCAATTTACATTGCAGCGCCCTTGCAGGGCTCATTTGTGAACTTCTAAAAGTAATGACAACACCTAATGTACCAAATGAAGCAATAAAGAATATGAATATGAATATGAAAAAAAAAAAAATCGTATTTTGTAGTATTATGCACCTAAATTAAGTAGGTAAGTAAAATGAAGCCAGGCGGCCACTTTCCTGTGTCTCCTGAATTTAGTCGGGTACCACGCGTATTGGGGATACCAGCAATTTACTTGAATTTACCCATGCAATATTACCCACAATTGAGGTAAAAAAGTGACAACCTAAATTAAAAATAATATCTATTTAATACAAACTGAGAGAGATCTGTAGTCACACCAACCTTCCCATACTAATAGGAGACAATAGGACTTAGCGGAGATACAGACAAATAGGCGCGGACAGCGACTTCGATTTATTTATACAAGTATAAATCGATCCCATTAAATTGATGATTATAATATGAAAAAATACATCGCAAATCATCAATGGTCATTAATATGACTATTGATGATTTGCGATGTATTTTTTGCGATTGTTTATCGTATATAAAAATATAAAAAAAACATGGGGTAAATCATGGGGTAATATTCTCTTTTCTGGTAACACTGCGTAATCAATGTACTTTGTTTCTCTCCCTTACGGGTATACGCCAAATGACAACTCTATTCATCCTTTCTCTAAGATAGCTATACATAGTATGTATACCATTACCTATAATTTCTGAATATATTTCTTTGTTAGCGCCCCAAAGAAGTCCCCCATCCGACGGAATACATAAAATTTTGAGTATTTAAGTATTTTATTTACATTTAATGTAAATAATTATCTAAAATAAATAAATAACTAATAAAATAAATAACGTCAATGCTATCAAATGGTCCGTCAGACGATAAGTGAAGTACAAAATGGCAGCCGCTTTTTTAAAAATTTTAGTTCTTCCACCATTCACCCAAATGTCGCTGTTGCCTATGAAAATTGACGGTTATACTAAGTGTGCTCCCCCTGCGTTAAGTTCAAATGAGTGTATTGGTCCATTTCAATGATACTTGCGATACTGCGATACTAGGATCGTGATAATATTGATAAATGTAACGTGCCCCACTAATGGCGGAAACACACTACCGTGTCGGGGCGTGTCGTGTCGCGCCAGAAGCATATCGCGTTCATACATTTTATATGGTTAGGAGCACATTTGTAGGGCGTGTCGTGTCGTGACTCGCTCTGTCGTGACGCGGACTGCTGGCCGCCGATTGCGCCACGGCGGTGGTGGGGGTTATGACGCGACACGACACGCCCTGCAAATGTGTTTCTATACCCGCGCGTGGTTCGTGTCGCGAACAAGTGGACGCTTTTTTTTAATTTGTTTTTGCAGCGTGATAATGAGTTACTAGGTAGTAGATTCCTGATAAATATACTTAAATAATTTTTTTTGTAAATAAATACCATTAATACATTATAGAAAACACCCAGACATACGCAAACACTGCGAGCTTCTGTTCAGAAATGAAAGAAATAAACGTCTGGCGTTTATTTCGTTCATTTCTGAACAGAATCGCGCCCCGACACGACACGTAAGTGTGCACACCCACCGTCACGACAGAGCGCGACACGACAGGCCCCGACACGGTAGTGTGTTTCCGCCATAAGAGTGAAGTAAAAAAATATTCTTAAAATATTTTTATTGGCAATCTTGTTATTAATAACAAGATTGCCAATAAAAATATTTTAGTCTACGACCGCAACCTGGCGTTTCGTTTTTCAAAGCTAAAAACTTTTAAAAAAGACGCTTTGTCGTCTGTCAATATTTTATTTGCTAATGTCATGTCATGTCAATTATCAAAAAAGGCTGTCAAAAGGCTGTCAAGTATAATTATTGAATTGAAAGTATTGAAAGTTCTCTTTTTCTACTAAATCGCAAAATACATACTGAAGATTGTTATAATACGAAGATCTACTAGATTCATAAACGTATTTTTACATTTCAGCGATCCATTTGTTACCTAAAAGTGTGAATAAAACATTCGAGCGCCATGAATTCAATGGCAATGGATAGAGACGAGCCGTCGTCTTTGTTATCATTCTCCACAAACCATCCTCTGGAACAATTTGTGCTGTTAGCGAAAGGTACCAAAGGATCTGCGTGTGCGGAACTGATAAAACAAGTACTGGAAGCGCCCGGCGTTCACGTATTTGGAGAACTACTTGAGATGCCAAATGTTATTGAGGTTAGAATTTTTATATCTGTTGTTTATTACGTATTAGGGCTACCCCTACTACGTACTTATTTCGAAAAATGGTCAGAGTCGCGTTAGGGGTGAACCATGCCAGCTCGAGACCTATAGGACCGGAGCCACAGCTTCCAATATCAGCCACCGTTACTAAGAGAGTGATTAACGAACTTATGAGACGCGAGGCACAGGACACATGGGCTGAGAGTAACAGCTGCAGAGAAGCAAAATGTTTGTAAAAGGAAAGAATCACAAAAGGACCCGGACACTACTATCATTATGCCGGGAAAGACTGGGCATAGTCATGGGCATTATCATGGGTCACTGCAGACTTAACCAACATATGTCCGTATATATATGTCATAGACAACAGCATAGGCCCCGCTTGTCCCGAATGTGGTGAACTAGAGACCAGCCAGCACTTCGATAGCAATAGTAAGCAGATAGGATTGAAGAAGGAAAATTATGCGACCTGGACACTGGTGCATAGCAGAGTTCTGCAGAAGAAGTTTAAGGTTCTCTGGGTCCCCCCAGAGAACCTTAAACTTCTTCTTGGTCACCGGGGCCACAGTAACAGGAATAGGGTGTAATGAGTCCAATTAGCGACTTGAACACCCCCCTGTGCCCCGCAGGTGTTCCACCCTATAATAATAATAAAAATAGGGGCATACTATATATTTATCACCTTGTGTGCTTATGAAACTAGACAGTCGATATTAGCCAGTACATGTGCATATTTGTGTTTAGGGTTTAAATGAATTAAATTGGGTTGAATAAAAGAAAGAAAATTGATTGATAGAATAAGCTTTATTTGCAACACACAAACAAGTGATATAGTAAACAGTAAAAGTTACAAACTAGTGTATATGCAACAAAGCGGCCATAATGCTTAAAGCAATCTTTTCAAGGCAACCGAAAACTAATTTCTGTATGAAGTGGGCAGGGCTAGCAAGACACAATAAACAGCAGGACATATCATTATATCTATAAATAAATAATGTAAGTGTACAAGGTATTTATATAATACATAATAAGTGTATATACAATATTACATACATATTATTCATAGTAAATTTTGTTTTACCATCATACTAATATTATAAATGAGAAAGTGAGTTTGTTTGTTTGTTATTCCTTCACGGCTTGACTAAGCAGACGATCATTATGAAAATCTGTATACATATTGTCAGGGGTACAGAGCCAAACATAGGCTAGTCACAGCTAGTAGTTCATAATTTATTAATTTTTAAGAAGACAAATAACGCGACTTTGACCATATAACGTAGAAAAACTACAAACATAAATACAGTTGCCAAATAATTAACATCTATAAATATCAAAAACACCCAGATAACAGTCCTACAAGATAAAACAAGGAATAAAATCAATTTATAATTACATTTCAGTTGGAGACAGGACCTTACGCAGCTCATTTTAAAACTCTAAATCTCTTTGCATACGGTACTTACAAGGATTACTTGGAGAATAAATCGGAATATTTGGAGTTAACACCTGTACAGTGCAAGAAACTGCAACATTTAACAATAGCCAGTCTCGCAACACAAGAGAAATGCATTCCCTACAGTGTACTGCTAAAAGAACTTGATATTAAAAACGTTAGAGATTTAGAGGATCTTATCATTGAGGCTATTTATGCAGGTAAAGTGTTTTATTGAATTTGAACCATGTTTTGCTAAAGCAATATTTTTTTTTAAGTCAACCAATGAAAGAGGCTATCGTGGCCGTAAATAGGATTCAAGTTTTCTTTCTATGTATTGTGTGTTTACTTGAATTTTATTTATCTGTAGTATAAGTACATAATAATATTGTATTATGTAATTACTAAGTTTCTTAGGAATACGTTGATTATTATTAGAATAAAAATCATTGTTCTTAGGGTAGAGAAACCCTGGTCATCTCTTTCATTGGTGGAATGTACACTATATCAACTGCAGACTAATTTGAGATCAAGAGTAACTTTAGAACAATCTTGGTAAATCACCATTGCATTTATTATGATTCTTGATCCTTTATTTGATTGAATCAAATAAAAAAAATATAAAAGTGCTCCCCATTATCTTTTTAAATAAAAATCAATGTTTGTATGTTTGTCCTCTATGTGTTCCGAAACTATTGATCAGATTGTGAAGAAACTTTAGTAGGGTGTTCTGGGGATGCCCGAGAGGGTTCCTGGCTAAAAAAAATTTATAAATGATTATTAATCTAAGGCAGAAAAAAGTTTTCCGGGTCAGCTAGTAAACATATATAATTGAATCTCAATTAGACTGTTCAATACTATACCGATGGAACTGTGTCATTCTGGGAGGCAGAATATAGTCATGCAGATTGCATAAGATTGTACTTAGTAACATGGTTTTAAGTCTCAAATGGTTACTAACAACATAAACAACTTTATGGAGAACAAAAGGAATAAAGAATTATTATTATTATTGTTATAAACCAAAATAATTTGCTTATATTTTTTTCTAGACATAATTCACGGTAAACTGGACCAAGAATGCAAGCTTGTTGAAGTTGATGTGGCTTTAGGTCGTGACGCTAGACTTGAGGATGCGGCGTCCATTGCCGATGTCCTAGCAGACTGGTGCAATGCTTGCGAAGCTGTCCTCAACTCTGTAGACCGGCATATCCAGCGTGCTAATCATCACAAACACAGAGCTATAAGCCATCAACAAGCTATTGATCAAGAGGTGAGTTAGCAATAGCATTTTTTTCCATGGCTTGATCCCACATAAGACAAACGTTTGTAATATTTATAATAATTACTAGCTGTTACCTGCGGCTCCGCCCGCGTGGTCAAGGGAAAATGTAATAATTTTTCCCATGGGAATCTAATGATAAAAAATAATGTTATACTTTTCCCCCCCCCCTGGGAATGGGATGCTTTTCCGGAATAAAAATTAGCCTATGTCACTCTCCAGACCTTAAATCATCTCTGTTAAAAAAATTATGTCAGTACTTAGATTCCTTAAGACTTGAAAGAAGAACAAAAAATTATATACTTTGTTTTTTCCCGTGGGAATAAGATGTTTTTCCGGGATAAAAAGTAGCCTACGACCCTCTCCAGACCTTATACTATCCCCAATAAATAAAACATATCAATCCGTTCATTACTTTCGACGTGAAGGGACGACAAACAAACAAACAAACGCTTTCAAATTTATAATATTAGTATGGATATGAATTTATTTGTCAATCAATTAAATATGTATGTACATTACATACAACTTTCCTATTAAAACAGTAATAGTGCTAATAGACTATAGAATTTGAAGCAACCACACCTTTAAACCGTGTGAGGTCGAACGGCGCGAATTCGCACTTTCGTTCTATAAAACTGCCACATTGCTCGTTGTACTACTTCACGATACACGGCACGGCGTGGTTGCAGTATGGAAACACCTGCAATGTCCTCCGCGCTAAAACTTTAATGAGTAGGAGTAAATAAATAAGGCTGTACATACTTGTAAACCATATACAAACATATTTGTAATGCCTTGTTTTTGTGGAGAAAATAAACTTTATTATTATTATTATTATTAGAGTTGCGCTGAAAGCACGCTGACCGTCGCGTCGGTCGCGTCGAAAAAATGGTGGCCAAAAAATACCCTATCCTAATTTATCTAAAACCAGCCTTATCCTTATGCTAATTTCGATTACCAAGTTTCATAATGATTTACATGTTTACTTATTTCCTTACTTTACTGACTAGATGGCGTTTTATAATTTTACACTTATTTTTATTTCGATCAAGAAATTATTTAATGTTGAAAAGTATACAATTAATGTCGTTTTTCCTACAGATTCTATACATAAAGAAAACATTGAAAACACAAGCTGAAAACGACGAGTCGGCGACAGGCGCCGGAACGGAGACCCACTCGGCACCAAAGAAGAACTCCGGTAAAGGCAAGACGCCCCGCAACGCCGCAAAGTTCTGGCAAAAGAACACATAACTCATATTATAATATATTTTGTAACTTGTGATAATATTAATAAAGTTAAGTATGCAATCATTTGATTTTTATTGATTTCTTTTACCGTTTTAATTGATTGTACCGGAAAGTAGCGTATGACCGTCGCATACAAGGTGATCAGACGACCTTAGGAGTCGCAGGAAGCTGCTAGATGCAGTCCGCTTTCAACCGGTCGCGCTGGAAACGTTTGTTGGAGGCCTATGTCCAGCAGTGGACTTCATGTGGCTAAAATGAATTTCTTTTATAATAAAAATGCCAAGTTTATGAGTAAGTACTGATACATTTACAAACACTTTGATAATATGTAGTGAGTCTTGTATTCGAATCCAGTATGTAACAAATGTAATGCCGGGTACAGACTGCTGTAACGTGTAATGTAACAAAGTTCCTATACGGATACGAACAGAGCATTATTTGTACGGGAAATTCTTTCAATGCATGTTACATTAAATGATACGTTACAGGTACGACCCGGCACAATATCCTGTAAGTAAACGATTACCTTTTCCTTGATTTGCATTATGTTATAGAGAGATTATGGAGGCCAAAATAAGACGACGATAAAAAAAAACTAAATGAATATCCAGCCAGACGAAATAGCCACTTGCGAACCATTTATTCAGTCGTTCGCGTCGGCATCTGCGTGCATGCTGGTACCTATAGCAAATTGTTTGAATAGTTGCGCTTGCGCGGACTTACGGGTAAACGCGCCTTTAATGCACGCGTGCAAATCGAGCAGTTCATTAACAGCGCATTACTACTACAACTATTGGGATACACCCGATGGATTTTAAAAATGTATTTAGCAAAAAAAGAGGTGTGATTCCATGTGAAATTCAATAATAGAGAAAACTCATTACAGAAGACCTGCAAAAATTAAATAGCAATGAAAATGAGTTTTTACATTGCTATTTATTTTTTGCAGGCACAAGTAGAGACAATTTTATTCAGCTTAATTTAATTTCTTTCGCAAAAATTAATCTGCCATACAAAAAGTTTTCAATACTAGTCGTAGTTTTGCGAAATTTATCATAGCAACCCAATAGACGAAACGTCAATTGCGAGAGTGGGTAGCCAATAGAAATATTGTAGGCGGCCGACGGAGAGAGGTAACCCCACGAATCGACGACGAGTATCGCCGATCGGCCGAGTGTTTTGTTGACGCAGAAGCGCAAGAAAAGTGCGCAGGCAGTGCAACGATTATCACGTCGCAGGCCACCAAAAGTGATGTAAATAATACATAAAAACGTAAAACATTGTAAACAAAGACTCCAATAAGTACTTATGATACGCGTTTAACCGCAAAAAGGCTTTAAAACTGTTTTTTGTTTGTTCACAACACCATAGCAACCGTTCTGTGAAACTACGACTCAAGTGATGGTCGATCTTATTATGATGAGTCCGTGACAATTTTATCAAATAAATTATATAATAAAAAGGTACTGTATGTTGACTTTTGTTTCCTGTGGTGCCGCAATTCGAGGGCCCTCGTGTATTGGATGAACAGAAAGGCAAGTACTAGACGCCCTTTGTCGGCCGTAAGTCACCTTTCGCGCTGAATGGTTATTCATGGTCACCACTGTTTACTCAATAATCCGTTGGATACTTACCGCAATACACCGTATTATACATGCTGATATTTTTCTCATATTAAGTACAACATTGATTGATTGATAGATTCGATTATTACATTTTATTCTGTTTAGAGGACGTTGAAATAAAGTTTTAATAGTTTTGCGCATCAAGTGAAAAACGTAGTAAGTTTAAACCCTTTGGTTTCGTAATAATCGATACATGTGCGTGTACAAGCAATCTACAATAATAAAGGCGACTATAAAATGTATATTATGGATGTATGGGTTGGGTCGTTCTTTGTTGTTCGTGCAGTCAGCTGTTCGCAGGAGCTGCGGGGCGGCGGGGAGGGGGGACAACAACTCGTTCAACTGGTCTCGCGCGCGCGCCTTGTTTTATTATTAGTTGCCCCACGTCTCAGTCCTTTATTTTCTTTATGTCTGCCTCTAACTTTGCAAGGGGTTGCACGCACGCTTCTGTAGCAGAATTTGGTCGTGTGCTCTCATAAAAAACGTTTAAAATCTGGTTTTCCCCAAGTTTGAACAAAATGCACGTGGCGTCTATTTAATATTTTCACTTACAAAAAAACAGAACAATGAACATGAGTTCATGTTTAATTACTAAAGTACTTACACACCTACATCATCAGACAATAATATAACTTTCCCTTTAATATACAATATCATTGACTTTCCCCATGTTGCTGTTACTACAACTCGTCATACAAATATTTCTGATGAAAAGAAATCTGTAAGACAAATGCGTCTTCCTTGGTCTTAAAATTGAACTTCGACACACGTTAGTCAGACACTGCGCTACTCCGACAATTATCATCGACATGACTTTACTCAGACGTAACGCTATTCCGAAAATATCTGTCGGACCCATCCGGTTTGGGCCCATTCCTTCCTCCCTAATTCTGGGGGGACCATCTTAAACTTCAGTTGGAAAACGCTTTTAGTCCTACTTCGCTTTCACTTTTCCTAACTTCGTGACTATCCCGAAGTGAAGTTAGCTTCACTTCGCTCAACTTCGAGAACGTAGAGCTAGTAAGTATTAGATCTTCTATAAGTGTCAATTGCGGGTAGCTATTATCAGTGTTTTGCAATTCACCTAAACAGTCAATGACTTGACGACTGTTACTTATGGACAACAGTCGGGACTCGGGACCGACGCTTAAAATGCCCTCCGAATCACGGAAAAGCTCGAGATTTTTTAAACCCATCCAAATATTTAAGGTTGTTGTTGGCTTAACTTGCGTGATCGTTCCGCTCTGACACGCGCAGCTGCATTAGATTCATTTGTGCAATGTTGTAGAGCAATGTACTATTTGCTGTCCCACTTGCTTATTCGTCCCATTCTGAAACAAAAATAAAAGTATCCAATATTATATTATGCCTCATAATCGAGGTCGTAGTGACATGTATCTGGCTTCTCCAGACTGAGGTAACGCCCTGCAACAAGGGAAATAGGTAAAACTGTTATTGTAATAAGGGATTAACATTCATTCGTGACAGGTCTCGCTTTAAAACAGTCGTTTTATATGTCATACGGCGGACAAACAAGCTAAGGGACTACCGATGGATAGTCGTTATCATAGCCTATAAAAATCAGTAATAGGTATCAGAGGTGCTACCAATATGTTGTCTGGTACAAGGAAAGTGGCAAGAAACTACAAGGGAGAAAAAGGAAAGGAGAGGAGTGGGGATCTCTCATAGAACAACGCTTTGCTGTTTCACGCTGACATTCTGTGAGAGGGGTGGTGCATTTCATAAATTCTCTACCACTCTAAAAACTCCTGTCTTGATGATGTTATTGTCGGCTCGCATTATAAAATTTCTTAAATAGTCCTCATCAGATCCAATATTTCAAGTGTGAGCTATCAGAAAAAAATGTGACGATTTGAAAAAGCCTGTATTAGGCCTATTTGAATAAAAATATTGAACTTTGACTTTATCCTTCCTTTCCTGGAGAGTTCGAAACGCAAGCTGATCTGGTCCTTTTCCCTTTGGAAGGCACAAAATACAGACAAGCTTCCAAAAAACAACCACATGCATTCGAACACTACCGAGCTTTGGTACACAGATTAAACAAAATACCCTTATTTCTATAAAAATATTATTTCACTTTGTAGCTTTTTCAAGCACGAAATACAAGCAATAATACGTACCGCAAAGTCCACTCAAGCGTCTACTACAGAATGGTGCGCGGGATAAAATTCTTATCTGGGATCAAAAAGCTCTTATTTCACAGTCCAGCCATTCTTGGGAATTATTTGGAAAATATAGCAAAAATTCTTTTGGACTTGAGCTATTTTTATCCATTACGTTCCTGGCTTTTATCTCTTAAAGTTTTGGTACATTTTTATGTTAAAGAAAACGGTGTTTTCCTTTCAATTTATCATATTGAAAAGTTGAATAATAATTACATAAATAACTACTATCTTTAACGTAATTTCATAATAGTACTTACTTATTCATTCATATTATATTACAAAGTTTAATACTGATTCTTACATTGGTGCTAATTCTGTTGCACATTTAACTAGACTAACTAAACTAATTTTGACAGGACTAAAAGTGTTGCTATCCCTGTCACTAATTGTAAACCAAGGAAGGACAACAACACCTTTGGTCCTGTCAAAATTAGTTTAGTTAGTCTAGTTAAATGTGCAACAGAATCAGCACCATTATTAGCCTAAAAAACCTTGTTGTTATATTCTCTAACCTAGTTACCTCTTTTAAAAATTTACCGTACTCTTCATACGGAAACACAGGAATATGTAGTGCTAATCCCAATAAGTATTGACTTCGAATTTTCTGTGGTTTGGTTACATCCTTTTCAATGTGCAATGGCTTAAATTAAAACCGCCCGTAAATGTCGGCACCGCAAAGAATACTATGTCGAAGTGAACCCTGCGGTTCCTTTTGAATGTCGACCGCACAAAGTGCACACGTCTCCAATTACCATTATTGTAAATCACCTGTTCAGGTTGACTCAGACGGCACATGACATGTGGATAGCTTTTCATATTCAAATGCAGATTTTTTATCACCTGCCTCTATAGTTTCACTTTTTTTCTTACCACCAGCAAAGGAGTGTCAATATGTTCGGTTATTATTGTTTTTAATCTGTAGTTCCGTTTGTTAACTCCGTTATTACAGGAGATACAGATGTGCCACACTGTGCGGTGGAATTTGCCTAAAAAATCTATTTAGAAAATGCTATTTGAGATTCAATAGAAATTTCTTTGTACAATCAGGAGTACGCCGAGCTTTAGACTTGCAGTACAATTTTGTCTCTTATGACGTAGAACTTAAGAATGGTACAAAGTTCGATATGTAAATGTCGAACTGCTCTTGACTGTACCTACTGCTATCAAATGGTTGGACCTTTGTAATCATCACTATCATTTCAGCCTACATAATTATTCTATTGCTGACATTTCGTTCTTGAAAATCGCCTCGATTTTGATGACCGTACATGACTCTTGTTAGATAGAATTGAAATTTTACCGAACAGTTTATCTACAATAATATTAAAATGAATCCTAATTCAAAAATCCTGATTACTAAATTGAACTATCTTAATTGATTTATATGATTGATAAGAATTTCACTAGCAAATAATCCGGCTCCCATTATGATGTAGTAACTTGTCTACTTTTATTTTGAATATTCATTTGTGCTAAGATTACACGAGTAATATTGAGGACGTCCGCTACTTATTTCTTTATTATCATCACCACAAACTATGCACCTCGCAGAACAACGTATTTTAACCAGTACTTCGAATACTGATATTTATTTTAGGGGTTACATTGAGATTCAAAAATATCTTGTAGTTTTATACACGCATAATAGCTCCTCATTATTATCGTCTTTTTTGACCTTTACAATAACCTCAACGATCAACATTGTGGTAAGTAAGTAGCTAATAACTATGACTGCAAGCATCTTTAGGAATCTGTAGTTCGTGCTTGCAATCAAGATAGTACCACTTGCATGCAGGTTTTATACCCAATTGCTGGACAAAGACCTCTGCGTCAAAGATGATCATCATCACCATTTCACCCACATTATCCGTCGCGTCGGTGAGGAGGATGCTCACTAAAAGTTTCTTTCACAATTAAGTCTACTTTCTTTTATTATTATGTTCTCATTTGGTGTGGTTGAAATAGGTGCTCTCAATTTGACGGCTACCCTTTCTTGCTTAGAATTAAGATGATGTATATCCGCGGAGGCCTATCATTGGCTATTTGTTTCTATTATTTCCAACTTAATATGCATCGAACGCTGTTGGCCACCCTTAAGTTAAATAAATAAATAAATAAAATAAATTATGTCCAAAGTATATTGCTACAAACGAGTTACCTATATTATTATACATAGTTCGTTTTGTAAAGTTACAACATTTGTAGTATAAAAAATACCTAAAGTCTGTAATTTTCACGTAACTTAATGAAAAATTCAAATAATTCAATTATTCGGTGACAGTGACTTACATTCGGCGGTTATAATGTAATTTGCGATTCTGCTATCGTGTTTGTTTATTTTCTCTGATTTAGGTAAAGACTAAATTAAAATTACATTAACATGATTAGTGAAAATGGATTTTCCGAAAATTCTTTCATTTGCAGTTAGTGTTTTTGATGAAAGCAAACGGTGGAGGGTGGATTCACGTCACTTTCAAACTTTAAATGGTACATAGTAGAGCGGCTATCGTGAGCAGTTTCATATGCGAGTTTTCACCAACGCCTCCTAGCGTTAGGAATAACCTGACTGGAACAATTTATATAACATTTGATGACATAAGGTTATTTCTACCGCTAGAAGACGTTGAATACGGGCATTAGTCTTTATTGATTCTATTGTAAACCTTTCTGTAAAAAGCCCCGAAGGCCAGCGTTATCTGCAAGAAGCCTAATACCACGAAAACTGAAAAGTAGAGAATTTCAGTATGTAAAGCAAGTTTGTCGTAATAAATGGTTTATTAGATGTACTACGTGTGAGCTGACTTAGAAAGTACAGAGCAATGAACCCTTAGCTCTCTCCGTGGTATCACAATGGCACTTATGTTTCCTAAGTACAATAGGTGTGGTTTGCCCTTTATTGCCAGTGACAGGACGTATCAAATGACTACGTGAGCTTGTAATAATTACTTAATACATTGATGTTCTAATGGTCTTTTCGCTCATGTTAATGCAAAGTTTTGAATCCTATACACCAAAAAAGCAATCAAAACCAAAAATTCCTCTGAACGTGACGCCTTTTTCGGTTTCTAAGTTAGATTTTGTCTTTTCAAAGTTAGATTACGCCCATCTGTCAGGGCAATAGATAGTTTATGTACGATTTCACGACACTTTATCTGACAAGGTAATCGGAATTTCATCAGGAACCTCTGAGATCGATCCTAAGACTAGCTTTCTTTTTAATTACCTGCATATTTTTTTTGGAAACGTTACCTTAGAGTCTATTGCTTTTAAGTACCTTGTCCAGAAGAAGCGAATATATCGCTAAATAAAAACCGGGCAAGTACGTGTCGGGCCACGCACAATGTAGGGTTCCGTATTGGCTACGCATTTCTTGCTTGCAGATGAGTACAATGCGTATTGTGCGAAAGTTTGGACATTTCTAAAAACAATGGGAGTTGGCAAATCTCGTAATTCCTGTACTTCAGACATTGATCTTGACTTACTAAATAGTCATTTCTCCTCTTGCATTTTTCTTGATAAAAAAGTCAAATCAGATACGTTAACTGAACTTTCTTCATTGCCTACTCCCAATTACTCACCGTTTGTTTTTAAATCATTCACTGACTGTGATGTTGAGAGAAGCATATTGTCCATCGCGTCTAATGCAGTCGGGGGTGATTGTATCAGCCGTAAAATGATCATTCCTCTGATTGACCTTCTTGTTCCCATCCTGACAAAAATCCTTAACTTCTCTATTTCTACAGGTTCCTTTCCCGAGTGCTGGAAACAGGCTCACATCATTCCGCTACCCAAAAAATCCAATCCTTCTGCTTTCAGTGACTACCGTCCTATCTCAATACTCCCATTCCTTTCTAAGGTATTGGAACGGCTAGTCCACTGGCAACTGAATGAGTTCCTTAATTCTAACGATATTCATAATCCTTTCCAATCTGGTTTCCGTCCTGGTCATAGTACGACCTCTGCTTTAGTCAAAATTACTGACGACATTAGACGTGGCATGGAAAATCAACAGCTCACTGTATTAACTTTACTCGATTTTAGTAACGCTTTTAATTCCGTTGATTTTGATATCATGATAGGAGTTCTGTCATCTCTTAACATATCTCCGGCAGTGTGTGATTGGTTTCATAATTACCTGTACGGGCGTCGGCAACGTGTCAAAACTGATCACCAAATTTCTACCTGGTGTGATACGACAGCTGGCGTGCCGCAGGGTGGTGTGCTGTCTCCTCTATTATTTGCTATTTTTATTTCCTCTATCACTACTTCACTTACTTCTTCCTATCACCTTTATGCAGATGATTTACAAATCTACTGTCAAACATCTCTGAATGATATTGCTTTGGCTATTGATGAGACTAATGTAAATTTGAACTCTATTTCATCCTGGAGTAAGCGCTTTGGTCTGAAAGTTAATCCCGCGAAATCGCAGTGCATTATTGTAGGTAGCCAGGCGTTTATTTCTAGACTTGATAGCTCACAAATCCCGTCGGTTATGCTTGATGGCATCTGCATCCCTTTTAAAAGCACCGTTAAAAACCTCGGGATAGTGATGGATGCTACATTGTCTTGGAAGTCTCAGGTGGCTGAGGTAAGTAGGAAGATGTTTGCCTCTTCTGCGTCACTTCGACGCCTCAGAAATTTCTTGCCCACTGCCACCAAAGTTTCTCTAGCACAATCCCTTCTTCTCCCCATCCTTGACTATGCTGATGCATCGTATCCAGACCTAAATGTTGACTTACTTAATAAGTTAGATCGCTTGCAAAACTTCTGCATTAGGTTTATTTTTGGTTTACGCAAATTCGACCACGTCTCTGATTATCGAGCTAAGTTGAAATGGCTTTCCATTCGGCAGCGTAGGGACATTCACATACTTTCCCTCCTCTACACTATTCTTTTTAATCCGCGAGCTCCTTCATATCTTAAAGAATGCTTTACATTTTCCTCTTCATCTCATAGCCTAGCACTCCGATCCACTTATAAACTCACTCTTCTAATCCCTGTTCATTCTTCCAAATTCTTCGATCAATCCTTCACCGTCCGAGCTATCAGACTATGGAACAGTTTACCAGTGACTATTAGAACTGCCAAGTCTATCGTTATATTTAAACGACAAGTAAAAAATCATTTTCTTGCGTCTTGATTGCTATCAATTCACCGACAATATGTATAATTATTATATTGTATTTATATTATGTATGTGTAATTATATATTATATATACAGTATATTATGAATACTGACTTATATATTTTATTTTATTTTATTATTATTATTATTTAGCAATAATTTAGCTTTAGTACCTTTGTGTTATTGCATCTTGTTGACCCTGCCCACTCCATTCAGAAATTCTGTACCCTAAGGTTGCCTTGAAAAGATTGCTTTTAGCAATAAGGCCGCCTTGTTGCACATATACTAGTCTATAAGCTTTCCGTATGTTGTATTATATAAAGATGTATTGTATATTGCAAATAAAGTATATTCTCTCTCTCTCTCTCTACAATGCGTATTCTATGACATTGTACGTTTTCGTCAAAGAAATTTTACTTCATAAGTTCGTCGCATATTACTCGGTAACTAGTAGTGCCTATTTAACCGTTATAGTTTTCCTTGTAGGTTCAGTATATGGACTACTACCCTGATTTTTTTCAAATTTTTGTATCGGAAAATGACCTTTCTATACCCTCAATGTTTTTAAGGTACGTATCTAACGATACCTCACGACATGGGGTTGGTGAGAAAAAAAAACATTCCAACTTAACCTGTAGGGGTGGCACCCCAAAAAATATATTTTTCAAAATTTTGTTCTACCACTTTGTTAGCATTGTTAATATGAGTATACATACCTAATTACAGCTTTCTAGCATCAAGCGTCTAGGCGCTAGACCGCGGACGGACAGACGGACATGGCGAAACTATAAGGGTTACTTGTAGTTACTATGGAACCCTAAAAAGGAAAAAAAACGTAGCACGTAATGCGACGCCAACGCGCGTACACACGTGTACAGGGTCTTAGGCATGTAATTTTAAACAGAGAGGGTTACTTTTATATTTGCCATATCATTAGGGATTGCTTGCGTCTTCGTTAGTATTACAACAATTTTCTTGGCGTTTTAGCCGCTTTTACGCTCAACTAGATCTATATAATGAGAACTTTTTCGACTAAAAATGTTCTTTCTTTTGAGGTAGAAAGTTCGCTATGATCAAAAGATGCAAAATATTTTTTTATAAAAGAATTTAACAAAGTTATGTATGGCTACTGTTTACTAAATATTGATAATATCCTTTTCGATGTTGCCATCTGAACTCTCAATACACAGGAGCAGCAATGACCAGATGACCACCAGGCATTTCGTCAGACATTGACCATTATTCATTTTACCATCGAGCACCTACCTAATTCTAATTAATAGAAAAACTATTATGCGATTGAATTAATTTTATTCAGTTTGTTACTATTTTAAAAAGATAGCGAATGATCTGACAAACTGTACCAACTCTACTAGGATGGAATAAGGATAGGTTGAAAAGAACATGAAATGGACGAAATAATCAAAGTTTCATCATGGAAAATGTACTTTACTTATAATGTTATTACTTCTCTTCTTCGTCGATTTCTCATGACTGATTGAACATCATTACACACAATACAAAACACTTTATTGCACCAAAAACAAAAAACAGTACAAATAAAACTTAGTACTACACGGTACAATCGGCGGTCTTATCGCTAGGCGATTTCTTCCAGACAACCTAAAAGAATGGACAAGAAATCTTACACGGGTCGTGCGTGGTACAACATACAGTAATGTAATACTACTTATCTATTACCAAATAAAATCAATAACAATAATAAAGTAAAAACCATTCAAATGAATAAGCTAGAACCACATTGGTGCATCCGCAGCACTCACTCACTACTGCACATCACATCATAAACCTTCCCATAATTTAACCTGCTTAATAGTCGCTGTAATGATAAACTGCATAAAACACTGCAAAAGTATTCATAATCCAGAAATAAAGATGAAGAGAAGCTTAAATACACAAACGTATTTGCTCCATCCATCTGTTGTAAACGATCAGATAAGACAAGGTACAGGGTTCATTAAACTTTCGTCCTGTTATGATTACATAGGGTGTATATCCATCTCAATGCAATATGTATGATGGGAAGAGTTGTGTGGGAATGATACTTGGATCTGGAGTATCTACTGAACTTTATAAAGCTATTTGGTTTTATGAATTTAAAAAAAATATATAAAATTTCATCTTGGGTTCTCCGCAGAAAATGGAAGTCAAAAACATAAAATTTTTAACCTACTTCATGAATTTTTGGTTTGATCAATTTTTTTCTAGACTCTGTAGATCAATCTTTAAATATAATCTTGTATAGTAAAAAAGAAAGAAAAACATTTATTCAGTACTTACAGCACATGAGACGCGAAGACAATGACAACGTACAATAGTACACAACAAAGAGTCGACGTATATGAATAAAAAGTAGTAAATAACTATCAAATTAAGAATAAATAGATCACGGTGACTTTACGGAAGGAAAAACGTTTAAGGCTCTGTAAATAAGTATACAATATTAACAAGAACGACAAAGATCCCCTAATAAAAGTCTAATTTGGTTGGCGACAATACGGTACAGGCCTACTTGTCAATTGTATGCCTAATGGCCCGGGGCAGTCTCCGTTCGCGGTAATTAAGCTCTTCTGTATTCCCAACATAAAACTCTTTGAACCGAGATGAAGCTGGAATTTGTTATTCTTATGTGAGAGCTATTTTAAAATGTTTATTTACAGTTTCTTTGGTTTTATGCGATAAATGGTTTAAACAAAATCAGACTAAGGTATTGTTTCTGAATTTAAAAAAACACTGGTATGCATGCACACGAAAATTCTAAAATTTTGAGAAGAGTAATATAAAATGAAAAGTAGTGTGTAGAAGTAGAAACTGTAGAAAGACAACGAAAATAAGTTAATTAAAATACAACTTCGCGAAGTCTTTTGTTATTTAACAAATAACGTTTTCACCTCACAAGCTCGGAAAGAATCTGTTTGTCATTCGAAATCTGAGCGCAAAAGTGCATTTTGTGCCCTAGCGTGAAAAGTATTTTTAAAATTCGAACCTTCTATTCTTTAATTTTTTATACCGCGAGTCCTCTGAAAATGCATTAATACTTATTTCATGCCAGTGCGCCAACCTTATTTTTAGAATAATCGAACTGGCCAGCACGACACCGCATGAAAAAAAATAAACACTTATTTAATATATTATTGCGTTTTTCTTGCACCTAGGATTTTCCTCGCTGTAGTGAGGTGAAAAATTTTGTGTTTCGCTCGGCAGCAAAGTTATTCTGCGTCTCGTACCTTTGAAACCCTCGCTACGCTCAGGTTTCAATTTAAGTACTCGCGCCAAAAAACAACTTTGCAGCCTTGCATAACAAATAACTATTTCTATAAATTGAATGAAACTTTGATGCAATAATCACAAACAACTAAATTATCTTATTTAAATAGGAGCTAAATAATTGTATTTCTATTGTTACTTACCCGGTGAACTGAGGATTCTACTAACATAAAATATTGTAAACCTTAACCCAGTTAGAAACAAAGTTTATTCTATTCTTTTCCTTTAATGTAACTTTTTCTGCATTTAGATTTAGATTTCCTCTTGGCTCGTTTACTACAAATAGTTATTGGACTGAATCCAGCCCAAAACTGACCATTTGCTTTGGTAAACGAATCGTAACACCTGGTATTTCCGCTTTAACTATTTTCTATCTTATAAGGCTACGTTATGCATTTCCAAGATCTTATAAACTTGATTTTATAAGTATCAGCAATATTGATACTTTGACTATCTATGATGCCATCGAGTAATGTCAGTAATGAATGATCATAGGCCTTCTGAAAAAATCCTGGAACTCGAATTAATATTCGTTTCTTATGTCATAAATTTTCTAATTCATTAGGATTGGCCGTGTTTACTATCTAAGTCTCATGCTAGCTCTACACTCTCGCGAAGTTAAACGAAGACGAGACGGACGGGCTCTTCGTTCTACTTCGGCTTCACTTTTCTTTTGTCTTCTAACGCCTTGTCCGTGCCTCTCAACTACCCGAAAGTGTAGAGCTAGCATAAGAGATTGGTCAAAATACAATCACGTTTCTACTGCCATCGAACATCTTTAAATGAATCTAAATTAAAGTTATTGTATTAATGTTGCGGGTGCATTATGTTTCATCATCTCACCCACAAGAAGTCCACTGCTGGACATAGGCCTCCCCCAAACGTTTCTTTGTTTAATATGTTAAAATATTGAAGTTAATTAGAAACTCTGAAATTTCAAGAATCAATACGTATTACAAGTTAAAAGTGATTGAACGAAAGTAATTTTCAGTCGATCACTTTCAGACATTTGGAGCTTAACTCGAAATTGAAGCAGACAGACTGAATCACGAGTTTGAATCATCGATCCATCTTATTTCAAGGCACTTCAAGGCATGTATTACTAAAAGTTTACCTACTTGGAATCGAGTATCTCTTTCCAAGAGTAATTGAGAGAAACCCACTATAAAAGTAAAAAGACCATTGAATAAAAAATACAACGGCAATTTATAGGTATGATAGATAAGTTAATTGCTACTTATCAGCAAGAAGAGAAGCATGAACTAATTTCTATGTTGTATCGTCTCATTCGTACCTCTATATCAACAATTAAAAAAAAACAGAATGGGTTACCGAAATTGTTACCGCTGCCCATTTCTTCTTTTTTTTTTGTCATACAGTAGACAAACAAGCAAGCGGGCCACCTGACGGAAAGCGGTCACCGCCGCCCATGGACATCAGCAACACCAGGGGCGCTACCAATGCGTTGTCCACCAAGGAAGATAGAGGAAAGGAAGGAGGAACGGAAGGGAAAGAAGGAGGGGAAAAAGGGGATAGGGAAGGAGTTGGGCTTCCGGAACTCTCACTCACCGATTTAAACGCATTGCTGCTTCACGTCGATATTCTGTGAGAGGGTGGTACTTCCCCGGTCGAGCTAGCCCATTTCGTAATAATTGCTCTACCACTCCAAAAAACTTCTACAGACAGTTGAGACAGTAAACAAAGCAAGGAATAAAATTCGGGGTAATGCCAATGAAGGCGCTATCGGGACAAGCCCACCACATAATACCACCGATGTGTCTCCTGTAGATCCAGGATCAACAACGGCGACCTCATAAGCAATGAAGCTTATTGACGACCCGAAGAAATTACAGGAACTGACAACGAATTTAATCAAGTTATTGAAAAAGTAGGAAGTATTGAAAGGAATAGGAAAAAGTTGAAAATTCGGAATGGGAATTAGTTTCGTGTTAGTGCACTGAGCTACCAAATAAATTTTGCAACTGACCGCTAATACTAGTCCTATTTAGCTTGCTTGGTAAGCTCCAGCTGAGTTTACTATGCCAGCGTTACCAAGAGAATATATGTTTTATCATTTCACAAAATCCCAAGCGTACGATTAATAAAATGGTTGGAAAACTTAAATAGGATTATTTATGGAACTTTAAACCACGGGATATGACTTTAAGAAACAATGCCAAATGTGCATTTTGGTAAATAGGTCACTGGGGTAATCGATAGTCTGTGGAGTGTGAGTCTCAATTTGATGTTTGAGTATCTCAATACAAAACAAGAGGATTTTATCAATAAAATGGTTTTGCCTCTGTACACAGACCACTACAGAGATATGGGTCTATTATTTAATAATAGGAGTTTTTGAGGCATATTTTTCCACGCCTCTCAACGGCGCAGAATTTTGCCTATATGTAAAATCAACCAATTAGAAGTATTGTAAAATTAACCAATTAGTAAGAAGTATGATTTGAATTACCTATATACGTAAATTAGCGACCGTCGTGATTATTTTCTTATGTCTCATTTAAACACAAAGTTTCAGTTATTATATCTATCAGATAATTTGAGTTAGCTATCAGGAACCAGCCGCTAGACTAAAAACTGTTCAGACAATCCAGTACAAATAATGATATCATCAAAACAAAGTTTTAGTAGTTATAAATATTCATTAACTGTATGTGCTTACTATCTTTAATCGTCGAAGATACAGCCATTAGCGGTTATTAGGTGTCTTGCACAAACCCGACCTAGTTTCTGCACAAATATGTCATATTAATGAGCTCATTTTCCAGAATGTCGCATTCCATCTTAGGGAGATACCGGCCTTTTATAGCACGGTTAGCCGACACTTTTCCCTTATTTATTGTTTGTTGAAGCTTTAACTATGGGTTTTTATTTCTAGTTTTTATCATGAGAAATTATTTCAATTATCTCACAGTATATTGGTCTTACGTTTCTCTTATAATTTGCAGTGCGTGTGTTTCTTTTTTCATCTGTTTATGATGAATCTGTCACCACGTTCTGTTTTGTGTCCATAATCCAGCAGGTCTGTTCTCGTGATAAAACAGTCAAAATCTTGTCTTAATATCAAAGGATATCTTGCTTATACAAAACATTACATTATTATTACTTATTTGATATTACAGTATATTTAATTGCATTCAGATTGCGTTATTTTTTGGTAAATAATCTCTCATCAATCAATCACCACGATAAACATGATCAATTATAATGTTACTAAAAATAAAAGCTTGCAATAGCTATCGTGTTTATATCAACCGAGAGCCCTAGAAACTCAGCCGCATCCACTTTGAAAATAAAAGCGACGCGCTTTCCCTCTTATTTCAGCTCACATTAATGAATGCCCTAGATGCCATACATAAAGCTTTCAAAAATAGTAGGAGTATCTGTTTAAAATCTTAACGATACAGCTCGACTAGTATCAAAAAATAGAAAACTATGTAGATAGACAAGGCGGCCTTATTGCTGAAAAGCAATCTTTTCAAGGCAATGTATGAATCCTCCTACATCTTTTTTCTCTATCCTTCTCTACACACATTCCAACTAATTTGTCTCCTGTGTAGCCAGGATCAACAACGGTGACCTCAGATAGACAATAAGCAATGAAGCTTATTGGCGTCCCGGGGGAGAAAACTACAGCTGTCTTGGAACTCACAACGAATTTACGTTACGATTGGCTTATTTATTTTTCTGTGATATAAAAAGCCCTAGGGTATTGTATCTTTTAATAAAAAGCGATCCGATTTTGTAATAATATTTTGTTACCCCGAAATATTTGCAGTTTTTACGGGTTTACCGTTAACTTTTAACTACACGTGAAAAATTATAACTAGGCGAGCGCAGTTTACTGTAAGCCGGTGTTTTTCCCTATCATTGCATCTCTTAATGGCGCCACCTACTGGCCCAGTTTCTAAACAAATGAATTGCAACCCGCATTTAGGTTGAAACGACGAAGTACTTTCAAGCAAATATCCGTAATGAGCAAAGTTTTAAGATACCTTCACTCTTCAAATCCGAGTTTAATTTGAATATGGTTCAAACTTCAAATGTTTCTTTGTATATTTACATTATTTATTGTTTGCTCGAAATGTTTTTGCTATGTAAATAATTATGGAATATATGCTCATCATGTCAACCCAAAGCCATCCCACTACTGCAGGCATACGGGTCTCTCTTCAATCGACGGGGATTAGAACAAACTCTACCACGTTGCTCCATTGTAGATTGACAGAGGCCACATTAGCCGGAACTGTATTTTATACATTGTAATCCATGTCCGTTGCAATCGAATAAATGATTCGAAGTATAATATTCTTAAAAATTTATTAAATTCATTCTCAAAAAAACGTAGGTGAACGTGCGCAATTAATTTAATTCAGTTACTGTATTTACAGTTAAGCGCAGTAAACAGTTACCATAACAATGTAATTAGGAGTTTTCAATTAACCGAGGCGTTCCCAAATAATAATTGTTTCTGAACGAACCTTTACGTAAATTTGCTAAGCCAATGTTTGTACCCGTTGTACCCAGATTAAATGGGTTACGCTAGCGAAATTTTGAATAATTCTTTGTAAAAAGTGTTTCATGAGTAAGTGTATTCTGAATATTTATCTCTTTTTTTTTGTAGTTACATCATTGTCGAATTTGTATTCAATTTGATTAATTGTTAGTAACAATGATCTCACATCTAAGTAATAACATGGAATTAATACAGTAATCTGCAACATGTTTTGTCAAAATAGTCTAGTTTATGACAGATGAGAAAAAGGAGCTAACTAGTCACCTTTTTTTTATTATAGTGAGAGAAAGGCATTACTGCATGCCCCGCCGCTTGGGGAAGCGGTGGGGGTATGTCGGGCTACCTCTAATGCCACTTAGGGTATACCGACTAAAACTCTCACTCACTACCACCTTATCCGCCTAGATGGGCGGGGCCACGGGAACTAAGATACTTCCGTGACCCCGCCGGCGGTTGTCCGAAGACCCGTCCTCTTGGGCTCGGCACTATTGGCGGCGCGCACAGTTGGAATTAGCGCGCCACACCGCTCGGGGACTTCCGATTCGATGGGCGACGGTTTCCCCAAACCGTCTCCCGGAGCTAACTAGTCACCTGATGGTAAGCAATCTCACCTCTGGACATCCACGACTACAACATATTGGATGCGTTGTCCATCTATGAACGAATGAAAAAGTAAGGACGGGGGCAGGAATAAGTGAAAAAGGGAGAAGGAAGCAAAGTGAAAAAGGGAGTAGGAAGTAGAAGGGGTTACAATACAATACAATACAATACAATATTCTTTATTGCACCAAAAATAACAATATTAAAAGAACAAAGAGGTAGTTAACTGTTGTATATTGGCTGACTTTGAAATATCTGAAAATCAAAAGCGTCAAATGTTAGTAGTTAGTCAGTAGTCTTTCTGCTACTGGTTTCATTGCATTAATCATCATACAAAAACAATTCATTCAATGTTTTTGCATACTATAAACATCACTTTGTTATTAATTATTTCAATTATATGCGCTGATGGACAACAATGTCGTGTCAGACAGCATGCTATGGTTACCATTTAAAAATGTTACATAACTTGCGGTCCACCCCAGCTTAGCACGGATTTTAGTAAGGATCCTTAATTTTTTTTGGTAATATAAAATAGCTGAATGTCACTCAGAGATAGCAAATACTATAGCAGACTATACGCACAGCTCTTGACGTTTCTCATACAATGACTTGGCAACCTCTGTTCACCTCGAGCCGCTAGGGGCGCTATAACATTTTGCATACAAAAAACCTCCGTTCACCTCATGCCACTAGGGGCGCTATAACATTTTGCATACAAAACGCACAAAAGTTTTGAAATCGTTCACCTCATGCCGCCCTCATGCCGTAGGGGCGCTAGTGTCGCGTCTTGCCCGAATTCTTCCGAAGCTGTGCGTATTAGTCTTCTATAGTATTTGGAGATAGTGTAGCTCCCCAACGGTGAAAGGATTTTTCAAATTGG
Organism: Endotricha flammealis; assembly: GCA_905163395.2. NCBI lineage: Eukaryota > Metazoa > Arthropoda > Insecta > Lepidoptera > Pyralidae > Endotricha > Endotricha flammealis. The sequence continues at coordinate 3,478,403 of LR990864.1, read as the reverse complement.
TCCAGTACTTTCGGATCCTATTTAATGCAAACAAACAATTTCAAAGCAACAAAATTAACCACCACAATGTATGAGCGAAGTTCGCCAATCGCGATATTTGGGTATTTAGTATTTTTTGATATTTACCCAAAAAACAATTTAAAATTATTTAATTAATAATAGAGGTAACACTGTTATAAAGTTTATCATTAAGTCGCACTGTATTTCACTTTGACCAATCCCGCCTAGCTATTATGAATAACATCAAGAGTAAGTGGTTAAATCAATGCCGTACCAGAATCCATTTGTATCGAATACGTGTTACCCAATAACGTCTATCATACGAACATTTATATGACACGTAAATGATTCTGCCGTCAATACTAAAATAGATGTAAAGGACTACACAAATAAATTATGAACAATAATAACTTACAACACGACATCTACACCTGTCGGTTTAAACCTCTGACGATATTTGACTATTAATGAATTACCTTTTGTGGTAACCTTATTATGTCGATATTTAAGGAACTTTGCTTGTATTTCAAGTTTAGAGTTCAATGACTCTTATCGTATACGTCTAAATATGAAAGCTGTATGAACTACTCTCTATCATCATTCGCTTACCCTGCTCTCACCATTTTAGGGTCTGCATTTGTATTTGTACGTCTTCTTTTTCTGTTCTCCACTATCTGCTGTCATTTTCACACTTACATTCTTCTTACGCACATCTTCTTTAACACAATATATATATTTATCTTTTATTCAGTCATCCTTTCCCAGTTTGTCCTTCCATCATCACCTCATTTTAATGACTATTAAATTAACAATAAAAACTACTGTAATCGATAAAAAAATAAGATTCGAAGAAATTGCACTGATAAAATGAGGCAAAATTTAACCAGAGTATGCAGATTAAGACACAACTAATGAGTAGAAGACGAAAAAGGGATTATAAATAAAAATGAAAATGGGGTTGCTGAAAGTATTAAAGAATCCGAAGCATAAAATGTCAAAAATAAGCTTGGTATTTAAAGTTAGTCAGATAAATTATCGAAAAGTAACACAGAAGCTATCAATTTATGTGCTATAAATTCAGAAGAAACGATTCCTGTAGACCTTATAATAATAATTGAAATTTGAAAAGCATTTGATGATTATGACTAATGAAGTGCAGATATTGTGTGTAAAGTCAATTTCAAGTTGTAGCCTTAGTCTGCAGGACAGATAACATGAATTGAAAGCATAATGCACTTCCAGGTAATCAATGACGATGACGCATTCATGCAGAGAAGCATTCGATTGTCGATATTGCATGGTAATGTCAAATACCAGTTACATTTCTCTCTTGCGCCATCAATAGCACTGAATATCTTTATCAGTGCCAATTCTTAATCAATCTGAAAACTTGTAGAACAGGAAAGTGGATGCCACGATGTGTAAAAAATCATTCTAATTATAATCCTTATTAATATATTATGGGAAAGCAACCTTTGTTTATTACTTACTCTCTTTTTTTAATTTTTTTTAAATGTCGAACAATAGACAAACAAGCAAGCGGGCCACCTGATGGAAAGCGGTCACCGCCGCCTATGGACATCAGTAACACCAGGGGCGCTACCAATGCGTTGTCCACCAAGGAAGTTGGAGGAAAGGAAGGAGGAAGGGAAGGGAAAGAGGGGATAGGGAAGGAGTTGGGCTTCTGGATCTCTCACTTACCGAACGAAAAGCATTGCTGCTTCACGTCGATATTCTGTGAGAGGGTGGTACTTCCCCGGTCGAGCTAGCCCATTTCGTAATAATTGCTCTACCACTCCAAGAATCTTTACAACAACGTTAAAACAGCTGAACCTATTGAGGCGTTTAGCATGAGGATAGTAGGAGAACCGAGAAAGGACATAGGATAGTTGTTATCCCGAAAATAATCCCAGAAAAGGGTGGAAAGTGGATATTTTTTAATTTTATTTGGATTTACTTGAAATTTTGTAATGTTCTGGAGATGGGAACAGGGGAGAGGTGACTTATTTTGTCTATACCGAAAATCCACGCGGACGGTGTTGCGGGGACAGCTACAACAAACGAAATTTCATCATGCATCATACTTAATTTTAAACGTTATTTATTCAAAAGGAAGTTAGAGTAATTTGTGGAATTCTGTACACAATGGAAAATAAGATGAAAAACACATGTCGGTCGTATTTTTCTCGAATACACTTATTGTTATTGTTCATTCTGCTTATCACGCATGACTTGGTGCGTTAATGTAATAAATGAAAGTACTATAATGTGCATATGTCCCATTACGACCGTTGCCAAAATTCTCCAGCGTATAGTCATCAACATGCCACACGATTTTCAATTTCCTGATATATGTAAATTCAATGTTTTACCACAAATAAAATGAGCAATTTACAATTTTCAAAAGTTTGCCAAAACTTTCGTATTATTCCTAGATTGTGATTCAAACGTATTGCTATTTTATAATAGTCATAAATTATTTTATTATAATTATCGGAATTCAATCTAATGATTGAATAAAAACAAAAATAATCCCTGTGTTTAATAATACATGGATTAATTTTATTTTTATTTCAATATTTGACTTATATTTTAACTCATTCATTATGTACATTCTGACTGCCACTCCTATGATTCAAATGCGTTTCTGTAAAAGACTTGTCCATTATATCAGTTTTCCTTTCTTTCTTTCTAACAGTGATTTCTCTTTCAATTTCAACATTTTGTGATTGTCAAACGGGCTTAAACTAAACGATTTTAGTTTTAATCTTAAACTACTTGACCCGCCTAACTTTGTTCCCGCCTTAGAGGCACTACCCTATCCTACCCTACCCTTCTCCTGGTTCTAAGCTACATCTCCACCAATTTTCATCCAAATCGCTTCAGCCGTTCTTGAGTTCTAATTTGTGTAACTAACACGACTTCCTTTTCTTTTATAAATTTTATAGATTACCATTTTGCGTTTGTACTAGAACTTCCAATGTCTAGATTGCTGTCTAAATGTCAATTATGAGCTGTAAAGTATACAACTATGTATGTAGTTATGTACTTATATGTTTGCTTTGTTGAAAATAAATGGACAAAATGTTTAAAATGTATGTATGACTGGAGTGAAAAAGTGAAACAGCACGTGCTACCACAGCTACAGTCAAAACATAACGCACACTAATGTACCTACAATACGAGACAAAACAAGGTAACAATAGGCGCCTGCATTGCAAACAGCAGGTGGTACTGTTATGCAAGAGTTTTGAGCAAGTTAGACACGTGATACTGTGAAAGAAAGAATTACTAATGTAATTTCTAAACACCTAGTTTCTATGATTTACAGAAGGATCTTGAATAAGAAGACTTACATACAGCCAATTTTTGAAACGCGTTTTCAAAAGCAAAATGAGGAAAAACAGTTAATTAATAGCTGTCCCTGTAAAGAAAAAAAGATGACTTGTAATTAAAATCTGTTTCAGAAACTGTTAAAGAAATAGAAGAAGAAATAGTAAGCGTTAAATCATTGAAGAAAACAAAGAATGAAAACTAAAACGCAAAATGTTAATTTCGAACCAAAATAATAATTACGTGGAAACCTTAGCCACTTTAATCTCTAAAATGACATAAGCGGTTTACTGTGCTATCGTGCAAGGACGCACCTAACTCAGGGATTATATTGAACGGGAAGCCACAGCCAGTGTCGGAACTAGATATTTACTAAACTACCTATATACGATGATAGGAAACTGTCATTATTGGAAAAGTTCATCTTAGAGTGAAAACTTATTTCGGATCTATGTCAGAATTGACCAATCCGGAAAACCTTTAGATTAAGATTTCTTTCAAATACTTCATGGATGTATTTTAGAGCATTTCAGAATTGTACAATTAAAAAAACCTAGTATCGGATATGGGAAGTAATATATATATATTTTTTTTTATACTACAAAGTTGGCAAACAAGCATACGGCCCACCTGATGGTAAGCATCACCGTAGCCTACAGACGCTTGCAATACCGGGGATATCATTCACGCATTGCCAACCCTCCCAACCCCCCATGAGGAGCTCTGGAGACCTTACTCACCGTAGGAACACAACATAGCCGAGACCAATGCTATTTGGTTACGATCTTCTGTAAGGTGGAGGTCCTTCCCCAGACGGGCTGCTCCGATTTGAGCGGATTATCCGCTGTGCCCTACCTCTCTAATAGTAGTAATACAGACTGCAAAGATGATGATTATTTGGAATAAAATGCAGCTCACTGACTCTTTATTAATTATTGTGCTCTATTTGTAGATGCACCTCCCAGACATTGATTGGTACATTCATCCAATGACAGAGGTATTCAGGACAGTAAATAATCAAATGGTATCTAAATATTACATGAAGGAATTTACTTGAATATTTTATTGATCAATCGAGTATTCATATTGTACAATGTGATTGTGTAAAGTTATTTTCGTTTCAATTATATTTTCTTTGCTTTTTTGCAATGTAATGACCAAAACTTTACTGTTCGATAGACTAAACATATGTTCTGTTCCATGTATTCTAATTTCATTAAACATATTGAGCCACTTGTCACTTGACAAACTAACAACTCTACAACCATCTTCATATAAATGTTTAATACTCAGAGACCACGTCATTCCACCAGTAATGGATACTGCCACTTGGCACCAATTTGCCAATAACGATTCTATAACCAAGCAATCCAAACGTAAATTAATCTTGTTTGATCTATATACATGGATGCACGTTAACTTTGTATATTAACGTATTGCTTGTTTCTGATATTCACGACTCATTATGGTCAATTGATTGTCATAAAGTCATCTGCTTTCTTTTTTAGATTTTCTTCTACCACTTTGTTAGCATAGTTAAATATGTGTATACATACAAAATTGAAACTTTCTAGCATTAAGCGTCTAGGCGGTACCGACGGACGGACAGATTGACATGGCGAAACTATAAGGGTTCCTTGTTTACTACGGATCCCTAAAAAAAGATATAGCTTGAGTCTTATTGTGGAAATCTATCAAATAACCTAATTGAATATGAAAATGCCCTGATATTCTGATTTGCTCTGTGATAATTTCTATTCTGCTTTCATTCGAATTTGTTATTTTAAACATTCCTAAAGAATCTAAAAAGCCCATTACGTAAAAGAAGCTATCCCTCTATATTGTGCAAGGAGTCGAGTAGATGAAACGTCAATCTTTCGTCAATGTGGTTCTTCCTCAATTCTTGCATAATAATCTCTGTTATGTTTAAAAGTCACTATTAGAATGATCCATTTTCAAGTCTTTGGATATTAGCCAGAATAACTCAAAGTTTTATTAATACCTTTATGGTCGCCGTTATACGCCCATTTCGTAAGCACTTACAATTCAATCAACACTTCAATGAGCAAATCCCACTTCTAAACCACACCAATTCAATTTACGACTACTTAGTGCAACAGAAGTGTTGCAAGAGGAACCACAGATTAGATGGCCTACTTTAAAGTGTATCAGAGCCGTTTTGACGATGTTTATAATTCGATTGTACATCCTAAATATCTACTGCGCATATGAGTTGTTGGGCAACAGGATTCTGAATTAGGTTAGTTAGGTATTGTGATTGATATAAATGGGCAATTTAGATGCGCACACGCATATATACGTCCACAAAGGGATGACCAGGGTAGAAAACTAAGAACAAAGATTTTTATGCGAATAATGTAAGCAGCACTCTATTGTATTACGGCTATGGAAGAGCGTGTCCTGATACAGGTATTTCACACTTACTAGAAGGACACCAATACAAGAATTATTGTATGTAGGTACCTTGTTAAAGAAATAAAGAATTTTGATTTTGATTTTTGAAGCAGCGTTATGAAACTTTGTATTACATACGCGCTACAATATGAAAACTATTGAAAAATAAATCTAGTAAATTCCTTCAATCTTCATTTTCCTTTGTTGCCTGTATGTACCTAATTACCTATAGGTACTTGTTAAAGAAATAAAGAATTTTGATTTTGATTTTTGAAGCAGCGTTATGAAACTTTGTATTACATACGCGCTACAATATGAAAACTATTGAAAAATAAATCTAGTAAATTCCTTCAATCTTCATTTTCCTTTGTTGCCTGTATGTACCTAATTACTTAAAGGTACTTGTTAAAGAAATAAAGAATTTTGATTTTGATTTTTGAAGCAGCGTTATGAAACTTTGTATTACATAAGCGCTACAATATGAAAACTATTGAAAAATAAATCTAGTAAATTCCTTCAATCTTAATTTTCCTTTATTGCCTGTACCTAATTACCTATAGGTAGGTACTCAAATCTAGTTTGAAGCGATATGGCAAGATTACGCGTATCAAACTGAATGAATACGTAAAGTAAGCAACGAATCCAACGAATATTTAAATTTTGAAAGATTAAAATGTTCACTGGATTCTTTTAATTTTATTTTACATTGTTTTGATCGCATGTTTAAAACATTTTTTATTAAACTCACTCTAATGATAGTGACATAACACCTTTATTATCTTAATGGTATTTACGTTTACGTTACATTGCAAAATATAAAACATTCCCCTGGAGATTTGTGAGTATATAACTTTGGGCAGCTGTTCCTCTAGAATCTTTAGATAATTCTCTAAGATCCTCCTTCCTATTGCAGTGCCCAACAGGGTCCTTAAATATCTGTTAATAATGTACTTACTGATGATTGTATTTTTAAGGAAACAATAAATATTGAGTATAATCTGTAAAGTCTATTGACGAATGCGGTAGCGGCGTACAGAACTTTTCTCTCACAGTGGGTCTCTCTCTCGCATCCATGATATTAATTCTCCATGATATTTTCCAATTTGTTTCCGATGAAATGAGAAATCATAAAAGTAATCCTATACCCATATCAGTATCACCTGGAAAGGTGATTTTGTGCAGGGCGATATCACCTTTCTAGGTACAAGTTTTGGACAGGATCTTGTTGAATGAAGATCTAATACGTATAGTATTACAAAATGAATAAAATATGACGGTCCATAGTCTGTAGTAATATGAAAGGACACATTGTATTCCTGAAACGCCTTGCAATACCACCTTTAATATCCGCCTTTCTTACATTGTTCCAATAATATAATGTTAGGTGTGAAAATAATAGTAGATTTTACAACAAGTGCACAAAACGAATCATTTCTATCCGAGACTTTTAGCAGCCCGAGCCGAAGGCGAGGGCTGATAGTAATGTCGAGGATAGAAATGGTTTTGTGGACGAGTTATAAACTCTGCTTTTCACTTCGATTGTAAGGAAATAAATAAATAAACGCACGAAAAACAAGACCTGTTTCCCCTTTCCCGCCGCTTTTTTTTTTAAATCTTACGACTTTGAAATTAGGCTTGGGCTGCAGACCTATACAGCCTACTATTAAATTAATTTTGTAATAAAATAATTTTCTTAAATTAATTAAATAACCTACCGTACTTTAATTTAAATTTAAATATCTTTTATGACTTAAAAAACACATAAGGCAAATAAATTAAAGTAAATATTATAAAATAACAAATTCTATCTCTGAACTTTTTGTTGTGTTTGGCTGTATGGCTTATTTCCTTTGCCTTAATATAGATACATTTATGAGTTTACTTTTCTGCCCTTGTGCACAAAATTCGATTTTGTGCAGCCTATATCCTGCGCAAATAAGCACTTTCTGAGCATGAGAAGTGAAAAACATATTAACGCACTTAAAAAATTACGTTATAAATAATTTTTTTTTTTCGTCATCAGAAATTACAGATATTTTGTGCTAATTTTATATTTTCTGTCATTGTAATTTGTATCTTATTAATACCATTTTAAAAGAGCAAGTGCTAAGTTTCTTGCCAGCTTCTTCTTAGCACAAATCTGCCGTCTGAACTGGTGGTAGGAAAAAAATGTGACGATTCGAAAGAGCTTATATTAGGCCTATTTGAATAAAAATATTTTGAATTTAATTTAATTTAATTGAATACGGAGAATCTGTTATCATCAAACTGTGCGTGCTATCATTAAACTGAGTCATGACACTTAGAAATTAATTTAATTTGTTTTAATTAAAAATGTCACGCTAAAAAATTGTCCTGTGAAAGTGTCAAAGCGATACATGACATTATATTATTAAAATTATCTACATTTCGGATGTCATAAAACAATAACACCTTGGCAAAGATATAAAAGAAATGAATATAAAACACCAATAAAATGTAATGTAATTATTATGGAATGAATCCTGATTTCCAAAAATAAGACCTAAAATCAGCGGATGCGGCTGACAATGTTAAAATTACATCGTCCTTCCCAGAACAAAAGACAGGCGGTAAAAAAAAATTGATAAATGTTTAATTTAGGGAGAGATACTCAATCTGACGAAGGTTTTGGATCGTTTTAAAAAATTGTCTAATAATGTATGAAAAAGTTAAAAGGTATAAATAAAAATAGTCCAAATAAAATGTGTTTTATGCTAAATTCAACGTTTACCCGCTATTCTATGGACACCTGCCAAATGTATTTGATGTTTTGTAACTCTACTCTGACGTATCCATTATTTTATTCAACATCATTTATAGTGAGTGACGTTATATAAGTACTTGAAGGCGTACGTGTAACTTGAAGATATAGGGAGAAAGAGGAGAGAAGCCAGTCCTGTCTGGCACCCCTAAAGAAGATGTTTCGAAACCAAATAGGGTCTCAAAAGAACGAACTACCAATAATAGTTCATTCATTAATAAACTTAGATAACTAAGAACATAACTAAACCTAGTCATTATCACTCTTCAGGCGAATTAATTAAACACTGACACCTGATAGTTGACACTAATTGCGAGAGGAAAATGAAAAGAAGAAGACTGAAGTGTGACAAAATAGGTTTTAGTTAAACCATCTCTGATATACGAGGTTTATTAATGGGACTGTATTATTCTATTCTTACTCTTAACCACAACAATAAATACGCGTTAATTTAGATAGAAAATTAATTACGGAATTAAGTTAAGCTTACATACAAATTGCAACTTCTTAGAACTAAATCGGGAAGCTAATGTTCTTGTTTTCTAGGAACAAACGTTGAACTGTATTCCCTGGTTAAAAATATATAAATTGCGCACGATGACGCGTCTCAAGGAAATAAAATAGACGGGACGTAATAAAATATATACTTCTACAGAATTAGGATTACCTACGTTTCGTACCCTTTTCAGGGTAAAAACCTAGTTATCCAACGAAATATTTTTCTAATAAGTATTACGGTTGATATTAGGTAAGAAACGGTTTTTTTTTCGCCTTCTCTCGTCATGGCGGAACTTCACGTAACGTATTAGCTTATTTGAGATATTTGCAGCCAGTTTCTGAAACTAACTTTTAAAGTTAATGGCGTATTAAAATATAGCTGTCACGGTCAAACTAAAGAAGAAAAAGAGATAGCTTAAGACGATTAAAATGCGTTTCAGAAACCGGCTGTTAGTCTGTAATTTTTTCCATTTGGATTCCATTCTTCTTATTGATTGGAGTTATTTTGGTCTGATGCCCCAAACCGATCACCTGTCAAATTATTGTCAATTATTATTACGATGGATTTGTTTTGGGGATGAGACCAGAATAACTGATAGCCAATACTTAATTTCCGAAAAACCGCGAATAAAACCTGCATGTGACTTTGTAGTTCAAATCATCATCATCTCAGCCACAAGAAGTCCACTTTGTATGAATTTGCTGGACATAGGCCTCCCCAAATGTCTCCAGTGCGACCTGCTGGCAGCGGCCTCCTTTGTAGTTGTAATTATCATGAATTTCCACCTACAGGAACAGTCATTTATAAAATTAGTAATGTAGAAGTGGTAAAATAAGTAGGGCATCTTATAAGACACGACGAGTTTATCAGAAACAAGAAAGAATATAAATTCTTAGAAGGAAAGATAGAAAGTAGAAGGAAGAACAGGTAAGCCGAGAAAAATTGACATGGATCAAGTGAAGGAAAACGCAGGCGTCGCTCGTGAGGTGAAAGGGGCACAAGATAGGGGGAAATGGAAACTGCTACGAGTATACCGAAAGAGCGCGGCTTTAAAATTTAGAGAGAGTAGTACTTATAATTGCTATTTTGGAATTTAGTTGCCGTGCTGAATTCTTAATACTGGATCCTAGTCGAGTGACATGATCTATTGTCACAAGAACCCTATAGCATATAGTAAAACATTTAATCTTACAAGTGCAGACACATGATACTGGTCGTCAGTCAATGCGTAAGGTTAAAGCTTACTAACAACACTTGATCGGAGGGCTTCTAAGGCGAAACCTTAGCAGATTAATTTTACTAAAACCAGTTCATATATCAGTTGAAAAATATACAGAAAAATAAATATCATGAAAATGCGTAGCAATACGACGCGACGACGCTCCTGTTTATGGGCGACGGTGGTTGCTTACTATAAATAAATATAAATATTAAGGGACAATTCATACAGATTGAACTAGCCCCAAAGTAAGTTCGAATTTGTGTTATGGGATACTAACTCAACGATATTATATTTTATAACAAATACATATATAGATAAACATCCAAGACCCGAGGCCAATCAGAAAAAGTTAGTTTTTCATCATGACCCGACCGGGGATCGAACCCGGGACCTCCTGGGTGGCGGTCTGGCGTGGTAACCATTACGCCACGGAGGTCGTCTATCAGGTGACCTGACGGCTCATTTGTCTAATAAAAAGTAAAATAAAAAAACTGTTTTGTAAGACTCGAGACAAACACAAAATGCCATCACATAAATGTTTGCTCTGACTGGGAATCCAAAACCGTACCCTTTGGTGCCCAAGGTAGAGTCAATACAAACGCACCACCACCGGGCTGTATACGACTTTTTATACTATTTGATACATAATAACCAGAATCCAGCTAGCATTGTTTGATCAAAGATTATAATAAAATAACAAATAGTAAACCCTGCTAGAAAATAGCTTCAACAAATAAATTAACTAACACGTTTCTCTTTGTTGTTATACAAATGTTTACTTTTCTTGCTTTACCTTTACATTAGAATATTAATAAAACAATACGAGCTAATATTTATAAACAACAATCTTTATGTAACTATAGTTGCTAATAATAAAATGGAATTACAGACATATATCTTCTCCTTCGTCGATTCCTCATTCCTCTGAGGATCGCGACTATCATGCCCTGACTGACAAATCAAATTTCCAAATGCTTAAAGGCCACAGGAATACTAGATTTGTTAGTTAATCAGGTGACCCGCTAGCTCATTTGTCGTCTGTCATAAAAAAAGTATCGCCTAAAGAGACATCGATGTTTTTGATGAAAATGGCTAAGTTACAGAATAAATCCATTCCCTTGGTTACGTCACTGTCGAGACATTTGGAAATGTCGCAAGCACGGTTATAAATGAAAGAGTAACTATGACACACGTAGTTAATCATAGACTTCTTGTAAACGAATAATGTGTTCACTTCACAGCATGGAACATAATGGAGCTATAATTGGGGACTGTTATTGTACCATACTAGCTGAGGACATTCTATTAAATTCATTATGATCATAACATTATTCCATATTAGCTTAGGCATCATTAGCGTCAAAGAGGTTCTATTCTGTTCTCTATAAAATAATGTTTTATGTTCATTTCACATATATTTTCGTGGTTACCATTTATGATATCACTAGCTAGAATCGTTTCGTTCGCTTTCCCGTAGAGTTTTGGGAATTCGTTTCTTTTCTGATGCCTACATCATACAATGAACAAACCATCCAAGTTTCAGGTCTCTTCGATCAGCGGTTATGTTGTACGTTGATACGGCAGTCAGTTAGCACAAAGCATTTGATCTAATACTACTAAAATACTCGCAACTTCGTTTGCGTATATCTCGCTTTCCCGTGGGAATTTTGAAAAATCCTTTCTTAGTACACGCCTAGACGTCGCGTCGGTCGTAAGGAACCTACATTCCAAATTTGTAATCTCTAAACCCAGCGGTTTGGGCTGTGCGTTGATATAAAGTTAAGTCAGTCAGGACTTTGAATTTTATATAGGCATATAGATTACATTATTTTTCTATTGTCATTAAATCATCTTATACTTTATTATCAATCGTATCTTTTTGGGGAAAAATAGTCATATTCGCAACTGATACTGAAACAAGAAGCTAAATTCCACCTACGAAAACCATATCATTATTCTAGTGCCTGTTATGCAATTTAGTTTGAGCGAAGTTGTTTATGATACCAGGAGTTAGATAGTTCTACTTCTAATGCTAGCTCTATTCTCTCGGGAAGTTGAGCAAAGTGAAGTGAAACGAAGTTGGACGACAAAGGAAAAGTAAAGACAAAGTAGGACGAAGAGCGCGTCAACACTCTTAATTTTCGCTAATCTTCTAGAAAATGTTGAGCATAAGAAATCATTTTACAAAAATAATATTGTTTTTTTAAGATGCCTTAATACGATTATTTCGATAGACAACATTTTTAATAGAGATAGGGCATAGCGGATAATCCGCTCAAATCGGAGCAGCCCGTTTGGGGAAGGACCTCCACCTTACAGAAGATCGTAGCCAAATAGCATTGGTCTCGGCCATGTTATGTTCCTACGGTGAGTAAGGTCTCAATAGCTCCACTTCTTACAGGGCCAAAAAGTTTTTTTGGACGACATCCTACATAGAATCCAGTCAATATTAACAACTCCCAGTTGTTCCTAATATCTGATTAGCTAATCCTACTCCCAAACTGATATAAACACCATTATGGAAAACATTATCAAGTTATTTCTTTGTTCGGAACATGCCAGAGAAATTGGCCCGATACCAAAAGTCTTTAGGTGTATAATCTGATTCAGATATTTGATACTTAGTAGTCTCTTATAGCTATAACAGAACTGAATCACCGCTATTTATTACTCATTTAAAGTCTCTAACGTTGTCATTTGAAATAAGTCGGAAAATTCGCAAAAAGTGTGCGTATTTTTCGAACTACGGGTAGTTCTCTTAAAAACAATTACAATGTCTTGATAATCTCCAGATAACATATCTGTATCAGATATATGTATTTTCCAACAATTGCTCTAACATAACAGAAACCAGCCCAAAATCAAATGTTTTCATTAGAACTAAAGCGACTGGTGATATCTTTTTGCTATGTTCCCTTGACGATTCACAAAAGTTAGTAAATTGCGTAATATCCGTTCTGTTTCCATCAATAGCAAGTACAAATGTTTATTGGCGATCGTTAATCTCGTTCCTGTGGCATCGCTCTCAAACTATTTATAGTATCTGTAACTCAAACTGCATAAAGACGTTCTAACGTTCCTACAATATGCAGGTGCAATTCGTAACTGGCTTTGGAACATTTGGTAACCGAAAATTTACTGCACTGTATTCAGTGATTTATTATAGTTGCGTACCCGTTCTTTGTCCTAACAAGTTAGTGTTAGTCACCGCTTACATCATTAATTCAAATAACCATTAACACTTAACTGACAACTTCTAACGAACGTAAATTGTGAAGTACGGGACACATAACTTTAAGTAGATAACAGTGATTCAACGAGAGATTGACAGAACGTGACTTCTAGCAATCTAGCTCGATCTGGTGTTGATTTCGTTCATATGAACTGCATCCGATGAGTGAAGATTTACCGTCTATTGCCAATTACCATGATTGCAGAAGCACTTACGGAATAGAGCGGCATTCATTAGACAATTCTCTTGCGAGTACTATTCCAGTACGTTTAATATAATGCACTTTGCGGCGTGTTATGTCTAACTGGAATAGTTTCGCTGTTCATGTTACTGTCAGAAACTGTTATGTTCCTTGATAAAGTAGGCCGCGTTTTGTTGCAGTTCCCATTTTGTATTCTAGCAACATGATGTAAAACTATATTTCAAGTTCTGAAACGGACTTTATTTTACGGCCAATGTTTAAGCGCTTTTCACAAAATTCATATTTTTCCTGACGTTCTGTTAACATTTCATAGTACCAGGGTTACATAAACGAGCAGAGATTTCAGTTGAGCGCTGATAGCTCTAGCGTTAGGACAGAATCAGATGCGGATGACGGCGACCTAGGCCGAGAGGTCAACACGGGTCATGTTCCAGCTTTAACTAGGTCACAGGTTATTGCTTCACCGCACCAACGGGAACCAAAATAAACTGCTTTGAATTACAAACGGCGCACATGGTACGGCATGAAATGCAATGATTTGTTTGATGAATTATCATTTGTTAGTATCTTTTGTAAGGAGTTTTCCATTCAAGAGCTACGTTGTCGTTTGCTCCAGTTTCAGAAGTAAACATAGTTTTGTGAGCTTTGGTACCAGGAGTGTAGGATCAATAAGAAGAATGTCAGTTTTGCTGGTAAATTCAGGTGAGACCGGGGGGCTATGAGGTCAACCGTGGCAGCCGCCCGCAGCTAAATATAGGTCGCCGCTTTTTTCCATTGTTTTACGTAAGCACGACTGTAAACATTGTTTATAGTGCTTACTGTGATTCCATTTCAGATAAAAGCAGATATGCTTTTTCATATTTTCAACCCATAAGCGTTAGTTAGTATCCTTCTAGCTCAATCCTACCTAATATTACTAATGTGAAAGTGAGTATATTTCTTTGTTTGTTTTCCCTTCATGCCTTGATGCAGCCGATCATTATGAAAATTTGTATACATATTGCCCGACCTTATTTCCTCCTCTTTCCGTTAAAGCTCGACACTTTCAGAATCTCCCCGCGGGAGTGTGCGCCACCAGCATTGGTGATCACATAAGTACCCGCATGCTGGTTTGTCAACCTCTTCCAAAAAAATGACAATTAGGTTCAACTTAAGTTTAATTTGGGTCTAAAATAAAATCTAATACTAAACATTTCAGACTATAAAAGGCCAATTAAAGTGAATCTGTTTAATAGAACGCTGTCTAAGTTTAACTACAATGTACTTACAGTAAAGTAAGGACGGTCATTCACTCAGTGCCGTAAAATTTAATTGAGCAATGCATCCATCGAATATTACATTTGAAGCTCAGAGTCGGGACCTCAGCGACCCTAGTCATCCGAAGGTCGATATAAGAAAGTGCCAATGGATGTCAAGCCTAATTTAATTACGTATTTTACGGTTGGAAATAAAAAATTGGAAAAGTTGACGATGTTTTTTTATTTATTTACTTACAAATAAATAAAACTGGGCCATGTAAAGTGCGTGTCGGGCCACGCACAGTGTAGCGTTCCGTATTTGCTTCGCTATGCTTGCTTGCGAATTAATGAAATGTTATATTCTATGACTTTTGTAGATTTTAAGTAAGCAGAGCCGGAATTTCCCCTTAGGCCCGGGCATGACTTGGGGCCGTAGCGGAACCATTCTTTTGCAAAACAAAAATGGAATGATTTTGAAATGGGGGAAGGGCACATGTATTTTTAAATGCTTATATATCTAGGGGTCCTGGCCGTCTAAATGCAGGCCTGGAGGTAGCATGAAGCATTTCCATCAAAATAAACCAGGTACAGTCGACAGTGTTTTATTTTGATGCTAAGCTTCCCAATCTGCCTTTATTGTTGAGTGGATTGAACAGTCGTCTGCATTATTGTTCAGCGACTGATTTATACTATATTGCGTGTAGCTAGGGTTGTCACCACTGCGCCATTTATATTATTTATTCAATGTTTACATTAGGTTACAATATCCCACGCGACAATGCGTGTTTTTTTGTAGATCAATTAAACATCAACATTACTACAAATAAAATTATACGAAATAATATATCTATAACATCAAATCATACAATATTTACGTTTCGTAAATCAATCGTAAATCTCCACATATAATTTGTAAGTATAAAAGAATGTGAAGTGTTTAGTGAAGAGAACTGGTGCTTGCAAGCAAAGCCTCCTGTATCACAAGTCACCAGGCTCAAATTCCACTTTTATCATCATAACTACAATGTTTTTCAGATAGCATGGGCACGGTGACATTTGGGATTTGAAGGGAATTTACAGGGAAATTAAAAATAAATGTATCATTTTACCATTAATAATGCAAATTTGAATTTACTACTTTCTTATTCTTCACTCTTTTTCTATTTCTTTTTGTTCTTCGCGGTTTTTTGTTTCGAATAAACATGCGTGAAATGGAATAACTCAAAGTCACCGTACCCATGCTATCTGAAAAACACTTTACTTGATGATGATGATGTTATAACGTCAAACTGCATGCCATTTTGATATTTGTCATAATATTATCGTATAATCGCGACTGAATACGACTGAACTATCCGTCATTTGAAAACAGTAGTTGACAGCGGCATTCTCGTAACGAAAATTGTTCAAATCTCGTGTCAATCTCAATCATTCATACAAATCACTCATTCAAAATGGGAATTGAGCGGAATAGCGATTGAGATTGACACTACTACCCGTCGGCCTCAACTGGAGGCGGACGGGTAGTAGATGTGAATGATTTTTTTTACGAGAAGTGAATGATTTTTTTTACGAGAATAGAGCGGTTGTTGTAATAAAACGGCTGATGCATACTCGCATACATTTTCTCTGTTTCCGTGGTGACAACCCTGTGTATTTCATATTCAACGCAGTTGATTGCAACGAATCATTGACCCCGCATAAACGTCTGAACTCTTTGTTCAGTAAAACCAGAGTTTTCATGTTGTAGTCACAAATAAACATAACTCTTGAATATACAATGGCAGTGTTTGAATCGTGCTCCATTTATATTTAAGTTATCAATTTATCAGATGATTTTATGTCAATTTATTGTAGCGGAAACTTTGGGAACTTGTTGAGATAAAACCATCGGATAAAACATATTGTATGTTGTGTGTTGACGCATTTGGTAGTACCCTTGCATCGGCACCAGAAGGCACGGGATCGATTCCAGCATGGTGCAAACATTTATATGATAGTATTCATTCCATGTTTTTTACGGAACATACAAATCTTTGTTTTCCATCCTGGTCACCACTTTCAGACTGTCAATCATCATACTATCATACTAATGAAAGTGAGTTTGTTTGTTTGTTTGTTTATTATTCCTTTACGGCTTGGCTAAGCAGCCGATCATTATGACATTTTGTCAGGGGTATAGAGCCCAACATATTCTACTTTTTATCCCGTGAAAGTATGTCATTCCAATGGGAAAATACTTTTTCTACTATGGATGGCGCTGCAATTCGCAATTGCCCGCCAACAGATGGCGCCACAAGTCGCGATCTTCATCATAAAATTAACAGCGAGCGAAGCCGCGTGGAAAGCTAGTAAAATATAATTTAAATCCTGCAAACGCCTATGGCTGTAGCACACACTAAAATTTTGGTGCAAATATTTAAGCGTAGGTAGTTTACTGCTTTGTATCAACGGTCTCCACAATTTGTTTACCAACCGTAAAATAATAATATGCAGAAAACAGGATATAAAGTAAATACGGCGTCACCAAGGCTATGAACTCCTTTGTATGTTAACGATACAAATTGTCATAATTATTTTATTACTTCAATAATAAACTTACGTTTGCTTTGTTTCGTCATTATAATATTTAAAAAATCCTTTAATGTCCGGACAACGCCCTGTCAAAACCTTTGGACTACGCCATAATGAAGCTTATGACGTGTAAAAGGTAGTCCTGGGCCGTCGTACCACGACCTTTTGATAAGTATCCTTAAACGATTGTGTGAAAGAGACGTCGCCTTACATCATGTATTGCGCTGTCTCCTTTACTCAGCCGTTCTTGTTTTGTTTTAAGCGATCATCGTGAGTAGGGCACCGTTTTCTGTTGGACCAACTGTTATGCACAACACAACTAGTTGTGTCAATAGAAAAAAAATCCTGTTGGCACAACTATGGCACAACCAGAGGCCCTGGGATTTTAATTGTCTTGTTCTTATTTATTAACAAAAAAAACGGATAAATGCGAGTCGGACGCGCACGAATGGTTCCGTATTTTACAACATTAGAATTTGTTTTATTTTTATTTAATTATTTATTTTTAAACCAATATACATTTAAATATTTTGTGAATATTTCAATATTTTCAGCCCCCTTAAGATCGTACCAACAAATTTCGCTAAAATTTTGCTGTTTTTCAAGTTGTCTCTACTCCTAGCTACCATAACGAATAACCACCAAAAAAATATATGTTGTGCTATAATCATTGTACTACATTTAACCAGCTCGAAATTTGAAATTACTGAATATTTATGGAGTAATAAAATATTTAAGGAACCTAGTAATCAAAGAAAGAATGTGATTCAACTTGGGTATTTATGCATCGATTCGTGTAAAATTTACATTAATACATAGGCAATAATATTATCTACTTATTTGCAGCTTGGTTTTTGAATTTGAGTGTATTTTCACCAAGTCACAAGCAATTTTCCGTCAATTACGTAATTCCTGGATAGCGGGTGACTGGACACAAGGTAATCAGTGCGCTCCCACGCTTTCGGATGGATGGACGTGTGCCAAATTTTCGCTGCACCATGCATGCTCTCGATTTTTTATTATTATGACGAAAATATCCAAATATAAAAAATATCAACAAAAAAAATACAATAAATGCATGAAAGTTATTTATCTTTTAAAAAATAAAATTTTTATAAAGATAAATAACTTTCATGCATTTATTGTATTTTTTTAGTTGATATTTTTTATATTTGGATATTTTCGTCTTACAGATTCATACAGATTGAGCTAGCCCCAAAGTAAGTTCGAAACTTGTGTTATGGGATACTAACTCAACGATATTATGTTTTATAACAAATACATATATAGATAAACATCCAAGACCCGAGGCCAATCAGAAAAAGTTCGTTTTTCATGACCCAACCGGGATTCGAACCCGGGACCTCCTGGGTGGCGGTCTGGCGTGGTAACCATTACGCCACGGAGGTCGTCAAACCAAATACGTTGAATTATATATTATGACGTATATTATTTTATCCACGATAATGATTGCGGCGCATTACAGCGCCACATACAATACTTAAATTTCGACACTGCTCCTATTGGTTACATGGTTTTTTGGTAGATTCAACAAATCGCTAGTTTTAGTCCAGTGTCTTCTGGTTCGATCCTTAGGTTGGTGTTCATGCTTTTTGATTTTTAAACTTTTTTTTACAATATAATTCTGTGTTTTACTTTATACTTACCTACAATTGCAAGCAGTAAAAAACTATAATAAAAATATGTAATAAAATGCATAATTTTTTTAAAATAGGAATCTGAAATTGTCGAAGTATTTTTATACACATAAAATTATATTTTTCTTTTTATCTCTTTTTAGACGAGAAAAAAAAGAAATAAAACGAAAAATATTATTTACTAATGTGTATAAAAATAGACAATATCAGATACCAATTTAAAATTTTGAGGACATTTTTATTATAATATTTTTTTACTGCTCGTACGTAACTTATTGTTAGGTAGGTAAAAAGTAAAACATAAAATTATATTGCTAAAAAGAAGTGTAAAAATCAAATAAAAAACATGAGCACCAATTCTTGAACCTGGACATTATTTACTAATGATTTTTTGAATCAACCATAAAGCCATCGTAAACAATAAGAGATGTGGCGAAATTTAACTATGTATTGTACGTCGCAAATAAAATTATGATATAGATTACGTCATTTATGTGACTCATAGTGCCTTTCATACCATACTAGTGGGTGCCTGCGGCTTCGCCTGCGTGGAGTTTGGTTTTTCTAGTTTTACGCATTTCTGGGATAAAAAGCACTCTAAATGTTGACTCGAGATCTCCGTGTAAAATTTCATCAAAATTCATTCTTTAAATTCAGTGGTTTTTGCGTGATACGGTATAACACGCAGACGTACAGTTTTTTTTGTTGAAAATGACTATTTTGGTATGTACTGTATCGATAGTAAAATCCAGCCGATCAATATTTCAAAAAAATGTGTGTGTCCTGTGAAAACCGGTACAACACGAGTTGTAGCAAAATGACCTTTTTCATTGAATGTGAATCAGAGAAAAATACCCAATTTTTCTGTCTAATCCATATTTTAGGGCTTATAGTTCCTGAGATAGTATGGTACAACTAGAGCAAAAAAAACGGGTTTTGTTAAATAATTTTGTGTAACCAACCAAATACGACATAACATACATCGCCTGCAAAATTTCATTTGCAATGTTAAGATTTGTTTTTAATAATATGTATTTAGTTCTATCATAATTCACATAACATTTTAAAAGTGTCAACTGATATTGTTTAGTTCTAGAGGTCTATGGAAAGTGTTCAAATATTTTAATAATTGGTTTCTCAACTAGATGTCGTTAATATTACCGCGCCGCGCCACGTCATTGCCAGTCCTCTAGTGGTGAAAAAGGCAAGGTTTTTATCAAAACTTAGTACTACAAAATGATCAATAGATGTCAAGTTTTTGGCATTTTACGTAATATTAAAGCGGGGTGAAGGGGTGAAGTAACGTTACTTAGGGGTCAAATCCTCAAGGTCATCGGCTCCATGGAGCCCCTTAAATAGAATTTTTATTCTATTTTTATGTATTTGATGTTATAGCGGCAACAAAAGTACCTACATCATAGTTATATTATAAATGAGAAAGTGAGTTTGTTTGTTTGTTATTCCTTCACGGCTTGACTAATCAGCCGATATCATTATGAAAATTTGTAAATATGTTACAGCCAAAGTAATAAATCCGGATATTATATATACTATCCAGCCATTATTTATAATGTCTACTCAATTTAGACAAAGTGATAAATGACACAGAATTAATCACATCAACTAGCAATTATATAAAATATCTTCGACGATTTAGTTAAATTAACTAATCACTTTGTCCGGACATTATTCATAACAGCAGCGAGTCAAGTTAGCCAAAGTAATAAAACGCGGAATCGTAAGAAAAATTTTGTGTTATGATCACTAACGTAACCCACCAATGTCTGTCTGAATACCAACAAACAGATTTTTTCTTACGATTCCGCGTTTTATTACTTTGGTTAACTTTGACCCGCAGTTATGAATAATGTCCGGACAAAGTGATTAATTTATCACATTGTCTACACAATTTGGTAATTATATATAATGACCAGTAATTATGTATAATAGCAATTTAATCACTTTGGCTGTAACAAATATATTGTCAGGGGTACATAGCCCAACATAGGCTACTTTTTATCCCGTGAAAGTATGTCATTCCAATGGGAAAATATTTTTCTACTATAGAGGGCGCTACTATGCTATCGGCCAACAGATGGCGCCACAAGTCGCGCTATGGGTTGTTTTGTTGTCAAACGAGATTTATGGCAAAAAATTAACGCGTGCGAAGCCGCGGGGAAAAGTCACCTATAATTTAGACTGTCCTAGCTATCACGGTTCATAAGATCCCTCCAGCCTGGTGATAGACAGGTGGACGGACGGGGCGGAGGCTTAGTAATAGCCGAATCGGACAGGATCCTAAACTCCAACAACAAAATACTTCCTCATTAAATATACACTCATAATACGTTCGTTAGCAACAAATCTAATCTCAAAATGGTACGTGCCTCATTGGCCTTAATAATGCAAGCCTTCGGAGCTTCCGACTTATTCTATGAATATGCGATGCGCCTGCATTTAGTTCCATAACCCTATGGAAAAGTAGCCATGAAGTAATGCACTTTTATTTCTCTTGCATATAAGCCTATGGGCCTATTTCACCACTCCCGGGTATCGTCGAAATGAACTGACAAGTCTTTTTGACAGTTCTTGTATGGTTTCACAGTTCTTGATTGACTTTGGGAAAACTTCGGCGGCCAACTTCCCGGGCTATTATCGTAATATTGTCTGATATACTTTGAATATTAGGCTACTAAAACTACACAACGTAACACACAACACAACAATTATTTAGAAAGTTGTAAATTTTACCACAGTTTACCCAATATGTTTTTTTTTCTGTAAGCTATAGGTACTTAAAAGCATTATAATAGTTCGATAGGAAGTAGCCTGACCTCCACAACACAGGGATACCTATCGTGGTTGTCAGAGCAACATTTTTATGCAACACGTTCTTACTGAATAAATTTATCTATACTCTATACTGATATTATAAAGAGGTAAAGTTTGTGTATTTGTTAAGAGGGCGCACACAGGCGTTAGCTCAGTTTAGCGAAAACTGAACTTTTCGAAGCTCTTAATATCTATAAAAAACTTTTCTAACAGACTTATGAATTACACAAAATGTTAGACAATATTGTTGCCTAAATAGTTAGTAGAAAACATTTTGTCATGTAATGGAATATTTATGAATGCTATCGTGATAACCGAACAGTGTTTTCTCGATTTCACGTTCAGTGCCAACTTCGGATGTCAAAATATCCCCGTAATGCTGCCAATTGTAAGAAATAAATTATAAAATCTAACGGCAAATATACTTAAGCATATAGTTAGTAGAACATTTTTGTAATTTTTTGTTACATAAATAAGATATTAACATCCAAACTAAGTGAAATTACGAAGAAAGTCAAGTCGTTGTTATGTTTGTTTTCACCATTAAATCTTAGTTATTTTGTGTCAATATTATCATCATCTAAAAGATAAACGTATTCCCTAAAATCTAGGCGCCAAAATTTATGTAAAATGTTTACCATTATTTTTCTACCAATTTTTGAATATAGCCATAAAACCACTATAAAACCGCGCGCGTCTTTTGTTACGACTCACTCGAGCCGCCGGCTCTGCGGAGAGTGGTCACGTCGCTCTGGCGCAGGACCTGACCGCACGTAACCTTTGTGCCCATACGCAGTGCAAACCGTGTAGCGCGACCGACAATCTAGATACTTTGGTAAGTAAAATATGACTTTTTGTTGATAATGACGACGAACTATTTACTTTTTTAGTGACAACAACATAATATGTTTCAGAGTATGGGAAACAAAAAAAAGCAGTTTTTATCGAAAAAAAGAAAAAGACGAAATGTTGAAAATTTAAATAAAGCAAGGCCTAAAAGGCTGGTGGTACCTATAATTAATATAATGGTTATAAATTATAATATATGACAAGTTCTACTAAGGAGGTCGATTATTGCGAAATCGTAAAAAAAATTGCTGTTTCATATGTTTCAGTCCGTATGATCAAGGAGGACACGAAGAGGAAGAAAAACAAGAGCCCGTACTTTTTCATCTTCTTCAAAATGAAAACCATCCTGGTGATGGAATTGAATCCCAATCCCAACCAAAGAATCATTTCTCTTTATAACCCATTTGTTCATCTTTTCGTCTTTTTGAGATTGTGGGTGAACCGCTAGTCTCACAAACTTGGCTATGAGGTCTAATAAAAGCTAGTTAAATCTACTACAAAGTATTTCCAGTGACGGTTCTTCGTAGGTTACGTGGTTTTTTCCAATATTTCGCGAAGTACGTAAAACTTGAAAATTTCAATGTTTGGTAAAATTAGGTCATATATGAAAAGCCACAGCTTGGCTCCTATGGTATCAATAGAGCTGCGATTGGTCGCACATTGTAGGTAATGTATGTAATTTAATACATATAGGTGTAGAAAACATTGTGAAAAATGCATAGTTTTAGTCCTGGAGCAAAAATTTCTAAAATTTCGCAATTTTTTCAGAAACTGCTACCTGCTGATGCTTTTAATTATGGCTTTTTTTCTGCAATGGAGTAACTTAGAGCAATTATTTTTCCTTTTTTGGATAGAAAACAATTGTAGATCTTACTCAAATGAAGTATTTACGAAATTAGCAAGGCCTTTTTAAATATTTTAATTGAATTTTTGTTGAAAATTTCACAAAATCAAAATTTGTTTTCTAAAATTTTTGCTTTTATTTCCGTATGGATAAAAAATAACACGATTTTGTACTGTGCATTACAGACCAATATCATAACTCTCCAAATATGGCAAAAAAAATCGAATTACAAGGTTTTTTTGGGCCCCAATTTCGTCTGAAGACTGCCAGAATTAAAACAGATGACGAATTTTTGTCATCAAAGATGGAATCGAAATTGGTGAAATTTTACAAGAAATGTATTTTACCAGAATTGGTAGATAGATGGTAGTCTATGTATGCCAATTAGAAACACATGTTTCTAATACAAATAATTATATGTACCTATATCTATTATGAGTACTTTATTGTTATACTTCTCCATAATCAATGTCCCTGATAATTTCTGCAGGTCCCGGTCCCATCGATTGTTTGCGCTGCCACAATGTAGAACCCAAATGGGCAGTCATGCACCGGTTCCACGTGCACTGCGCCTGATCAACGATCTTACGTCTCAGTACCGCGACACGCTCGATTTGTTTTGTTGTTCGCCTGCGGAGTTTCGTAGAGTGGCAATTGAATACTTTGAAAATAGTAATAAGTTAAGTTAAGTTTTGATTATATGTCTTCACAAGTGCATTGGTGCCATACTGTAATACTTGTAGAAGTTGGAAATAAATAAATAAATAAATAAATAAATAAATAAATAAATAATCCATAGGTATTAATACACGAGTAAAGATACATTATTTGTATTTATTTCCAAACGAGACATGAAGAATGTCGAAAAAAAATTTCAATTACATAATAACAATACTTATGTTCTACATAGAAATAGGTCTGTAGCTAAAATCACATGAACTTCGAGTCTACTATTATATTAAATAGTGAAGTCTTATCATAAAAGTATCAAAATCATTTGTCTTCGCCGGCGCACGCTCATGTTCGTGGCTCAGTAGTTTCGTAAAATAACACGCTTCGATTTTGAGTTGCGTTGATTTGGGTGCGCCCTCTTAAATTGTAAGGGGTAATCTCGGGATCTACTGAACCGATTTTAAAAATTCTTTCACCAATAGAAAGCCACATTATTGCTGAGTGTCATAGGTTATATAAAAAACAAAAAAATAAAAAGGCTTTTAACATTATGCCCAACGAAGTGGGCACGGGTCAGCTAGTTCTTAATAAAAACAGTTAAAAATATAGTCTCAATCTTAAACGCTTCTCGCTCGCGTTATATTTTGCATGAGCAACATAGCCCTTACGATTGAGTCAAGGTTTTACTGTTTTTATTACAAGAATAAACCCCGCAGGTTGCCGGCGGCATTTATGCCAACTTTTCCCGCATGAATGCGAAAACGCCCTAATATGAACGTCATGCATGACCATGTTGTGTTCCTACAGTGAGTAAGGTCTCCAGAGCTCCACTTGGGGGGTTGGGAGGGTAGGCAACGCCCCCATACCCCCGGTATTGCAAGCGTCTATAGGCTACGGTGATGCTTACCATCAGGTGGGCCGTATGCTTGTTTGCCACTTTTACGGCATATTATTTTACATGAAACGCGTGTGTTTGCGTGACTTTGGCTGGTTGACGTATATATATGAAATGCTTTGTCCTGACTTCTTGACTGAATGACTGATCAACACTCAGCATAAACCGCTGATCGTAAAGGCCCTAAAACCTTGGATGTGTTCCTTGTATGACGTAGGCATCCGATAAAGATATTTCGAAATTCTCAGCGGAATGCGGGATACACGTTATAAACTGCTGCGCCTATCCGCTGTGTATTTCGAGCATTATTATGTTTTTCTTTATACAAGTTGCATCGACGGTCAGCAAGCAGAGTCGCAATCTTATACTAGTATCACATAACAATTGTCTCTTTTACATACAAAGGAGTTCATAGCCTTGGTTAGGGTTTATTTATTATCCTGTGTTCTACGTTACATTTTAATAATATAATATGTTATTCGGCTGACATACCTTGGCAGACTACTAATAAACTATTATGTATGATAGATATCTCAAGGATCAGCTGGTTTATACTCGTAAAAATATACAATGAAACATAGAACCTCCTCCTTTTTTGAAGGTTGTTAACAGTCCAAACCTAGTGTCAATCTTAACCGATAAGTTTTGTATTTTGTATGAGCGAGGTAGTGCTTGTGGTGACTGAGACTAGATTTTTGACTGTTTTGATAAGGTGTAAGAAACTAGTTGAAACATCATTCAATTTCATCATAGTTATGTGCCAAGTATGAACGGAATACAGGAATATATTTTTGGTACAAGTAATATATATAAGGATTTTTCAAAATTCCCACGGGAAAGCGAGATATACGCAAACGAAGTTGCGAGGGTATATCAACGCACAGCCCAAACCGCTGGGTCTATGGATTCCAAATTTAGCATGTAGGTTCGTTATATTTTTATTATTATTATTATTAGGTACCGGGCCGTGCCGGACTCGAGCAATCGCGATTTTAATTTCAATTCTGTATAATTTCAAATGCAAAATTAACAGCAAATCCTAATTCGTACCATTGAAATTGTATACTTTACTAACTATTTGGATAGCATACAATCCGATTTCATTTAGTTTAGTATTTAGTTAGCGCTAGTTTAGCTGTAAAGAGTACCTAAAATTAACAATCCAATGGCGATCGTGCGGAATTATCTTCAAGAGTAAGGGGGCAGACCGGAATTTGTTTCTGAAGAAAAATATGCTAATTGTTAGTAGGTCACGCGGGCGAAGCCGCGGGCAGAAGCTAGTTTTTTATAAAATTATTTATGGGAAAAAAGACACGAAAAGTTCAAAAAGCATTTATTTGAACTATCATGAAAATAATATAGCATTACACGAAGTTAACGGAGGAAAGTCTTGGAAAACTTTCGAAGAATTTTGTTTGCCGACTTCTTGATGGAATAAAAAGTTTTCTCTATGGAAAATAGCCTTTTACAAACTTACTGGGCATTACATTGTGCTGTAAAGCGAAATTTAATTTTATCGTACTTATGAACTGTAATATTTAAAGGGAGACTTTGTAACTTTGAGCAAAGTGACATGAATTACTTTGTCTTCTTTGTACAAATTGCTTGTTTTCTTTTTGTTTCTTATATTTTTAACAAACTACTCTATGTTTTTTATGTAATATGATCGTCGATTTCTCCGTCAAATTGTGAACCGATTTGACAAAAACTTCTTTTTCTGGCGTTATCATGTATTCTAAATATTCGTATGCTAATATTGTTTAATTTCTTTTTTCAGGTATTAATACAGTTTCCAGCAAATGTAAGAGTGAGTTGATAGATACTTTAGATAAATAATTATTTGTTACTTCGCTGTGAGAGCCTTGCTTAAGCAGTGAGAACCTTCCTTAAGTAGTAAGAGCATTCTCGGTCTAGTAAAAAAAGACTGCAGAGTGTGCAGAGGTCTGGTTACATTTTTTTGTGAAAAAAAACCTGAACCGCTCAACCGATTTGGTTGCGGATTTCACACTCTATCTATGATATTATTATGTATCAATTTATGTGCACTTTCCGAAATTTCATGTGCACTCCGCGTGCTTGTAATAATTATAATTCACTCACATATTGTTCCCTTATAAAGCTAATAAAAATATTTTATCTAAAAACAAGTTACCAGGAATTTTATTCACTTGAATCTAATTTCACGGCTCAGTTTTCTCAAAAGCTCCACTAACACGGTACCTACGAAGCTTTGAGCACTTCCAATAAAATGTACGTAAACAGTATATAGACTAGCGTAGGTATACCTAGGCTTTTATTATCCATTGTATTACGCCATCCAATTGTTTTTATTTACATCAGAATTTGGTAATACCTTGTGAACATAAAAATAAATAAAATTGTACACTCAACCAATGAAAATTACCTTGTGAACATAAAAATAAATAAAATTGTACACTCAACCAATGAAAATGAGCAGAACACACTCCCTCTGGACTCACATTTAACAAATTAATTAATCCAGAACTATTAATATCATTAAATTGTTTTAATAAACGTCTAAAGTTTGCGTACAAACTTTATATTGGACTATCCAACCACAACATTCACTGATTTTATTTTTAGTGAGAAAACTTGGTATTTTTCACGGAATTCTTTATATTTTTATTTTCTACATTTACGGTCCAAGAAAACTTCAGTTATGTGCCCATACGCTCTTCGTAAAGTCTTCTTATAATCTTGTCTGAAAACTATTTTATCTATCTCAATTCAAAAGATAAAACTACCTCGTACTACGTGTATCTGTGGCTCTACTGTTGCGCGCCTGGGTATTATAAAATTGTATTGTAAAATACATAGGTACATAGATATGTACCTATGTATTTTTTTTTAAGTGAAATCTTCTTTAGCGTCGCTTTGCACTTTTTTAGATGAGTAAAAAATGTTAAACTCGCGTCAGATCCGTAGCCTGATAAAAAGCGAGACGGATGGAAAGGACGTTGATGTTTAAGTTTTCACTTCTGCCGGCACTCCCAGAGTGCAACCCGTCCTTTTTTTTATTGTAAGAGGTTGGCAAATGAGCATGCTGGTCATCTGATGTTAGGTAATCACCGCCACCCATGGTGCACAGAGACATCGGGAGTCCCTGAACCGCTGCCGGCCTTGCTCGCTTCTTGAAGGTTCATAAGTCATAGTCATTCGGAAACACCGCTGGCGGAAGTTGATTCCAAGTTTTTACTGTGCGAGGAAGGTACTATAATTAGGTATTTTAATCTACAATGCTATATGAGTAGTCTGGTACTAATAATTTAAGCTGGTTTAAGCCTAGCTTATTAGGGACCAGCTGGGGTTACGTGAATTGTGACTAATACATTGTTAACTCTGTGTCCACGATTCTGTCCACGTGGATTTTAGTGTGGCATAGTTAGTACCCCTTCTCCTATCTCTCCTCTCCTCATTACAAAGTTTCAAGTAAATAAAATAAAATATGCCATACAATCTTTTACCACAGTTTTTACCTCTTATTGGGTGATTTCCGGGATAAAAACTACAACAATGTCCATTTGAAGTGGAACAATATTATTCCATCTAAAATATTAATAAGGATTTATTTGGACTCACTGCAAGTTTCGGGATATTTTTATTTATTTATTTAAATTTGAGGAGAACTAAGAAAAAATTCACTACAAAAATTTACAAAATACAGTAGGCTTTAGAAAGCCAATGAATTAATGGTTTAATTCAATTCCCAATATTTTATTTCTCATTATCTAAATGGCAAGCTCCGATCGCAAATAAGTAGACAAGTAACAAGATTGAGATATTGTTTTCTAATAAGTCCCAACAACGTAGCATAAAAAGGATTACTTTCCACAACATACCTGAATTTTAGATAACTCTATCTCACTTTAACATATAGGAATGATATATTTGTCCCGTTCTGTCTCGCCGGTGTAGCCAGCTCTTTGTTGTCTGCAGAGTCGCCTTGGACTCCTATAATGAGTTATTATTTTGTTGACGTCCTCTCAGTAATGCGATATGAGATTGTTTGATACCCGCTAACGTCTAAACGAAGTTATTATTAGTTGAAAGCTTAGGGTACATGTTACCTTTTTTATCTAAGCTAAATATCATATTACTAATGTAATCTATTGAGCATTTATGAAATGGGCTACTACTACGACTGGTGGTATGTACTTGCCTAGTCAAGTTCACGGAATGTTCTACCCACGTTCTACCCAGTAGCAATTACGATTCGATGGCTTCTATTTTCTCGAAATCCTCCATGTTTCGGAGAACCAGGCCTATGAAGGAGTCCACTCAACGAGCGTGGCTGAGTATGGTCTACTAACTTCTCACAAAAAATTACAACAGTGTTCTTTCGGTAGCAAAATGATTTTTACGTAACTTTGTTGCAAGCCTACAAAAGCTACGTTACCGATTATCGATCAGTCTTCTGTTTGCCACCTTAGCGACATAAAAAAGTAACTTGTGAATATCAGTAGTAAAGTTCGATAACCCCAGCTGCTCTTGCACCAATCTATCACGCTGATATTGCATCTAATAAAGAGGTAATTGAATCTGCGTGGGTGCCGGCAGCTGCACACCACCCCGTTGTTAATACCCTCTCAAACAGTAGTAATGTACTAGTAATATAACTGTTTTAGTGAAGCATTTTCGTTTTAAGAAATGAAATCATTCTCTTTATATTCTGAGACTATTACCTATTTAATGATAAAAAAGCCAGGATTAAGTAAAACCTGTTTTGTCATTAAAATTCTCGAGGAGAATGAAATAAAGTACTATAGTACGTTTTTGTTATTGTATTAGTTGATTACTAGCGAAATCTGTGTGACTTCGTTTGCGTGTCCCGCTTTCCCGTGGGAATTTCGGGAAATCCTTTCTTATAGGATGCCTACGTCATGCAGAGAAAATACCCTCCGAGTTTCAGGTCTCTACGATCAGCGATTTTAGGCTGAGCGTTGATTCCTCAGTCATTCAGGACAAAGCGTTCTGTATGCAAAGATTTTCGTTTTAAGAAATGAAATTTTCTCTTCATATTCTGCGACTATCGCCTGTTTAATAATATAAAAAAGATAAACCAAGGATTAACTAAAACCTATTTTGTCACTGTCATTCTTTAGGAGAATGAAATAAAGGGATTAATTGATAGTATTTACTTTATTACTATTTGAAATGCAAATTGTAACCGCGAATATTTTGTGGAACCCTTCTAAGAAGCATTACTCGGAAACGCTTCCTTCAAACTGATGACAAAGTGTTTTTAGCAGTCATTTGCATGTGATCATACAAAACCATTTCAATTTTCAACCTTATCCTGTCTGTGTTATGACCTAATTTCATTTTTCCTAAACAGTTTGCCATTATGCCTTTCATTTCTCAAAACATTTAAATTACCATAATCCATTTCTCTGCAAATTATTGTCCTACTGGCAAAATATAAAACGTAGAAGAAATTAAAATTTTTCGACATAATCACAAACAGAGATTATATGTATTTACATATTTTTTTTGTTTATACTCAGGAAATGTATTACTGCATGTCCCGTCGCTTCGGGAAGCGGGGGTGTGTCTCGGGCTAACTACCTCAATCACTGAGGGTATATCGACTGTCTGCCATCTTCTCCGCCTTAACAGTGGCGGAGTTGCGGGACGGAAACTTTTCATAAATCTTGTATGATAAACGTTACGTTAAACTCATACCCAGATACCAAAAGCATATGACTCTTGTCTATTCTGTTTTAAACCACGTTACCAAACCAAGTTTTACACCATGCAGCACAGGCATAAACCAGATAAGTGTCTTTAAAAAAATACACCGTCGTCATCGACATTTCAAATTCAAATAATATTTAAAATTATTAGATTATAAGTTTTAATACTTCCTACACCGACTATCTTCTTTCTGATTAAAATCGTTGTGAGTTCGAAGACAGCTGTAGTTTCTCCCCTGGGACGTCAATAAGCTTGATCGCTTATTGTCAATCTGGGGTCGCCGTTGTTGATCAGGATCACAGATCATCAGGGCTACACAGGAGACACATCGGTGGGAATGTGTGGTGGGCTTGTCCCCCGAATCATTAGATTTTTGGAGTGGTACTTCATTTGAGAATGACCATTCTCATAAAATATAGGCGTGAAGCAGCAATGCGTTTCGTTCGTATTTGCCCTTATTGAAAATCTAGTACTTAAATAAAGAATTATCTTTATTTCTTACAGCAGTAACTTCAATTGGAAATGGCGTCCTCAGTGGAGGCCATTAAATAAATCATTTTGTTCAGAAATCGTCCTTGCTATATTTCACTGGTAGGATTTGTTTTTGGTTGATGTAAAGACCCCTTTGTTGGGGATTTTTTTTTATTGTTTACAAAAATCCTCTTTTCTCCAAAGCTGTATACGCGTGTCGCGTTATCATCTTTACAAGTAAGTTCTTTAATACCGTAATGTACAGTCAGGGGCAATTGAGCCGAAACTGCCAAAGAGGCGGATACGAGCCGCCGTAATACATTACGGCTAGCCGTATTGAAGAACACAAAGCGTTGTATACAATGCGGCGGATGATTATTCAGCCGTAATGCAATCCGGCTTATCGCTGCACGCCGTAATATAAAACGGCCCTGCTTTTTAAAACGGCTAGCTGTTTTGTATTACGGCAAATTACGCAAAACGCCTGCGACATATCGTATGTAAATGTCGCAGGCGTTATCGCAGGCGTTATAGCATATTTTGCTTCCAGAGGAGATACAACAGCTCTCTGCCCAGCACATCTGGAAGTTCCTAGAACCGGTCTGGACAGGGAAATTTAAATAAAGGGCACTACCAAAGATCAGCAATGGTCGAAGAAGTATTTTCTAAAGACCAGAGCAACAAATAATAAATAGTGGAGACTCTACCTGCGAAGTAACCATTAATAAAATTAATAGTAATCTGTGACAAGATTTTTGTTATGGTAATAATGTATGTACCTATCGTTATGAAATTTTGAATTAGATATACCTATATGATATAATAAATGGAACTGGAGGCGTTTTGGGGGGTTTATGTCCAGTCCAACAGTGGACTTCTTGTAGTTGAGATGATTAGGATGAAGATGATGAGTGAAAATTCGAGTGAATCCCTTCATGAATTTTTTTTACGGCCCTGGTTACTTCTTTCATTTGTTGACTGTACAATTGTACATTGGCAATGGGAAATAATAATAATATTCATAGTGATAACAAACCCGAGAATAAGACGTTTCATACAAATGGGATTACAATTTTATACGACTTTACTATAATAAAATAATAAATGTTTGATTTCATAAAAAAATAACAATGAAATATAAATTCATAAAAAAATTATTACGATACGGGGTAAGTACGAGAAACATTTTGTAAATTGACTTTGGAGGGCAATAAATCTGAAATGGCCTGACTCGAAATAAAGCTAGTCTGTATTTGACATGCAAATCAAGAAGCACATTTTTATATCGAACATCTTGTAGATCCCAGAGGACATAAGGCTCACATTCTTTTTTATATGTCGAAGGGAGCAAACAAGCATGTTGCCTTATCTGATGATAAGACTACCAATACTCTGATATCCCATCCTCTTGACGATATTGGCTTTTCACTTAAAAGCTACAAGTTTGGCTTGGTTTTAATTAAAGGTACACAATGTAAAACTTGTATTACATAGTTAGCTCCAGCTCCATGTTTGCGTTGCGATAATCTGGAGCCTTGCTCATGTGAAACTAACTAGAATTGGATATCTGACAGTCATCCGTTGACAACAGCGGAGACCGACGGCTTATCGTGCCCTCCAGCACGGAGAAGCTAGAGATAACGAAAACCATCCAAACCCTGCCTAGGGTAGACGTTGCTTAACTTGCGTGTCTGTTTTATATACTTCAACGCTATCGAGCTACTGTACAATAGCTACATTTAATTTTAAAGTCTTCGACATTGATTATACGATCTTGCAATGAAATCAAGTTTGTTGCCAAAATTCGCGTTAAAACTGTGCCCTTTGTTGGGTATTCTGTTAACTGAAGCGGAGATTTTGTATAATACGATTGGCTAATTTTTGGCACAGGTTCACACCTCCTTTCTCCTTATTTGGCATCAAATATGAAATGTTTCTGATGACATGAAAAATTTCAACTTTTTAAGCATAGGACATACAGAGAACGAATGCGGTTCGGGCGCGTTACTATTTAGTTTCATGTAGCTAATTACAAAATTAACCTCAAACGTAATGTTCAATTCTGATAGAACATTAGCCAACCTTTTAAGCTTACAGATCAACTACAATAAATACATTCTCGTATGTGTAAAACTTCGCCCTGACACCAATATACAATAACGACCAATGCGTACGTTCCACCAGTAACATTATACTGTACACTTGAATAAACTGGCATTATACAATTCTTATTCAGCTTTATAGGTCGGGTTGTGGTGTCAATGCCACTATTTCAAATTGGTCTATATTTTAATTAATCATTGTATTTTATTCATTTGATTAAGAAACCAGCAAAAGGCTGACAGTTACTTCGCTCAACGCATTTCTTTTGCCATTCAGCGTGGTAACACTGCAAGCGTTTTGGGTATGTTACTGAGTATCTGTATTGTTGAAGAATCGGCGCGGCGTCCCGCTCGCGCCTGGTAGGTTGAGATGATGATGAGTTTCCCGCGGCTTTCCCCAAGCCGGCGAGAATGAAATGGGCCACCAGATAGCAATAAGCTATCGAAAATGATGATGATGATGCACGAGCAGAACCTCCGCTCAGTGCCTGTTGCAGTCCGTCGCCCGCCCTAGGCGCGGAGCAGCTGACGTGGTGATGAAGTGATGAATAAATCAAAGCCTCTATTCTGCTTGATATGTGTAATTTCTGATTACAGCAATGTGATGGTTACAACCGCGCAACTCACTGATTACACTACTTTATGAACTATAATGACCATGTGGTTTTCTTACATACTATATGCCCTTGCGCAATAGAAATACACATGTCGCCCTGACCGTGTCTCGAACACAAGAGACCATGAGTGAATGCTGAATGATTAGAACAAAGGACTCATTAATCTATGAATCGATGCACTATTGCCAGTATAAAAATGGCATGACGATATCAACATTCACTTCGGTCGACTTCGAATGACATCCAGCTAGTTAGACGCATGATTATGATTATTTCTACCGTTATCAAGAAAACATGTTCATTTTGCGTGAACATGTATTTTTAATTTCTAATATTACTTTTAGTTAAATTTTTAATGTTAGTTTAGTTCCAATTTTATTATCAGGCAGACCCCCAGTCCAGATGGCTTAGAAAGCAGATAACGAATGAGAAAGAAAACTGTATCTTATACATTCGTAAATAGAAGAAGCGTAAATAACTTAACAGACAAATGGAGTTTCGTTTATTTTATGATAAATATGATTATTTGTTAGATATTTGTAGAGGAAGAGTGAATTAGTATGGCTACAGATGGATGTGAATAGTTACAGTTCTATGCAAACCAAATCTGATTATAATGCCAGATCACGTACTCAAGTAAGGGGCAGAATTTCAATACATTGAACTCGGACTTGGCCATATTTGCTCGACACTCACGTTTCGTTTGTTTTCGTGTCTCACTCTATTACACGGTATATCCTGTAAGTATATATGCTTTAGAAGCAAGAATTTTCGGTCAAATGTTTTTCGTAAAGACGTTCAAGTTTAAAGGACGAAAGTGTTTTGACAATTTCATGTTATTTCTGGTCTCTGTACCTATTTTAGCAACGATATTCCGAAAATTATTTTCTCCACTAAAAAAAATAAAAAAACATGTTAAAGGACATGCTTCTTTAGTAGAAAAAAAAATTCAATGTAACAAAAAATTCAAAACTTTCCAGATAAAAAATTGTAGTAACTTGCTAATTTATTTATTCTAGCTCAATGTTTGTTTGTCTGTCTTCAGACAGAATGTACAGTTGTACAAATTAGTGCAGCATTTATGTATAAATAAAAGTGCATGAATTGGGACATGAAAGTTGATTTTATACAACATAATAACAAAATCCGTTTGTCCCACATCACTGATTACTTTGCGTGTAATGTCAATTTTCGTGTGACCAATATAAATCGGCCTGCTATAACTAATGACCGAGTGCTTAACCAAAGAAACAGAAAAACGAACGTGGGTAACCTCATTTTATATTATACCATCATCTACCAATGCTTCGCACAGTTACAAAGTCTTTAAGCCATTAAGCCTCTAATAGGTGTTTCTAAAAATCCTTCTATTACGGGCAGCTTTGAAATTTCAGCTTTCTAGAGTTTCTAGACTTTGTAATAGGTTGGTATTTTTACAGGTGTTAAGTCTTAGCTGCTATTGGTGCTAATTCTGTTGTACATTTAACTAGACTAAACTAATTTTGACAGGACTAGAAGTGTTGCTATCCTTGTCACTAATTGTAAACCAAGGAAGGACAACAACACCTTTGGTCCTGTCAAAATTAGTTCGTCTAGTTAAAGTACAACAGAATTAGCATAGCACCATTGTCTCGTAAAAAGGCTAACTGGAAGCTTGAAATTAGAAAGTATTTT
The DNA here is from genome assembly GCA_905163395.2 of Endotricha flammealis. Classification (NCBI taxonomy): domain Eukaryota; kingdom Metazoa; phylum Arthropoda; class Insecta; order Lepidoptera; family Pyralidae; genus Endotricha; species Endotricha flammealis. The sequence continues at coordinate 3,442,577 of LR990864.1, read as the reverse complement.
TAGATTAAAGTTTAATTTTTTTATTTTATTTATTTGTCTTAATTGACCACAATACACAAAATACCGATACAATTATCGGACTTAATGGTACTTACTCTAACATCTTGCTTACATTCTCTACCAGTCAATTGTTATTTTTGTTAATTTTGGTGTTGTCGTCATTAAAATATTATTTGTCACCAAACCCATCCCTTTCTTTCTTCCTATTCGTGTCTACTACAAATCTAGAAATGACACTATCAAAGTCCTACTTGCTCATTAAAGACATGAAAATATCTATTATTTCGAATTGAGGAAGTTTAGACAAATGTCTCTCGATAGATGGGCTCGCATCACAAATCACTGGACGCCCCAATTCGTTAAAAGTCGTCGCAGATGACTAAAAGGCGATGGCGGGATGAGCTCAACACCTATTTTGGATGAAAACCCGATTGAGAGAATATTGGAAAAGCTGGGGGGAGACCTTTGCCCTGCAGTGGGACACAAATGACTTTTAAAAAAAATTGGGAAGCAGAAACATCTGTCTCACCTGCGCAAACTGTTCCATTGTTAAATATTGTGACTTAACTCTGGATGTCGTAAATATAAAAAAGAAGCTGCTAGTAGTCTCTATTCAGAAATGACCAGTAAAAAGTGCCGTGTCCAATGGTCGGCAGGTAGTGCCATTTCCGTCGGTCATCGGACCGGCGGGTAAGGGACGTTGACATTGCTTTGTTTTGTGTCGATAATACTGATCGCAGGAAACCCTCTAGGGTACTATGTTCAATTCCATGTCTTTCTTGCCACATTTGTCTGACGCCCACGACTATATCAAGTCAAAAAGAAATTCGGGATAATAGTGTATTTTATAATGTAAGCGTATCTACAGTCAACAATCGAAATAAAAATGCAGGCCCGTGGACATGATTCTTTTTTAAATACTGCATGAAAGGATTTACTTGAAATTTTATTTAATAATTACAAAATTTTACATTATTTGTTTATAATTCTCTACCGTGCATGATCTCCTTTGTTAACTGTACTATTAAGTATAACATGCTTAAAATAACATTTTTATGAAATTCCAGTAAGAGAATTCTTGTGCACCCGTATGAACCCGAAAGGGTCGTTGTTTGTGGTTATATACGGCATATTATTATTCAAATGATACCTTTCAAAACCCATCAAAATCATGAAGTAACAAAATTATGCTATAAAATAAACAACGACCATTTTTAACTAAAATTCGTATGAAAATATTTATAAGGGGTTAGTGTTAGGCTTATTAAGAAAATTTTGTAGTCACTATGGTTTTAATTTATTGTTTGTTATGTCATTGTGATGTAAAAAGAAGGAATATAGAATTCTCGGTATTCGCATTGTATTTTATTTAATTTACTACAAAAGTTAGCACATCGCCTACACTCGCAATATTCCATTACTAGCCTTTCATACCCAACTGAATCTATTCTACGAAAGCAACATATCACATCATCAAGTAACACATACAGTAAAATTACACAAAGCAACATAAGAGCACCTCAAAGGTCAAAATATTACGCTTCATAATATAGTAGACTGTGAAACTGGTTTACAACGATCAAAATTACGCGAATCACCTCACTCTAAACTCAGTTGATTCATGCATGTGATACAAATTGGTACCGTTAAATTGAAAGGGCGAAGAAAATTACACAGGAAATTAACAGAACTACTCTGTCCTGAATTGTGTTTTGTGATTTTACTATTGAAAATGTTTTGTGTCAACTAATATGCAGTGCCACAAACTTATCTGTGCCGATGGCGTCGGCGCTAGGGTCGAAGCCATTGAATGTAATTGTCAAGGTATTCAAGGCGTATTCATTAGTTCTAGTTTTGACCACCGGCACAGTAAGTTTGTGGCACTGTATATGGCAAAAATTTCAACAACATTCATCATCATCATCACAGCCATAAGAATTCCACTGCTGGACACAGGCCTTCCCCAAACGTCTCCAGTAAGACCGGTTGACAGTTTGCATCCAGCGGTTTCCTGCGACTTTCCTTAGGTCCTCCAATCACCTTGCGGGAGGCCGTTTATACTGAAGAAATTTATATCTATATTATCTCCGTGGTTCTATGATAAGATTTCCTACACTGGTATTTAAAACCGGAATAGTAACAATGCTGAATAAACAAAACAACTGCTTATTTAAAATAAACAACAGGTGGCCGAAGACCCTACGAGGGTTCTTGGATGATTTTCCCATTTCTGCAAGAGTATTACAGTCTTGTATGCATTGGTTTTCCTTTGAAAGGAAGAATGAGGTCGACCTCATCAAAAATCAACTTCTTTGTCGACAAAGAAGTTGATTTTTCGACTGCCTCTTTCTCAAACCGAAATCAAAGGACCTCTGCTATCCGGTCAACAAGACCATTTACAAGCTACATCCAGTTGTTGATAGATACTTCCAACAGTTCCAACACACGTCTCTATATTGGCCACTTGAAGACTTGCTTAAACTAGACCAATGTTACGGGCTATTTCGGGCTCGCTGGTATAAAAATATAATAACCGTGAAAATGTTAAACCAATGATATTTACCGAGGTGACTGACATGCCTGGTATAGTTTGTGTCGACATTTGAAGTACGTCTATTTCATGACGTCTTCGGTATTGATCTACAGACTTGACACCAATTACTAGAACACCTAACAATGATAACATCGAAAAATTGTTTTGAACATCATGAAATTTTACTTAGTGCTTCATAGATGGACGAAAATGATCATGTAACAGGTGGAGTTGCAATAGACTGTCCCATGTCGTTAGAACAATTTCAAAAGCACACTACAAACACCTTTTTTTTTCATGACAAAAACACATAAGTATATCCTGCCGCAAACTGGAAAGGGCTATCGGGAATATCTTCCCTCTTAAACCATTGAGGACATACAGACAAACATGACTGTCTGCAACCTTCTCTCATTGTAACGGGATTACGGGCAACCGATAAAGGTGTTGCTGTTGTCAGATACTGGTCAAATCTAATTTAATCTGTGAGTGTCATTGCCTCGAAAAGAAGAAGACAGGAAATGGTAATGATTACATTTTCCGCTTACGCTGCATCAGTATAAAAATAACATCAAACGCTATAAAATCAGCAAAAACAAATTCAAATGCAGACTGAACGGGGTCGAGTATTCGTAATAACCCCTATGCTGACCGAAATGAGTGTTGGCACTCTATAGCCTACTCAACACAGCCTAGTTTTAACTATGGATCCGGTAAAACGATTGTTTGCTGTTCACTACAATTCCTTTGTAGGCTATGGCATTAGTCGCATACAAACATGAAAACATAATGCCAATGAGCAGTTTTCTTTTAGGTATAATCAGTTAGTTTTTAAAATCATCAAAAGATGGCGCTAGCATTATTTTTTGGTATTGTTGGGGCCAAATATTTAGTCTGTGGCAAGAAAGAACTGACCGAATGTCAATTTGATTAATTTCTGTTTCTGTCATTTGTCATTTCTGAAGCATTGATTGAAGTTTTTTGTATTGTAGCAAAAAGGTCACTCCACCCACCCACTCTTTTAGTACCAAAAGTGCCAGGCTGCGCCATCTATCGAGTGTTTAGGAAAGCTATAAAATACCTAAAAGAAAACTGCTCATTGAAATCCAAGAGTTTTTTTATAGAATACTTCGGGAAATTATTTATTTAAAATTCACACGGATGGAGTCGAGGGCACAGCTAGTTCTTAGTATAAAATAACCAGGGCAAAGGTAAAAGTCTATACCTAAGTGAAACACAAACGCATATCTATTGCAGTTCATGTAAATATGTACATTCAAATGCACATAATCGTTACCGTACGTTCGCGTGCGAAGGACCCGATCTGGGTGCAGATAACGTGGGTCAAGGCACGCCAGATTGACCAGATTGGGGTGCCTTCCGATTTATGCCTTACCTCAACAACCTCCTTGAACGTTTTTACTATTCAAATATGGTATTCCATCTTCATTTCTTTTTTTATTAGACGAGAACGAAGTTTGAAAGATAGTCTTTTCAAATGTCTTTTATTTGTAGTACAGTCAACAAAGGAAAGCGTTGATCCGGGCTGTAAATAGGATTAAAGATTTCTAAATAATTGCATAAAATAAATGGAGTTACTAGAAATTTTTTGATTACGTTGTACAATATAAATATTATTTATAATATTTTGAAATCTTTAATCATATGGGTTAACTCTTTCCCGGGTCAACTTTTTCCTTTGTTGACTGTACATTTTCTCAGAATAATGATGAGTTGGACAAAAACATTTTTAAAGTTAATAATACATTCAATTATAACAGTGAATGACAAACTAAATAAGACAAAAAGAGACAGCTTGATAGTTAATGTGCAGTAATATTAAAATTTAAAATTCAATTAAAATAAAAGGTTAATATCAACCGGCTGTATATGAGGCTTTAAAAAAAACATACTTGTGCAAAGAAAATAATTTATAATTTATTATAAATAAATGTTCAAGAAATAATTATTACTTAGACGGCATAACGGGAATCTAAAACTAGTTAATCACTCGATTGCACAACTTTTACTCTTTCAACCGATTATTTGAGTATCGATTTTAACCGTTGCTAATTAAATCGATTCATCGTTGCACACGAGCCGTTGGCCGTAAGGTCGAATAGGATGTGGAGCGTGACTTAAGTCTGTTTAACGTGTTGACGATAATGAATATTCAAATATACACTATCATTCATCGATAAAGGTAGTTCAACATTCGGATGTAAACAGCATCGACTTATAAACAAGTCGTTTACGGGTCATCTGAACATTCGAGAATATTCGGTTAATGAATAAATCGTAACTAATATTATAAATGAGAAAGTGAGTTTGTTTGTTTGTTATTCCTTCACGGCTTAACTAATCAGCCGATCATTATGATTTGTATACATATTGTCAGGGGTACAGAGCCTAACATAGGCTGCTGCTCGCAAAAGTATGTCATTCCAATGGGAAAATATTTTTTCTACTATAGGTGGCGCTGCAATTGCGATGTCGGCCGACAGATGGTGCCACAAGTCGCATTATGGGTTGTTTTGTCAAACGAGATCTATATCATAATATTAACCGCAAACGAAGCCGCGGGGAAAAGCTAGTAAATTATAAATTCTTTACAATTCACATAACCTGCTTGTGTTATGGGTACCAGACAACGGATTGGGAATCGAATTCACGCCCTCTGCTGCCGAAGGTAGGATCACTCACTACCAACACACTACCGGGCTATCTAAAAACTTTTTCTGTTTTATATAACTGCTTGTTCCAGTGAATTTTCAAAATGGAAACGATTTCGACGGGATTTTAATTGAGGCTTGCTTCAAATACATATATTGTGATAGCAAAGTCTATTCTAAGTAATTACTGTACTTTTTCGGCTTCAACGGTCTTGTAGTTGTACCGATTGGGTAGTTCAATCGAATCTAGTCCATATAGCTATAGTCGAGCGGCTTTTTTTTATGAACATTCATCTCTATAGGAATATTCAGTTTTACCATGGTGTTTCAGTTTTGCCGCTGTGCAGATTAATGCCGATCGGAATATGTGTATAGCAGCTTAACAGGTAGTGAATAAGGAGTAAAATTAAGTAGTAATCGGCAAAACACATCCCTACATATTTCCTATCTAAGTATCTATCTTGACTTGAATTAACCACGGCGACCAAGGAAAAATCTATAAGGTATTTCTATAATTAAATGTTTGCAAAGAATACCTTAGGTAATTCCCATAGGAACAGCGACAAAATGAATGAATAGATATTTTCTAATATAATAAAACTGTAAGTTTCCAAAACCTTGAGCAAACAAAACTATGCACCCCAATAAATCGGAATCGCACGATTTCGTACAGTCAAGAGCAGATCGACCTTTACATATCGGACTTTGTACCATTCTTATGTTCTATGTCATAAGAGCCAAAATTCTACTGTGTAAAGTGTAAAGTTCAACGTGCTCCTGACTGTACAAAGCATTATCTATATAAATTAACATAGTGTACATCATAATGTCCTCCAATTAAGATACCTGCAGCAGTTTAATAATTTGTTAGAATTTCATTGTTACAAAGAATTCATCCAGAAAAGATAAATTAGGTGTCTTTTATGGATCCTCACTTTTGTGCCCAAACAATTCGGATAGCACTTAACACCGTTTATGACTTTTACAGCCGTTGATTAAAAAAATGGGCTCTTTATCGATAAAAATGGAAGGTCAATAAAAATATTCCCTAAGATACTTTAAATTTTAAATCGCACGTTTATGGGTGTTATCAACTTATCGCGCAACTGTGCGATCAAATGTAACGTAATATCTGCAAAGTGCAACAATATCATCATCGCACATCGATGTATTAAATCACATTGCATCATCGCGCGTGCGATGGCTAATTAGAACGTATTTTTCTTTCGAATTTGTGTAATTACTATGCTAAATTATACCCTACATTCTCGCGAATTTGATCGAAAACGAGAGCGTGAACAGGCTCTTCGTCCTACTTCGTCTTCACTTTTCCTTCGTCTTTTAACTTCGTGCTTAACTTCACTTTGCTCAACTTCCCGAAAGCGTAGAGCTAGCACAAATTTAATAAACGTCTTGTCCTATCCGCTCTGAAAGTAATAATATTATAATATTTTTTTTCTAAACCTGTAGATTAAGTAGGTTTGGATGATTTTATTTGCTGCCATAAACACCATTGATCATTAGTTACTATTAATGTTAATTTAAATAATTTGAACCAAGTTACTAAATCACTGGGCCAAGAAACTGATTACAATCTTCAACAGAAAATTATCATAATTTTGTTACATTTCCCGTTATATCATGACTTGAAATTGATTCAAAAGTTGCTTTTTAATATAAAAATTTCATACATTATTTGCGGAACTTATTGATTTACGAATGAAGAAACATCTATTTCTGCAATACCAAACACTCGGTCGTGGGCGTGCCGTCACAAAAATGAGACCAAACAATTCCGACAAATCGTCTCGAGTGTCAACGACACGTACATTGCGACGACTATCTAAAAAACATCTCGGAAATTTATTTTAATCAGGTTCAGGGCTATTCAAGCGTTCCACCGGCCGCGCCGTGACCTTTCACGACTACCCACCAACTTTTATGAGCTACGAAATCGCCGCCCGCTCAATCAGCTGTCGAACCGCTTTATTACTCTAACGATAACAAACGCGTTGATAAGAAATGTTATTGTTTTCGTCGAGGGCTCGCAACGCGTCTGCGTCTCCGCGACCTATTTGACAACACAAATCTGTCCTATTCCTACTCCTCGGTAAGAACGGGCGCGAAACACCAGCCTATCACTAGATAACCAACCGACCTCGTTTCGACTACGTATGTAGGTACGGCGCAGTATGACTATTTTGCTGCGAAATAGACTGATTATATGTAGCAAAATCCACAAATATACTCATTGTTTACGTGTTCATTCACACGCGTTGTGTTGTGTGCGTGTGGCGTCGTTGCGCCTGCGCAAACGGCTCGGCTCGGTTCTTTGTTTGTTGACAAGCGGTGCTGTGCCTGCTGTGCCACAGTCGAGGCGACCGACTGTTCGCGTGAAGACGTGCGCTCCGCACGTGTCTCGTCTACTCTTGCACCGTTCACGTTATCGCTTTCGTTAGCTAAATTTAGTGCAGTTATTTTGAAGATTTTTACTCTTCTGCGCAATATCTTGGTGTTCAGTGCTGTTTTGTGGCGAGCCCTGTTCCGTCAGCGTTCGTACTACGAAGATTTTTTCTACATCTAAAATTACTCGTTCGCTGTTGTGCCAGAAGGTATGTTTTTTTTGCTGTTTTCGCGTAATATTTGTGTACGTTTTCCACCAGAAATAGGCACCTAATGTTTGATTTTGTCGTTTCATTTATCAACCTGTCGTAGAGTCGTCCGATGGAACTGAGAAATATCAGCCAGCATTGATAAATTGGGTGTTTATAACTGCATTTTATCGATCCTCTCTGTGTGTTCAATCGGGCAGTTTAATGTTTTGTTTTCGTTTGAAACACTCAGTGTCGGTGGTATGTAAATAGGAAGACAGGTCTAGTTTACTTTCGCTAAGTAATTGGATGCATTCAGTAAAACCAGGACGAGCGGAGTTCTAGGGAGCTTGGTCATTAGGCGCTGTCGCACGATTTCACCACTAATGAGATACTCATTACAGCATGCGAGGAGACAAAACATCCAGCCGGCTAGATAGATACAGTTATAATTTGGTTGCTGTAAAAGGCGCATAGCGGTACCTCTTATGGCAGCCTGGTAACTTGTCTCTCGCGTAACGGTACTGTGGCACTCAATATCGCACACTCGTCAAGTCGTCACTTGTATCCACATATCCACATCCACATGCCACGGTGATTCAACTTGCACTCATCTTAGTTAAACACTTGTGCCAACACAATTGATAAACAATGGAATGCCGAAATTCGAATTCACAATAATGTATTTAAATATAAACACTTACCACTTTTTCTGTGTCTTCTCTTTCAATGCCCTACTAGTAGTCACTTCAACAATTACTACTTTATGTCATATTTATGCACCATTATCCGCTTTTAGCCTAAAGGGTAGGTTACATACAAGTCGTTATCCTTTCCATTCATAATCATTAATGCTAACAAAATAACTACCTACTTCACTAACGTATTTGATATTACTATTTTTAATTAAAAATCTTTTACGTCCATGAGAAAAAGACAAGACTTTTACATTTTAAAATAAAAAATAACCTACTAAAGGTTTTAACAGCGAAATTTTTTAACAGGTACTTAGCTGGCTGCCAATTCCTTTTAAGATAAAACAGAAGTGCATTTTCCCAAAGTTACGTAATGGCGGCGCAGTTATCTTTTGTTTGATAATTTCAAGATTTGTCAATGAACCTAACGCCTAACCTACATAAAATAATATAACAGCTTAAATTTATCTTAATACGCGAACGATAAATGTATTTTTATATTCAAAACAATCTAGAAATATCACTATATTATCTTTGTTTTGTAATGATAACAAATAACAACGTCACCACCTTTCATTTCATAACAAAATGTACTCAATCTATTATTTTGCTTGTAAAAAATGTTATTATTGTTGAGAATAAAAGAGATTTTATATTGAACTATCCAAGTGTGAAATTCTTAGAATTCAAGGTTGATTATCCGTTATGAATCCATAGACAATTTCAATGAAAGCTAAACCAACAGAAAGATAGTTCTTGCATATTGTTCTTGTTTCACTGGCCAGTGCCAAAAGAAAAAAAAAGCTTTTGTTTCTTTTATTCTGTGTATACATCTCAGGTAGTTACTTATACAATTTAAAATTAGAATGTTCCTGCCAGTACCTCATGTTTCAATTTCAATGTTTTTTTTTCTTTTATTCAATGACCATTCTTTTGTATACGTTACACCGCTTAAGTGAAAAAGTAAGTCGACTTTATTGCACCCACGCCTCTATGTTTTGTACCGGTAGTGTGTTGACCCCACCGTGGGATGGCATAAGTTTTGTGTGTCACTTTTTATTCTAAAGTAATTAACTGTATACTGCTTGCTTTGCTTTCCAAAACTTGGCTGTTGTTATATTGCTTGAAAATCCTGTATTTTAATCATCCGGCTGTGTATTAATATTTATCTGTTTTTAATGTAAATATTTATCTAATTATACTTTAAAAGTATTTATGCTGATCACAATATTGCCAACCTCAAAGCAAAATTTTCTACTCTATTAACCTTTTTACCTTTATTATTCTACAATATACATAACGAATTTGGATACTAATGATATTGTTTGAGTATAATTTTATGCAAGTTAATTTTAGAACTTTAAATTCACCATTTAAATTCGTATCGATTCACTGTAACCGGTTCGCGTTGGTTGGTTTCGTACGAGAAATTGCCGACAATATTGAGTCTTTGTCAGCGAGTGAGGTCAACAAAGATTCAGGACAACATTACAGAAGTGAAAGTTCCCATTTTGCTCGCTTGGCTTTAATCCAATGCGATAGTAGCTTTATAACCTTTAAATATACTTCCATCTACTGCAAGAAGTAAGGTTGCTGCTGAAATTGCCAAAAAAGGACGTCACAATTTATATGTTTTCTTTTTAATGACTTGCGAAACCCTCGCAACTTCGTTTGCCTGTGTCCCAATTTCACGTGGAAATTTCTTAACGGATGCCTACGTCCATGTCAACAAAGAACACACCCCCCAAGTTTCAGGTCTCGTAAGATCAGCTGTGGGTTGATCCGTCGGTCATTTAGAACAAAGCATTTTATGTGTATAGATGATGTCCTTTTCATCTTAGTAAGATGGCAAGTACTGCTTATCCTTAAATCGTCTAATACAGCATATGTATTGATTGTTCAAGACTACACTAATCTAAATATTTTTAATAGATATCTAAACTATGCTCGTGGCTATTAAACATATGCATTAACCGTTACATCATGACTCCCTGAAATAAATCAAGGTTTAAACACTATCTAGTTCTTTAAAGGTCCTGTTATATCAATTCTTGATAACCTAGCAAAGCTATAAAATGATAGTTTTTGTATGATTTTACCATTTGTATCTAAAAAATAGACTACAATTGGTGCAGTGCAACAAGCCATCACAAACATAAATGTCACTTATTTGATTTCTTTATGAAGAACAGTGGCTAATGAATATGCTAGTTACTTGATGGCAAGTGTACGTTGCCGACCATTAACAGCGAATCAGGAGAAAAAGGATAGGGAAGGAAATGCATATTCGCATTACGTAATATTCTGTGAAAGAATGGTACTTCCTCTGTTGAGCTGGCCCAGTTCATTAATGTTTAACCACTTCATAAAACTAATTTCATTAACTTATTAGTAGTGGCGATCGAAACAAAGGAGCCACTTGACATTACTAATACTTACAATGCAACGGTTCAAGTAGGTACGTAACAAAGCATAGTCGTAACAAAGCGAATTACATTGAAGCGAATGCAAAGAGTAAACAAGAAATTTCTTTGGCAGCTACAAATAACGACAGCAGTGTAAACTGTAATATACATGTCAGACTAAATGTACTAATACTTGGGAACGTTGTTGGTAAAGAAAGAAAAGAAAAGTGAGATAATAAGGATAAAAGGTATGTTAAAACATAAAGTCAAACAAGTTGCCTTAATTATGTTAGCTTTATTACAAAAAAATTAAATTATAATCTCGTTAACTCTAATGAGTGATAATGTAGTTTATGTAGTAGTGATGAGAACTCGTATATAAATTTATTCAGAGTTACGAAACAAAATTATTTATTTGAAAAGCTCCTAAAGGAATGTATTTTAATAAAAACATTTTTCACTGTGAAAAGAAAATTTTACAAAAGCGTTCATGTCGCCATTGAATACCTCTTTTTTGCTATCTCAAAGGATGAAAGCAAACAAGTATTATTTATGTATTACTCTTTAATTAATTAATAATAAAGTCAGTATAAAATATAAATAAGCAAGTGGATATGTATAGATAAACATGCCGGCGCTCCTAGATTTGGCTAGTCCAACCTCAGGTCTGACGATGAGTCCATAGTCAAAGCCCAAAAGAGTTCATATTTCTAACGAATTTATAGCTAATTCTAGGAGAAACCAATACAATAAGCAATTGCCCCATGTATTTTTGTGAAACCTCAGATAAAGTGTACCCTATACAGTATACACACCGTACCATATGGTCTTCGTTTTGAATTTCACTTCAAGCCAATGTGCAAAACAATTGATACCAATATTCCTTTATCTAAAAATACATGAAAGGTTCGCAGAAAACCATCCAAATTCGACAAACGCGTATGCTCAACACATTTCTCCTTTTTTACAGTGATATTACGTCCTTTGGCATTGAAACAGCTGCCACAGTCATCTGATAATGAGTGACTGATAAATCATTGTCACCTGACAAAAAATCAACTATAACAAATCATCTATGAAAAATTTGCCAAACATTTGCTGTTATTGAGTAAAAAAAGATATAATGACAAATTATACAGTTGCTTGACACTAATTTCGTCCACCAAATTACAGCTTACGATGATTTTAACATTAACCACAAATTACGATGTACAAACAATTCAATTAATGTAACGGAGTCCACGTGAGGCGTTTTCCTCAACCGTATCAGAACTGTATAATTCAGCGTCTAAAGAAGTAATTTACAGGAATTTTGTCTGATGCTCTGGCATCGCTCCAGCGAGTTTAAGTAGAGTATTTGCGTGACGGCGTCTCCAACCCTTTGTCAGGTCCATAACTACGTAGCTATTACATTTTGCGACGCAAATCTAGAATAAATGTTTAATAATGTTTTTCAATTTAGTTCGTATTAGGACTTAGGACAAATCCCCGAAGCGTATCAAGTCTTTCGTTTTAAAAATTCAAACGAAGTTAACCATATTATTAAGCAAGCATGACATTTAGTAAATTACTCTTCTATTAACTTTTTTAAATTCCTTGTATATTTTATACGTGAATCTTTTATAATGTAAGTTGATGTGAACAATGTTTGTTTATTTTCGCTGATTTCATATTTCGTGGGAAAAAGGAGGATGAAACAATGGCTTCATCAACAATCTGCTCGCAGAAATTTCAAGGAAAATGATTCATATCGTACAATATAGGAAATTCATTGTGTTTGCTTCTCTCTTATTAAAGAAGGTAAACAATACGAGGCAATAGTCAGTAAAACAATTCTGGACAAAAGAAAATTGACGAATTGACCACAATTTGCAATGGAAACTATTTTGAACAAAGTCGTTGACTTTGATGAACAAATGCTGAAAGTAAACAAGAATGTAAAAATCCTCGTTCTTGTAAACGATTACCAATTATGACGGTAATTAGCGATTCTGTAATATGAAAGAATGGTAAGTATTTCTAGCCAATGAACTAATGTTGATTGGACATAAAATATGTTTGGTTGATGTCAACTATCATCGCACACTTGCCCAGACTGTTACAATGCAGTTTATATTACCGTAATAAAGTTCCTGGTTGCAACACACCCCGTCTAGACGTGCGTATACTAAAACTTCTCTCTTTTCCCCCTTTCCAGGCTGCAGTTAAATTGCTATCGTTATTCCCGACTCCTGGGTATATTATCATGTCTGGACACAGTCTAGACAGTCAATTTAATTCTTATTCTAAAAGCACCATGTATCGGTTTCCCCTATCTCCTAGAGCTAGACCAATAAAACGTCTGCACTGTTCGGTGCTATTCAACGTGTCGCCATTGTGTTTCGTGTCTAGACTGGCAGCGTTTTGTAATAACATTTAATAGTCTGCAACCTTTTAAGTACTTAGTTTGTTCAACTATACACTGTCTTTAATAACTATTACACATTTGATTTGCTTTCTAACTAAGTTTGAGTTTCTTGCTATTGAAGGGTTCATTGATTTGTTCGTATTGCTTTTACGACTGGCGGTATTTGTCCAATTGTCTCCAGACAGTCTGAGTAAAGTGTCGCAGACTCCGTTGTGCAGACTAATTTATTCTAAGTTATATATATTCATGTCTCGGTGCAGTCTCGGCTTGCAGACGATGGTCCATTAAATACACAAGTACAAGTACTTCATGAATAGCACCGTTCTCTCTCAAGTTAGTTTATTATGAAAAGAAAATGGTTGAGTTTGAAAAGTTTTTATTTTATTTTATACAAGAGCCATTTGTATTTTTTTCAGCTAACCTTTTCATTCTATCGAATGGTAACGTTAATTACCTCCGCAGTGAACAAAAATAATGCTTTTATATAAAAAAGTTAATTCACAATCCAAATCAGACTATCAACAAATAAATCAATTCTTCAACTGGATCCACTTAACAAAATCACCAATAAAGCTCGAACATCGATGACCCAATTGGACGTGAAGTTGAATTCCTGTATTTATTTTGAAGCGGTTTGGACCACTCATAAATCTGGTGAATCACCAGATTATTGCGTCGAGATCTGAGGCCACTAACCGAATAATGCGAAGGTAGAAAACAAGGAACGTTCGTTGTGACAAAGTATTGTCTATTTTTGCTATCAAAACATTATACGCACCGCTATGTGATGGAAATGGAAATTATAAAATCAACCTTCTGAAAATTCCGCATGTTTGAATGGTATCTGTGTATAATGAAAGTAATTAGCATTTGTTTTGTTCAATGTATCGCTTATGACACAAGTGTGTCATCGAGTGTGTTCATGATTGCCATTCTAGAGACGCAGGTGGTTGTGTTATTACCTTCTTCTGTAGCAAAGAGCGCGGATTCGACCCCCGCACGGGGCAAACATAATATGTGATGGCATTTAGGTTCAGCGAGTCACCCTCAAGTATCACAGAGTTACTCGTTTGGATATTTACTAAAAGAATATTAGAACGTATCAAAAACGTTTGTGAATATAGAGCAAATAATTAAATACAATCTTTGTTCTGTGATTTCAGACATGCTTTTACCGGCGTACACAACGAAACTAAAGAGAATCTTAATGAATCCATTCAAAGGTTATTCGGGCTTGGATCATCTCAGAATTTAGAAACCATGTAAAAATAAATAACTGCGTTTCTATAAATATTCAAACTAACAATATAAACAAATCATTGCAGACGAGTGAAGGTCACCTTTCAATCAAACAGAAGACGTTTAAGGTTCATTCCATGACGTTCTGCAGGGCCTCGTGAATGAATTGTGTCGCATATACACAATTGAAATAAGAGCACAACATAACTTTGTTTATGTGTAATTCGTTTTGACAGATTTACCGCATCCTATTCTCTCTCTCTCTTTCTGTCGTATCCATCAAGTTACATGATCAGTCACTGACAGGCTATCATGTATCTGTCTCCCTCTCCATCAATTTCGAAGGCGTTCTGATTAGCAGAATCTTTAAGGGTCAGCCCGTCTGCTAGATGTTCGACCTGTGGGGCAATTCACGTAACATGAACCGATTCTAGTTCGATTCAACGACACTCGCTGTCCCGTTCAATTCCAATTTTGTATGAGTGAGACAGCGAGTGTCGTTGAATCAAACTAGAATCGGTTCTTGTTACGTGAATTGCCCCACTGTTGGTCTCTTGTCTGCCTTCAGTATTGATTCATTATAACAAACTACTAAAGAAAACTCCCAAAGGCTTAAGGTCCAATTAAATTGCAAGAACGTGAGCTTAATACATCAGACAAACGATGTTAATTATCTCAATCTGATTGAAATTCATGCCTCTATCTAAATCTCCCTAATCAATTGATTTCGCGCGTCGCCGGCCAACTGATTCGTTGACCCGAGTTGATCAATCGATACTTGTATCGACACCTATTTCGAATTCGTTCACCTCCACCATATTATTATCATCCTTGATGATAATACAACGGGGCAATGACACGTTTTCTTCCTTGTATTAGTGAGTCAGTCACTTTTCACGGCTAAATTCATTATAATTTATTCTCCATACATTGTTACTCACACTTTTTAAAAAGTTATAAAGTTTTAAATAGCGCTCCTGACCGCTTTATGAATTTTACTGCGCAAATAATTTGTTTACAAAAAATATTTGCTTTAGAACTGATTCTAAAGTTGTTGAATCTGCTTTCATCACAATAAACTAAGTTTATATGAAATAACAACCTGTAAATCCGTTGAATTCATTAAGTAGTTGTGAAAAATGTATAAAGGTTTCACTATGAAATTGAACACGTAGGTAAAATGGCGTGATTGTGTATCACCTATCACGTTTCAGAAATAAAACAAGAGCAAATAATAGTACATTTTGAAAATGCCAGGAACTAAATTACAGATTAGTACCACTTAATACTCAATTCCAGTTTGTAGATAAATGTTTCTGAATCAATAGACCAAAATGTGTGAGAATAGTACAAATGACTGTAGTAGATTTACATTTGCGAAATTCATATGAAGATGTGTATGGAGGGAAGGGAAACAAAGAAAAGATGGATTGGATAAAACCAAATATGCGTAGGAAGAGAGTAGTGGTAGTGATATCTTCATATCTGATAATAAAAACAAAGGGAATAAAAAATGACATAAACTGCGATTACATGTAATGGAAGCAGTGAAATTAAATATGATGATGACTTGGACAAAAAATGTAATTTCATCGAGTTGTTAGTTATAAATTTTAATAGCACTCAGGTATTCTAAATGCTACATATATTAGGAGAAACCGTGTATACTATTTTATGTAAAATGAAAGTTGAGAAAATAGCTGTCATTCACTCATTATTATAATTTTCCTGTTATTATAGTCACGCGAGTACTCGTTGGCGTCTAGTGTTGGTAGTTGACAACGCACCAATTACAAGTATTATTTATATTTTGCTAAAGTAAAAGTAGAACAAAATCAGACAGTGATCAGTTTAGGCATTGCGAAGGATTATTATATTACTTGTGTAAAAACCATTACTTGTGTAAAGGCCGACAGAGCTTGTTCAATTTTTTTTGGAACGGCGGGAGTTGTTTGCACTGTATTAAAAAGTCTGATGTTCGGATTTTAAATCCCTTAGATTTCATAAATAACCAAGAAAATCTTTTTTGTAGTTGTTCCTCCTAAAGGCCCCGATCGACGAGCGAGTAAAACCGCGGTTTTAAACACCGAGCCTGGCTCGCGGCTCGTCATGTTTGCTATATTTTTGACTCGGCTCGTCATGTAAAAACGACGGCGAGATACACAAAGCTTCAGACTCTGAACAAGTCATGTTACCTCTCTCATTCAGGCACGGCTGTTTTGCTCGCTAGTCGAACTGCACTAACGAGAAGCGAGTAAAACCCTCGTTCTTTAAAACCGCGGTATAGGCTCGTACGTTGATCAGGGCCTTTAAGAGTAACTATTAAGTAATTTGTGTCTAAAGAGATTTTTATGAATTTCTTTCCCCATAAAATCTTGGATGAGAATGGCACGGGACCGAGAAGGTTGGGGTATTAAAAAAAGAACATGTGCTCAGCAGTTGGCAGAAACGGGTTGAAGATGATGAAGCTCAGTAGACCATGCACTGATAGATCAGTTTCTCCTTTTATTTTTAAAGCAAACTTGGAAATTATGGACGAATTCCTTGCCAATGTAAATACGATTCTGGAAATTTTTGGAGTGGTAGAGCAATTATTATGAAATGGACGTGAAGCAGCAATGCGTTTCGTTCGGTGAGTGAGAGATCCGGAAGCCCAATTCCTTCCCTATCCCCTATTTCCCCCCTCCTTCTTTCCCTTCCCTTCCTCCTTCCTTTCCTCCAACCTCCTTGGTAGACAACGCATTGCTAGCGCCCCTGGTGTTACTGATGTCCATAGGCGGCGGTGACCGCTTTCCATCAGGTGGCCCGCTTGCTTGTTTGCCTACTGTATGACCTAAAAAAGAAGTTTGCAGTTATTACCTGTCACCTACGGTGTATCGTCAGTATCGTAATGCCTCTGTCAGCATACAGCATCGTAAAGGTTGTCGTCGTCCCGTCTCCGCTATTCAGATAAGCTATATTTGCTTTGGAGTTCGTTAGCATTGTTATTTGTAATGTCAGAGTCACCGACTGGGAACGAAGCGCAAGAACAGCCGTTTCTCACATCTACAGACACGAAAATTTTGTAAAAGAGCTGTTTTATTATATACTAGCTTTTTTGTCCGCGACTTGGTCCGCGTGTAGTTTCGGACCCGTCCCCTTGGGAACCATATTGAATTTCGGGAAAAGCCATAGCCTCTGTCACGCCCTGATAATGTAGCTTTCTACTGGTGAAAGAATTTTTGAAATCGGTCCAGTAGTTTCGGAGCCTATTCAATGCAAACAAACAATCAAATCTTTCCTCTTTATAATATTAGTATCTTAGAATAATAACATCCCTGCACCCGTTTTGATACACCTCAACTGGTGCAAATTTTTATGATATTTGGTATGTACGTAGCTGATACCTTAAATTAGCACATAGGACACTTTTTAACCCGAAAAGTACGCGATTTCCGTAAAATTTACTCAAAAGTCTGATATAGATGGCGCTGCTGTGCATAAAATTAAACGCGGGTAACACCGCGGACAGCTGCAAGTATTATAATTATAAAAATTTAAATAATTCGCAAGTGTTCTGTCATAATACTGCCGCCATGACAGTTGCTTATTAGCATCTGTATGTAAATTGTGGATATAAAATTAATTTGCTGTCGCAGTAATAGTACAAATAGAATTGTCATTATATTTAAATAATATTTTGAATGGCAATACAGCTATTCGGTACTTGGAGCATCCTACAGAATACAATAATATCACATATTAAACATCTTAATATTCCAGAGTTTCTGAACTTCTTGTGGTCACTCCGAAATGCCGGTAGATTAAAAATTAAGCGTAACGTTGTAAAAGACAAAACCATAAAATAATTTTCATTTTTCGTTTTTGTTACGTCACGTTAGATGTGAACAAATCTTTATTTTGTCATCTCGAAGTCACTGACTAAAAACAAGAACTTTTCGCAAATTAATTGTTCTACCTACAGTTAATTTTATAATGTAATTTTTTACTTAGCTTTTTACAATTAAGTTTAATGACTTCTTTATTAATACTTTACGAGTTCGGTGGCCTGTAAGTAAATGTTTGCTCGGGCTAAGACGAGATGTTACGGTGTTGCCTTACAGTACAGGCGTTTGCCCGACTTGTAAACTCGAAGAATTTACATATTTATACTGCGTTGATCATCATTTTAGGGTTCTGTAGGAACAAGGAACCCTTATAGTTTCGCCATGTCCGTCCGTCCGCGGTCTAGCGCCTAGACGCTTAATGCTAGAAAGCTGTAATTTGGTAGGTATACACATATTAACAATGCTTACAAAGTGCTGGATAAAATTTTGAAAAATAGTTATTTGTTATGCAAGGCTGCAAAGTTGTTTTTTGGCGCGAGTACTTATATTGAAACCTGAGCTAGCGAAGGATTCTAGGATTGAACCACGAGCGAAGCGAGTAGTTCAAATATAGAATCCCGAGCGTAGCGAGGGTTTCAAAGGTACGAGACACAAAATAACTTTGCTGCCGAGCTAAACACACAACTTTTCACCTCACTACAGCGAGGAAAATGCTAGGTGCAAGAAAAACGCAAATAATATATTAAATAAGTGTTTATTTTTTTCATGCGGTGTCGTGCTGGCCAGTTCGATTATTCTAAAAATATGGTTGGCGCACTGGCATGAAATAAGTATTAATGCATTTTCAGAGGACTGGCGGTATAAAAAATTATAGAATAGAAAGGTTCGAATTTTAAAAAATCTTTCCACGCTAGGGCACAAAATGCACTTTTGCGCTCAGACTTCGAATGACAAACAGACTCAGACGCTCAGACTTCGAATGAAAAAACTTGTGAGGTGAAAATAAAATTTTTGGGTTGGTAAAGTAGGAATGAAAAATTTTTTTCGTGCCGTTCGCACACCGCGGCCGCGTAACTGCTGCCCGCGGTGTTACCCGCGTTTAATTTTATGCACAACAGCAATATCTATATCAGATTTTTGATTAATCCTACGGTAATCGCGTACTTTTCGGGTCAGGTGCAAGGTATCAGCTACTTACATACCAAATATCATAAAAATTGGTCTAGCCATTTGACGGTGAAGATGTGAGAAACATATACGCAAACTGTCGCCTTTATAATATTAGTAGGATTAAACAATTTAGATTGGATAGAACTTGTGGCTCTATTCTCGTTATAAAAGCAGTTAAAATTTAGTCTTAATCGCAGCGCTATCTTGCTCATACACAATATTAAACGAGAGAGATAGAGCTTGAGATTGACACTAGCTTTCAACTGTTTTTATTTATTACAAGAATAGATCCGCTAAAGGTGTTCCTTCCACACCATAATTCTAGAGCGCAGTATCATCACATAGTCTATACTAATATTATAAAGATTAGAGTTTTGATTGTTTTTTTGCATTGAATAGGCTCCCAAACTACTGGACCGATTTCAAAAATTATTTCAGCAGTATAAAGCTACATTATCAGGGAGTGACATAGGCTATAGCTTTTCCCGAAATTCAATGTGGTTCCCACGGGAACGGGCCCGGAACTTCACGCGTACGAAGTCGCGGGCAAAAAAGCTAATCACTACATAGTATAAAACAAAGTCGCTTTTTCTGTCCCTTTGTATGCTTAAATCTTTAAAACTACGCAACGGATTTTGATGCGGTTTTTTTTAATTGATAGAGTGATTCAAGGGGAAGGTTTCAAAGTATCATACATTCCAAAATTCCCACGGGAAAGCGGGATACACGCAAACGAAGTTGCGCGGGTTTCGCTAGTAGTTTATAAAATGAAGTCGCTTCTGCTCTGTCTGTGCGTCTGTGTGTCCCTATGTATGCTTAAATCTTTAAAACTACGCAACGGATTTTGATACGGTTTTTTTTAATAGATAAAGTGATTCAAGGGGAAGGTTTTTAAGTATAATACATTCCAATTCCCACGGGAAAGCGGGATACACACAAACGAAGTTGCGCGGGTCTCGCTAGTTATAAATAAAATAGTACGCTCCTGCTTATACACAAAACTGCGTAGGTTCACGACGCAGAAAATTGCGACACGAATTCAGGATGCAAAAAACTTGTGTAGCAAATGTATAACAAATGTATTCTTGCAAATTAACTATTTGATTTGATTTGAAAAAACTGCGACGCAAATTCAGGATGCATAAAACTGCGACACGAATTCAGGATGCAGAAAACCCCCTTCCCCCTAGATGGCACCACTAGTGATTACTGCCATAAACCTTAAAGTGATCATTACACATATTGCGCAGTGTAAACGATATGCACTTTGTTTGTTGTATATTTAAAGACTAGATTACTAGACAATGCTTTGTCTAGCTACATTGTATTATCATAATCACATAACAGCAATTAATTTAATGTGTTGTTGTGTAACATTTTACTACATGTTTGTAGAGTTTATCGTTTTAGTTTCATTTATTGGGAACGATATATTACGATGATGGCTTGTTCTACATAAGTGGCCCTCTACAAGTGTTAAGACAAGTAATATGTTGCGTCTAATTTATTTCGAAATTTCGAAATTTCTGGCAATATATTGTAAAATATTATTATTTCTTTTTATTCTTCTACAGGTAAATGGAAAGCTGTGTTTCAGTAAGTTAATACATTAAATTATTGATGGCATTCTTGATGAATGAATGAATTTGATGAATTAAGAGAGGTAGGGCACAGCGGATCATCCGCTCAAATCGGAGCAGCCCGTCTAGAGAAGGACCTCCTCACAGAAGATCGTAGCCAAATAGCATTGGCTTCGGCCATGTTGTGTTCCTACGGTGAGTACGGTCTCCAGAGCTTCACTTGGGGGGTTTGGAGGGTTGGCAACCCCCGGTATTGCAAGCGTCTATAGGCTACGGTGATGCTTACTATCAGGCCGTATGCTTGTTTGCTATCTTTGAGGCATCTTTATTCATTTGCAAAGGTTTTTAGTCGCAAAAATAGGAAATATTCATTGAAATATAGTTAGACCCCAATACTAAAGTTGAAGTTATAATTTATGGTAATTGTAATTTAATTGCAAAAAGGTTAGTCGACATCACAGGAAACCGAAGAGCTGGCAGCTACCTTGGACAAAGAATTAGTCTAGCTATTCAAAGGGGGAACGCTGCCAGTATCTTCGGAACCTTGCCTAAAGGGACTCCTTTTAATAATATATTTTAGTTATTTTATTATATTTCTCAAGGTTTTTAGTTTTAGGTTCATTATAATTTGTTTATAATAATATGTTTAGTTTAGTTTTATTTATGCTATATTGTTACTTTGCTTTTGTTTCCCAAATAGTGGTAGTTTAGAGCAGATTTAATATACAAATCAATATTATTTGTAGACTTCGACAAGAAAAAGTACCCATGACGGTCTAGTCTCTGAAGAATAATTTTAATATGACTGTATTTTGGATTTAATATCAAGTTGTTTCTCAGTTCGCGTTGATTCTCAGTTTATCATTACTCTTACATTAATTATCCGCTTTTGTGTGATATAAATATTTTTTTAAATTACCGATTTGTGGTTATGGTAATTGGATTTGATAGTTTTTTAATTACTTCTTAATTACATAACGATCTATTGATGACTCTTAATTATTGATAACGTAATTATCATTTAATGGTTTGATATTTGTGACAGGTGTCTATTTTTTTTTAATTTTCATACAACTTAATTAAATTTTGTTTTTGTTTGTTCAATTAACATATAATACATATTTAATTGTTAGTGAAAACTTTGCTATTGTTTGTATTATTATATGTATTGTAATAATATATTGTTCTATGTTACGTTTAATGTTTATAAGCAAACACAGTATTGAATAAATTAACTCTACATACCTTTTACATAGTATAAAATAAATATATAGGGACAAATCACACAGATTGAGCTAGTCCCAAAGTAAGTTCGAAACTTGTGTTATGGGATACTAACTCAACGATATTCTATTTTATAACAAATACATATATGTATAAATAAACATCCAAGACCCGAGGCCAATCAGAAAAAGTTCGTTTTTCATCATGACCCGACGGGGGTTCGAACCCGGGACCTCCTGGGTGGCGGTCCAGCGTGGTAACCATTACGCCACGGAGGTCGTCAAATAAATTAGCTTCCGCTGTTTGTTCGAACTGTTTGTTTTGAGCAAAAGAGTGGTTCAAGCAGAATGTTTCTATGTATAATGTATAAAAGAACTCTCCGAAATTCCCACAGGAAATTGGGATACTTACATACAACCGAAGTTGCGCTAGTATATAAATTAAACTAGCGAAGCCCGCGCCACTTCGTTTGCGTAAATCCCGCTTTCCCGTGGGAATTTTGGAATGTATTTATTATATTATACTTAAAAACCTTCCTCTTGAATCACTCTATCTATTTAAAAAAAACGCATCACAATCCGTTGCACAGTTTACTTAGACACACAGACGCACAGGCAGACAGTAAAAGCATACTATGTAAAGATAATAACAATATGAGTAATTTTAATTGACCCCAAGGCTGTGGTTTTCGTAACATATAAAACCGCAGGTTTATAGTAAATGTATAAAGTAGAATAAATTAAGTGTCTACGCGGAAGACCTAACTACGTAGACCTACATATAACCGGTATTACCTGTATTCAATCTAGTCGACGAACCTGAATAGCTATCAAATAATATTATGATCGATTCGTCTCTATACATAGCAAAGTTACAAAAACTGAGATTAATGACCTTAAGATTATTAGAGATTTTTTTATCTGGTACAATGCAATAGATGCGTAAGGCGGAGGATCGCATTTTGTGGAAAGCATTGGGAAAGGCCTATCTAGCAGTGAGTAGATACAGGCTAATGATGATGATAAAGACTATACAGTGATGGATTCATCTGCGCCCACATTAAACGATGAGAGCAGAGCCAAGGAAACAATCATCAGCCAAGGATCAGTAAAAACCTCGCAACTTCGTTTGTGGGGATTTTGAAAAATCTATTCTTACTACACCCCTAGACGTCGAAAGGGACCTACATTCCAAATTTGGAATCTCTAGACTCAGCGGTTTGGGCTGTGCGTTGATATATAGTTAAGTCAGTCAGTCAGGACTTTGAATTTTTATATAGATATCGGTGTGGTGGTGGAAAGAAAGAAAAAAAATTATATTGTGTCCTAAAATAAACTTTTTTAGTTAAATTATACTTACAGATTGTGTTTCTATTGGAAGAACAACTTCTCTGATGTAGAGTAGTGATGTAGATAGCACCGCACCTAAAAAAATAACATTTTATCTCGTATAATTATCTCAAAACATGAATTCAATTTGAATGTATTTCCCAAGCCAGTTATTACGAATTTCCCATGCTAGTGAAAAATATTTTAATATGACAACTGATCCGTACATCGGCTAATACATGGTTGAAATGGACGAGGAGATATCGTGGTAACTTTATGATAAGCAAAAACAATACAAAAGATCAAGACGATATTCTTAGGAGGCATAATGGACAAAAACTTAAATGGTAAAGGTATTGAACTAAATCCACATCCGGAACCGCAGACTTACAAAAACTGTACTCTTCATAGAGATAATGAGAATTGAATAGAATCTCAGAGTGATGATTGACGGGATAGTACCTTTTAAATACCTAGGTTTTACTTGCAAAGCTATGATTTTGTCTTTTATGTTTTCTTGATACCTCATAAAATACATAACTTTGAATAAAAATTTGCAGAAATTTCCAAAAAATAATGTCAATGATTTTTGGGGATTGAGTAAAATTTTGGGAGTTTATCGATTCCATTCCAGCCAAGAATAATGAAAAAGAAAACAAAATCGACCACAGCACTACATATTCAAGTACAAATGAAGTATCTAAGATAGATATCTATCGACAATTCATAATAGTTTTAAAACAAAGCTATTCAGAAACCATCGAAGTTTTCCCCGAAACGTTCCTAATAAATCAGCTGTCATTTTAGTCACCAAGCCTCAAGTTCATGGACAATTAATTGTGTTTATAGTCACCCACACAGCTGTTTGCACCATATGTCTAACTGATACGATCAACAACTACTTTTGTTTCCAAGTAGTAAAGTATATAATTGGACACAATTACAACAATCGACTAGTCAATAGCAGCTATTATAGATCATGCAGGATTGTTCTTAATTCAACCTTCCTCTTGCGATCCATTCCTAATTATATTGTTTGCCAAGGTTGTTGAATTGATCCCGTGAAGTTAATTGTCATCTAATTCTGTTTATAATCGAATATTTTCTCCCAAATCTACACAAAACGACGTATGCTCTTTCTTGTCTAAAGTTGTCGGTGACCTTAAGCTCTCCTAAAATGGAAATCCATTCGATAGTTGGAATAAGATTTTTATATTATGATGTTGGCAGACAAGCTTGATGGGAAACGATCACCGTAGTCGTACCGTAGATAAATGTTTATGAAGGGACTTTTTATTGTGCTACTACTCCAATTTTGTAAATGTCACATGACATCGACTTTATATCTCAGATGAAGTCCCATGTGGAATAATGCTATTTAGACTGTCCAGTTCCGAAAACAAGCAATAAAAGTTTTTGATTATCCGTCCCTAAAAAAATAATTCGATTGGTTTACTCAGACTTGTTTCTTATATAAACGAATTGTATTATCGGGCTTTATAATTTAAACTCAGTGAGAGTATTGTTACTGACCTTTTTGTACATTATTTTTCTTTTTAATTATCTATGTTTTAGTTAGTGTCAAATGTAAATGAAAACGACTTACATAATCGATTTAAAATTGTAATCTTGTTTTCTTTGATCCTTCGAAACCACTTGGTTTTTTTGTGACTTCTTACGAATAGTACAAGTTCATGCAAAGTAATTTTCTTTTTCTAATTAAAATTCCAATATAGTTGAAGTTTTTCTTCCAAAATGTCAAATTGGGAGAAAAGCTACAGCTTATTTATCTTTCTGTGATCAGCTGATCTAAATATTTTGACTAGTAACTTTGTGCTGTCATTTTAACTAAGCGATTAACAATCAATAATATGCCTACATGTTATAAAATGTTTGCTTATTAGCAACTTGTCGGCTGCGCGGGAGGGCCCTCAATCACGACTATACGGCCAACAGCTGACTCAAACTTGTTCCTGAGCTGTCACCTCCCTGGCGTCTAATAATACGGGCCTGTAAGACCACCCATACGCTTCATTTAACAAGAATCCATAGATTACAAAGATTGACAGTATTATTGAAGTAATCTCAATTAACCTAGCGATCCAGCCAGATAAAAATGGAAATTAAATGTTATCTTACTTACCGAATTGTTTTGTCACATGATGTCACAAAAATGTGAATAGACTTATTGCTTGCATATTGCTTGACTCATTGATACTATGATCCCAAATGAAAACCACCATCGTCATCAGATTGAAAATGGATATTGGGAGAGGAAACCCAAGAACAGACTGATGGATTGGCTGAAAAAATATATGATTATGAAGAGTGTACGCATGAAAGATCGGACTATAGTGAGAGAATGTGAAAAAGGGGAATGTGGTACCTACTGCATTGACCTTAAATAAATAGGTACATGACCATAAAACATTATCGTGATGTAATTAGTACATGTAATTCTCACGAAGAAAAATCCAATCCAGCTACTATGTAAGTCTTGCTAAACACACGTGATTATAACATACGCATAACATGTCATGCTTCACAATATTTTCAATCTAATGAACAGCGATTAAAGTAATTATTACATTAACAGTCGGTAACAATGAGATCATCATGAGAATCTGCACACCTGAGATGATAAATTACTAATCGTTTATTTTCATTTCAATAGAATGATCGCTTTGTTCTGTAGTTTACTGACTGTTGTAAAAACTCTAATGTGGTTGTCGACCTCAGCTTAAGTACTTCAAGGTTTATTGTTTATCAGACCTTCAGGTTCACTTTCTTTAATGCCTCTCTCATATAATGTTTCATATTTGGAGTATGACTCCTTTTTAGTATCACAAATATTTAAGTTTAAATTATTTTTATTGGCTGTCTCACGTATTCCCGCTATGTCTCCCTTACCTGAATCTCAAATTTTATCCATTATCAAACGTTTAGAGACGGTCTGATAGTCTATAGCTACCTTTTAAATTATAATATTACACAGCCATTTGATTTTCATTAGTTTTCATTTGATTATCTTATTTTGTCAATTTAAAAATTAATTAGGCTCCTAGGCACTTGGCAAAAATCTCTATTGATTCTGCCAAAAAGAATAACATGTAAATTTTGTCAGCAAACTTTTAAAAACTATCTGTAGGACGTAACGTAACTAATATAAAATCTCCGTCTGTAAGTACCTGCATATCATAATTAAAAATGTAACGTCGTCATAGATATCATCGTCTACGTTATGCATATCGCGATTGTACATAGAAAGTATATCATTAATCTTATCAATGTCATTTGAAGGAACTTGACACTGAGATATGCATCGTATAATGATCTGTCTGTATAAACAGCATCGTAAATGGTATTAGCTTAACTAGAACGTCGATAAGTAGTTAGATTATAACTGCACAATTTCGATCGCGCATATATCTCTAATCTGGTAGAACATCTTAGAAGGAAAGATGGAAGAGGTAGGGCTTCCCCTTCCCCTTGGGCCGAAAAGAGGTTGCATGGATCAAGTGAAAGAAAAGACAGGGGGTCGTGTCTTCTAAAGAGGTAAAAGAGCTCCGACAATAGCGCATTTTCTTACATAATCGTTTTAGAAAGAAAGAAATATTTATTTGCTCAAAACATGGTAATATAAAAGATGTTACGAGTATAATATATCTAATGAACAACATGTTTTGCAAATTGAATTATAATAAAAAGAAATTATAAATTAACAAAGTTACATTAAATTACATTAAATTAAATTTAAACAAACTCTCCGCTTAAAAACTCCCTCAGGCTGTACACACATTTGTCTGAGAGCCACTTCCTCAACCTCTTTGTAAATAAATTTTATCGAATATGCTAATTGGAACTTATCAGCAAATGTTGCAAGTCCTAATTCTAACAAATCATTATAAGTAACGGAAACGTTATTTTAATAATTGAATGATTGTATATTTTATTCTCACCTATATTTTTTAGTTTTATTTGGATTGAATATTATTGTCTTTTTATTGATGTTAGTAAAATGTCTTTCATTTGTCAGATATCTAAAACAAAGAAATAACATCTCAAATGTAAATATTTTTAATATTTATCTCGTAAAGTCTACGACTTGGCGGTTTTCAATCAACATTGTATTCTGCGTAAATTCGCTTTTAGCATTTTTCTTTGCATTTCTATGAAAGTGAATGTTTATTCCCTCATTAACACGAATTAATTAATACGAATTGCATTATTGTCTTTATCTATAATTTTATTTATTGTATTACTAACGAATCGTGTTCATGGAAATTTCGAAAAATCTAATCTTATTCGAACAGATAGGGGAATAGTCCATGACTATCACATAAGAGCAAACTAGAGCTCTATGCAAAATGTCAGGTATCTAGGTATCTATCCAAGAGTTTAGGTGGGATTCTTTTGTGGGATTTATTATTTGGAGAACACCTTATTCCCAATATGTTCCCAAGTGTAGTGAGTAGTCAATGTCGATGTCGAATATTATGGTGATTAATTATTTCACTAATCCTCCATTGTGGATTCTGATAAATATGTATTTCGAGTGGATGTTTGCATTACATTGTTATTTTTCTCAACATTACACTTGTCTAAGTTGTAGTTTCTCCGCGTCGCCGCCGTGACGTCAATAAGCTTTATTCCTTATCAATCTGAGGTCGCAGTTGTTGATCCTGGCTATGCAGGAGACACAGCGGTAGGAATGTGTTTGTCCCGATTGTCTTCTAGGTCCGTGCCTAATTTAACTTTCCGAGGGTGTAGGGCTAGCATTATGAAAGCTATCTATCAATGTTCATAGACAGTAGCAGCTTTATGTCCAGCACTTGAGTGGCGACGTACTAAAATGTAAAGTTAGTTTGAAATTCTGCTTCGTCGATCTTTTCACGCTCGATTAGAACCAAATTGACTGAAAGTTAATTTTAATACTCAAGAATTTTATATTTACATATATGTACCTACTGTGATTCATTCAAAATTGTTCGAACTTTTGGTATTATATTGAAAGAGGAAAACCAAAAATTGTAAAGTTGATAAAATTTAAACAAAAGATAAATAAACTTAAATTATGTTTTAAATATAATAAAATAGTAGAGCATTGATGATTTTTTTTTCTTTTTTTCAATCAAGAGGCCCATTTGCTTGTTTGCCTGCATTATGATATTATACGGATTATAATTATTTTTAATTTAGTTTATTTATCAAACGTTCTATTTACATATGTACTGCCCTATATACTAATCAGTAGTTGCGACGAAATTAGTTATATCAATTTACTTAGGGTATTTATTCAATGAAGATAGGTATAATAAACATTATCTATTTATCAAGCTTATCTCAGACAATAAAGAAAGTGTTTACTTATCTATATATTATAATAAACTTGTAAATGAGTGTCTGTAAGTCTGTGTACATATTATCCTACTAATATTATAAAGGCGAAAGTTTGTTGTATGTTTGTTAAATCTTCACTCTTAAATGGCTGGGCCCATAGATTTAGTATATACTAGCGTACCTATAGATCGGCTTTGTTTGATTGAGGCGAGACCAAAAACAAAATGCACTAGTGTGCGTGGAATGTACATGTGTGCAAGCAAGATATATAATTTTGTGGATTTTCCTTTTAGTTTGAATTACATCTAGGGACTGCACAGGTAATCAACCATATTTAATCACGTCGAATTAACACCAAAACTACACTTAAAAACCATAAATTTTGTAAAAATAAGTGGGATTTGTTTAACATGACTGACGTTATTGCGATACAAGCCCATAGCGTGTATAGAAAAATGGTCTCGTCTATCTATCTCGCTCTAACAAACGCGTATGCTATGATCTATCTCTTTTGCATTGCCAATCTTCTTACGCTATTAAGTTATAATAAATCTATGGCTGGGCCAAATATTATGATATTTAGTAGGTATGTAGGTAGTTGATACCTTGGACTAACACATAAGGTACTTTTTATCCCGAAAAGTGCGCGATTCCCGTAGGATTAGGTCAAAAGTCTGATGGTCAAAGGCGTTTTATAAAGTAGGTGGCGCTACTGTGTAATTCGACGTAGGTAAACCTGGAGGGCTACTACGAAACGTAAATCCGATATTTCGGCCGAAGTATCGGAAGAATTTTAACCGTGAAATACAAGGTATTTCATGGTTATTTTTAGTAATTCTTTGAATTCTATCCATGAAATACCTTGTACTTTATGGTTATTTTAGTAGTTCATTTAATTATAATCATGAAATAACTTGTATTTCACGGTTAAAATTCTTCCGATACTTCGGCCGAAATATCGGATTTACGTTTCGTAGTAGTCCCGGTACATTATTATTGAAGAGACTTAAAAGCAACAAACTACAGTTTTTGCGTGAAAGAATAACAAATATCCATATTCCAATAAACTTGGCACAAGTTTTCCAGTGAAATTCAACGATTGTGTTTGATGTAATAATGTATAGGGACAATTCATACAGATTGAGCTAGCCCCAAAGTAAGTTCGAAACTTGTGTTATGAGATACTAACTCAACGATATTATATTTTATTACAAATATATATATAGATAAACATCCAAGACCCGAGGCCAATCAGAAAAAGTTCGTTTTTCATCATGACCCGACCGGGGATCGAACCCGGGACCTCCTGGGTGGCGGGCTGGCGTGGTAACCATTACGCCACGGAGGTCGTCATACCTTATTGTGATAACAGAATGTGCGTAAAATAATTTGTGATCGATTCATGTCTATTTTACATTTATGTATATTTTAAATCAGACATTGGATTTTAAATTTGCCAAGTATACGTACTCGATTCGATGGGACCCTTGTACGTTTCGTTTCGCATAAAAAAACAATAATAACTTCACATGTAATAAAATCACAGCGTAAAACGAATCGTGTTTTCCACGCCTCCATTCTGTATCTAATCTTTAAATGGCTGGGCTATCAAGACACTAGCCGGCAGATCACCACGGAAGTTAGGTTCTAGTGCTGTGCAACTAGTAATTTCAAAAATGTAAAGATCGTAAACATTACAAACTAAGCCATTACATATTCATCCATAACACAATGTAGTTAGATCTATTATACATTGGTGTATAACTACGACCGGTTTTGCTTTGGTCAGATTATGTAAATGGCATACACAGCTGTGAACCAACGTGCTATATTCCATGGCAATGTTTTTTTGTGAAAGGATTTTGAGCTTTATCTTTTTGTTGATATGATTTATATTAGCTTGTGATAAGTTAATGCGTAGTGGCTGTTATCTCGTTGCATAAGAGCAAGGGCTATTGTGACTTTATCAGTAGCTGTCGTGTTTTGTTTATATGACGCAATTGCGATGTGAACCCGAAGCCTGCTATTGATTATGTTGTTGAATTTCAAATATTTTAATATAATCTGTGATTTGTCTAGTTAACGTAAAGTTATCATACTTATCGTAAGGGTATCCCGAAGGAAATAACACTTGCGTTCCATTGATAAACAATTAGATATTAATTAAGTAACAAAAATTAAATATTTGTGAAAGTATTTATATAAATTTATGTCCGTCTGCTAAGCAAACCTGTCTCTTGATAAAATATTTTTTTTTCCAAAAAGGGCTGTTGTCTATTCGCCACAAAACAGACTTCTTTCCATAACGAGTTTAATTTGAAACGATTGTACGACAACCATCCAAAAATCATCGTCAATATTGATTATGACCATATTGTCCATTTCGACGTATTGACTTGTATAATATTCCGTGAACACCATATTATGAGCTATAAATAACGAAAATATTTACCTGTAAAACAGGTCACGCGCGGTAAAAGGCTGAAGTAAATAAACTACGGGAATTATTGTTTCCGGCTTGGAGCCGATACTATATTCGCTTTCGTTCGTAAAAAAAAATCTATCTATGTATCAGACGATCGCAGAATTGCATTGGCTTACTTCTATTCCCATGAGAATTTTGAAATATAGTAATTTAAATACTTATATCTTGGTAAATTCCGTTCTTACGGAAATTCGGAAAATCGTTTCAGATTCTATATTCTCTTTCGACTTTTCGTTTATCATAGTTATCATTTTGTTTTGGCAATGGTGGTAGATTTTAGAGTAGATTAATTAAAAAGTGTCATCAGGTAGGCCCTCTTGCTTTGCCTGCTGTATGCCATAAAAAACGGCCTTCTCAGGTCAAAACAAATAAAAAAATATCAAATTAAAAATGTTTTTGTTTACCAACACAAAACGTCTAGTGGATTAGAAACTTATCGGCTTAATTCAATTCCTAATTTGATAAGTGTGATTATTTCCTAAACTGTACATACAAAAACGACATAAATATGTTGTCATTTTACCTTGTCCCGAACATATACAAAAGTGACAACATATACCGCAGAATGTATATATTACTATTAAAGACTAGCATGCCGCCTCGGCTTCACACAGATTTTAGTAAAAATCACAATTTTTTTGAAAACAACAACACGGGTATAGTGTAGCTTCGCAACTGTGAAATATATTTTTAAATCGGTCCAGTACTTCGGAGCCTATTCAATGCTAACAAACAATCAATTATTAGTAATATTAGTGTAGAATGACCACGAATGTTCGGTTTCGCCCACTTCTTTTACTGAAAGAAATATTGCCTTCTTAAAACCTTAGCACGAAAATACAGCTTTCACATTAATCTACCAATTATGTTTTTAACTGCGCACAGACTAAACAGATGCAAGAGTAACGCCAATGCCTGTTTTATTTTCATTCAGCTATAATTAGAAGTCAGCAAGATCTGTAGCAACCTTGGCTCTTAATTTAGATGTTTCAAGATCTAGTAACCATAATTATTCATATTTTTTATTATATAAGTCCTAAATATTCTCGTCACCAAAAATCCATAATTAAAAATGCTTCGTTCTAAATGACTGACGCATCAACGCACAGCCAACCGCTGATCGTAGAGACCTGGAGACTACGAAACCTAAATCCGATACTTCGGCCGAAGTATCGGAAGAATATAATTCAACGAATCGACGAACTACTAAAATAACCATAAAGTATTAAGGTATTTCATGGATAGAATTCAAGGAATTACTAAAATAACCATGAAATACCATGTATTTCGAGGTTAAAATTCTACCGATACTTCGGTCGAAGTATCTGATTTACGTTTCGTAGTAGCCCTCCTGCAACTTGAAGGGTATGTTCACGTAGGCTGTAGGCATCCGATAAGAAAGGATTTTCCGAACACGGGAAAGCGGGACACATGCAAACGCAATTGCGCGGGCTTCACTAGGTCAAAATAATAAGTAGCAAAGAAAAATACAGGCTGCGTCTTTATGACATTGACATAGTCTTCTCAGGATTAACAAACAATTTAGAATAGGTTAATTTTATTCTATAACTGAAATTTCAGTGGACTAGTTGACATTGCACAATAGAAGTACATAAGTTGCACCAAAAGATCAATTAACACAAGGAAAAACGGAACCCCAAACAATTTACAATAGAATAATTTTATTCTATAACTGAATTACAGTGGGCTAGTTGACATTGCACAATAGAAGTACATCAGTTGCACCAAAAGATCAATTAACATAAGGACAAGGAAAAACGGAACCCTTATAAGATCACTTTGTTGTCCCTCTGTCTGTCTGTCAAGCAAGATCCTTTAATTTTTTGTATCTGAGTTGAATGGCAGTTGCCGGCCTCCACTGAAAGTAATGCTTCACAACCTTTTCAAACTTTCTTACTCGGTTCTGTTTATTTTAAATATTACTGACTAGATAGCACAATCTATTACAGCTTGAATGTCTCATCCATGCTATAAAGTTGTATAACAATTTCATCAAGTCAAAAATCAATACTTACTTCTCACGCAAAACCCTAAAAGGAAAGTAATCGTGGCTAAGTCACGCAATTGTACGTAATGACTATAGGTACAACTAAAGGTCAAGCCTAATTGACCACAAAGATATAGTGCGGTATTATAGTTTAAACTATCGTTAAAGTACTTCCCATAGATTAGAAAAACTATGAAATATGGCAAGGCGTGTTTAGCAATATTGCTAAAAACACATGTTCTTTTTAATTAAATTATTTTCGTTTACGTATTAGTTATTACTTAGTCGTAACCGCCCGCTTTCCAACACGCAATGTATAAAGATATTGTCCGTCCGTTCTATTTACAATATACAGGATGCGTCGTAAAATTGGCGGGTGTATACCAGTAGCCCCCTCTTCAGAGACTCAGACCCCCTGGGGGGCAACTGTTTTTTTTTAAATATCAGTTGCCTCCCAAGGAGGCGTGTCGCTAGAGGGGACTACTGGGATAAACCGAAATAGGCGGTCGACATGATTGTGTGTCGATGTAAGTTTTATGGGAATAGCTCCAGATGAGTCGGGATATAGCAATGAAATCAAACATTATCAAATTACTTGTATATTTTTCAGTTTTCACAATTCCTCCGTACAATACTTTTTTAAAACACGTCTACACGTACACCTTCTCCTACGATCGAATCGGATGTGTCGGCCGTGCGCCGCTGCCGGCCGTCGTATAATTGTAATGTAATTGTGTAATTCAGAACAGCTGATATTCTTAATTTAGATAAATCCTTTAAAATAATAACAAAATCTGAGCTAGTACAAACAATATCTGTCATTTATGGATATTACTAATTAACAGTGTACCAATTTATTTATAAGGCTTACAGTTTTAACCGATCTGACTCTGATTCGACATTTTGACATACATTTTGAAGACGCTTACGATAATACTCTTGTTCAGTGTGTCTATTAAATTGGACTACAGACTTCACTGTCTTAGAACTCACAGAACTCAGAAGATTTATTAAACGGAGTAACAATATTGTAAAAATGTTTTTAATCTGTGGCAATAATTTTAATAAATAATATATAGAGTAATTGCTTTAATGTACGTAACTGAAATATCAGCCAGGAAACCGTGCAGCCCGACCCAATTTCCCAATTACTTGCCTACAATTCCCGATAACGAGACATTCGCTATCGGCTTAATTGCCAACTGGTTATCTCATTTGTATTCTATTTTTCTGTGTCATACTGGTATCATTAAACTCGGTTTAGTATTATTATTTTATAAGCAACCTGTATTACCGAGGCCTACTACGAAAACACGGTTACTTGCCAAAATTTTGAAAGAATAAAATTTTCTTGTAGACCTCCATAATTTTTCTTGCAGAGTAGTAGTAGCTTTATACGTGATTCCCGTTCCCGGAATGATTTCTGAAAAAAAAAGTACTGTTCTCTCTCGGATTAAAGTATTATTCCAAACATCTTAACCGTTTCAGTATTTTTAACGTAAAAGCAGACAGATTTTACAGTGGTAGAGCCTAGTAAATGGGCTAGTTCAACCAGGCCATTACCGGGTGATAATGCCCCGGTCGAGCCCGAATATCACATCGAATATCTTGTAGTCGTGAATGTCCATGGGCCGGGCTGCTTACCATCAGGTGACCGGCTAGCTCATTTGTCATCTGTCATAAAAAAGACATTCTCATTAATCATACTTCAAACTCATACTAATATTATAAATGAGAAAGTGAGTTTGTTTGTTTATTTGTTATTCCTTCACGGCTCACGGCTTGACTAAGCAGCCGATAATTATGAAAATTTGTGTACATCTTGTAAGGGGTACAGAGTCCAACATAGGCTTTTTATCCCGTGAAAGTATGTCATTCCAATGGGAAAATACTTTTTCTACTATAAATGGCGCTGCAATTCGCAATTGCCGGCCAACAGATGGCGCCACAAGTCGCGCTATACGAGATCTTTATCATAAAATTAACCGCGAGCGAATCCGCGTGGAAAAGCTAGTGATAGTATAAATTGTGGTTCATTTGTTAGTTTTATGCTTGGTTGTCAATGATATTTTTACCCACTGTCTATTTTATAAGTGGTGGATGTGTCAGAATGATAGATGGTTGTGGGAATATTAGCCGCCTTCTTTTACCGATATTTATCGTTATCAGTCGTACAGTCTGTTACGAGCGTGGGAGAATTATCATATAGTTTCTGCAATCTTAGAAATGAAATCAAGGTTAGGTCATAGTTCAGTTATAGGAACTAATAATTCGCGAAATGATCAATATGGTTTATTTCATGAAACCACACTATGAGAATGACATTTAAGAATCCTTACTATCATTATAAATGCAAAGGTAACTTCTGGAGATCCAAGAAAAGACATTATAATTGTTTTTATCTCCCAGAAATCACCCCATAAAGGGATGAAAATGGGATGGATGTTTGTATGGGGGTATTTTTATTATGCTTGTAATTTTCTGGAGAAAGGGGGGGGGGGGCGAATGTGCTATACACAGATATCAGGTGCTATAGTAAGTACTGTTGTTCTGGATACAGTAAATAAATCTGTAATTTCGTATGCATCGTTAAAACAATTTTTAGAAGGAACTATAACACCATTTTAACGCGTTACTGTTCACCCAGAAAGATCTAAACTTGAAAAATTTCTAATATTGGAGATGTACCTTACTTATTTTTGAAAACCCCGCAAGCAAGATGGCTATCAAAGGAAACTTTGACGCGAATTTAATAATGCACAATACAACAGACAATGGAAAGAACTTTTTAATTAATGAAGCAAATTTTGTTTTAAAATATTAAATATCTTAAGGCAGGCAAATAGCCTGTTAGGTAGTCTAAATTCTAGAACTAAGCTGAGCTTAATAAAAAAAAACAAGTTTTATTGCTTATTTCATTTTCCTCAAGAATGACTGACAAAACAGATTTTAGTTAATCCTTGGTTTATCTTTTTTATGGTTCCGTACCCAAATTGTGCCAACGCAATGGGGTCCTATTACTAAGCCTCCGTTGTCCGTCCGTCTGTCACCAGGCTGTATGTCATGAAACGTGATAGCTTGTCAGTCGAAATTTACAGATTTTTTATTTTTTATTTTATTTTTTCTAAGTAAACCTCCATTTTAATGAACTGTAATAAAATATTTTTGCATACAAAACTAATGACATGCTTTTAATAAAACATCTGTGGCAATTTACGATCGCTTTTTAGGGTGAATGCCCTTAGCAATCAGGCTGTCTAGACTTTAGAGTAGCTTAGTCTAGTAACCCTATAAGAGATGTAACAATGATTTTATGAATCATTAGGTGTTCGTGTACTGTTACGGTTCGTACATTTTAACAGCATGTTGATAAATTTGGAACCAATTTAATAAAAAATAAAAAAAAGTTAATAGTAATTTTAATTGTGATTTTAATAGAGATTTAAAATATATATAAAAACGATTTCCATAATTATAAAATCTTTACATTTTACAGCTGTTTCAAGCCACGTAAACGGTCGATGATTTGGCTTTTCAGCTGGTTATACGCCGACGAAGCCGCGGGCAGAAGCTAGTTTTACATATTATTTCAGTGATATTCTATATGTTTTGAATATTATATAAATAAGCTACTCTTTGGTGGCTTTACTTTATGGCAAAAGAAATGGCGAAAGAAACCCAGTTACGGCCTTTTTAGTCATTAATTATTCCATTTTATATTTTAAACATATTTGAATCTTCAGACATTCTGTCTCGCGATTTCAATCTCTTTACTCATGATTAATCAATCTGTGTATTAACAATATCACTAATTAAAAGGTCAGTAACCTCGGAAATCTCAAACATTAAAAAAAATCACGCAAATATAATAAACCGTTGCCAAATGTATACTTGTTTTTTAGTAAACAAACAATAATAGTAGCTTTTATGTAATTTACACTAAATGTTACAATTCAATTTGCGTGTACAATTTGGTAATGGAGGCCTTGTCCTTGGGCAATTTATCGAACGGGGGCCTTACTCTTGTAAATAATTCCATTCTATTGGCATTGGATTGTTACATTTAGGTTTTCTTTACTGACTTAACCAGCTCTAAATAAATACTAAACTAAATGAAATCAGAGGGCCTATTCTAGTAAAAAAATCAGTTAAAATAAGAGAGGCAGGGCACAGCGGATAATCCGCTAAAATAGGAGCAGCCCGTCTGGTGAAGGACCTCCACCTTACAGAAGATCGTAGCCAAATGGCATTGGTCTCGGCCATATTGTGTTCCTACGGTGAATAAGGTCTCCAGAGTTCCACTTGGAGGGGTTGGGAGGGTTGGCAACGCGTGAGTGATACCCCCGGTATTGCAAGCGTCTATAGGCTACGGTGATGCTTACCATCAGGCGGGCCGTATGCTTGTTTGCCAACTTTGTGGTATAAATTTAAAAAAACTAGTTTCAAACTTACTCCCTGTCTCGCTTATTTACATTTCGTATGAGTGAAATGACACTTGAGAACAAAATTTGACTTTGACAATTTTGGTTATGAGAAATAACCCTGCAGACCCCGCAGTTTGTATCCTAATCCTAACCTAATAGTTAGTACTTAAAGTATAAAGTTTCAAGATTACGAATGAGGATATGCCAATAATTTTAAATTGAAATTATACGAAATTAAATTTAAAATTACTTTTAGATTCAAGAGTAAGGTAGCTGATCTTGAACTGATACTTCATACCACGCGATGTCCGTATACCTGTTTGCAGCCTCCGGTTCGTGATCTTTGTTACAAAAAATACTTTTGTATTCAAGTAGTGCTATGTCATGTAATTATATAAGATGTATACCTTTTGTAAGAGACTACACTACTATTGTTTATAAAAAAATTGACCGTCTGTATCATAGCGACTTTTGTTACCATGCATCTACACCGCAGTTACTTTTTGTAGACCAACGTTTCCAAGTGTTAGTTAGGGCAACATTTATTACGAAAAAATAAAAAGGAACTGGCAAAAGTTGAAAATATATTACCTAACTAGCTTTTGCCCGCGTTTGCGCTCATTTTATTTCATTTCGCGTTAAATGCGGGGTAACACTTGCTTCCTACAGTCACAAATAGTCCGCATAACAATTTTTAGCTTTCTACCTTGAAAATTGCGGTATCCTCCATACAAACGTCCACTCCCCAGTTTAGGAAAGTAGGGGTTAGAAAGAGGCAAAAAGTAGCCTATGTCCATCCCTTCAACTATCTCCACTTAAAAAATCACGTCAATTCGTCGCTCCGTTTTGCCGTGAAAGACGGATAAACAAACACTTTCCCATTTATGATATTAGTATGAAGTATGGATGGATAGTAAAAAAAACAAAAGTTAAATACGGCGTGGATGCACATTTACGTCGTTAAATAAATGTGATCTACGTACAAATAATTTTGTGAGACAGACATTAGTAGTTAATATTAATTAAGTACAGTTACATGTTAACGCTGCTACGGCTATCCCAAGGGCAAGAAGGCGCGTGGGGCACTATTCTCAAAAACTTGGGGATTACTAACCAACCACTAAAGTGACTCATTTATTTTTCACTCTGATTTAAAAAGTACCTACTGGTATTAGAATTATACTTAATAATGATATGAAAGAAAGAAAATTTAT
Organism: Endotricha flammealis; assembly: GCA_905163395.2. Taxonomy (NCBI): domain Eukaryota; kingdom Metazoa; phylum Arthropoda; class Insecta; order Lepidoptera; family Pyralidae; genus Endotricha; species Endotricha flammealis. The sequence goes on along the minus strand of LR990864.1, from coordinate 3,403,435 downwards.
TAAATTAATATTTAAATGAAAAAAAAGAAATTTATTTAAATAAAAACACAAAATTAGAGCTTATTGAATTTAAGCGCTATAAGTTTATTAAAATCTATATATATAAAAGAAAATCGTGTTTGTTACAACACTTATAACTCGAGAACGGCTGGACCGATTGCCATGGTTTTTGATTTGTTGGATTTGTTTCCGTCCCGAATAGCAGAATACATCTTAAAAACGGTAGGGGTAGGGTAGGGGTAAAGTAGGGGTAGGGTAGGGTAGGGGTAGGGTAGGGTAGGGGTAGGGTAGGGTAGTGCCTCTAAGGCAGAACAAAGTTTGCCGGGTCAGCTAGTATTATAATATATTATTCTAAAGTGAACAAAGACGGGATGGGACTAAACGTTACTAATGTAGTAAGTAATCATATTTCTAAACAAAGTTTGAATAGCCAATAGCAGAGTCTATTTCATAGACGATTAGCGGCATAGATAGTTGGTTGTCGCATCACTGGGACCTATGATTTCCCAAGCGTCATTATAATGCACAATAATGCATTGTGCTGCAGCCGGTTGCTCAACCCTGCGAACAATGCAGTCTTGGTAACCAACATTGCAAAACTGATAAAGGACAGTACGAGTTTACAAAGATACCTTCAAAATGCGACTGGGATTTCTTTATATACAAGTATGTAGGTTAGGAACTATAAGGTATTATTTTACTTCCTAAAAAAAGGTAGCCACGCTGGTAGCAAACAAGCTTACGGGCCTGATGGTAAGTGGTCACAACTGCCTATGGACTTGTAATACTAGGAGTATCACTAGCGCGACCTTTTTAAAGAACCCTTGCATCCCATATTTTAATCCCTTGGGAATACCTGGGCAAGAAGCTCCTTTTTTTTATACCACAAAGTTGGCAAACAAGCATACGACCCGCCTGATGGTAAGCAGCACCGTAGCCTATAGACGCTTGCAATACTTACGCGTTGCCAACCCTCCTGCATAAAATATTATGTATTAAGAAAAGTTAATATTTATAAAGAAAAAATGATATAATTTTTCTTTTCATGGAAAATGACATTGTAATCTGTGACATTGCACTTATCTGCAAGGCTGCAAGCAAGTACGAAATCCTAGTGGACACATGTGGCTCTAATAAACAAAAACCCTGTTTGGTAACAAAGAAATGGATGGAGCTGACAAAAAATCAGCTTACAAGATGTGCAAGCGATTTTTTTCTGAAATGGTCCTCCTATCTTCGAGGCCACCGTACTTGCCCGGTTTTTATTTTATTGGAAACTCTTTGTTTCACTAGAACTAAATTTACGTTGGTATTCATTTAATTCGTTTTATTAATATAAAAACAATTGAACGATAAATCCCTGACGGATATACAATATTTTCCTTAAAAATACTGAAATAGATTTTTCTTTACTTATTTCAATGATATTTTACACAACACTTATTGAGCTTTTTAAAGCCCAGACATAGCTTAAAGGGTTTTATAATGATAGAAAGAGAAAAAGACTTATTAAGCTCCCATCTTATTTAGTATTTATGTTTTCTGAACAAAGCTCGGGGATTTTCACTGTCTTGTAACGAAGGATTATTAAAGTACCTCCTGTGGATAAACTTATAAAAGATTTTAAAATGTAATTCATTTTTTTTTTATTTGAAAACTAGCCTTTGCCCAGCAGTGGACACAATACCTCCAGGCTAAGGAAAAAACTAGCAATATCCTGATATCGCTCCCGCTTTCTCGTGGCAATTTCGAAAAATACTTTCCTACGATCAGCGATTCAGGATTCGTCAGTCGATTCGATCATTCAGGACTCAGATTAACAGGATAGGGAAAGTCGTCTGAATTAGATATATTGGGAGAGGAGACCAAAGAACATGAAATGTGTAAAGGGATGGAAGATGAGAGTGGAAGGTGGTGGAAGTGAGTAGGATAAATTACTTACTTACTATTAATGATTTTTTGTTACAGGTAATTTTCTAACAAGAATAAGGAGCGGTTCTGTAAGTTGTACATCTCACATGTTCCTCCCACAGATATTTTTTATGTTCCTCCCGTCCACGCCTCTTTAAAATAACTTTCAGTGGTAGAGCATTTCTTAATGGGCTAGATTTACCGGAAAATATCACCATCTCACAGTATATAGGCGTGAAGTAGCAATGAATGTCTATCGGTGAATTAGAGATCCGTCCAACTCTTTGGATACGGGGTAGGAAAAGTCCTATCCCTTTTCTCACCTCCCCTTATTGTTGCAGGCAACGCATTGGTAGCGCTCCAGGCGGCCATTTTGCTTGTTTGCCCGCTGTATACTATAAAAAACCTTCGAAAACCTAACGTCTCATTAAAAACCTTTATTGACCCCCGGGGGTATTGACTCTTTGCTGATTCAACAAATAAACCGAAATACTTTTTCATTCAACTCAAATTAAAATTTAATTTCGTTAAAATCTTTTTCTAAGAACCCTAATAAGTGTCTAACATTAATTAGCGTTGGGATAAAATAAATAAAATGGTCTAGTGTTTATTGAAGCGACGACGACTTTTTAATTAAGAATTTTATAGTTTATTTTAATTAGAAATGTTCGGGATAGTCGACAAGGTGAACTGATCGGTGTTAAATTCTGTTCACGGTACCGATGGGTTCTCTTCTGGACTCCACTACTAATAAATAAATAAATATATAGGGACAATTCATACAGATTGAGCTAGCCCCAAAGTAAGTTCGAAACTTGTGTTATGGGATACTAACTCAACGATATTATAGTTTATAACAAATACATACATAGATAAACATCCAAGACCCGAGGCCAATCAGAAAAAGTTCGTTTTTCATCATGACCCGACCGGGGATCGAACCTGGGACCTCCTGGGTGGCGGTCTGACGAAACACTGCTTTACATCAGGTGGATTGGAAACAACTTATTCTGGCTAAATAAAAAAATCGGACAAAAGCGTGTCTAGCCCCGCACAGTGTAGGGTTCCGTATTTACTACACTATGAAATTTGTACGTTTTCATAAAATAAATAATTTTTATTTTATACGTTAGTCGACTATTAATCGTAACTGTAGAGCCTATTTAACCGTGGTAGTTTTCCTTGTAGGTTTAACTGTATTATTTTGAATACCCTGATTTTTGGCAAATTTATAAACACAATACTTTCGGAGACAGAACAGACACGTACAGGCGTTGTAAATAATTTGCAAACGGATCATTGTATCGAAAAATTATCTTAGGTGACCCCACAAAAGGGTTGGGGAAGCCACCATGGTTGTCATGTGTTAGGTTTTTATGATACGATTGTTACATAAAATTCATAAAATAAACAAGATATATGCAAGTCGGTTTATATAAGGGCGTGTATTTAAAGCTTCTGGCAAAACTATTGATCAATCCGGATTTTGCGCGCACGTGCACAGGTTGCACAACAAAAGGCTTAAAATAGAATGGCGGATATTGTTTATCTGAATTACATTAGTCACAGATAATACAAATAAACCTCGATGGTCAAGTAGTTAATTTGGTCACAATACCAATAGATCGCGGGTTTAATTAGCCTTGTATGTCATGATAATAGGGAACAAAAAATTATTCGTTGCGCAAGAGAAGTGTAATATTAGTTTGTACTTCAATGATTATCAATCATTAGCACTTAACGCTTTGGTGTTTTTGAGGCGTTAATTACGCCTCTCATACTTTATTTGTATTTACCAAGCGGTTGCAGTTAGCTGTTAGTATGGAACGTGTTATGGCCCGTTCTAGAAACTTTCATTATATTTTAATTTTAGTTCTAAACTAATCAAAACTTGAACTATGGGTAGTAGAATGCTGATAAATATACATATAAAAAAAAAAATACTGTAATATTTATTACTAGCTTTTGCGCGCGGCTTCGCTCGCGGTTAATTTTATGACATAGATCTCGTTTGACAACAAAACAACAAAACACGCGACTTGTGGCGCCATCTGTTGGCCGATACAGCGCCCTCTATAGTACAAAAAACATTTTCCCATTGGAATGACATACTTTTACGGAATAAAAAGTAGCCTATGTTGGGCTCTCTACCCCTGACAATATTTGTACAAATTTTCATAATGATCGGCTGATTAGTAAAGCCGTGAAGGAATAACAAACAAACAAACAAACTCACTTTCTCATTTATAATTTAGTTAGGTTAGGATACATAGAAAACATCCAGACCAAGACAGACATGCTCTGTTTATGCACACAAATCTTGAGGAGGAACCGAACCCCTTTACATAAAGTAGCTGCATGCCAGTCTGCCAGGCCTGTCGGGTATTACCAATGTCCAATAGAAAATTCATTATGGTTACCAGGAAAATAGAAATAATTTTAGCAAACACTGCAGTCCCTGTTTTATTTATTACCAAATGGATGCCGTAGGGACGGCCATTAGGAACTAATACAACCAGGGACACGACCCAAGTGTATGTAACTTTATGTAACGTGTTTCGAATGTATTGCTCTTCTTTTTTTTATTATGGTAACAACTCTAATGCTTTGATCCTTAAACACACTCATCAGTAAATCAACGGATGTTTGAGGACCCTCTTTGAAGGCAGGAAGGATCGCCTTTTATATTTTTTTATACGTAACGACGTTTAGAGGTAGGGCACAGCGGATAACTCGCTCAAATCGGAGCAGCCCGTTTGGGGAAGGACCTCTACCTTATAGAAGTTCGTAGCCAAATAGCATTGGTCTAGACATCAGGCCATGTTGTGTTCCTACGGTGAGTAAGGTCTCCAGAGAGCTCCACGGGGGGTTGGGAGGGTAGGCAACGCGTGAGTGATACCTAAGGTATTGCAAGCGTCTATTAGGTAACGGTGATCCTTACCATCAGGCGGGCCATATGCTTGTTTGCCAAGTTTGTGGCATAAAAAAAAAGCAAGTTTAATATTTTTGAATACATGTTTTGTTCCTACAGTCTCCCAGAGCTCCACTTTTTACAGTGTCGGCAACGCGCGAATGATACCCCCGGTGTTGCAAGCGTCCAAAGGCTACGGTGACTGCTTATCATCAGGCGGGCAGTATGCTTGTTTGCCACCGTAGTGGCATAAAAAAAGAACGAATAAAACCGATGTGTGTCGATTTAACATGCTCATATCCCGTAAAGAATTAATAAATACAGTCGTAGCGCCTCCGCCTGACTCATGGATATGGTTATAAAAGAATAAATTAACTGACGATGAATAGCGATGATCGATTAACAACCTGTCTCGATTAATTTAACTGTATCGAATAAACATCTGTGTACATGTTAAGCGAGCGCCACACAATGTAAAATATTTGAAAACTTCTTTGAAAATGGCGATATCGTATCATTATATAAATAAATAAATAATAAATAAATATATAGACACTTCATACAGATTGAGCTAGCCCCAAAGTAATTTCGAAACTTGTGTTATGGGATACTAACTCAACGATATTATATTTTATAACAAATACATACATAGATAAACATCCAAGACCCGAGGCCAATCAGAAAAAGTTCGTTTTTCATCATGACCCGACCTCCTGGGTGGCGGTCTGGCGTGGTGACCATTACGCCACGGAGGTCGTCAAGTCAATCAATACATAATCATCAAATGCAGGGTTACTGAATCTTCAATCGAAGCGATTGTAGGCCAGTGTTTTCAAGCCGTCTGAACCTGAAGGCTACCGCACGGGCTTAATTTACACCATCGAGATATAAATACTATGTTAGTACTTATATAACTCATATCACGATGGCTTACACCGACTAGCTTAGTGGCTGTCATCCCACAAAGACTGTTGCCGGCTACACGAAAGAGAATAGGGAGAGAAATGATAAGGAAATAGAGAAGGAAAAGGAAGTGGGCCTCTGGATCTGTCACTCACCGAACGAAACACATTGCTGCTTTGCCAGTTGTCAGAGATTAAGTGCAAGTTTTATTTTGTAATACAAATTATTGTAATTTATTAATTTAAAAAAGTTACAACGACATAAATATGGTAGTCGTCTAGTAGTAGTGGGCGAAGTACCTTACATGAACAAAGGACACATTTGCATCTGCGCGTTAGCACTCCAAACAAGATAAGATAAAAATCAATCAATAAACAATTACACGTGGCTGTAATAAACCTCGAAGTACAGTCACATAGCACACAAAAAACTATACGTACGTATAAGTTTAGCCTCTACACTGAATCTCACTGACTCTCTGTCTGAATCACTGACTGACTGTTTAGATACTGTAGGGAGAGTCAATGAGATAGACAGTTTACGCTCTACTCACACTGTATCTCACTGACTCTCTGTCTGACTCGCTAACTGACTGTCTGATAGGATTTATTTCACTGACTCTCTTTTTCAAAAAAATATTCGACTCGATGATTTCTAGAATTTTAAAATATAATACCTAAATATTCAAATAGTTTTTTTTTCTACTTACTTATGTTGAATATAAATTACTTTAACTTAGTTACCATATTTTTTTACTTAAGTGTAAAATCCCATCTCTTTGTATTCGATAATGTATGTCGAATAAATATTTTACTATACAACTACCGTTTGACTAAATGTAATTTAGAAATGGAAACGTTCATTCAGGCGCTCTCTACAGATTACAAATAATAAATGATTTCCATAAACTACTATGGATTTAGGCAACAAAAAGAAAGAAAATCACAGGAAGAAGAATACAGTTATTGTGTTCTCTCATCTAAATAACGATGTCTGTCTACAGATCCCGATCCCGAATGAATTAAACGTTAAACATGAATGTTACTTTATTAGCGTAAAACTCTTTGTTCTGAATTCTCTCCCCTGCATAACTTTGTTTGTTGTACAAACATGAAAATTTTGCCGCGAGTAATATCGCAGACAGGCTAGTACTTTTATAAAATATTCAGAACACATGAGCCTGTAGTGCGGCGTGTGATTGACAATCAATCTGCTTGATAATTCAACGTCTGTACTCACTTGAATACATAAGAAGGCGATTCTTACACGAGTACTTTTATACGAGCGTGAAATCTAAAAGACGCTTTTAATATCAAGAGTTTTATATAATATTCGGCGACCTCCGTGGCGTAATGGTTACCACGCCAGACCGCCACCCAGGAGGTCCCGGGTTCGATCCCCGGTCGGGTCATGATGAAAAAACGAACTTTTTCTGATTGGCCTCGGGTCTTGGATGTTTATCTATATATGTATTTGTTATAAAATATAATATCGTTGAGTTAGTATCCCATAACACAAGTTTCAAACTTACTTTTGGGGCTAGCTCAATCTGTATGAATTGTCCCTATATATATTTATTTATAATATTAGTATGGAAGTATGGATCTAGTATAGATAATGATCGTTTATTTTCTCACTACAATCTTAGACTTAGTTGGTTAGGCCCGCCGCTCATTGTGACTTTTTGTCACGGTAACTTTTTGTCACCGAGTCGAGTGCTATGAAGATATATGGGAGTACGCTGACTATGGTGACGTGACATTACGGTGACAAAAAGTTCTTGCAGCCCGACGACACTAGGTGACGTGACCCTGTACATTGCTATGGGAGTGCGCTCTAAGAGAACAGATATACATGTAGGTATTTTTCTACGTACAGTTATTAGTACTTACATTATATGATAGAGAGAGTCAGAGAGAGACTGTTGACTGAACTAAGCCTGCCTAGGCCTGTTTCTCAGTTCATCGGGGTCCCCCGCTAAGGCAAATAAAATGCTAAAGTTATGCAGTACTCAATATAAGATAAGGAGGTACATAGCTGATGATGAGAAACATATATTCTTAACGTTAAGCAAAAACATGTTATTTTATTATTACATTACAGCACTTCAATGTTATTTGTATAAATTGTTCTCGATATTCGTTGTTTATTATTTCTGTGTCGATGTACAGAAAGGTTATAACTACATTTACTGCGTAGTTAAAGCCGTGTGCGATGAAGTTGTCAGAAATTAGGTTGTTTATCTTCCTGGTTTCGTTCTTACATAAACAGTTTAGTATCTTGGTATACTGTTTGCCCTAATGATGTAATATTTACAACATTCGACCCCAATATCACATGAGGCAAAGGCGCTTTTCAACTATTTTCCGAACTATCCTCTCCAGGGCTAATGACACCCAGTTTCTATAAAATATCGTAAATACCTATGGGAAGGAAACTCAAGGGTAAATCTTTTATTTTATTTTTTTATATAAAAAAATATGTTTTTAATAGTTCTTATGCTTTTCGGGACGAAGGCAAATACAACAAATCAAAAACCATGAAAGTCCGTTCAGCCTTTCTTGAGTTATGACCAACCCGACTTAGTTTTATTATTAAGATTTTTAAATACCTATGTACTATGGTACTGTTCATCTTTATTTAAAGTATTAGAATATGTTTGTTTACATTATGTCTTTTCCTATATTGAACAAACTATAGTGTCCTCGTGTACCCCTTACAAGTATGCATAAAAGTGTCTGGAATCATTTTAATTGCAGTAAATAATACTGTTATTTGATGTCAATGTACTATGTGTGAAGCAGAGCTTGTCGCTCCGTTAATCACAAATATCACACAGCCTTTCATACGTTTACCACTAGATTTCTTTAAACTAATGATTTCTTATAATTTGCGTGATATTCATTTTGGGATTCAACATTTTGAAATTCAACATTTTGCCAATTCAACAAAATGAGAATTCAACATTATGTTCTGGAAAGATGTTATTTAGCCTATGTCAATAGAATAGTTACAATTGATTATTGATTAGAGATTTTTCTTCCGATTCCGCAGCTTCTCTCGGAGTTGAAGGAGGTTTCTTTTTCACATTTATAATATTAAAAAAAAAAGATTGCAAGTCACACATATTTTCTCAAAACAAAAAGCTGAGTCAACGTATAGTCTTTCCTTTCATCAAAGTTGAACACCATTGTTAAACCATCCGTTTCTTAGAAATATATTAACCTGTCTAAATTGTCACGTATGTAACAGGAAAACGACGAAATAATACGAGTATTTCTTGGTATAATAATTTGCTGAAACTGCATTTGGCTGCGTTATTTGACACTCCGTCTGACGGCCAATGACGACAATGACGTTTTAAACAGGGTTTAGGGCTTGTTCAGACGAGACCGGTATTCGCTGTCGTTGTGGCTAGAGATTCCTTTATTCCCACAAATCCCTTTAGGAGTTTGAAGGAGCTATAGTGCGCGCCAACAACGCGACTCAGCTTATAAAACAATTGAAAATCGATTTTGTTTTTCACTAAGCAAATAAGTGTCAGTTTCGAACTTCGTTAAACGTCAGCGCAGGTCAGCCTTGGTGGCGATTAGTATAGTAAATGGTTTTTGTTCCACTAGTCCTGTAAAAAGATTCTAAACGAACTAGTGACACTACTTAGTTCCTTTATTGTGTTAGGGATGGTGTTGCGAGTTGCCGCGCGGATTTCGCTCAGGGGCCCAAGTCTGTCAAATACAAATGCACAAATAGAGTGTCCATAGTGTGTCAGTTGAATAGTTTTTGACATTTGGTATATTTGATTATATCCGAGCCGAGACCATATCATCGACACTCTATCAAACTACTATTGATCTTTTCGGTAGTCTGCTGGTCAATTGTATTTGGATGGAATTTAAATTTTTGGTGCAAACGGTATTCCTACTGGGTTTTCTCTGTTGCAGATGGTAGCTAATACCGCTTAGATCTGAATAGGCCTTCAAATAACACATATATCCACGCCCAGGTGGAATTACAAATCAATAAATTTCATATGATAGAGTATGTTCCAAAAATGGTTTTATTGTATCGTAAACGTTGTCCTAAGTTATAAGAATTGTTAGTACCTATGAACAATGCTATAAGCACTAAGTACATGCATGTCGGTAACCTTGTAAAACTATCGTAACTTACTTCCCACGATATCGCCCTTTAGCACAGAGCGCATAACTGTATGTGGGCTCTACACTGCAAAGTTGACCGTAGTAAAGTTAGGCACAAAGTTAGAAAACAAAGGCAGTTTACCACTGCACTGCTCGCCATCGACATCGACCCATACTCACTGGCAAACTGGTCCCCTTCTGCGCGGTGCGATTCCAAAGAGGATTTCTTCACCTAACCTGAAGGTTGTGGAATTAACTCCCCGTGGAACTGGCTTACAGCATGGGGTTCTTTGTGAAGATAATACAAGTGATTTTTTAGTCACCAGCAATATTGAAGGAGGTCAAAAAGCCCATGAATATGACCAACTTTTACTATGGGGACCCAAGTCAAATCGCGAAAAAAAAATCAGCTGATTCATACATTTTGATCGAGTAGGTATGAACATTCTGACCTCCTTCAATATTGCTGGTGACTAAAAAATCACCTTGTATAAAGATCCTGGTATTGCCACCATCCATCATGTCATCCACCACATCAACTCCTCCAGGATGAAACGTTGTAAAAGCCATTTTGGCCAAAACGGTATCATTTATTTCATCCTGAAGGGCTCGATATATTACGAATAGGCGGATGTATGCGAGACATAACCAGTTTTGTGTATTATGTATGAATAAATAAATAAAAATAAAATGTATTGTTTCAGAGGGTGGCGGGTTCGGAGCGCGAGCGCGCGGCGCGGTGCTACAGCGCGCGCGGCAGGTGACCGGCGGTCTACGCGGCTGATGTGGGCAGCGGGCGCGTGCTGCTCGTGGCAGGCAGGTGTGTATTACCATATTACCATGATTAGACTCCCTGCCTATGTTGCTAAGCAGGGAAGACTTTTCAATACTTCCTACTCCATCTAAATTCTGTTATATCACAAAGAACTTAGCTGAAGTAAGAAATAAGGCGGTGTGTGTTATCATAATGAGACTCCCTGTCTGGTTTATAATGCCCGTTTTCACCAACACCTCCAAGCTTTTGGAATAACTGGAACAATTTGTATGACATTTGATGACATAAGGTTACTCCTACCGGTAGGAGACGTTGATGAAAACGGCTATTAGTATCCCTATTTAGACCTTACAATACTTTCAATTCCATCTAATTTTATTCTGATTAAGTCCGTTGTGAGTTCCAAGACAGCTGTAGTTTCTCCCCCGAGACGTCAATAAGCTTCATTGTTTATTGTCAATCTGAGGCCGCCGTTGTTGATCCTGGCTTTACAAGAGACACAACGGTGGGCTTGTCCCTGTCTAAATCCGGTACCGCCTTTGCCACATACCATATATATGCACATAGTTACCTAGGGCCCAGGGCCGCTTTACAGGGTCCCGCTAATTACTGTTGTGCAACCGGTCACTTTTGCTTTAAAACATTTTTTTATTAGAACGGTAATTAGACGAAATGTGTGATATCAAATCCTTTTCATTTTCAAAAATATTCAGAATCAGATCAGAAAATTAGACATTTTGTCTTTATAAAAGAACCTCAAATGGCTATGTGCTTAACCTATGTGGCATAAGACAGTTCTGGCTAAGCCGTATCCTTCGAAAATACTAGATACATAGATGAAATGAGTTTCCCTCAAACCCAAAAGAAAAATGTAAAGGAACATAAAACAACTAAATTGTACTACATAATTAAATTACGTACTTATAATCGAGTAATTTCATAATGAAAATTAGTTTTCTAGAAATATTTTTCTTTATTAAAAGCTTTTTTCCTTTAGTTACTACAAAGACAATTTTAATTGCTTCTATTCACTTTTGATGTAGTAAATCAAGTTCTAACAAAATCTAATTTGTGCCTCGTTTAAGTTGATAGAGCCTTGAAGGCTGCCAACTATTGCTCGTAGGTATAAAACAAGGTCATTCTCTTAATATGCTTACATCGCTCGGTTCGTTGCCATCATAGTACATATGTCATACGTTCCTTACGTGTATGTTTAAAATTCGCTAAACCTTGGCGGTTTTGAATGCTGTTTGATCTTTATAAATCACATTTTTTGATAAATCCATTATAAATTCTGGCATTTTGTCTAATGGTGCTTTCATAGAGCAGTAGGTATCCGGCGCCGACAAATCCGTGCGGGTTGTTACCGATCGGCGCCTGCGCAGCGTTAATTTTCATAAAGTCACTGATAACCTGTTTCTTTTTATCATAGAAAATCATACCGGTGCCGACCCGCATCGCGCCGGAAACCTGCCTCTCTATGTAAGCACCCTAAGAATTAGCAAAACGTGGATGTCTTTTTTTGTTATCTACATGAATCACATTTTTGATAAATTGATAATAAATTCCGGCATTCTGCCTAACACATAAACTACTAGCGCCCCACCGCAGCTTCGCACGGGTTTTAGGAAGAATTTCAATTTCTTTTTATTAAATACTAGCTTTTCCCCGCGGCTTCGCTCGCGTAAAATTTTATGATGACAACAAAATCCATAGCGCGACTTGTGGCGCCATCTGTTGGCCCGCAATTGCGAATTGCAGCGCCATCTATAGTAGTAAAAACATTTTCTCATTGGAATGACACAGTTTCACGGGATAAAAAGTAGTAGTAGCCTATGTTGGGCTCTGTACCCCTGAGAATATGTGTACAGATTTTCATAAAGATCGGCTGCTTAGTCAAGCCATGGAGGAATAACAAACAAACAAACATACAAACTCACTTTCTCATTTATAATATTAGTTAGGATAATCATAGCTTTCCAACGGTGAAAGAATTTTCGAAATCTGTCCAGTAGATTTTAAATTTATTCGTTACAAACGTAAATACAAATCTTTCCTCTTTATAGTATTAACTAGCTTTTCCCCGCAGCTTCGCTCGCGTTAATTTTATTATAACAAAACAACCCATAGCGCGACTTGTGGCGCTATCTGTTGGCCGATACAGCGCCCTCTATAGTAGAAAAAATGTTTTCCCATTGGGATAAAAAAGTAGCCTATGTTGGGCTCTGTACCCCTAACAATATGTATGCAAATTTTCATAGTGATCGGCTGCTTAGTCAAGCCGTGAAGGAATAACAAACAAACAAACTCACTTTCTCTTTTATAATATTAAGTAAGGATTAACTTTATATCAGGTTCTATGGTCCATTAAAGCGAAGACCTATAGAATACCTTTATTCCAATGATGATCTCGGTCTGAATCTCAGCAAGAAACGATATCCTAGGTATGTTTCTTTACCAAACCCCTCTGCTCATACACATTTATTGTTCAAGTATTATGATTGCGACGGCTGACGGATGTTTCCCATCAATTTCTAGTCCAGTTAGGATGTAATGTTAGGCATGATAATTTTTATCTCATCTACTACTGTCTTTTATATGTAATATCGCATGAGTGCTTACTACGCCTTACGTGCACTATTTACAAACTGTTATTGAAGTCAGGATTGTACCCAGATCATCTGTCGTGGTAAATTTAAATGTTTGAAAAAAAAATTCAGGTATGTTTTGAAATAGATTAACTTAACAAGAGTTTTCTTTGATTTCTGTTTTCAAAATGCTGATGCTCCAAAATCTTGACTTCATTCAACTAGATTCATCAATAAATATCTCTATGAATTTGAATGAAACCAAATTCACAAAATTTACATTCTAAAATATATCTGTAAATGAAAAGAAAAAATATTCAAATTCCATCAATCTATGACCCTTTTCTGGGCTAATTTCTTTGGCTGATATCCAAGAGCAATTTAAAAAAAATCACCTATTGAAATCAATTCTATATAGAAAGGTGAATTATACTAAAGGCACGCACATACACAGTTCACCTCTATCTGTTCCTAACAAGACTGCCTCCTGGTCTGTTTACAATCCTGATCGCAGCATTCGCAGCATAGTGCACTTAGGGCGTCCCCGTCAGCATATCAAACCCTGGCTGACGGCGGTGTATGTTGGTAGCTAGCAGGCACTCATGCGTGACCGAGTCACTAACCGTGGCCGGCTGGTAGGCGAGGGCGGCGCCGGCGCGGCCGCGCGCACTCCCGTCAAGACCTTCCAGGCTTACCTACCGCCGGCACACCGCACCTACAGTTGCATACACTGCCGCGCGCACCTGGCCAGCCATGACGAGCTTATATCTAAGGTGAGCAATCTCTAATATTGTCTACCTCTGTCTCACCAATACTTCCTAATCCCATCTAATTTCTTTCTGATTAAATTAGTTGTGAGTTCCAAGACAGCTGTAGTTTCTCTCTCGGGACATCAATAAGCTTCATTGCTTATTGTCGATCTGAGGTTACCATTGTTGATCCTGGGTCTACAGAAGTCACAACTGTGGTGGGCTTGTCCCGTTCTCTATAAAGACCAATAACATCTAGAGTTCCAATCGTACATAGGCATTCTCAAATGCAACCTTCAGAAGGCAAATAAAACTACTATATTATATTAACTTTTCCTCTTTCTTGACGACTCCAACTTACAGAATTCTTTCTCTATCTATCTTCATCTCTTTGTTTCGTATATAATTCGTCGTCTTTGCTTACTTGCGTTTTCATTCAATTTGACATATACTCCTCAAGAAATTGACCAAAATGTTCACTACTATCAGGCATTTCCTCAATCCGTGCACCACCTACGGGTTTTTATTATATATTATTATCTACTTTCATAGATTCATTCTTATTTGTATTTCTCTCCTATAATACGTTATTGTTTGCATCATTATTGATATGTTTTATAAATATAATGTAACTTTGTTATTTTCCAGTCGTTCCAAGGCAGCCAGGGGCGCGCGTATCTTTTCAATTCAGTGTGAGTATACATTACCATTGTTTTAATATCATACATGAATCAAAACAACTACTACTTTATACATTTCTCAACCTCAAGCAAGAATATAAACTTATGATGACGGGATTTTTCAAAATTCCTATGGTACAGCTCCCTAGATATTCCCTATAAAATACTTTGATATTGCCCGACGTTTTGACAAGGATACACCGTCTAAGGTCACCGACGAACTCTTCTGTCTTTATTTATTTCCTTTATAATTTTTACCAAATTCTGCTAGCAGCAGCTGCTTTGAGCAGCTTGGCAGAGTATGCTTTAGTCCCCTTTAATTTAAGGGATATCCGTATCCCTGCAGTGGGATGATTATGGGTTGACATGACCATATTGATCTTTGGCATGACGAACGCGTAATCATGTTGAATTCTTTACATGTCACTTCGGGCGTAGTTTATTATTCTGATCTCGTAGCAAGCAGAGAGAATTATCAGGCATTTAGAAGGTTTTGCAATACATATTATTGGAATCAAAATAGTAAACAACAGCTCATAGCATTAGGTCCCAATAGTAATGTAACAATAGACCGTGGTGCTCGGCAATCGAGCCTCACTTGATTTGCCATCTCTCTAGGGTATAATGCCTTTTGCTTCAAATTGCTGTTTCTCACGTAGTTGTTAAGGAGGGAAGTCCTTTCAATACTTCCTACTCCGACTATCTCCTTTCTGATTAAATTCGTTGTGAGTTCCAAGACAGCTGTAGTTTATTCCCCGGGACGTCAATAACCTTTATTGCTTATTGTCTATCTGAGGTCGCCGTTGTTGATCCTGGCTACACAGGAGACACAGTGGTGGGAATGTGTGGTGGGCTTGTCCCGATGACCATATTCACAAGAAATAATACAATTTGCCCGGTTTGATTTTAACAGACATACATTATTTAAATTATCTTTCAACACATCGATCAACATATTAAAAAATGCCCAGTTTTCCTGTATTACAATGCGATAATTAGCATATTATAACCATATATATATGCCTGTCAGTCATGCATATTTCATATGATAGGTACTTGCCTACCAGAGTCCTTCAAAACAGCCAGTTTCAAAACATTATTTACATTAAGAATGCTAAACGCTGGCTTTAAAACGTTCGGTTTCACGTGGTTTCACTTTACTCTCGGATATTTTGCGTAATATATTTTCTTATAAGTAATAGTAGTTTCTGTTTCATCGAACACTAAGTACTCATCGCATTGTAGGAATATAGTTCTCTTTTTAGGCGAAAAGTTTTTAGTTAACTGCAGGTTGCGAAAGAGTTTTTTAGCCACTATGATGAATTTAAATGAATTTATTATTATACTTATTTGTTTTAGTATTTAAGACTTGTTCATTCCACACCATTGTGTATAACTTATAAATTTTAATGTACTTATGTAATGAGTGGAAAAAAAAAGTACAAAATGACAAAAAAGGCCGTAACCGGTTTTCTTTCGCCATTTCTTTTTACCGGTGGCCATTTTGCTGAAATGGTGGTAGTATATAGCGTAGTTTATTTTCTTTATTTAAGCAAGTTTTAAATGACAAGAAAAAGTAACTGTGAAGGTCTAATTTCTGAAATAAACGATTTCTTTTCATTTCATAGCTGTAATCTAAAGCTAAGGCTGGAAAATGTTACGCCTTCCGTTCCGGAGCACGAAAGAGCACAAAACACTTGATCCTTTTAGAATATGTCCCGTCTTGTCGTCGTTGTTTAACTTACGACAAAGAACGACACACCCGCCGGAGGAAATCCTAAAATATGAAAAGAAATCCTAGAATATCTAACTTTATTCACGAATCACGACACAAAAATATAAACGGACATTACACGTTGATGTGAGAAAATTCTAAATAGATATTTTGAGCCAAGTATACCTACCTACTATAATAATTCGTTGTCTACTGCAATTGTAGTAAATAAATATAATAAGCTATTATAAGTATGTTTTTTTTATAATCTCATCTTGACCTTACAGTCAGTCTGAATGTCAAGCACGTTCCATGACTTCACGGTGCTAAATTCTTTTTATTTACATGAATCTGTTTTCATGAATCATCGTTTGTAGCGTTTCGAAGCCAACAGAGATAAGATTTTCTTAACGATAATGATCGTTACTTTCCAGGAATTTACACTTTCTCGGTCGAGTAATCAAGTTATTAATTTCACTTTCATTCTAGGCGTTTTAAGGTTTTTCTAATCCATTTTGATTGGCGGCATTTCTGACCTAATCTTATAGTTACCAATGTTTTTTTAATAGAATGACGGCCGTTGCTTGTACAACCATTTCTTTGCTTCTTTTAACCCGTTGAACGCCAATGACGCCTTAAAGCGTCATACCCGTTGAACGTCAATGACGTTTTAAAGCGTTAATAAAAACTAAACATAATCGCGGATGACGAAATAAAGAGCGGTATTAGGCTCGTTAGGTAATCACGGATGCGTAAATCGTTTCTTTGACTATTGTTGTTTAATGTTTTCAGTGTGAACGTGGGCTGCGGTCCAGCCGAGGAGCGTGTGTTGCTGACGGGGCTTCACGCCGTCGCTGACATATACTGTGAATGCTGCAAAACCATGTTGGGTTGGAAATATGTAAGTACTTTTTTATCCTAACAAGGAGAGTGTGGTGGTCGCGAAGACCCACAACACTAAAAGGGATGCACCTCAGCTTAGGTCTGAATATCTAATTATCCAAAGATTCTAAAGGTAATATTTGGTCTAGGGTTTAGAAAAAAAATGGTTATATCGTAACCCTAGAACAAAAGGTGTGTTTGGCATAATAATGCGAACATAAACCGTACATGAAATAGGGAAATACTCTCTAAAATTGACCCTTACCTACGATGTATAGAAAATTCAATTTTAAAACAACGAAAATTTTGTTCTTGAAAAGAATAATAAACTTTTCAAATATCTAATAAAGTACCTACTAAACTTGTAGGTATTGTTTTTGTTGTAACTGTAATTATAGTTACATAATTATCATAATTTATCATAGAATCTGTCATTGTTATACATAATAACACAACACAAGATACAATTGCGCAGTAATTAGGCAGCTGTTATCTAGTTTAATCAGTCTCCAGGCCTGACTCGGCCTGACCTGGACCCGAGAGCTCGCCATCAGTTAATTGGATAAGTGATAATACAAATTAATCATGTTTCACAGTGTATTGCGATGAAAAACAAAATTATTATTGCGTGACATTATGGTACTTAATCGATTTGACAAGGACAAACTGTACAACCATCATGTCATGTTGTTATCTTCACTAAGGGGGGCAAACACAGATAAAATGCTCTGTCTTGAATAACTGATGATACTTCCTAATCCGACTATCTTCTTTCTGATTTTCGTTGTGAGTTCCAAGACAGCTGTAGTTTCTCCCCCGAGACGTCAATAAGCTTCATCGCTTATTGTCAATCTGAGGTCGCCGTTGTTGATCCTGGCTACACAGGAGACCCATCGGTGGGAATGAGTGGTGGGCTTGTCCCCCGAATGACTGACGAATCAACGCACAGCCTAACCGCTGATCGTAGAGACCTGAAACATGGAGGGTGTGTTGTTTGAACGACGTAGCTTCCGCTATGAAAGGATATTTCGAAATTAAAGTTAAAACTAGAATTGTCATGGAACTCACAACGAATTCATCGGAAAGAAATATGGAAGAAAGAATGAAATATGACGTTCTTCCTTAACTTGTTAGACAGCAACCTCACACTGGTTTAATAGAAGTCTAAAATGAATGTTTTATCTCATTATAGGAGCACGCATTCGAATCAAGTCAGAAATACAAGGAGGGGAAGTTCATCATCGAGCTCGCTCACATGGTGAAGGAGAACGGGTGGGACTAGGCGCGGGGCCCGCCGGCCTGCTGGCCGCGCGCGAGTGCCTCCGCGACATGTAGTGACACGGCCCGTGGCGCCGCAGACTTTGCGTCGACACGCACGCCCCGACAGGCGCCACGTGCCTTCAGATATGCACCAAGAGTGTTCCTTCTCGGCTATAACTAAGGGTACGCGTCTGTAGAGCATGAGCTCTCGCCGCCGGCTGGAGCCCTCGTGATGGCGCGCGGGCGAGTCCACCCGCTCGCCTCCGAGTCACTCCGCGACGAGTTGGACCGTCGATGTAATCACGGATGCGTAAATCGGTGAGGTTCGATAACTGTCTATTTTTATCACACTAATTAATTATTATTGGGAGATTGAACCTAACCGATTTATACAGCCGGCGCGGGTTCGCGCGACGAAGTGAGGATGTTTAGCCTTATGTGCTCTTCGTACTTTAGCCGGCTTCGCGCTTGAGCACCGCAGACCGCAGTCAACGTATGTTATTGTAGTACATAAGGTACCGATCTCAACGGCCCCGCGGGGCTATCGGCTTAGGGTTTATTGTAATTATAATTTGAACGTTTATTTCGGCGCCCGCGCACCGCCGCCGGGCGTAGTACCTACATCGTAAGTTGTCTTAAATTTTATATTGTGTACTATGTATTGTACTGCATTGAGAGAACACTGATACTTTCTCTTGTCCCCTATAACCTGTGATAAGTATGTTAGTATAGAATTTTGAATTTCTTGATGGATATTTTCAAGAAGTTGCTCAGAGGTGTCAGGCGTTGTTCCTAATGGTTTCAGCTGTACAATTCGCTTTTTATTTTGTGAGGAAACTAGTCGAAACGTGGACGATTCGAGGGGAGATCATTTCCATTTTGTTTTACTTTGCGCCTGAATTTAGTGATTTTTTTTCGTTTAGTTTTAATTGAGCATTTCGACTGTTCCTCGTCTTATGTTTGTAAAGAGCTTGGTACAGTTGATTTTTATGATTAAATTTTTATTGTGTAACTATTTTTAAAGTTCATAGTTTTCAAAGATGAGATATTCGTGGTCGTATTTTCTTTGAGTTTTATTATTCATTTATTGTTTCTATTAAAATGTAATTTGTGAACATTTGTACCCTTATATTTGAACCGCATGGTACTTCATTTGTAATCGTAGCGTATGTTATGCTTCGGGTGGGCCTGTCTGCTACATGAACAATAGAAAAAAAAACTAGAATATCAATCTTTGCTGACAAATATGAAATCTGGTATTCAATGCTTTTTGACTATGCAAATAAAAAAATGCCATATTTTTTAAAAACTTTTTTTGAAAATGGAAAAAATACGGGATCAAAACTCTAGTCGCTATTGAATAATCATGTAGGTGGGTCTGTAACTCGTAAGCGCGATGGAATCTTAGAGTTTTGTACATTTATCGACTTGGGGTCGGCTTAAAATTTAAGCCATAGATCATATAAAAAATATGTAACTTAAAACCTTTTTTATGCATTATATTAAAAAAAAGAAAAAAATTAGTCCTACTTGTCTTTTTATTACTGGCCAGTCTCGTGACCACATTTTTTTTTTAAATTATTAATGGCCACTTGCGACGTGCACCTTCACATCTCCGTTTCCGTGGAGTCCGAATCTATCCGAATATATATAATTATATCTTACGGAAAAAGCCGATTCCGTGTCCGTAAATGCAGATACGCCCCTTCCCAAACGCCGACAATCGTCTAAATGTCCGTCTTCGTTATACCAGAGTGCACTTTTATCGTATTCTATATAACGCAATGAAGAACTTTTGCCGTCGCATAAAATTTATCAAGAGCGTTTATAACTGCCACTAGTATATATACGTTTGTAATATACATAAATAATAATACAAATTCAAAATAAGGGACGCTCGTTTGATGTTGAAAAATGATTATTTTTACAATAACTAATAAAACATAGAACGCTACATTAGATTTGGATTTGTTTAGAGTTGTAAGAAGTTCGTCTGTTATTTTTAGTCTTAGAGTCGACAAAGACGGCTGCTCGAGCAGTTAGCCATTATGATACATACACCGCTAAACTGTAATTCACTGTGCAGTCGCCGCTTGAAACAGTTCATACTGACTGCTTCGAGCAGTCCGTGTATGTCGGCTCTTAAAGCTGGTTTTCGATTGCCTATCTACTGCATGGTTCGTGACGTAGATACGTCATCAAGAACCGGCAAGAAAAGACGTATTTGTGAAATAGCGACTGTTTGACCAGAAGAAACACCAAAATTCATGTAATAGTTCTAAATTATAGTAGGTACTGTGATGTGGTAATACAAAATAGAAAAAAAAAAGAATGGGGTGTTATTTTTGTATCTGTAGATATTTTTCTACTATTCGATAAGTGACTCATGTAAAAGATCTCAAATTTAAAATATTTTTTTTTCACAATCGATTGATGTTAAAGATTCAAAAACCACACCCCTCGTGTGTGCGACATACTGAAATTCGATACTGTATGTGTACTGTCAATTTATGTAACTTTTTGTTCGAATGTTTAGTGGTTGGCAATAGGTTTCAATAGATTTTTTTAAATGCACTTTATAAAAAGTTTTGTGTGTCCTACAAATTACAAGAAAAAAGTAAAATTATACTTTATTGTCAAGAATTATTAAGTATGATAAAGTCTTTCATTCAAAATTGCCTAAATTGACTGTACGATTTGTGTGATAAAACAGATACGTCTTTTTTAACATTATTCAGTGTAATATGATAAGGTTAATCGATAAAACGCATTGCAAGTTCACTTGTCTGTTTAATGTAATCGTATTAACTGTTATCATAGAGTTAAAATGTTAAGAGTTTTGGTGCACAATGTTCAATGAAAAAAAAAACTTTGATACTTGACAAAAATACTAATAAACTTTTTTTATGACAATGCTATTCATTTTTCAAAATAATTTTATGTAATCTCGGTTGTACTTATTCCTTTTTAAATATCGAATAGTTTGATTAAAACGAATTTTATTGATATCGAATGATTTATTTGATATTTCGTGTATTTTCAGAATAGAACCTTTGATTTCATGAACATTATGCAACTAAATTATCGAAAATTATTGAGATTGTCACAGTAGTGTAGATTTAACACTCTTAGACCTACGATTTATCTATCTTTGACGCCGTTCGACATGACACTCAAATACAAAAAAAAATTGGGAATAGAAAAAGAATTATAAAAAACAAAGCTAGTTTCTGTGAGGCATAATTAAAAGTATTTTTCTACTTGAATCGTTTAGGAACGCTGTTAGATATTTTTGGACCATTGTTAAGGTAAATGATCAGTATTCGTGGAGTGGTAAAAAGAGTAATTAGTTTTTTCTTGGATGTCGGATGTGACTTGTGATTGTTGAGATTAGAAAATGCTTTCTAGCTCTGTAACCAATGCACCCTACACAACACACAGTGAATACTGGGATATGGACGAAATTACAGTTAGACTTATCCACCAGATCACATCTATTGGACCAATATATTGAAAAAGAGATCTAAAAAAAATAGGAAAACAAAATTCGCGATTTAAAGTTTTAAAAAGTTACGCCTTTGGAATGGATTTATTGGAGAAGGAGTCTTTTAGTTCTGGGACTTACATAGCTAAAAGGATGAATAATCAGGTTCTTAGTATAAGAAACGGAAAGTTTCTAAACCAATAGCAGGTTGTTGTTTTGGAAAATGAAATTTCGTCCATTTCCTATAAGTATAGTCCTTAATCATGGCGTTTCAATTAGATACAGTTTTATCTGTGGAAAACATTCCCTACTACCATTTCATTCATTAATTCATTTATCTCATTCATTCACTTTAGATAAAAACATTTTCAAATTTTTTATTTATAATCTGCTTGTCACAAATTTTTTTATCTTTGTCATATCTTATAAAAAAATTATAATAAACTGGCAACATTATTCATCATCTCCTTTAGCATTTCATTCGTCAAAAAAATCATTCATTCGTGATTGCCGCCTAAATCTCATCATCATTTATTCATTTCTTGTCAACACGGAAAAAGGTATCGTCTTGAAACGCCGCAAGGAAACGGTCTTGGAGTGTTAATGTATGACCAAGATACGGAGAGAGTATACCCTATTACATAATGAAGCAACAATAACCAAACTTTGTTTTCTGCCTTATAATACGACTTTAGAACCGTATGTCTTTAAATTCTGGAGTATATAATTTTTTTAAAGTTGGTAACACTGACTGACACAGCCATCGAGTACGTAGCCTTTCTAGCCCTTCACACAGCCATGCAATCTTTAAAATTTTGGCAATAAAAAAAATATGAAGTTACTTACATAAGACAAACCAATTGTGCGTGGCGGAATATGATCTAAAAACCCTTCGATAGGTGGGATACCTCCACGCTATGGGATAATCGGTAATGACGACAAAGTATCGAGAGTAGGAAAAATTTACAGTGTTACCACTTCACTAACATATGACTTCTCATTCACACATAAGGCAAATGATGGAGACAAAAACAATTGGTATGTACTTGTTTCAATATGTGAGGGGGTATTCTAATGGTGCATTTTCATGTACATTTCGCATATTTAAATTAAGGTATTCCGTTACGTGTTTACCACAAGAAACCGCTTAATATTTTTGTATTTTCCTAGTATGTAATGAGCATGAGGCCGATATACACTGATCTAGTAACTTGACACAAGTTTTAGCGTCACTGACTCTCTCCTACTGTTAAAATTAAACCAGAGATATGCAAGTAATCTAAGCAGTGGGGGAGAAAATCCAGAAAATTGTTCACGGTACCAACTATTTAGTAACCTGAAACGGTACTAGGAAAATGATTATTGGAGGAAAATTGAATTGAAGTGGAAAATGACTGCTTTTTGGTGGATTTTGCGGGTGCCTCGCACATCTCTTCTCAAAAAATAGCCTAAAAAATCATATTTGTATAAAATATTGTTAAAATGTATAGATTTTCTATATAATTAATGATATGACTGAGCTATGCTTTAGATTAAAATGAAAAAAAGGTGTGAAAATATAAAAAATCTATACAATTTATGGTGTTTCATTGACAATCGCTTGGTCAGTGTAAATCTGCTTTTATAATACGTGGTGTCCTCTAACGATTGTGTATGCATTATGCTATAGACGAATATTTCGTAAACATTTGGTTGAAATAATAAGTGCGTAATAAAACACTTTTCGTATTAAAAAATTGTTTATTTTTTTATATCTATCAATAAATTCCTTTTATTCACACAAAATAATTTACAAAGAAGGTAACCTATCTAATTAAATCAGGAGATATAGACATAAATAGTAAGTCTGGCCAGCCAGCCACATACAAACTGAATTTGTTCATTCATTGAATGAATTATTCGGTTTAAATTTGATAACATACATATAATAAAACAGTAGACCCCGGGAGGTCTGTACATTGAACATATTTGGCAAAAAACCAATAGGGAACAATAAAAAAAGTAATAAAAGCGAAAAATTGACATTTTGTTATTTTTTATCTGTCTGTTTGTACGCGCACATCGTAGTTACTGAACGGATTTTAATGCTGTTTGCACCGAAAGGTACGTAATGAAAATTAAGTTCCTCAAAACTTCACTAGATGTCGCTGTTTACACAGAGAGATAGAACTTGGCTTGGAGAAAAAGGTATTCCTTGGCTTTATTTCATTTAAATCAGATATCAGGAAAAAAAGATTTTTTCATTTACGTGGACAAAGTGGCCCGACTGAGGGTTCTGAGGAACTTAATGTAAATTAAGTTCCTCAAAACTTCACTAGATGTCACTGAACCCGATTTATCCGTAGATACCTTTTTAAACAAAAATTCAATTCCACGCGGGCGAAGCCGTTAGTTAATAAACAATTATTTAATTTCAATTTAATACAAAATAAACTAAATTAATTTTTAAATCCTTTACTCACAAGACTCAAATCTTCAACTAAAAAAGAGCTAATAATTTTTCAAATTGCTGAATAGTTCTCTTGAATTATATCCAGCAACGATAAATCCTAGTCAATACTTGGATGGGTTTTTAAAAAATCTAACGTTAAGCTGTCGGTCCCGACTGTCGTCAATAGATAACAGTCGTTAGTCCAAGACCGTTGGGTGGTTGAGACCAGCTATCCTCAGTTGACATTAAAAAATCGGAAAAAGAAGAAGGCTGTTATACCTTTAACAAGTAAAATACAGTGCAACAAAGTTATCTGTGATTATGGCGGGGGCGCTAGGATCGAGGCAATTGTCAAGGTATTCAAGGCGTATTCATTAGTTCTAGTTTTGTCCACCGGCACAGATAAGTTTGCACTGTATTTAATTTTCATTTTCAACCTTCATTGTAAGTTTTGGTATTTGATGGCAACCTTCAGCTATAGTCCAAAATCCTTGTCTGTAATCACCGTATCAGTATTCATGATAACCATTGCTTGTTCCAATTGTGTATCGGTTAGCTTTGGAAAAGCTTTGAAGAACATCTGGAGAAGAAAACTTTGCTTACTATACCATAAAGCACACGTCATGTAAAAATAATTTATTCTTCTTGCTTTTTTCCGATCAAACTCGAAACATTTTATTAAATTGGGCCTAATTATAGTCTTTCGAAACAAACTAAGAACTGGCAAGAATTTTTCTTCTTAGAAAACTGGCAAGAATCTTTTTCCTTAGAAAAATGCCAAGAAATCTTAAAAACTGGCAAGAAAATTTGTTCTTACAAAACTGGCAAAAAATTTCTTATTAGGAAATTGGCAAGAATCTTTTTGCTTAGTACACTTTCGCGAAGTTGAGTAAAAACATTTATTTTTCTTCTACCTTCGTGCCTAAGTTCACTACACTCAACGTCGCGAGAGTAGTGCAAAATGACTTACCTTTCGCGTCATCAGGGTCATTCCGTGTTCCCTCTTCATATGTTCTTTCAATATTGACATACGAGGATATCTAAAAAAAATATACAAGCATTATAATATTTTTTACAATCAGGACAAGCCCACTACACATTCCCACCACATTGTCTCCTGTAGACCCAGGATCAACAATGGCGACCTCAGATTGACAATAAGCAATAAAGCTTATTGACGTGGAGGAGAAACTACAGCTGTCTTGGAACTAACATCGAATTTAATCAGAAAGAAAGACATTAGAAGGAAAGAAATAAGGGAAGTATTAAAATGTGATTTTCTCGAAACTTTATTTCACTGAGATACCGCTTTTGCGTTTAGCAGTGCAGCATAGCTCTGTCGAAAATATGCTAAAAATAAAGATACCTAAATGTTTATAATTTTGACGACCTCTGTGGCGTAATGGTTACCACGCCAGATGGCCACCCAGGAGGTCCCGGGTTCGAATCCCGGTCGGGTCATGATGAAAAACGAACTTTTTATGATTGGCCTCGGGTCTTGGATTTTTATCTTTATTATGTATTTGTTATAAAATATAGTATTCTTGAGTTAGTATCCCATAACACAAGTTTCGAACTTACTTTGGGGCAATCTGTGTGATTTGTCCATATATTTATTATTATTTATTATAATTACCTCTTTGGACAAATTTGACAGGCGCACGGCGGAGGCAAATTGAGGTGAACCCGATCTATGTGCAATTTCAAAGCCGCCTTTTGAACAAATCTCTTCTCGCATCGATCACATCCAAATTTAGGCTGAGCTGTAAAATGTTAATAACATTATAAGGACATTTATGTTGTTGACATTTACAGATATTAGTATCCATAGTACAAGGTTTGCTTTGTTTGGAACTAGGTGGCGTTGTGTGATTTGTCCAAGAATATTTATTATCTTTTTAGATTGATGCTTCGACATGCGCTAGTATGAATTGAGTCCAAGTCACTTACGCAAGTGTGTGTCCATGTGCTGCGCGAGCGCAGTCTTCAGGTTGAAGACGCGGTTGCAATGGTCACAGATGTACTTCGCGTCTGTGTGCTTCTTGACGTGTCGCTGTGAACATAATAATCAACATTCATATATTTTAATTATTTTTTTATCCATCCTTACTAATAAACACGAAAGTTTGTGTCGACGTTACTCTTTCACGCAACGGTTTGATAGATTTTCTTGTTTGGTACAGAGGTAGTTTATAACCTTGATGAGCATAGGATAGTTTTACCCTGGATATCGGCCCGGAGACAACGATATTAAGCGGGCATTACCCAATATTAATAAGTAATTAATAAACAAAGATCAGCCAAGGTTTAACTAAAACCTATTACTTTCATTCTTTAAGGCGCCTACCCCACTCGGTCTAGCGGTTAAAGCGTTCACTATAACCTATGTGGTGGCTTAGAATGTTACACACCAAAAGCAATCGGACCGCGACGGTCAAAGTACGACGGATGCAGAACTCCGACCGCTAGACTGCGCGCAGTGGGGTCGGCGCCTAAGAGAATTACATAAAATCGGGGGGACTTCAAGTAATTCCCACCCCCTGCGTGTGCTAAACCCATGTTTTGTACTTACCATCATTGCAGAATATGACGTGTAAGCGTACGGGCACATTTGACAACGGAACGGTCGCTCGCCGCGGTGTAAATATTCGTGAGAGCGGAGATTGCTCCTTGAATTGAAACGGGCAGAACATTCTAGACACGTAAACCTGAAAACATCAATATAGATTGTACAGAAGATACAGCCATGCTCCTATGTTGAGTAAGGTCTCCAGAGTTCCACTTTTTACAGGGTAGGCAACGCGCGAGTTGGGATGGGTCCACGGACACCCACCGGCGGGATTGCCACTGTGAAGGCGGAGAAGGTGGCAGACAGTCAGATTTTTAGTCGGTATCCCTAATTGGCTAGAGAGGTGAGCCCGACAGACCCCCGTCTCTTTAATTCCCAAGTGGCGGGACATGCAGTAATGCCAGTAATCCTGTCTAAAAAGAAAAAAAAGGCAACGCGCGAGTGATGCCCCCGGTGTTGCAAGCATCCATAGGCTACGGTGACTGCTTACCATCAGGCGGGCCGTATGCTGGTTTGCCACCTTAGTGGTACAAAGAAATTATAGATAAAGGTCTTATACAGACTAAATTGTTTAAGTTGGGGTAATCAACAATTTTGCCACCTTTGACAGCTAAACCTTCTTTTCAATCCTAGAACCCCCTCCTATCTTAAAGAATGTTTCACATATACTTCTTCGTCCCATAGCCTAACACTCCGCTCTACTGAGAATCTTACTCTGCTGCTTCCTGTCCATTCTTCTAAATCTTTCGACCTATCCTTCACCGTCCAGGCTATCAGGCTATGGAACAGTTTACCGTTAAATATTAGATCTGCTCAGTCCATCCATAGCTTTAATAAACTTGTTAAAGATCGTTTCCTTGCTCTCTCTTAGTGTAACGACATTATATCTTATGTATGTTTATATTGTAATAAGTATATATTGACAATTATATATGTATATATAATATGTATGTATGTATTAGTAAGTATATAAGTTATATTTATAAATTATATCAATAATGTCCTGCTGATTATTGTGTCTTGCTGGTCCTGCCCACTCCATGCTGTAATTCGTTACCCTAAGGTTGCCTTGAAAAGATTGCTTTCAGCAATAAGGCCGCCTTGTTGCTTAAACACTGTCTGTACCTTTTTACCGTTTACTGTATCACTTGTTTGTGTTTTGCAAATAAAGCGTATTCTATCTATCTGTCTATCTATCTAAACCCATCGAAAAACAAGATACCAATTTGATACTTACACTTTTTTTGATACTGGTTTTTTCTTTTTAGTTCTGTAAAAGATTTAACAGCGTTAGTTAAATATAGCTTACATTTCAAATTCAAAATAGGTATTTATTCAAAGAGTAGGTCCTCACAGACACTCTCTTGTCAAAGATTACATTATAGTAATAATAGAAAAGGAATTATCCTTTCTTCCTTGTGGTCAAACTTTTTAGTCAAACTGATAATTAACATATAAATTCATAGTCACTAAAGCGACGGACAATCGGCACGCCATAAGGCGTTTACGCATGTTACTTTTTTTTTAATACCCGCCTTTGGGCGTGTTCTATATTGGATGCGTTAAAAACTTGTAAGTGTGCATTACACCAACGTCTACCTTACCACACACCTGACACTCCATACAACGCGCGTGAAATAATTACCTATTTCTACTACATAGGCCAATGTCGTCTGTACACGCGCACACGTATTTACGTACGTTACATTCGTTCACTAAGCGCACACCTTTGCGTCTGCACCCGCCACCCGCCTGGAGTAAGGTAAAGCGACTCGGTGCGGACTGTGCGGAGGGACGGAGAGTGGCCATTCTACCTCGGGTTATTACTTATTCTATGACCTTACTTAACATTGGTGTAAACGCCGAATTAGGATGTAAAAACTATAAAAACATACTTAACAACTGGTGAAAGAAATGGTCGACTACGACCCTTTGGTCCCAGGAACCTTGCTCGTGCCTGCAGCACTATAGCCGCGTCTATGGCTATACATTTTTTCTCGTGCTTATATAGGTTTGTAGTGCTGAAAGTTAAAAAATGAAAACATTACTATAAAATGTAAATTAATAAAACTTTACACACATCTTATATAATCTGGCATGGGGAATGTCAAGGCCTTAATATTGGCAGGTTCACACAACTATAATAATGAGCAATGAGACTCCTTTCAGTATCTCTGTAATTGGTCATCCACTCACACTCTTAAACTTTTTTTTTTTATAATTTTTTTATATTCATACAAATCATTTACACACACCCTACTCACTAAAAACCATGCAGGGTTTATCTGTGGCGTAGGGAGTCGCATATACATTTGCCATCACCTGTATCCTGAAGTTCTGATTAAGCTTTGGGTTTATACTTTTTTTTTTATATCTGCAACCGGTATTCTACCATAAGCAGATATTTTGTGAGAATAAGTCAGGTCAGTGTGTCCTCCATTGAAGACAGCTACATAACCTTCCTTTTAAAGCGGTTTACATAGCTGCATGTGACTAGACTCGCCGCAAGTAAATTGGGGTGTGTTCCAACCGCTTTTTATAAGTACTTCTCGAGTACTATATCAGGACAAGCCCACCACTCATTCCCACCACTGTGTCTCCTGTGTAGCCAGGATCAACAACGGCGACCTCAGATAGACAGTAAGCAATGAAGCTTATTGACGTCCCGGGGAAGAAAACTACAGCTGTCTTGGAACTCACAACGAATTTAATCAGAAAGAAGATAGTTGGAGTCTCAAGTACTATATACATTTATATGTTATATATCATACATCATAATATACACTGAACATATTCATTACCTTCTAAAATCTACACCACAAGCATAGCACACTAGGTAACGCCTCCCATGTTTCTCCTGATAGTGTCGCCAGATAGCAGGCTCAGTCGGACACTGAGTACCACATCTTACACATCTGCAAAATATATTTTTTTTATAATTGACTAGCGAAACCCGCTCATTTTCGTTTGCGTGTATCCCGCTTTCCCATGGGAATTTTGTATGTATTATCATATGAAAAAAAGATGCATCGTGGACATTCATAATAAAAAGAGCTAATATTTATAATTTATTTGATAATTATTCAGTAGATATATTGTATTTGTCGCCAAATCAATTTTTACGAAAATTCTATCAATGATTGAGTTGCAGAATAATACTTACTCATACATAGTTTCATTCATGAAACAATAGCCTGGAGGTGGCGGAGGCCTTTTCAAATTCCTCATTACCTTCACCAAATAATTAATAAGCTTTTCTCTGTTATGTCTCAATTCTGGATTTTCAATCCGTAAATTCTCCACAAACGAACGTATAAATATCTGTTTACGACGTTTGCCACCGTCACTGTCTGACTGACGTTCTTCATAATATTCATTACCATATTCAATCTTCATATTATTATAATCCAAGCTAAGATTACTCTCTGACCCTGGATACTCTTCATCATCTAAATATTCTTCCTCGGAAACTCTTTCAACTTTTATATCAATATTAGAATAATCTACATATTCACCATATTTTACAGCGGTTTCCATTAACTCTTCAACTTTAAAATTATCATTTTCCTCTATTGTTTCCTCTTTTATGTCATTATTATCTCCAACAATGACCACTACCATTTCATCTTCCGAATCCATTGTGAAGTTTATAATATCAAATTAATGGAATAAAGTAACACAAATATTTTCTAAAAACTACAACTTACTAAGAAGTTATACAAGTCATTTACATTCACAAGTTATTTTCTACAATGAATATTATAACAAAGTAGATACTTAGATAGACGAATCAAAATTCAAATTTTGTAACACTGACATAAAACCAATAATGCCAACAACGCCGAGACATTTCGCAAAACAACAAAATCTTCAAGATTTTCTTCACCATGTTTTTTTATAATAATGACGCAAAGGTCAGTCCACAAGCAAATTGAAGAATAAATAGTACAGTTCTTTCAAAGCACACGCAAGCAATATTATAGATTTGAAATAGTAATGGGCATTTCCACGTAAAGTGGCAATGTAGGTCATTTCTTATGTCCCCGACACATTTAATTTTATTACTAACTCTGTGAACCACTTACAGGAACATTGATATATTTTTTTTGTTTTCTAGATATTTATGCCTTAACTAGCATCGAATATTTCTATAAAATAATCGTAATATACATAAAAAAAATAAAATTAAAATCGTTGAATTTAATTCTGCATACTGTCCCCGACAGAGGTTACGGTTTTTGATGACCGAAAACACCAAACTTTTCTGTAATCTATGGTATTAGGAGCGTAAATTCTACTATAAAATATGTGCTGCTTATGTTGTATTTGTAAAACCTACCTTGTTTCATATAAAATTAAGTCGATATTTAATTATAAAGTCTGTCCCAGCAAAATCACAAATCCTGACATGTCACACTTAGTTACGGTAATTATAGCATATTTTTTAAAATTTCCCCGGAGTTGTGAGTATTTTTCGTAATCTGGCAATATTTGAATCATAGAGAAATCTACTTCGACGCCTTACAGCTGTTATTTTTCAAATAATCTGCGAAAGAAGTGGAGACGTTCGTGGTAAGGCAAGTTTTCCACATTTTTTGTCAGCTGTTGTTACCGAGTTTTATAAAAAGCTTTGGTGTTTTATTATAGATTTAGCCAAATAAATAAGAAACTGTTTCTTCTGATTTACGTCATGATGATAAAGTTAATTGTCAACGTTCTCTAAACGAATTAATAACATAAATTTGACTTGTGAAGCCTAAACGTTACGTCCGTTTCGTTACATTTTGCTTCGTAACATATAACCTGACATAAAATGTAACGAACCTGACCCATAAAAGTTGTGAACACACTCAGCTGCAAAAGTGATAATAGATAATGGTTCCCTGAAAGTAAAAAGGGAAAAATAATAAATAAGTTTAAAAACTTCCGAATTTATCTTTAGACACTCCTTGCGATATTTTTTTAAAATAAAAATTATAAAAAATAGTAATTTTTTTATATAAAAAAGGCAATGAATTAAGTAAATAAAAAAGAAATACATATTTATTTTATAAGCTAGCGATCTCTATTAATATAAAGTTAGAAATTACATTGGTTAAACTTGAGGTAAAATGAATACCAGATAAGCATGTTTAGGGCTTAGTGTACCCACATATTTAATATGTCCTTTTCGTTACAGTGTGTCAGTTTAGTTATTGTCCCTGAAATTATTTGCTGTACAATTTAAATTTTATTAATTTTTTTATATGAAATAGTTTTGTTTTATTCATGACAACAATAGATTAATGTGAAAGGTTTAGTAATTTTTCCTTTTTTTTAATAAAGAGTAAAAAGCAAACCCGGGAACTTAAACTAATTAGTTCCGCTATACCCCAAAAGTAACGAAACTCCATATTTTGTTAAATTTGGCATTCTGCTGTTCTTGAAAGCGTATGTTTTTGGTCGAATTTAATTTCTTTAGTTATTAATCTACGTAACGAAAGTCGTTTTTGAAAGTAAAATAGTGAGTTTATTCATTATCAAACCAATTAACTTCGTAACGAAACTGATCTACTCATGAGCACTATCTCTTGTAATTTAATAATTTATTTCAGGAAATCTCAGTTAAAGTCGAAATCTTTTATAGATTTATTAAAATTCAATATACTGGGTATCTTCTTGTAAAGTAGAAGTACTAAAACTCTGAAAATAAAAAAAAAATACACGCATGGTTCACGTAGGTCATTCTAGGTGGAAATGCCCTAATACGAAATGAAATCAAAATACACTAATTAATGGACAGGGCAGAATATAATGACGATAGAAATAGAAATTATTAAAGAAATTGTTCCATACAGCCTAGCTTTGCTTTTCTTTAGTCCATCATGATCCATCCCAGTCCGCTTCATTAATAGTTGACTGTTGACATTGACATGACATCTCTTTTTTTTCTTATCATGTCATTGGTTGACTGGGTTGACTTGACATACTGCCATTTTGTTGTTAAACTCTTTCTTGAAATTAATTTATTTTTTGTTTTTTGTCAAGTCAAGGTAGCGGAAGTCTTAAGTACGACTTTTTTCTCTATCTCCGTTTTTGTTTTGTTAGAGAGGGAACGCACGAGCAACTTTGTCTCCCGGCAATTTATTTGTCTATGTCGCCGTCTCCTTGAAAGGTGCGCGCACGAGAGCGACAGCGACACAACTTTTTCTTGGTGTTGCCAACATTTTGCGCTTTTTGTACGTTTCAAATAAACAATTTTTAACCCTTGCTTTCGCTCATTTTATTTGTATTTATGTTTTTAGACGTTTCTAGCCCTTATTTTGGCAAAATTTGCTCTAATAAAAAAATCTAGCTAAACCAAGGTGGCAGCACTGCTTTTTCTATAAAATTTTACGTTATAAGTTGGCAGCCCTGGAAATTTATTTTGTCGCCGTGTGGGCTTCCGCGGACAAAAAGTCTCCCGGGTGTTGCGTCGCTACGTGCGCGCACTTTCATACTAACCCATAGACTTGATGTAAGAGACAAAGTTGCTTGTGCGTTCCCTCACTTAGTTGTGGGTTCTACATTCTTATGGCTCCTCTTCACAATGGGCCATGATAGCTCATCAATGATCGTCCCTCATCGCCAACATGATCGGACAACTCTCTACACAATCGTGAATTCAGAGAAAAATAGCGCCCTCTGGTGGCGGATATCAGAAACTACGTTATTGTTTTGTAACGAGGTGCGTCTCGGGAATCGTACCCGGGACGGTGCCTTGGTTAACAAGGGAGGCAAGGGAGGTCAGTCTGGGGCGGAGGAATCGAACCTCCTGGCCGAGGATGCCTATCGCCTCCTTAGAACCCCCTGAAGTCTCCAGCGAGGCGACAGGGGGATGTGTGATGGCGGAAACACGGTAGTGTTGGGGCCTGTCGTGTCGCGCCAGAAGCATATCGCGTTCATACATTTTATATGGTTAGGAGCACATTTGTAGGGCGTGTCGTGTCGTGACTCGCTCTGTCGTGGCGCGGACTGCTGGCCGCCGATTGCGCCACGGCGGTGGTGGGGGTTATGTCGCGACACGACACGCCCTGCAAATGTGTTTCTATACCCGCGCGCGGCTCGTGGCGCGAACAAGTGGACGCTTTTTTTTTAATTTGTTTTTGCAGCGTGATAATGAGTTACTAGGTAGTAGATTCCTGATAAATATACTTAAATACATTTTTTTGTAAATAAATGCCATTATACATTATAGAAAACACCCAGACAAAGGCAAACACTGCGAGCTTCTGTTCAGAAATGAAAGAAATAAACGTCTAGCGTTTATTTCGTTCATTTCTGAACAGAATCGCGCCCCGACACGACACGTAAGTGTGCACACCCACCGTCACGACAGAGCGCGACACGACACGCCCCGACACGGTAGTGTGTTTCCGCCATGAGTGCCTATGTGCGACTGGGGTGAGTGAAGGGGTCGTTGATAACAACCGTGATACCAACCAACAGAACAATACAAAGGTTAATTCGATAAACTAGCACTTCGGGACAAGCCCACCACACATTCCCACCACTGTGTCTCCTGTGTAGCCATGATCAACAACGGCGACCTCAGATAGACAATAAGCAATGAAGCTTATTGACGTCCCGGGGAATAAACTACAGCTGTCTTGGAACTCACAACGAATTTAATCAGAAAGAAGATAGTCGGAGTAGGAAGTATTGAAAGGACTTCCCTCCTTAATAACTACGTGAGAAACAGCAATTTGAAGCAAAAGGCATTATACACTAGAGAGATGGCAAATCAAGTGAGGCTCGATTGCCGAGCACCACGGTCTATTGTTACATTACTATTGGGACCTAATGCTATGAGCTGCTGTTTACTATTTTGATTCCAATAATATGTATTGCAAAACCTTCTAAATGCCTGATAATTCTCTCTGCTTGCTACGAGATCAGAATAATAAACTACGCCCGAAGTGACATGTAAAGAATTCAACATGATTACGCGTTCGTCATGCCAAAGATCACACTCCCACAGAACGCGATGAGCTGTTTGTTCTACTCTGGTATTTGCGGTAGAACACTCACAGAAAGGAGAAGGTACAACCTTGAAATAAAATAACTTGGCCTTGAAGTTTCCGTGTCCCGTTAAAAATTGAGCTACTTGATGGTCGACCTCTAGCCAGGTTTTCTTTAATCTGTCTCTCACAGAGGGAAAGAACAGATACAGATGACGGCCTTTTACGGAAGTCTCCCACCTTTCCTGCCATTCCGATAGAAGAGTCTGTAATACGTCATCTAACGGATTAAATAGTCTATTTATTTTGTCACGATCACGTGTCTTAAGGAATGCGGGGGTCATTTCTTTTGATCTATAGTACATCGACGCGCGACGCTGTATCTCCAAATCGACGGGTATTACGCCAGCCAGCACAGGCAGTGCCTCCGTGCTGACAGTTCTGTAAGACTTACACAAAAATATCAAGGCAAGACGCTGACTTTGCAATAATTTTCTTCGCGCGGCCCCAATTGTTACACGATCCGCGAAAACCGCTGAACCATATGTTATACAACCCAGGTACGTCGCAGTATAAACCATTTTTAACGTTCTAAAGGTTAAACCCCAGGTTGCCGCAGATACTCGAGTTAAGGCATAAAAATTCTTTTTGGCTTTTTCTCCTACCTGCTTCATATGTTCAATGAAATTAAAGTTTTTGTCTAAAAGTAAACCTAAGTAGCAGACTGTGATTTTATTTGAAACTGAAACTCCATCAAAGCGAAAGCGCGGAGGGACTTTTAAATTTCCCTTAAGCATAAGTTGATACGTTTTAGGTGGGTGGTAGGTGCAAATTCGAGACGGTTACGATTTCCCCATTCCGAGATAATGTCAAGACTCGTTTCAGCTAATTTTTCTAAAGATGCCCGCGAACTAGCATTAATTAATAAAAGACCGTCATCAGCATAACCCGTCAAGGAGCATCCATCCGGTAAGGGGAGGCTGAAAAAGTCGTCAAATCCGATATTCCACAGGTAGGGACCCAATACTGAGCCTTGTGGGCGGCCTAATGTAAGCACCTTTGACGCAGCATAGTGTCCGAGTTTTAATTTAGATATACCATTTTCAAAGTACGTCATAATAAGAAAGTAAATATTACTATAACATCCTCTGGTCTTAAGTTTAAGTAATAACATTGGCCACCAAGCATTATCAAAAGCACCCGAGATATCTAAAAACTAGCACTTATGACTAAATTACAACTCTCTTATATACCCGGCGGGACACGTCGTCCCTTACAAATGAACGGCGGTCAGACGGTGTTTACCTTTTTTGATCTACCGGCGGGGGTAAAGTCGGCACGGACAGGCAGACGGCATCGGCAGCGCGCAGCTCATTACAACATGATGGTTCATCAAATGATCGTCCATCATAGCCACCATGATCGGGCAACTCTCTACACAATCGTGAATTCAGAGAAAAACACAGCGCCCTCTGGTGGCGGATATCAGAAACTACGTTATTGGCTATAATAATCCAACAGTAATCGGCGATTGTGTAGACGTGCACGCTATCATGGGCCATCATTCCTTTGATGTACCGACACGACGCCGATTCGCACAATCATACGCGATGATGGCCGATCATAGACATTTATGCCCTCTACACTATCCTTAGAGCAACGCGGGCTTCCGTCCCGGAAGGGAGTAGCCATACGAAGCGTTTCCCCTCTGTCAAAGTACAAGCCCAAATGGGCATATGCGTTTATAAAAACCAGTTGTGCTCGGATTGCTTCCTAGACCGAGTCCAGTCGCGCAAGTGTGAACAAGCAGTGTTAAAAATGCAGAATTGCTCAGTTTTTTGCTGTAAAAAGAGGTCTGGAACATCAAATTTACAAAAAGATGGTGTGACATTTCATATGTAAGTAAATTCTAATCGTATTATTGCTATTTAATTACATTTAAACACTAAATTCGCATATTAAACAACTGTACCGTTATTCGAAGCTTAATAATGAGATAGGCATGTCATTTCCCGTCGTACTTACCAATTGACATTCTTATTTTACCACGTGTTTCCGGTTTCTCCTTCCATCACCAGTGGCGCGAAACGGGGCGCACGTTGTTGCGAGCGTGCTGTTTTAAATCATTGGCGTTTTAGTTCCCGTCAAGTAAACTTGTCTGCGACTAGTCGCAGGCTGTAAGAATTATTTATTTTTCGAATAAAATAAATTCATTTTATAGAAATAATTTATAATATAATTAATAATTTCATATCTTTATTTAGAATTACGATTATTATTTTTATAACGGATTTTCACCGTTCGAGTTAATTTTAAATTAGATATTTGCTACCTACCTACCATTTGACTAATATTTTATTATTTTTTCATAAAGCATATTGTTTTTGCGAAATGTCCGGAGATGATCTACCTGCGACTGCGGGGGCGAGTATCCCGCCGCGCAAAAGACGTAGAGAAAACAGCAGCAATTCATCCTCTACTACTGACGCGTCGGACGCAAAGCGTAGTCGTCGCCGTCGCCAAAGGAAAAGTAGACATTGAAACCAAATTAAAAGAACCGGCGGTACCAAAAACACCTGACCATTTTCTGCAAATGCTGTCAGAGGTACAACGACTAGGCTCTGAGGCATGGTCAGAAGTTCGTTACTCTGAAACTCAGAAACTTTATGCGCATACCCCCGGTTTTAACGAGTTGGAAGTGAATGATGAAATTAAATCTTATGATAACCTTCGGCATTTTGCTTATGCTGAGCGGTCATACGCAGCTTTAACTTTTTGTATTCTAAAACAAAAAGAGGCCTTACAGAATACTCTTCGAACCTTTTTATCTTGGACTAGAACACAGCCTTGTGATTATAATAATATAAAAGACAAAATTGATGAATTGTTTTCAAAAGGAGATTTTCATAAAA
The DNA here is from genome assembly GCA_905163395.2 of Endotricha flammealis. Lineage (NCBI taxonomy): Eukaryota > Metazoa > Arthropoda > Insecta > Lepidoptera > Pyralidae > Endotricha > Endotricha flammealis. Next base: position 3,365,548 of record LR990864.1, on the reverse strand, counting down.
TTTCATCCGATTTATTACAATTAGTTTGTGGTCACAGGGCGGAAGTTATTCAGATGCGCAGAGATGGCATTCTTAATAACGTGCGTGATCCGTTGATAAAAACTTCTTTAAATAAAATTCCTCCTTCATCCAATCACATCTTTGATCAAGCATCATTTATTTCCACTTTAGAAAGAGCGGGAGGTGTGCGCAAAGCGTTTTTACCTTCTCAAAAGCCCGGTAATAATTCTGGATCGAAAACCACTACACGCCACCCCCCGCAGGGGAAAGGCGTTCGAAAGGCGCCACCGCATGGTGCCATACAGGGTCATTATGATTACAGACCTAACAATAACCTAATGCAAGGTTATTATCAACCCTCGCAGGGTATGATGCCACCATTCCCAAGCTCTTCGCGAGAGCTTGTACCACCATTTATTAGTCCGAATAATTTTAGTAACTATGGCCCTCCTAGTTACTTTCAAAATTTTTGGTATGGAAGGCCAGATCAGTCTGCCAATAGAGGACAGAGAGGCGGTGCCAAAAAACCGTTTCGTGGCTCGGGAAATAGAGGTAATAAAAAGCCCAGACAATGACAATCAGCCATTCCAAGCAGGTCAATTAGCCCTGTATTACAACCAGTGGAGTCGCATGGGTGCCACTCATCATATTTTGCAACTAATCAAAGGATACCGTATTCCTTTTGCTCAGATACCTCCATTATATTTCCCAAACATAAGGGGCGTATATCAAACCCCAGTTTGCGAAAAAATGACCTCTGTTGTTACAAAGATGTTGAGCCAAGGAATTTTAGAGGAGGTCACGCCTTCGCCGAGTTTTATATCCCCCATGTTTCTCGTTCCAAAGAGCGATAGAACAGTTCGGCCCATTTTCAATTTAAAAACATTGAACAGTTACATAATAACCGATCACTTTCGGTTAATAAACGTGCACCAGATTCCTCACTTCCTTCAGTCCCAAGATTGGCTATGCAAGGTAGACCTATCACAGGCTTACTTTCATCTGAGTATATCAGAGTCCCACCGAAGGCATCTTCGTCTCATATACGAAGGGCGATTACTTCAGATAACGTGCCTTCCGTTCGGCCTTTGCACGGCTCCAAAAGTTTTTGCAATATTGTCAAACTGGATAGCACGAACTATGAGGAACAAAGGGTTAAGAATAGTTGTTTATTTGGACGACTTTCTAATAGCACACCAAGATCCTGTCGTTCTAAAACAACATACCACAATGCTCTTAGAAACCCTTCGCCTCTTAGGTTGGCTTGTAAACTTCGAAAAGTCTGTGATAACGCCTCAAAAATCATTAAACTTCCTCAGCATAAAATGGCACACGTGGCTCAACCAGGATATCACTACCAGAGGAAAAATCTCTGCTAATTGTCAGGAAACTATCCGATCTCCTATCCAAAGGAAAAGCTTCAATAAAAGAGCTGCAAGCTGTGATAGGGTTATTAAACTTCGCCAGCTTTGCGATACCATTAGGAAGGTTGAATTATCGCCAAGTACAGAGATTTCTGATATCTCTCCCCAAAAACTCGACGAAATGTCACAATTTGCCGAAAGAGGTCGTGATCAATCTCAGTTGGTGGATAAGGAACTGCAGAGCATCGAAACTCTTACATATTCCTCCTCCAACCAATTTTTTAACGACAGACGCCTCAGATCTAGCCTGGGGAGCACAGCTAAACGACCTGGCTCTTTCCAGCCCTTGGACAATCCAAGAACAATCTCTCCATTGCAACTTGAAGGAAATGTTAGCAATACTTCATGTCCTCGAGAACCATGCAATGTTGTTGAGCCACAGCTCAATCTTAATGCAGTGCGACAACAAGACAGTTGTATCGTACCTGCGCAAAGAGGGGGGAACGAAATCCAAGTCCCTTCTAAGCCTGACGGCTCACATTTTAAGGTTCCTGCATTGTCATCATATACATGCTCAAATTCATTACATACCCGGGAGGTTCAACAACCATGCAGACCATCTATCGAGGTTACGTCTACCCCCAGAGTGGCACCTTCTACCTCAGGCTACGGAGAAAATATTCTCGAAGTGAGGCATACCCTTGATCGATTTGTTTGCCTCGGAGAGAGCCCATGTTGTCCCCACATACGGGACTTTAGATCTCAGCGACCCGCAATCAGTAGTTCACAATGCCTTCAGCATAATCTGGAATTTCCCGCTAGCTTGGATATTCCCACCACCGTTTCTTGTGCCCAAAGTATTGGCACACCTCAATCAGTGCACAGGTATATACCTGCTGGTAGTCCCACGGTGGGAGAAGGTATTTTGGAGAGCCGACCTCAAGGGCAGAGCCATAGAAGCTCCATTCACTGTGAGGAATCTCAGACACGTATTGATAGATGTATCAACAGGACAGCCCCCGCCAGAAGTTCAGAATCTTGCGTTAGAGGTCTGGAAATGTCGGGGTGGGGTGAGGAGTTAGGTTCATGGAATCAGGATCAAGTGGGTTTGTTACAGTCATCTTGGCGTGCATCCACCTGGCGAACGTATAATGTCGCCTGGAAACGATGGCTTACTTGGTGTGAGTCCTATAAGGTTAATCCTAAGAGGCCTATGCCTGCTGATTTAGCTAAATTCTTAGCAGATCTGTATTTAATTAATAAGTTTTCTTATAATACCATTTTACTGCACAAATCAGTAGTTTCTACTTTGTGTAACACAGACTCGGCAACCCGGTTGAGTTCAAATACCTTAGTACAGCATATATTAAAATCCATAGCCTCTAAAAACCCCAGAGCCCAGAAACCACCTATTTGGAATATAGATAAACTTGCTGATTTTTTGAGTTCATATCATATAGAAGAAAATAATTATTTTTAAGTGTCACGGCACACCGCCATTTTATTGTTACTCTGTTCTGGGAGAAGGGTTCATGATTTGACCTTACTTAGAATAGATTCTTCTCACTTTATTAAAACGGAGGAATATATTATTTTTTGGCCCGTTTACGGATCAAAAACTGATAATGCCGACTATCGCCAGTCGGGCTGGAAGTTTTTGAAAAATGCCTCAAATCATAATTTAAATCCTTTATTTTGGATCGAGAAGTCTATTTTATTATCTAAGGAGAAAAGACAAACAGAAAATTGTTCTAGTTTGTTTATAACCACGAGAGGGCGGGCAAAACCAGCATCTCGTACGGTAATTAGCGGTTGGATAAAGTCACTATTCAAAATGGCTAAAATAGAAGCTACTCCAGGTAGTGTTCGATCTGCAGTAGCTTCAAGTAATTGGCTGAAAATGTTTCCACTAGATGAAATTTTAGCTAGGGGTAACTGGAGATCGGCTAACACCTTTCACCAGTTCTACAGAAAGGAAGTGTTAACAGATACGGCTAATGAAAGCAGCATTACTGATTTGTTTTGTGCAATTGATTAATTTGTATTAAATCATAATTTATTATTTTGATCAGCTGAATATCTTATAGTTTTTTATTGTGATCTTCCAAAAATTTATAATATAGTTACTTATTACCTTTACTGTTTTTCTTTTATTATTCATTCCTTATCACATTGGCGTTTCCATTCCATCACCAGGCGATAACAGACACATCTCATTATTAAGCTTCGAATAACGGTACAGTTGTTTAATGACAGCGTTTTACCTGAAATAAAACGCATATTAAACTACTTACCTTATTCGAAGCTTACGTTTTTAACTCTGCCTGGTGTACCTAAAACACAATGATTTAAAACAGCACGCTCGCAATAACGTGCGCCCCGTTTCGCGCCACTGGTGATGGAAGGAGAAACCGGAAACACGTGGTAAAATAAGAATGTCAATTGGTAAGTACGACGGGAAATGACATGCCTATCTCATTATTAAGCTTCGAATAAGGTAAGTAGTTTAATATGCGTTTTATTTCAGGTAAAACGCTGTCATTTCATTCTTAAAATTGTCTGATTAATTGTCGGATTTGTTTAGCAACATCAGGTCCGCTCGCCCGTACAAATCTCATATCGGTCGAGCGATAAATCCGATTTCTCCCCGCCGATGGGCGACATAGTGATGTTACCGTTATATCATAATGTTTGTCGATAAATTTGGATGGCGGCTGGCGACGACTTTATTTATTCGCATGAATTCTCATGTATTAGACAAATAATTGTTATCAATGTTATAATGTTTTTAAGTTTGAATTGTTTATAAAATAGTAATAAATGTAAAAAAAAATACTGTAAGTAAATATTATATGCCATAAAAATTTGATTTGATTGACAAAATATGATGAACACATTTTGATTTCATTATTTACTAGTCTGTTGCCCGCTACTTCGTTCACGTAAAGGGTAAGAAATAGCAGTTTTTCGATTATCCCACGGGAACCACTTATCGGACTGGGATAAAAAGTAGCCTATGTGTTAGTGTGATTTATGTAGTAAAGTTTTATTAAAATCCATTCAGTAGTTGTTGTGTGAAAGAGTAACAAATATCACACTCACAAACGCGTTTATAATATTGGTAGGATTTATCGCACTTTTTGTGTTTACAGCTTCCATACGAATCCAGAATTAAGAATTTAAGGAAAAGTTTTTTGCAATAATAAGCGAACCTGGGATCCCAAGCGGACCAGTGCAATTTGCTCAACCCATTTTCTGTCATCCGATTTTCAAGTCCTTCCAAACAAAAGGAGAATATTAGCGGACCACACTAATATTCCACCGTTTTGGAGGAGCGCGACCACAAACATCGTGACACGAGTACATAAATACCTAATAATTATTATTAGAAATTAAATAATAAATGTATAACCAAGCAGTAAATAAAATTATTTAATAGTTACGTAAAATGTTTCAGTCACCTTTATTCCTTCTTCCGACATTAAAATTTATCGATATTCCTGCATGGGCCATCGACAGTTGAGTGCAGCCCTATTTACATTGATAACGAGGCAATGTGTGAGTTGTGAAATGTGACTATCCGTACACGTATTGTTGCTGTATTGTTTATTTTTTTATGTGTTAGTGTCGTCATTACAGTGTTGTTTTTGTATGTAAGTATGCGGAACTGCACTTGTGTGCAAATTCCCCCCCCGCAAAAAACGCCAGAACTCTTTGTATAGAGTAAAATCGCTAAGCCTACTCCCTTCCGGGACGGAAGCCCGCGTTGCTCTAAGACACTATCATGCGTGCCTTTAGTCGCCCATCATGGCCCATTGTGAAGAGGAGCCATAAGCCCGGTTTACATTTTGAGAAGTAACAAGTGAGAAGTGACAAATGAGAAATGAAACTACTGACAAATGAGAAGTGACAAATAACAAGTAGGTGTTTACACATTCACACAAGTAGAATGCTAAGCAGCTTCAAATTCGTTTTGTCACTTCTCACTTGTTACTTGTCAAAATGTAAACCGGGCTTATGGAATGATGGCCCATGATTGCGTGCATGTCTACACAATCGCCGATTACTGTTGGATTAGTATAGTCCGTTCTCTAGTCAGAGTATTATAATTAAAATATTAAAATATTCCTTGCTTGCTAGAAGTGAAGACCTCTATGCGGTTCGAAAACAACGTGAACTAAACGTATTTGAAGCTGCTTAGGATTCTACTTGTCAGATGAGAAAACACCAACTTGTTATTTGTCACTTCTCGTTTGTCAGTTGTTTCATTTCTCATTTGTCACTTTTCACTTGTTACTTCTCAAAATGTAAACCGGGCTTATGGCTCCTCTTCACAATGGGCCATGATGGGCGACTAAAGGCACGCATGATAGTGTCTTAGAGCAACGCGGGCTCAGTTTAAAGCTGAGCCAAAGCGTCAACAAACTTCACCCAACATGGCGTTCACAATAAAATTAGTGTTGTAAACCTATGAATGAACTAATCACATTTTGACCAAATGAGTCATTGAATGAATGAAAGAATTTTTTTTTTTGTTTTGGGGCCAGTTTGGGGCTAGTTTGCTAATCTTAAGGAAAGTTTAAAAACATTATCCTTACTAATATTATAAATGAGAAAGTGAGTTTGTTTGTTTGTTTGTTATTCCTTCACGGCTTGACTAAGCAGACGATCATTATGAAAATTTGCATACATATTGTTAGGGGTACAGAGCCCAACATAGGGATAACTTTTTATACCGTGAAAGTATGTCGTTCCAATGGGAAAATATTTTTTCTTATAACGGCCAACAGATGGCGCTACAAATCGCGCTATGGGTTGTTTTATTGTCATACGAGATCTATGTGATCATAAAATTTAACACGAGCGAAGCCGCGGCGAAAAGCTAGTACATAATAATCATGATTACATTTTGCCCATATCTTGAGTGTTGCCATAATTCGTCCACTAATACTGCGCTAAAGTAAAAAAATAATTATTTCAATAAATATACCAAAAAAAAAAAAAATAACTACACTTTACTGACTAATCCCTAAAGCATAGCATTGCTATGTTAGTAAATTATATTACTAGCTGACCCGACAGACGTTATCCTTATATTATTGAAATGTCAAACGCGCGAACTGTCAAATTAGTTAACTATCGAAGTTTTCGATAGTTTGTATACATAGGCAATATCTTTATTTGATCTTTATTTCCGTAAAAAAACCTCAACACGTAAAACTTGGTGGTAGGTATTTCAAAAGTTTGAAAAAAGGTTGAATGAAATCGGTACATCGTGAACAACGGATGCCTATATGAATTCGTTTTTATTGACATAGATTATTTTTTTACACTATGTTAATCACTTAATTATTTAACAAAAAATATTTTTTACTGAAGTGGCGGCCTAAAATCACTTTTCTTTTCATATCTGCATTTTAGCCTGTCAACTAGTAATATTAATAATAAATTCATATTTGAGAAGTCTTATTACGAAAATTAAACGTGCCGTATCGTTCTTTCATTCACTTAACCCCATCCCTATAATGGAATGTCAAATTGACATTAGTTTGACATTTTCATTAGGCTAATGGCGGAAACACACTACCGTGTCGGGGCCTGTCGTGTCGCGCTCTGTCGTGACGGTGGGTGTGCACACTTACCGTAAGTGTGCACACCCACCGTAAGTGACTTACGTGTCGTGTCGGGGCGCGATTCTGTTCAGAAATGAACGAAATAAACGCCAGACGTTTATTTCTTTTATTTCTGAACAGAAGCTCGCAGTGTTTGCCTTTGTCTGGGTGTTTTCTATAATGTATAATGGTATTTATTTACAAAAAAATGTATTTAAGTATATTTATCAGGAATCTACTACCTAGTAACTCATTATCACGCTGCAAAAACAAATTAAAAAAAAAGCGTCCACTTGTTCGCGACACGAACCGCGCGCGGGTATAGAAACACATTTGCAGGGCGTGTCGTGTCGCGTCATAACCCGGGGGGGGTTATGACGCCGTGGCGCAATCGGCGGCCAGCAGTCCGCGCCACGACAGAGCGAGTCACGACACGACACGCCCTACAAATCTGCTCCTAACCATATAAAATGTATGAACGCGATATGCTTCTGGCGCGACAAGACACGCCCCGACACGGTAGTGTGTTTCCGCCATAATACGCACAGCTCTTGACGTTTCTCCTACAATGACTTGGCAACCTCCGTTCACCTCATGCCGCTAGGGGCGCTAATAACATTTTGCATACAAAACGCACAGTTCACCTCATGCCGCTAGGGGCGCTATAACATTTTGCATACAAAAGTTTTGAAATCGTTCACCTCATGCCGCCCTCATGCCGTAGGGGCGCTAGTGTCGCGTCTTGCCCGAATTCTTCCGAAGCTGTGGATATTAGCAAATACTTTATAAGACTAATTTACCCACAGCTCTTGACGTTTCTCATACAATGACTTGGCAACCTCCGAAATAGCGCCCCTAGCGGCACGAGGTGAACATTTCCATACAAAACGCACAAAAGTTTTGAAATCGTTCACCTCATGCCGGCCTCATGCCGTAGGGGCGCTAGTGTCGCCGCTTGCCCGAATTCTTCCGAAGCTGTGGGTATTACTCGTCTATATTATTTGGTATTAGTCTTCTATTCTATAGGTAGTATTTGCTGTCATGAGTCAGCTGTCAGTCACTGTCTGTGCTATGGAATTAGCGCGATAGCGTTGAAAATTAAAAAGCATTAAAAGCTTAAATCACACACAGCGATGAATTTAAATAAAGATTGCATTACTACAACATCATGGCATGTTCCAGCAGTATTAGCACTGGAAAATACTTTACAAAAAAGTTTATTATGTTTAAAAGGTTAAACTGTAAAAGTTACTACCGCTCAGTTTTCTGAAGCCCACTTTCTTACCTTAGTGCGACTCTTTTTTAATACCTACCAAAGTGCAATTAATAATATCTTATAATAGACAACTTTATGCACTAATTCCAGATTTCTTTCTATGGCCCATAGTCCACATAAATTGGCTCTTATTATCTAAACTTACAATCTTTTATATTTGGTGTTCATTTCAAAATTACAGAAAGTGTCATCGTTTTTATTATTTAAATGTTACATAATGTTTGTTTTTTCAGATTTAATAGTAGAAATCAATACATTGTTTGTTACTTCCGAAAATTACAAAACACAATTTATTGAACAAAAAGATAAATGTACAAGGTTAGTTTTATTTTATTAAAAGAATACAATTGCATAAATAAATATCAAAAAGTTATTAACTTCACAGTTTTATTTAAAACTTTTTTTTTAGTAATAGTTGCCAGAGTTCGGAGGCATTGAAAAAGGTTATAGATTCTAAGGACCAAATTATACAATTAGCAGGTATGTTTACTGTAAGATCTAATAAGAAATGTCACATGTGATAGCACGTGTAATCAACATTTAAGTTCTCACACCATGTAAGTCTGTCTGCCCCATAGGTTTATTATATATTAGCGTAAGATTGGCCAAGCAAAAGAGATAGATCATAGCATACACAATGGTTATAGCGAGATAGATAGGCGAGACCATTTTCCTATACATGCTATCGGACTGAATCGGCCTGACGTCAGTCATGTTAAAAACAAATCTTTCTTATTTTTTACAAAATTTATGGTTTGTAACTGTAGTTTTGGTGTTAATTAGATGTGATTAAATATGGTTACCTGTGCCTGGATGTAACTCAAACAAAAAGGAAAATCCACAAAATTATATATCTTGCTTGGACACATGTACATTCCACGTACACTAGTGTATTTTGTTTTTGGTCTCGCCTTATTCAAACCAAAGCTTATCTATAGGTATGCTAGTATAATACTAAATCTATGGTCTGCCCCTATGTATGCTTAGATCTTTGAAACTATGCAACAGCTTTTGATGTGGTTTTTCTAATAGACAGTGTGATTCAAGAGGAGGGTTTATATCTACATATAATACATTCCAAAATTCCCATGAGAAAACGGGATACACGCAAACGATTGTCGCGTGTTCGCTAGTAAAATATAACAGTGTTTTCACTCCGAAGAATGTTGAATCATTACATTTTGGTTTAGCAGAAGAAATTGAGCCTAGTGTTTGTGTTATCATGCTACCTGACCGACTCTGAATTGCACACACTTAACACATGAGTTGAGAGCCAAAAGTCACAAATTATCTGGTGGTCATCAAAAATTGACCCTAACTCTGCAGAGATAAGGTCAAAAATAATGAAAAAAATATTTTATTTTACCATTTAAAGAGTTAATAAGTATTTTTTTCAGCATCAACATTAACAAAATTGAATGACACAAAAAATGTAAATATTGTCAATGAACTATTCATAATACTTTGTGGAGATATCCCAAAGATATCACCAAAGACAGAAAGATTCAAGACTGAAAAAACAACAAACGTAAAACTTGAACCAGAATCACAAGTCTATAGCCCAGAAAAGTCTCTAGATAAAGAAGAGTCGTTGCTGGAAATTGAAGGAACACCTACAGGACGAGTTAGTCCGATCATACAATCAAAGAAGTTTCGTAGCATTTCAACAAATAATCCGTCAGATTTTAGAGAGAAGAAAAAATGTCCAGATACTTGGTAAGATTGAAGCCCATGGCTGTCCGAATGCTTTAATAAGACATTGCTTTTATAAAAATCTTTGTGTGGTGACAGCCCGGTGGTGTATTGGTAGTGGTAGTTTCCTACCTTCGGCACCAAAAGGTGCAGCTTAGATTCCCGCTCAGGGCAAACATGTGACAGCATTTGTTTTTGTTCTAGGTGTTTGTATTTTCAATGTATTATAAGTATACATATATTTACAATAATTTAAAATGTTTGGTAATTAGAACATAAGCAGCAGCAAGTTAAACCGAGCTTACTTTGGACGCTGTGTGACTTGTAGTAATTTATTTCTTTACATAGTATAAAATGAAGTCTGTCCCTGTTTATATGATCTTTAAAACTATGCAACGGATTTTGATGCGTTTTTTTTTATTAGATTGATCCACGAGAAACGTTAATAGGTATATTATTTTCCAAAATTCCCACGGGAAAACGGGATACACGCAAACGAAGTTGCGCGGGTTTCGCTAGTATTCTAACAAGACATTGTTTTTATAAAGTTTTTTATGTGTTCCCATAGGCCTACTCCTGAAAAGAAGACATTTAAACTGTCAATTCCAACACCCTCAAAAGGCAAAAACACTCGGTTAAAACAGTCCAGGCTAAACTTGATCAGGTTGAGATCTAATGATACTCTGGACCTAACCAACTCACCAGAATTCTCTGGAGGTTGCAGAACCAGTAGGAGTGAAATTGTGGGTAATGTACAGGTAATAATACCATTAAGGCCATTAAGTAATGGAAATTTCCTCCCGCGAACGCTGAAGCTGTGGAATTTGATCCCCACCGAGGTCTTTTCTTTAGACTATAATATGGGGTTCTTCAAAAGGGGCATTAAAAGATTTTTAGAGGGTCGGCAACTCACGATCATCCCGGTGGTGCATACATAGGCTATGGTGACCGCTTGCCATCAGGCGGGCCGTAAGCTTGTTTGCCACCTAAGTAGTATCAAAAAAAAACCTTAACATAATCATAACATTAAACGCACCTGATTATATCTATCAAACAATAGGTTAGTTTGGCATTCTGTATGGTGCTATATGAAATAAGAGTTGTACGGGAGCAAGTGAAATGTGTGAAGTTCACTAACTTCACACATTTCACTTGCACACCAATTTTCATAAGAGCTATTTATTGATACCATTTCCTCCATTATTTTAAAGTAAAATATCGGATATGTTTTAAGTTTTTATAAATACTAATTTCTGAAGTTGATTGCCAAACAAAAGAAAAAAAAACTAATTATTAGCTAGTGGAGACCAGCGCATAAATACTTCTTCAGTATTATTTTCATAATGGTTTTCAGCCGTTAATCAAAAAGGAATCAGTTGAGGATGACACCATACTCCCTTCGCCCACAAGTGGACCTACAAACTTCACCAATTTGTAAGTACATAGTACTAGCAAATACTATAGAAAACTAATACGCACAGCTTCGGAAGAATTCGGGCAAGACGCGACACTAGCGCCCCTACGGCATGAGGGCGGCATGAGGTGAACGATTTCAAAACTTTTGTGCGTTTTGTATGCAAAATGTTATAGCGCCCCTAGCGGCATGAGGTGAACGGAGGTTGCCAAGTCATTGTATGAGAAACGTCAAGAGCTGTGGGTATTAGTCTTCTATTCTATAGTATTTGGTACTAGTAAGTAATACATAATTTGTGTGCATGACAAACAGACATGTCATGTTCATTACATCTGTTTGCTTTGGTCTAGATGTTTTCTATGTATAAAAAGTATTTATTTACAAAAAAAAATAATACCATTCTCGTAACCATAGCTTTGTTTATTTTGGGACTAGATGGCGTTGTGTGATTCTTTCGAGGATATTTATTTTACATACCTATATTCTTGGCCAAGTCACACAACGCCATCTAGTCCCAACCAAACTAAACAATTAGGTAGCTTGTACTACACAAAAACTTTTTTTTTGTAAATAAATACTTATTATTATACATAGAAAACACCCAAACCAAGGCAAACAAACATGTTGATGAACACAAATGTTATTACAGATACAAAACAACATCTAAAAGCAGTCCTATAAAGTTCAAACCACCATCACTATTGGCCCAAATCAAAATGGAAAAGGAAAATAATATTACAGATCCAAACGCCACAGAAATGGAAGAATCAATCAATTTATTACAGCCTAAAAAATTACAACTTAGGTAATTACTAATTAGTTTAGGTTAAGAGTAAGTTCTGGTTACTCCGTCTCTTATGCAAATTTGTTTATATAATAGTGTTTGTAGATTTTTTAACAATTTAATAATAATAATTTTATTTTGAATTTATATTTTTTTTTATTATATTTATTTTACAGGATGTTTACTATGATAGGTACCTATATTATTAGTGCTACCGCAGATAAACTTCATCTGCACATTTTTTTTTACTTTTTAAAATTATTTATTTTAGTTTTATATTTTTTTTATAAATATTATGGCATCCAAAAAGCACTATCGCCATGGCCGGTTCACATAACTTTTCCTTCTAATTTAAATTCAATTCTCTTATCTATAGAAATAAAAATGGAATTGTCCGAGAATCGCCGAAGAAATCACGAAAATCTGATGAAAATGCCACCAATTGTGATACATTCGAAAACAACGAAAGTTTATCGCTACTGCAGCATGTGAAATTACTGGAGACAATGAATGACCCCAAACTAAAGTGCAGGTAAAATTTTAAATTATCTATATATTATACTAGCTTTTGCACGCGGCTTCGCTCGCAGTTAATTTTATGATTAAGACACGTATAGCGCGACTTGTGGCGCCATCTGTTGACCAGCAATTGCGAATTGCAGCGACATCTATGGCAGAAAAAGTATTTTCCCATTGGAATGTCATACTTTTACGGGATAAAAAGTAGCCTATGTTAGGCTCTTTACCCCTGACAATATGTATACAAATTTTCATAATGATCGGATGATTAGTTAAGCCGTGAAGGCATAACAAACAAACAAACTCACTTTCTCATTTAAAATATTAGTTGGGAATTAGTTAGGATAGTTAGGATGTATAATGCTTTGTCCTGAATGACTGACTGAGAATCAGCACAGCCCAAACCGCTGATCGTAAAATTCTGAAACTTGGAGGATGGGTTCTTTGTATGACGTAGGCGTCCGATAAGAAAGGACTTTCCGAAATTCCCACGGCAAAACGGGTTACACGCAAACGAAGTTGCGTGGGTTTCACTTGTATGATATAAAATTGGAGCTTGTGCCAAGTAAACTACGCAATGGGTCAGGTTGCAATAAACATTAGCTCCAGATTTCAACGATAGACTTTTAAATATGGACAAATAAAAAAAAATGAAAAAAAAAAATCGCCCGTTTTTTTTTTATTATTCTAAAATCGAATTTTATTCGTGTTGTTGTTTTTTTGGCTATCCACACTTTTATTCAATGATGAATGGCTATAGTTTTTTTTCCTCGTTTTCTCAATAGGCTGTAGGCATATTGTCATTGGCTCTTTAAATAATTTTTTTTTTATTTTGTTTTTTTTCTCAGTCCAACCAAAAGGCCTTTGGAAGAGAACCAGAACATAACAAATATAAAAGAACTGCGAGAAGACGATATACATATTGATTCGAGTATGTCGCTGTTAAGCAGAGAAGTGAAACCAAATAAAATTTCGCCTAAGGATGACAAAGTTAAAAGGTATAGTAACATACTTCAAGGCTTGAACTACAGTTTCGAATTCCCGCCAAAATTATACCTATGAAATGTTTTGGCGGAAACAAAATTTTACTTTTCTTTTCACACATTCCTAATTGTTCTCATTACTTCTCGTTCGTTGTGTAGGGATTTCGATGATAACAATATGTAAGCTAGTTAAAGTCCCGTCATAATAACAATTTTGTTAAACACTTAAAGAAAACTATAATGATTTTTTAAATGTTAACAGTAGACCGCCTTTTTTGTAGAAAATTATTAGAGTCTGCAGAAGCTGTGTACAAAGAGCCGACAGTTAGAAAGAAAGCTGAAAAGCTAGCGTTACCCGGATGGAGCTGCGATGAATGTAAAATTGTGAGTATTACAAAATACGCCTACCTTCGGCGCCACAGTGTGCGGGTTCAAACTCCATAGGGAGAAAACATTTATGTGATCGCTTTTGTGTTTCGAATATAAGTATTTACAATAATATATATGCATCGTCTATGGTACACATAACACAAGCAGGATAAACCTAGCTTAATTTGGGACCAGGGGCCGTACCATGACCGCTTAAAACAAAACAAAAACGGCTGAGTAAGGGAGACAGCGCAAAACATGATGTAAGGCGACGTCTCGTTTACACAGTCGTTTAAGGATAGTTATAAAAGGTCGTGGTATGGCCCCAGGTAGCTTCTGGAACTACTTAGAAATAGAATTAAGTACCTGTAAACCCTCAGTCAATATCCCTGGAAGAAATTGCTTAGCGATAAGGCCGCCTATAGCGTTGTCTTTTTATTGTTACTTTGTTTTTTTATGTAATTTATTGATGCAATGAAAAGTTTTTATTATATTGTAATATCTTTGAAAAATGCCTTGATGATTAAATGTTTGGATTCTCAAATACTACAGTGTTATTATGTATAACATAACTATATTTTAGTTAAATATAGTTAAAGTTTTTGGTTATATATATGTAGTTAAAGTTTTTGGTTATTAAGGAAACCTAATTATTAGCCATAATTTTGTTAAAAATCTGTTTGTAAAATTCTATTGTAACGCTGTTGGTTTTTAAATAAATAAACATTTTCTATCACAGTTCTACGACGAGCTATACAAAGATAATCCAGAAATGCTTGCGAAGAAAATGGACGAGTGTTCGAAGCATCGCGGACGGAATAATCCTGCGCGTCCCAAAACACCTACAAATTTCTGGAACCCGCGTTGGGATGTCCCTGAAGATACAGAAGAATTTAATAAAAGAAATAATGCTACTTGAACAAAATATAACTTTATTGATACTTTAATAATGTAAATATAAGTTTAATTCAAAACAATTTTTGTTTTAAATACTGCACGGTGTGGTAGCCCAAGATCGCTACGATCTAACTACAAATATCCAATTTAAAATCTGATAGCCGGTAGTGCGCCAGTAGTGATTTGATTCTACTTTCTTCAGGCACGGGTTTGATTCCTGGGATATCCGGTTCTATGAACCGAAAATTCCAGTCTTATTCCTTACCACAGATTATAATAATAAAAGCAAGATCGGCAAAATTTGAACTATTTATTCGATGCAGTAACAAACACAAATTACAAACTTTCGCCTTTATAATGTTAGAGGGATAAAAATAATAGATAATAATTATTATTATTTATAAATGGACGTATGTATTATTATTATAGGGTGGGACGCCTGCGGGGCACAGGCGGGTGTTCAAGTCGCTATGTGGACTCATTACACCCTATTCCCGTGTGGATACGGTTGTTACTGTGGCCCCGATGACCTCCCACCAGAAAACCTTGAACTCCTTTTGCAGAACTCCGCTATGCGACCAGTGTCCAGGTCACATAGTTCTTCTTCTTTAATCCTATCGGCTTCGAAGGTCTCCCACCTGAGCCTGCTGTAGTGAATGCACTCAGCCAGGAAGTGCTGGCTGGTCTCCGGTTCTCCGCATTCAGGACAGGCGGGGTCTATGCTGTTGTCTATTAGGGACATATGTCGGTTCAGTCTGCAGTGCCCCGTGATGATGCCCATGACTATGCCTAGTCTTTCCCGACTTAGTGATAGTAGTGTCCGGGTTCTTTTGTGATTCTTTCCTTTAACAAACAATTTTGCTTGTCTGCAGCTGTTACTTCCGGCCCACGCGTCCTGTGCTTCGCGTTTCATAAGTTCGTTTATCACTCCCTTAGTAACGGTGGCTGATATCGGAAGCTGAGGTTCCGGTCCTATGGGTCTCGAGCTGGCGCCTGCTCTTGCGAGCTCGTCTGCTCTTTCATTACCTAATGTTCCTTGATGGCCGGGAACCCATGCTATAGTGACTGTCGTTACCTCTGCTAGTTTGTTTAGAGCATGTTTGCACTCTTTGACCAGCTCTGATACTGTCTCTACCTTGGCTAGTGCTCTAATTGCCGCTTGGCTGTCTGAGTAGATAATAGTGCTTTGCGTCTCTATCCCGGAGTCGGTCAGCACCATTTCTGCGCATACTTTAATTGCTAGCACCTCTGCTTGGAAGACGCTGGCATACGTACCCAATGCTAGGACCACATCTTTAGCCGGATTACTGGGTATGTGTACCCCTGCTCCCGCTAATCCTGTGCTACTCATTCTGGATCCATCTGTGTAACAGATGAGCTGGGAGCCCGATGTTTCAATTTCCCAGTCTGTTCTTTTGCCTATGTGTATTTTATACTTTTTGTTGAAGATCTTTTGTTTCTTGATTAGGTCGTTGTTTGTCATGATTAGTGACATGTCTCTCCCTAATGCGCCTTCTATCGCAGCATGACCTTGGTCCATACTCCGTGCCTTCCATTCTTTACAGACAGTGATCCTGTACCATTGCTCTGCTGCTCTTCTTTTGATCTCAGTGTGTACCGGATTTAGCCCTAGGGCCATATCCAGTGCCATCGTCGGTGTGGACGCCATGGCACCTGTGGTCATCAGATTAGCAGCCCTTTGTACTTTCCTTAACTCCCGTAGGTTAGATGTGATGTTGGCTCTATGCCACCATACAATCGCTCCATATAGTAGTCTTGGAAGGATGATAGCTTTGTATATCCACTGGCAGATATTAGGTCTCAATCCCCAGATCTTTCCTACAGCCCTTCTGCATTGAGTTAGGGCCATTATTGCCTTTTTGCTCTGATTCGTTATGTGCGTGTTAAAGTTCAGAGTTTTATCTAAAGTTACTCCCAGATACTTTATTTCCTCAATGATTTCGAGTGTAGAACCTTTTATTTCGATAGGTTCCAACTCCATTCTATTCCTTTTCCTAGTGAAGAGGATCACTTTTGTCTTGTCGGGGTTGAGGCCAAGACCCTTGTCTTGGCACCAATCCGCAACCATCTTCAATCCTTTCATTGCCGTTGCCCTTACTGTGCTTAGCGCCTTTCCAGAAACTAAGATTGCTCCATCATCCGAGTAAGCTTGCATGTATATATGCTGTTTGTTGATGGAGCCTACCAGGTCGTCTATAAGAAGGCACCACAAGAGTGGAGATAAGCATCCTCCCTGTGGGAAACCCCTACTAGCCGCCACTGTTTTAGTGTCCGTTCCTAGTGTCGTTGTTATGATACGATTCTTTAGCATGGTGATAGCCCATCTAGCTAATGTTAGCGGTATGTCTGCCCTGTTTAAGGCGCCTTCCACCGCACCGAAATGAGCTTTGTCGAATGCGCCCTCAATATCAAAGAAGCAACCCACCGCATATGCTTTATCTCTGCTAATCGCCCTTTTAAAATGGACGTATGTAAGTAGGTACTGGTCAAGTTACGACAATAATCGTAGAACATCTGGCCATTGACACCGTTAAACCGCGTATGTGACGCGTATATAACGGAATTTTTCGTATTGAACGTTACTCAAGTTGTGATGAGATGATTTGATATCCTCTGTCTGTATGTACACTATTCTTACCTATTTATATTTTTTTAAAAGCACTTAGTCAAAGTTTTTATCAATGATGCGCTCAAAGAAAATAAAGTTAAGTATACTTACCTACATTTCTCTGAGATGAAGCGTGATATGTGATATGATATGATTATTGATTACGCTATTTCGAGAATTTTTGATAAAAGGCATTTAAATACCCGTCTGTTACCTACTCTTCCTTTATTAGTCGTATTTCTGCCTATAAATACCAAAAACATTTTATAATAATACCTACTGATACCTACTAGGTTTAAATATAAAAACATTTTTTTTAAAGGAAGAAGTTACCAAACAAGCCTGCTGGTCACCTATTGGTAATTCAGGGTAACTACTTCCTTTCTTTTTCTTTCCGTCATAGGTGGGCAACGCATTCAAAATCTAGTACTTAGTCGTGGGCCATGGGCAGCGATTACTTACCATCAAGTGACCTCGTACCTCGACCTAGCTCGTCTGTCCTGTCATAAAAATATAAAAAAATGATCTCCGCCAATGGAGTACAGTCACCAGGAGGAGCCAGGCCAGTTCCCGACCTTTAAACAAGAAGAAATAAGAATAGAGGTCTTCTAGATCTCTGAGTCACCAAATGAAACGCATTTCTATTTCACTTCGTTATTCTATGAGGGGGTGGTACTTCCCCAGTCGAGGTAGCTCATTTCATATAATCTACTATTCCTAAAGTATTTACACATATTTCACAGGCCCGGTGGTCGATTGGCTAGCAATGGTCACTATCTCAAGAACCGAGGGTTCGAATCCTGCGCAAAGCAAACATTTGTGTGCATGAACATGTCCGTTTGCCTTGGTCTGGGTGTTTTATATGTATAATAGTTTTTAATTTACAAAACAAAAGTATTTAAGTATATTTATCAGCAATCTTAGTACAAGCTTAGTTGCTTAGTTTGGGACTAGATGGCGTTGTGTAATTCGTCCAAGAAAATTTATTTAAATATACTCTGATCATTCCCATATTATATTTTCATAACACACTCAATGTCTAAATAATTTATATTCCCTTATAATAAATGTCCTCTGTTTTCAATGTAAACAACTCCTAAATCGGAAAATAAGGTCGTTAGAACATAATTGTGTACGTGCATTTTAATGCAGTTTCCGTAAAGTATTTGTAGCTTTATATAGAACAGTTACTTATAAGTCATACTGAACATACACTCTATATAGAATTTAATGATTCAACTAGCTTTGTAAAAAAAATAACATTATTAAATTTCCCAATGGTCATGTTGCTGTTTCCGGAATGATGGTAGTTTACAAATTAGCTTTTTTTAAATGAAATATTATTGATATGATATGTACACAATTTTATTTTAATAAAATTGCAACAATACATAAAATATAGACAATACAGAGAAGCCTTGCTCTCAGAAAATGAACGATTTCAATTCTTATTTGATCTTAGTTTTCTCCATTTACAAACTTTATGCATAAACAAAATAAATATATGTATGTAGGCATACTTATAGTTCACCTAATTGCATGTTGTGAAACAGTGGTACCCTTGCCAACAGCTGTAATGGCATGACTTGCTGAATCACTGTGTGGGAGTAAGGTGAAGCAACAAACAACATTTGGAGAACACCTTTTATTTTTCTCAATAAAACATAATATTATTACTTTAAAAAAGGACAAGTACTTATACAAAATCAAAGTTAAAGATTAGAATTTTTAAACTATTGCATTACTTTAGTATAAAACACAGGGGCTATGGAAATGACAATATTCTCCAACCGTGAAATGGGCTCACAGATTCCCCGATTTCTAAACCGTTTTTTCTCTTTTTTTGATGATAATTTTCCATGTCACTATTTTGCTTACAATGTGTTAGATAATTAAATTTTGCATTCATTCAAAAAATAGTTTCATTTACAATTATTTGAACTGAAAATTTATGGTTACTTTGATATACATTATATATTTAATGCTACAACAAATTTACACTCAAGTCTATGACAATTTCTTGGCTTTCTGATATAGAGTATCGACAACCTTGCTCATATGGTGGATGGTCTCGAGGACTGTCTCGTAGGTCTTCTCCAGAGGGGACTCGTCAAACACTATCAGCACACCTTCACCTTGGTCCAGGATGCCATTCAGTTTCTTATCCAGAATCATTTGCGATAGTTTCTTTTCAACTTGTACTACAGGCAGACGGATACAGCGGGCTACGTGGTCAACTTGCACACGCATGTAGGGCTCCACAATACGACATAAATTTTGTTCCAACATTGTGTCATAGAGGGCTCCGAGGTGAGCTCGGACTACGGCATCCTCCTCCAACTCAGGTTTATACTGCCTTAAGGCAGCCTGGAAATCTGCAAGAGACCTTTTATGGGATGCTGTTGCAACGGCCCGCATTGCTTCTAATTCCTTTCCTGCATATTTAAGGGCTGTCTTACTACCACACACTGTGTTCACTTCTTCTGCCTGATTCAGCATAATTTTGGACAGCAACATGTACTTCAAACCTGTTAATGCTTTTGGACTATCAGCGCCATCATATCCTTCAAATGCTTCATAGAAATATGAATAAGCAGTTTTGAAATCTCTCTCATCTGCTGCATGGAGAATGCCAGATTGTAAATCCAGAGCTGCCTGCATCTTTGGGGGACAATAGATAGCGTTTGCGGTAGTTCTGGCAGAGGTCAATGAGGCACGGGCTTTAGGCAAATTGCTGAGTGCATGATAAGTTTTACTTTCAAAAAGGAGTACTTCAACTAGTAAATTTTTGTCATCCAGCTTCTTCAGTTCCCTGAGGAGGGCCGTGGCTAAGTCTAGCGCCTCCGTGTACATGCCAGTATCGAAGTAGAGCGCGATCAGTCGCGCCTCGAGAGACTGTCGCAGGAAGGTGCGCCGTTCTTCTTTTGCCCATTCTATACACTCTTTGCATAGCTGTACCTCGATGCCGATGCCAGCCTCCAAGTCCAGGAAGAAATCTACCAGCGAACGCACTAATTTGGCAGCCTTTGCTTTGCTTATAAGGCTGAGGAAAGGCCTGGTGGCTTTAATCAATTCCGCCAACTCCTTCGCCTTACCTTCCTTCTTGTATTTTTCTCCGAGGTTCAGGATGCCTTGCTCCTTGGCCCTTATATTCTCCTCGTCATCCTCGGGCACCTCGCCAGTGCTAACCATTTTGTCGGTCATGCGGACTTCTTCCTCTCTGTTCGCCGATGAGACGCGTGATCTCTCGAATAACATCGCACCGGCCATGTTGTGTATATTTATATGCTTACACTATAAAAACGTGTTAGATAAATAGTAAAAGCACACTGAAACGACTACACTTTTCCTTTGTAATTTTGTATAATCGCAAAGTCATCGACGACCTCTCAGAAACAAATTTGTAGACGCGGACAGGGTTACCATGTGTAAAGTCCTGAAAACTTCTTGTTCTACAACAAAGCTGAGAAAATCTATGGTATCTGGAGACAGGAAGCGGTAGGTAGAGCGCGTATTTATCAAGGTATTTATTAGAGATGGGGAGAGAAGAGATGGTATAAAAATAAAAAATACTTAGTAATTTTTAATTACATAACATTAATTTTATATTATTATGTGGCGTAATGGTTACCACGCCTAACCGCCACCCAGGAGGTCCCGGGTTCGATCCCCGGTCGGGTCATGATGAAAAACGAACTTTTTCCGATTGGCCTCGGGTCTTGGATGTTTATCTATGTATGTATTTGTTATAAAATATAATATCGTTGAGTTAGTATCCCATAACACAAGTTTCGAACTTACTTTGGGGCTAGCTCAATCTGTATGAATTGTTCCTAAATATTAAATATATTATCAGTGAGTTTCGCAAAGAAAGAGAGATCTCTTTGTTTAAATAAGAATATAAAACCTTTATGTATAATCTCTGTACTAAAAGTATGCATACAATGGAAATAAGTAGTAAGTATCTCAGAAAGTGGGTATATCACCTATTTGTTATTTTTTTCTATTGTACCTTTTACCATAACTTCCATAACGTATTTTATTAAAATGTCTGAATTGTCTGAAGTTATGTCTGAGTTATGTTATCTGTCAAAATATTAAATAATTCAGAAATAAAGTTATTTTCATTAAATAACTTATAATGGAGGAAACACAGCCAAACGACGATGAAAAGGAAAAGGAAAGGGATGTGGAATTTTTATTTGATATTTCTAAAGAAATCAAACAAATGTATGAAACTCCGGTTATATTCTTATTAGAAAAAGATTACTCCGAGAAAATTTTTAACATAATGTGCAGCATACGAACCGCTATTTCTGAAGGTAGCAAAAATCATCTAATTGATATAATAGTTGATTTTCATTTGCAATGGCTACGTTCTGTAAATGAATTGGAAAATTTTAGGAATCGTCTTTCTACGATACGTAGGGATGAAATATATCAAGCTATCAGCTACACTATTGATGCCATGGGATTTAGGCTGAAACACTATAAAAGGTATATAGAAATAAATCGTAAAGAACTCACTAACATGCAACAGGCAGATTTAAATGCTGACTTGGAAATCGTTGAAGAAATGCATTTGGAAATAACACCAGTTCTTTTGGATAAATTGAAATGCTTCAGGAATTTCACAGATAATACAGAGTTCAATGTAAAGTTAAATGCAGAAGTTGATGAATTATTCATGTGGGTAGATAAAATTCATGATGGATTGGCAATGTTGTTAAGCAAACACTTGAACTTTAATATGCCTCACTTATCGGGGGACTTAACGAAAACCCTACAGCAAATTATAGATGAAGTTAAAACGAATGCCAACCCGTCTAGTTTAAAAATGATGGAGGAATTGAGAACCAAAGGCACAGAGTTGGGCTTAATGGTACGTTGTACTGTTGGCCATAACTTAGAAATTAGTAAAGTAGTTGAAAAAATAAATGTTTTGGAAGACCGTATTAAACGCCTCAAAGGAGCAACTCACTCAGTAGCCGTCCTGGCTTTAAAAAATAAAAAAGAATATCTAGAAAGGAGATTAAGTTCTATTGAGAACCTGAAAATAACACTAAAAACATTTCGTGACCAGACTGACGTTCACCTAGGCGATCTAACAGATGAAGAGTTATGTACTTGTGAAGATTATTATCAACTCCGTATTTTTAACCATTTCCTCCCACCAGATGAACGAGAACGTCTAGTGACAGAACTTTGTTATTTATGGGACTTGGCTGTTTTTGGCGAGAGAAGTTTTAAATCTGTAATATCAATTCTTAGTGCTGCTGACATGAAAGAAGAGTTTACAGATGAACTTGGCGTATTTTTTGTAGATGAGCATGGTCGTAAAATTTATAAATTAGATGAAGATGAAGACAAGTTGTATCAACCCAATGAGCAAAACGAGCTAGTACCATTGACTGATGATGCTGAGCATGTTTATTTTTACGATGAATGCGGAAGATACTTTGTCGAACAATTGACAAGACAAAGGGTTTACAAAGCTCATGCTTCTGCTAGTGAATATATGATGGATTCGTCAGGTATTCTTTTGAAAATGAAAGAAGTAAGAGACGGCGTTGTTTATTATTATGATAACTGTGGGCGTTATTATATTAATTCTGACGGCAAACATATCTACCGTGAAGAAGATACGCATAGTGAGTATGAAAACGATGGACTTGGTAATCTTGTTCGTATTCGTAGCCGTTTGGAAATCTTTGAGCCTTGTCCAGACGATGCCAATGTAACAGAAGATTTTAAATATCTAAAACGAACTGTTGGTCCAGCTTTACGTGAATGCATTGCAAGCTGTATTATGCATCAGCCTGCTGATCCTATCAAATATTTATCCGTTCATCTTCGTAAATATCGAGAAAATATGGAAATGAGAGAGAACAAAGCCAGAGAAAAAGAATTATTAGATGTTGAAAGGGAAATTAAATTAGCCGAGGAAAGAGCGGCAGCAGAGAGAGCCGCAATGGAAGCAGCTTTGCTCGCTCAAGGTGGAAGCGAAACCAGCTTAGACTCCAATTTGCTAAAATATTCTACCTTGAACGTCGATGACAAAGATTCGGATGTAGCAACTAGCGCCAAGTAGCCTTCAAGTAGCGGACAAATATGGTAAAAATAATTTAAAGCGTATTTTAATAATTTGTTTATTTTTTTAGTTCACGATACGTACTTTGATATCTATGTTTTGGGTCCTAAATAAATATATCTTTCATTATTTTAATGTTTACAAAAGAAAGTTTTTAAGAAATTCTCTGAAATGTCTGGTCTAGTTTGTAACAAATTTATTATTTCCCATTGTTCGACTAGGTATATTTAATAAATATTCTTGGACGAGTATGTATAGCTTATACTGAGTACTCTCCTACTCTCTATAGTAGAAATCAGTTTCATCTACTACTGCAACGCAGTATTACTTTTGTTTATTCATAAAATTACTATTGTTTCCTTAAAATTACGGCGCATACTGCAGAAGAGCCAACGCAACGTGCTTATGGCCGCTTAAATACCAAATTATCCAGACCAAGATAAACAGACATGTTCATGCTCATAAATATTTGTCTCAGGGGGGATTTGAATTGAGGAACTTGGGACACTATCCATTGCTAGCCTGATTGCTAGCCATCTAGTCGATCGACCACCGGACCTGTCAGCCTGTCATAGACTAAAATTAGACTTGTGCTAAAACGCCATCGTTTACTACAAATTTACTACTAATTATAGTTTGACTGCTGGTAACACTAGTACCTAATTTATAGTCTGTACAATTTTGACATGACGGCATTGACTGACGGCTCTTTGACAGCTGATCGTCGGCCATATTTGTCGTGAATTTGACGAATTCTGAAATCTCTCGTGATAAGTCAAGTCGTTTGCTTTCGAGATTTCAATTCTACAATACATTTTATTTAATAATTTTATAGCAAATGGCGTGAAAATATTACTCATATACAAGTTTCGTTAATGGGAGTAACGATTAGTTTCCGATAATGAGGTGACCAGTAACAATCCAACCATTTATAGTGCCTACGTATTTTCTTCAATGATTAATCTTTTGGGGCAAGGTTCTCATGCATTTTATGTAAATTAATATGGACAGTTGTGACGTATCAGCCGCTGTATGTTGTCATCACGTGCCAGTGTGAACGCGAAGGCTCGACACGAAGGTTCGTGAGATCGCAGCTCGCATACATAGCAGGCATTGCGACGTAAATAATACTTTAGTTCCTTTTCGATTGCAGCCGATGGCGTTTCATAATAGTGTAGGTCGTTCATAAAGTGTAGACATGGCTCCGAAGCCACCGCCTCCGCCTGGGCCTCCGCCGCCGCCGGGGCCGCCACCTCCGCCTGTTTTCGGCGGGGGCTCGAAATCTGGTAGTTCAGATAACCGTGGTGCCTTGCTGAAAGACATTCGACAGGGTGCGAGATTAAAAAAGACTGTAACAGTGGACAAAAGTGGACCGTACATACCTGGGAAGGTATCAAATGTGTCAAATAGTGCCCCTAGCGTGGGTAATGGAGTCCGAGGAGCTGCGCCCCTTCAGAACGGCGGGGGCGCTGGACCTCCCGGTCTCGGGGGCTTGTTTGCTGGTGGAATGCCCAAATTGAGGCCAACTGGCAAATTGGCTGGTGAGTTTCTGGATGTGTCTTTGTCCTGTATATTGGTATCTATAATTTGTCCTATAAAAAAACCTGTTTCCATGACTATGTAAACAAAGGACCATATTTGCATAAAACAATGATTTTTTAAATTTAAAACTTTAAACATAGTAATGCCCTGCATATATTTTAGCAGTGTGTTGTTGCTTTGCTTCAAAACACTGACCAATCCGCAATGGAGCAGTGTGTCTGAGTATGCTCTAATCTCCTTTGGTCAAGAGGAGACCCATATCCTGGCAGTGGAATGAGTCTGGGTTTATATGATGACAATGAAAATATGAAACAATGATTATTTTCCTGTTATGGAATATTAGTTATGCTTCTCATTGATTATTTTTTTATCAATTAATTATGTTATTCCAGCTCCTTGTCTACATAATTATGCCTGCTATCAGTCATACTGATTGTATTTTAAATGAAAACACCTAGAAGAAAGGTTAAATGGAAGGTTAAAAAGAAGGAAAAATAAAGTTTTTATTAAAGACTTGTGAAACCACCGCAACTTCGTTTGCCTGTATTTATTTATTCATAGTAGCGCCATCTATATCAGTCTTTTGATCAAATCCTACGCGAATCATGTAATTTTTGGGATAAAAAGTACCCTATGTGTTAATCTAAGATAGCAGCTACCTACATACCAAATATCATAAAAATTGGCCTAGCCATTTGAGCGTGAAGAAGTAACAAACATACACACAACTTTTGCCTTTATAATATTAGTAGGATTCAAGCCACAAAACTTTTTTCATTTATTAAAATCTGAAAATGATACTATAGATTGGTTTAAGTAAGGAAATTTCTCAAAATTCATTTAAAAAAATTCAACAAGGAGTCCATATCAACCCATAATCATGTCCCACTGCTATGGGTCTCCTTTCAATGAAAGGGGATTCGAGTGGACTCTACCATGCTTGTCCAAAGCAGATTAATTAGCAGAAGTAATCATGAATTTATAAAACTCTTCTATAAACTGACTGAACTATTTTAATAATCAGAATAAAATAAAGAACGCTACAGAATGAGAGAAGTAATGAACAGAAAAAAAAATTTATGACTTTCCCAAATAGTAGCTTCCAATGAGAGGTTCTGTTCAATAAAAACCTTCAGTTGTTTTCCAAAAATTTGATAAATTGGTTACTGATTAGCTATATAATTGGTATAGTCAGGTGCAAGGAAATGTATAAACATCTGTACTTAACCCAAGCAAAGTTTTTTAAACACTTGTATAAATATTATGGCTACTGATTGTAACAATCTGTAAATTGTCTTACACAAAACAATATAATAATCTATCTATATCATTAGTGTATTGATAAGATATAAGAAGGTTTTAGTGTTTATCACTCAATTATGTCAGCCCACCCTTAAATGAGTCACTCATTTTATATTTACACTACACTTTTTTATTTACTTTTAACATTTAGATAACAAATTTACATTTCATTAAATAATGAATGCTAAGAATTGTTTTTTAAATCCAATATTATAGGATGTCTGATAAATAAATATTTATACAATACCATTGAAACCAAGATAGACCTAGAATCTTTTCCCAGAAGATTCTAGATCCAAACAAAATAAATAAACTTATGAAATGTGTACTAATCCAAACAAAACAGACTAAGAAGATATTAATTTTTTTTAAATTGTTTTTATTTTTATAGTTGTAATGGTTCAACTAGGACTATTCTTTTTTTCGAAAATATTTTTTTTATAAGAAAAATATCACCTCCACCCAACAAAATATTTTTTAAACATTTTTTAACAAGTTTATCTTCACAAAGTTAACCAACAATATACTAGAAATTGTTAAATCTTTCCCAGGTTCCACCCCCAATGGACAAGTGAAGAATGATGCCCCCCGCTTCCCTCCTCCACTGCAGCCTCAACCAAAGCTGTCTCCAGAGAAAATAAGACCGGGAATAGCACCTACTCCACCTGCAAATGTTAGCTCCTTATCAGCAGCATTGTCAGAGGCGATCGCTGGGAGGGAGGCCTTAAGAGAGGCCCCAAGAGACCCACCGCCAGCCAGACCAGTGGTTAGGCGGCAACCCAGCGATATAAGAGTCAGGGGGCCTCCGCCTCAGCCCCCTGTACCGAAGTCTCCAATGCCGTTGGTGAGTTGAATGATTTGAAATATGTACTACACCTTACAGACTTTGAGAAATTGCAAATGTAAATGCAGCCTTAGGCTAGATTTTTGTCGACTGAACTGTAATTTTTACTCATACATACGTGCGTTTTAAATCGTTTCAATTTATGGGCTATTGGAATTTTATAAAAGTTCCATTTTAATGTCTTGTGTGATTGAACGTCGTTCCTTCATAAGGATCAAATCGTTTATTCAGATAGTAACATAGAGATAACGAACGAAACCCATCCAAACACTGGCTGAGGTTGATGTTGCTAACTTTCGTATTCGTTCTACAGTGCGACACACAGCGACGCTATCGATCTCCTTGTATATGGTGCTAATATTTTGCAATATCGATTTAATGTAAACATTGGCACTAAAATAGCATACATAATTGAGAAATTGATTTTGGCATCCTACGCTACGCCTCACTCCCCAACCTCCACATGTCTGGCGCCCCTGCCTCTGTAGGGTTAAAAAGGTACTGTGGCAACTTTCCAAATTTTCTAGATTGGTACTTAAAAATTTGTTTAAATATTATATTTTTTTAAAGTTTTTTTTTTAAATACGTGTAGTATTCATATACGAGTATGAGAAGAAACAGATTTGTTATAGTAATTTTCTCTCTCTGGTCGAATCTTACCAATGTTGGTTTGCCCTACGGCACATAACCTGACCTGAGCTAATAGGGGTATTATTATCATAAGTTTTGAAAAATCGTAACTATACGAACGAACCATGTCTCTACACTCGCAAAATCTCAAACCTTGAAAATAACAAATTAGTTTACCATTTTTGAATAAAAGATAATCTTATTAAAAATATGATAATTTTGTTGATTTTTTAAAATATTAATAGCGTAAAGTCCCACCCACACGCGCGTTAAAAGGTAAAAATATCCTTAGCGGGTGTTAACACGTGCATTGTCGTAAATACGTCTGCTTTGTGGGTGTGCGACCTAATTTGGTAACATGTTTATTTGGAATTCTATCTTTGCCTACGTAATGACCAGTCAACTTGAATATTATCCACAGAGTATATTCCTGGCAGCAGCAATAGGGTTAGGTAGGATAAAGGGAAAAAAATTCTGACGTGCAAAAGTATTTCCCTATATTTCCTGTAAATCTACTTGCAAAATAAATTATTTTATTTTTATGTTATTATAAATGAACACAGATCCGGATAGTGGCGTATTATTATTTTATTTTTTTCTATTTTTCCAAAAAAGAAAGTACATTTACAATAATTTTATGTCTGCCAAACTGTGGAACAGTTTGTCGGCAGCAGCTCTCGTGGATACAATTTTATTTATACATAGGTACAAAATATAAATAGAATATAGGTACAGCATGAAAATCCCTTCACCATCCAAACTTTTGATCAATTGGATACAATTTTATTTATACATAGGTACAAAATATAAATAAAATATAGGTACAGGATGAAAATCCCTTCACCATCCAAACTTTTGATCAATGACATTTTATTAATAAACAAAGGCTTTTAAAACATGTTTTGTCACTTTCGCCCTTGATTTATTTCTCCTTGAGAATGACAGTGACAATACAGGTTTTAGTTAACCGTCTGATCTTTGTTTATTAATAAGTAGGCAACTGTCTAGCCTTTAGGAATACATGGCTTGAAGGATAAATTCGAACAAAAGTTCGATTAGTTCGTTCTGTGTACACCACATGGATAATAGCGATCATGTTATGTATTCTTATATCATCGCATCGATGATTCAGACTTGCGTTAATGTCACCGTTTATTATTATCTAGATTCTAGATCTATCATCTCATAATATTATTAATGTATATCTATGCAAAAACTTGATTAATATTGTATCCGCGCAATACTGTTGTCAACGTTTGTATGGAAATTTCAAGACGTGAGGTCTGTGAAAAATGGAGCCGAAGCTTCACATATTGATTGCTAATAATATAGTTTGAACGCAACTTGTCACTTTTGCATACAGTATCGCAAACTTCCAACTATTTTATATGTAGGTACCTGGTGCTATAGCACATATTACTTAATAGTTATTTCGTCTTTATAATATATTCTATTTCTATAGTCATAATACCTACATCATCTGCATAGTTTAAGAATTGATGAATGACTGCTCATCACAAACTCATCATTATCATCGCAGCCACTAGAAGTCCACTGCTGAACACATCCCCTAAACGTTTCCAGTATGATCGGTTTGCTGCGGTCATCCAGCGACTTTCCGTAGGTCGTCTGACCACCTTGTGGGCGGCCATCACATATTTGCACGTACAAAATTATAGGCATACAGACGCGGGAACATCGAGACATAAGATATACACGTTAGTACTTTTATCTCGAATAATCTCGATGCGCGGTAAGCGATTTTGTACTGAAGATTAATTAATGATCTAACAATTTGCACTGTCCAAGGTCTAAGAAGATTTAATAACATGCGCATAAATTACGTATTAGAAATGCGTTTTTTACGGTCGGAGAAACGTCCTTCATTGGAATTCGAATTTTGCATATTACATCATAATTTATAAAAGGTTGATTTGTATTTTATGTTAATAAATACATTACCTTAAAATCAATCGTAATCTTAACTAATATTATAAATGTGAAAGTGATTATACTGATTATAAATAGGTATTTGTTTGTTATTCCTTCACGCATAGACTATTGCAGCCGAGCTTATTAAAATTTGTACACATATTGTCAGGGTTACAGAGAATTACCTATCTATGCTACTTTTTTTCCGTGAAATAATGCTAGCTCTACACTCTCTGAAAGTTGAGCGAAAACGAGTATGGACGGGCTCTTGTCTTGATACTACTTCTTCACTTTACCTTCGTTTTCTAACTTCGTGTTTAATTTCAATTTGCTTCCATCAACTTCGCGAGAGTGTAGAGCTAGCAGTATTGGTCGTAAAGTTTCCCTCTTACGTTGCCAAGCATTTGTTATCTCTTATTACCTACGGTATCAATGTTTTATTCACGTTATCACAAAAACATTCTGCGTATTATAGTACAATGTGAATGTAATTTACATTATGTCGCCCACCGCACTAAAGCATTCCATCAATTACAGTAATAATTCAATGCAAACTTCTTTTATGGTACTAATAATAGGAAGAAGATGAAACTTGTCTTAATCCTGAATGTAATCGCAATTTCAATTCAATAATTCCAATGACAATGTCAAATCATAATTACTCTTAAAACATTAATCTTATTTGATAAGTATACAATCAAAGAAAGAATGAATTTATTTATACAATCGGATTTCTTAACAAAAAAATGAATTTGTTGAATAAAATTACAAAGCAATTTCAAACCAATTTACTGCTAGTGTAGAATGTCAAGGGTATGACATTTCGAAATTTCAATATGCTAGGTTAGGCTTGGTGGAACTTCCCCTGTATGGATCAACGAGCGATCCAACATTTAAACCATTGTCTTGTTTCCTTGGCTCTATTGGTATCATTATTGTTTTTGATAGTAAGGCTGATTTTAGAGTTGCGCTGACAGCACGCTGACCTTTGGCGTTGACAGCTGAAAATGTATGAACTTCTAGGAAGCGTTTTTGTATAACGCGTAGTTATCAGCGCAGACGGTTCATACATTTTGCTGTCAGCGTGTGATCAGCACGACTCTAAAACCAGCATAAGGCCCAAGTGTTTAACCACTTGCTTGAAAGTTCTAGTTGACCGATATGTCAGAAAAATTACGTTATTCGAAATCAGTCAGTCTCTGAGACGCATTTTAATTCCACATTAAGTCTCATGCTATCTCTTTTTTTCTTGTTTAGTTTGACAGAGACAGCTATACTTTGAATGTGTGTAAAAAAAGTGACAGACAATAAAAGAAGACTACTGATAACAGTAGTCTTAGTAGTCTTCTTTTATTTTAACATTACGCTTTTGTCCTCCTACTCTTTTATAGTGTCTTTTAAACCTTTGTTTGTAAGGACAACATATCATATGACATATTTATGTCTACAGGGAAGGCCCTGTAGACATAAATAGTGCAATAACTGCATTTAAATTGTAAGTATTTATTTAATACTATCCTCATATCCTGTTATTTTGTAATTGTTGGAAAATATTCTTATATTTGCGGTTAGCAATATTGATACAAAATGCTGGATGAATCCTAAATTTGACGTACTTATGATTTATGGGTTTATTAATTAACTAGTAAAACGAGAAACTTCGTTTTCCTGTTTCCTAGGATTATAAAAAAACCTTTTACTTCTAAAAAAAAAAAATCCGCCTAGCGACACTATTAATTAGTTTAATTCGTTAGGTTTAGATTTTTAGCTAAACTAATAATACAATTTAATATTATATTTTTCAAAATCGACCTCTTGACTTCTTTGAGAATTTTCAGATAGCACCATTTGAATTAGAATGTTAATCTGTATAATTGAAAGAATCACTGCATGGTTATATAGTGTAAATCTTCTGTGTCTTCTTATATTACGGTATGGAAGAGATTGCTTACCGATAAGACCGCCTGTTGTACTTCTGTATCCTACTGCATGTATTTTAACACATTTTATTTTTGTGCAATAAATAATATTGTATTGTAAGGTTTGGAGATTTACATAGACATTCCCATAAGATTACTACTGGGAAAAAAAGATACCCAACTCTTTGGTACTTCTGTTGAACCGCGCGCTAAACCACTGCGGCTTAAGAGCTATACATAAAAAATTTGATCCAAAAATACATTCACTACTTTATAATTACATCATATCATATGGCAACTTTATTAATTACCGGTGAATGTTATTGTAAAATTAAACGAGATTTTGTAATTACCATTAAGGAAGTAAGGCCGCCGTTATTATTTTAATTAATTTGCCTGTTTTTAATCGCGACTAATTTAAACTCAATTATAAAGACCCGCGGAGCGTTGAATTGATGATTTGTTAGATCAAATACTTTGGTCTTAATACTCTTAATCTTGTACAAGGTTTTTGGGTAAGGTGTTCTCTCATCAGGAGTTATAAAGTCGTGAAGCAAACCCTTACATAGTTAACAAAATTAAATGCTTGCAGATGAATGAATGGAATGGATGTGTGGATTCGATATATGTTAGTCTTTCAAAACGGCTCTACACATTTACTTGTTTACTGTCTGTTATCACGTTAAAACACTCTTAAAACGGCTTAACAGATTGAAATGAATTTTGGTATGGGGATAGTTGGAGACCCGAGAAAGGACATGGTTTTTATCCAGAAAATCGCCCATAAATTGGTGAAAAGTGTGGTGGAAGGATTTATTAAAAACAAAATAAGTGTACGTAATGTCAAAATGGAGCCACGAACTGGATACAAATAAATTAACCCATTGTTCGCCTAATCAGGAGAAGACAAAGCCTAAAATTGGTTTCGCGAACTTACGTCACGCACACGGTCTAGTGCCTAATTGTTATGTCTGCGAACCTAATGTGATTGTGTGTATTATTGGATTAATGTCATACATTCAGACAGCTCTTAGTTCTTTGTCAGTGGATTTTGGAGTGATTAATTTTAATAGAGTCAGTTTCACAATAGACTGATAGGTACTTATTAGATATTATATAGGGATAGTCGGTTTAATCTGCGGCTTCGTACGAGTGGTCTGGGGAAAGTGCCAATCAATTTTGTATCATCATCAAGACACTCACCGTTTTTTTTATCCCGCGGAATGAAAAGTAGCCTATATTCTTTACTTAGACTTTATAGGTACTATCTGCTTAAAAAGGTATCACACTATCAACCCATTGGTTTGTTGCGACGTGAAATAAGAACAAAATGTACAAACTATGACATATTTTATGAATTTTAAATCGTAAAGTACCTAACCATTAGTCATGTAACCGATAAAATTTTTAGTTATTTTATTTCATGTCAATCCTATATTAGAACAATTACTAATCCGTGCTTGCTATCACAGATAACATTATCAATGAGATAAACTCTTGTACTGTACCTAATACAGATATCGATAAAACGATCAGAATTGTTGCATATTGTATATCGATTTTTATTTAAAACACGTTTTTATATACTTTCTCCGTGAAGATGTCTGAAGTGCCGATTTTTAAAAGGTTTATGAGAGTAAGTTTATGTCTCTCTCTCTCACTGATATATTTACCTGTGCTTATCCCTTTGACAATTTTCCTTTGAGTATCCTATGTCCTTGTGCTATCATAAACAACTACTTTTATCATACAAGTGTTTTGTACATTTATATATTTACCTACTAGCTGTTTTTTTTAATCATAATTGTAACTTTTATCATACCATTTTAAAAGAGCAAGTGCTAAGTTTCTTGCCAGTTCTTCTTAGCACAAATTTGCCGTCTGAATTGGTGGTAGGAAAAAAATGTGACGATTCGAAAGTACATAAAATATGCCTATTTGAATAAAAATGATTTGATTTGTTACCCGCGTCTCCGCCCGCGTGATCAAGGGAAAAAAGTCAATAATTTTTCCCATGGGAATCTCTTTATCTCGTGGGGAAAAAGTAGCCGTATGTCAGTCTCCAGACCTTAAATTATCCCCGTTAAAAAAATATGAAAAAATAATGTTATACTTTTTCCCCCCGTGGGAATAAGATGTCTTTTCGGGATAAAAAGTAGCCTATGTCACTCTCCAGACCTTAAACTATCCCCAATAAAAAAATCATATCAATCCGTTCATTACTTTCGACGTGAAGAGGGACAAACAAACACACTTTCCCATTTATAATATTAGTATGGAAGAATGGATATATGCATGCAAAATTTCAGCGCAATATCTATGTTTACACCATAGAGGACAAAGGAAAAGTAAAGACGACGTGGCCTCATTCGTTTCTGCTGAACTTAGCGAGAGTAGAGCCCTCAATACTCGGCAAGTTTATAAAAAGCTTGTAAAATTCATGCAGGTCTCAGAAAACACAACAGAAAGGGCGTTTATTAGTGAGTGTGGTACATAAAATGGTACTTTCGCATACAAATTACTTGACACGACACGTTATATTTTTTGGTGTTGGTAACATTCATCCTCCATTCATCTTGTTTTTTTTTTTGGTAAAAATATTTTATTCTCTCTTTTTGAATAACTTAAAGATTTCATCGTTTATAGGCTTTTTTATTTGTTTGAGAATATGGTTTGTCGTTAACCGCAAATAAAACGCGTAATGTTAAGCGAAAGGTGACAGGAAATGTGGTCGTCTTTATGAAAGAGAAAACGTCTCGTGTTTTGTTTTTATTTTTATTACAAATGGATAAGGGCGAAACTACACGACAGATAATGTTGATAGAACGTGTATTTTCGCCTTAAATAAAATACAGGTTCTTAATAATTTCTTTAAAAAAAAAAACGATTTTCAAACTTGCCGGTGTCTGAATTCCGCTGTATAGATATTGTTTTTTAATTTTATTTTTATTACTAACAGATCGTTAATCTAATCTGCCAGTATTTTGTCCAGCTAAATACAATAGAACTATTCTTTTTTCAAGCATTATAAATGGTTGCTATCATAAAATGGCTATCAAAATATTTTATCTCTCAATTTTATATCTCAGGAAAATGCTTCTATTTGTGTAATCTTTTTGAATTCTTAAGTATTTTTTGGATTAGATTATAAAATCTAATGCCTTTATTTTGCTATCATTTTATCGGATATTAATATGAAATGAATCACTAATACAGCATATTTTTATATTACAAAAAGGTTTCACTATTTCCTTATGGCTCAGGGTCTGACCACGTAGGTATGAGCTCAAATAAAATCGTTGTATTCTATAGAAAATAGTTTTATTTTATAAAAATGAATAAGTGTGGTTAATCCCTTGTTCGGCAAGTCAACTAAATTTGTATAGTTCCTGTATTATGATTTACTTTGACTGTAGGGCCCAGACAAACACGTTACTTTTGGCCGCAGAGATCGACGATTTAGACGCTTTTAGGAGTCAGCGAAAAAACAAGATAGTCACTAAAGCGTGTCTGCTCCGGTTCTTAGTTGTTGTTGTAATAACTTTGGTTAAATAAACGAACGACTCGTATATTATTTATATCCTCGGTCGCTCGGTTTTTGATGGTCACAAGTTAACCCTAACCTAACCCAGACATATCTGTAAATAATTGAAACACGTTGTTCATCAGACAAAGCTGTGTTAGGTGCTGGGTTAGGGTTTGTTTGTGACCATTAAAAGCCGAGCGACCGAAGCGAAGGGAGCGAGGCCCACTTTATAAAAACACAATTCCTAGGAATTGTATATATTTCCGGATTACATACATTTCCGGTAAACATAAAGGTGCAAAAATGTAGTTTTTTACGTAAAAAACATTCATACATCCCTCCATCATAAAAATTTTCGCTTTTTTATATATTAGTGAGATTAATAATTCTTGATTGATCAAAATAGGAAAACAAAATGTAAACAAGCGTATTCTATCAGATAATAAGTACTTTCAAATAGAGATGAACAGTCTGTTAGTAAATACAGTTAAAGTAAAACTAACGAATGTCATATTTAGCCGGTTAATATACGCCTTTATTACCCGGGTAAATGAGTTTGTTAATTCTATTTTTATGATATTTAGTAGCTGTTCATCTCTTTTTGATAGTATAAGTTTGTTTACATTTTATCCCTTCGTATTTTAATTAAACTGTAATTATTGTTACAGCAGTGATTTTTTATCATTTCATGGTACAGCCATCAACATAATTAGGATGGCGGCCTGTAAATATGGCACC
Source organism: Endotricha flammealis (assembly GCA_905163395.2). Taxonomy (NCBI): domain Eukaryota; kingdom Metazoa; phylum Arthropoda; class Insecta; order Lepidoptera; family Pyralidae; genus Endotricha; species Endotricha flammealis. Next base: position 3,329,485 of record LR990864.1, on the reverse strand, counting down.
ACTGTGGCCTTAATAGCAGGATGACGCGGCGTTCGAAGTGATTGCTTTACAGGACGTCCGACTGTGACCCCATTCCAAACGGACATATTGTACAACAATAAAATCGTTTATTCAGATACTTTGCCTCAGGTTTCATACTCACTTCCACTAGTCAAAGATTATATTGAATTTGTGCTAATATTTTGTTGTACGTTCAGTTACCAATAGGTATGTGTTATGGTGAGTTCCACGAACTTATTTTGAACACAAATAAAATTATGATTGCCTCTGGCAAAAGAGATAGAGAAAATGTCACTTATTTGAGAAGTAAAACTAATTAACATAATACTTTTGTAGAATTAAGTTTAAAATACGTTTGGGTCACGCTTCATACGGTTTCACGGTTCATCATTGAATAGAAAAAGTATTCAATTTGACATTCATTATTTGGTATTGGAATTGTCATTTATTGAAACATTCAAAGATAAACTTGCTTGACTGTACACCAAATTCTATTAATTTTTACATCTGTGACTGCTGTTTTACAACTCATTATGTGTCTTTGTTACACCAATAAAAAAATTCATTACAAATATACATCTTCTCAGACACTTTCTTAAATTAATGAATGTATATTTGTAACATTAAAGAGACCATTTAAAGTGTTACACGGCGATAAATCTCAACATGATTGTATATGACTTTATTTTATTAAATTCACGCCTGTATTCGGTGAGAGGGTAGTACTTTTCCAGTCGAGCTACCTAAATTCATTCTCTACAACAAAAAAAAAAGTAAGTTTTTTTAAAATAGATAGGGATTCAAGGGGAAGGTTTTTAAGTATAATACAACTGAATAATACAACTAGTTTCAATTAAATAAAGTTAATTGCTTGCTCTATTAGCAAGCATTACTAGTACTATTTTTTATCTGTGACATTACGTAGATAATAGTCGTGTTTAATTGCTTTCGTGGCAACGAAATACAGGTTATAAACCTAGTTCGGCAATGGATGCACTTTATTATTAGTGTGCTAGCGTTTAGCGTATTATAAGTATAAAGATAAACTGTAACATTTATTTTGGAAATAAATTATTATTATTATTATTATTATTGTACTCTGAGTGAATTTACAAAACCTGCAATGTGGACTATATATTTGTTATAGATATGTTAATTAATAACAATGTAATATTTTTTGTATAACTAATTTAATTATGTATCTACATAATTGTATTGGAGTAACCTGTAACAATAATGTATCGATTGGAATTAAATACTGAAAAGAAATATACAAAATAAAAAATTACAACATAAAAAAAAAAAAAAAACGGGGTTAATGTTAAACTAACAGTCAGTTTCTGGCATATTACATTTAATTCCACAAGTCACAGACAAACCATATTTTAGTTTGTCAGTGGTAGCTGTAATTAAAGTTAGTGTTTCATTAACTTTAAAATTTTCAGGAACTGGATGTATGGAAGTGAACCAAGTATATTTAAAGCGTGATAAGTTCGTGTTAAGTAATTTATGGAATAGTGTAAATTGTGTGTATAGTCAGCAAGATTTACATTTTGAGTCTTTATAATTACATGGTAGTAGGTACCAAAGTGTTACTTCTGTTGCTGACCTTACTATTGTACAGTAAAGATATGAGATGCGGTATTTGAGATAACTTGTAAGATTAATTCTGTTATCATTCTTTTCTTAAAGTATGGACGATACACAAATTGCTTGATAATACTTGATATGATCACATTTTGCGCGATGATGTAGAATGCAACCTGTTTTCTCTTGTATGGCCGCCATTTCTTTTCCCAGTGGTCATTTTACTTTGTTTCCGAAATGGTGGTAGTTTATGGAGTAGCATATTTATTTAAACAGAATAATAATAAACATGTACAACATAACTAAAGAATATACCTGTGTGTGAAGGCCTACTCTGAATAAACGATTCTATTATGAATATTTAAATTTGCAATTTTTTTTATACCGCAAAGGTGATAAAAAAGCATACGGCGCGCCTGATGGTAAGCATCACCGTAGCCTATAGACGCTTGCAATACCGGGGGTATCACTTACGCGTTGCCAACCCTCCCAACCTCCTTAAGTGGAGCTCTGGAGACCTTACTCACAGTAGGAACACAACATGGCCGAGACCAATGCTATTTGGCTACGATCTTCTGTAAGGTAGAGGTACTTCCCAGGACGGGCTGCTCCGATTTGAGCGGATTATCCGGTGTGCCCTACCTCTCTTAAAATATAATTTATAGATTTCATATAATAAACCCTACAACATAAACTATCTTATATTAAAAGTCATTTGTCAGAAAGTCTCGTGAAAATCAGTTAAGCATTTGCGGAGATTAGCACAACAGACAATTATTTTTATGTATTTTGCCTCATCAACATAACAATCAACTGAAGAAACAGATGAACTAAAAACGTCTTAAATGTAAAAGACGACTCATTAACATTTTTTATTGACGCCATATCATATTTTATTACTATAAAGTAATAATAATATTTTGTGATTTCATTGCAACGAACATAACATATTGTATTAGTCACTGCCACCGCCCCGGAATATCAATGGTATGATGATTCATTTACTGGTTAGATGAGTGGAGGTCTCTCAGTCTGATTACGCACTCAATGTCTTATACAATCAATGCTAATGTATCATCTGTAGTTCAATATTATGATCTGTCAAGTTAGATATTGATTGAGTGACCTGCTGACTTCACAGAGGCAGAAAGCTACAGCTAAAAGTATTCAAAAATCCTTTCCGATGAAATCATTAAAAATTAATTAGATTTTTACAGGGTCGATAACGCGCGAGTAATACTACCGGTGCGGTGTCGCAAGCGTCCATAGGCTATACGGTGACCGCTTACCATCACACGTAAGCCTGTTTGCCACCTTAGTTTTATTAAAAAAACATCTATTCTTTAATTACTTTAATCCATACAATGCTAGCTGTTACCTGGTGTTTCGCTCGCGTGGTACAGATGATCTGAAAAAATAATAATAAACTTTATCTTTTCCCGTGGAATAAGATGTTTTTCCAGGATAAAAAGTAGCCTGTGTCACTCTCCAGACCTTAACCTATCCACAAAAAAAATGACAATCGTTCGTTACAATTGAATGGATTACTATGGATGTACATAAACCTATAGTTATTTTTGGATTTTGTGTTTTTTTGTTGTTGACAATGTTGTGCAAGCTAGTGAAGCGCTAACGGGATACGCTTCACCAGCAACATTGGTTTTACGTGGGCGAGGTCAACCCGCCGCACAACCCCCGAAATGCTGGAGGACCACACCCGTCGTTGGTCAGCGAGTCCATCGGACTTAGCCGGTTAGTGTATGTAGCTAGGCTGTACTACCGACCATTCCCCTATCCGCCACCTTGGGGACGCTCCCCTACGCTGTGAGGGCCAGCGCGGGGGGATTTTGTGAGTTAATTTCTATGTTGGAGGTATTCTTTGTAACTTTATACAAGATAACCCTGCGTCGATCGGTACTGAACTGACCCAAGCAGAGCTGGGCCGAAACGCTAGTCTTCATTAATTACGTCTTTATTATATCAACATTATAGTAATTCTTAGTGACTAATCATTGAGTGATTTTAACCTCACGACCTATTGTGACCCATTGTAACTCTACAACAGGTGATTCAACAGTATTAGCATATAAAGGTCTAACCTCGAACGTAGGTACTTCTTGACTGCAAACTACTCACTGAGTCACTCCATTGACTCAAGACAACTTTTAATTATCTTTATTTTGACGTATGTATAAAAGTAATTATGATTCACTGTCATAGAAAAACACATTGTTTTATGTTTACAGGTTTTTAATTACTTGGATGCTGTTTATTAGTTAAATATAGTTTGTATAATGGAGAAGTAAAACTAGCATATTTTAAACATATTTTTAATACTTTACTAGTACCTAAACCTTTACCGTGGGCAAATTTTTATCCCTCGGGAAAGGTCCAGATCAATCCAGAATGTTCCAGATCTTTCATTCTATCCACATAAATAACATCGTCGCGAAAGGACGACAAACAAACACACTTTCACATTTATGATATTAGTATGGACGAGACAGTAGTTTATCGTGATTGTAACCTGTCTTTATTGTTATGTGTGATTGGTCAGCGATTGTCCACTGTTTTACCTGATAGAAAGCGATGACGCGGTCGAAGGTGTAGCCCGCTGACTCAGTAGTATAAACTGATCCGAATTATGTCTATCCGGGAACACGGACGGTGGCAATGAATTCCACTCCTTAGCAGTGCGCATTAAAATTTTACGTATTAGGATTCTGGACTTTACTTATTAATATTACACACTGGTCTAATTTCAGTTGTTATTGTTTCAGAGTTCATCAGACTCTGTGCTAACAGGTGGTTCCATATCGGAGCGCATCACCAGTCTACAGCAGCAGTCCGAGCAGACGCCGCAACATGCCGCCGGCACGTTGCACAGGAACAAGAGCTCGTTGCACTCAGCCGGCCAGGGAATGCTAGGTAATGAGGATTTCCAATGAAATTCAATGATGGTGTCTGAACTACTGATCGATTTATATTTTAAATCAAACGATTGTTCGGAGGTTTTATGCCAAGTATATTGGAAGGGAACTATTCAACTTTGGGCTTTACGACTTAAGTTACTTGCGGCCTAGCCAAATTGCCACTAGACGGTCGATTTTCGCTCTGCGGCCGGAATTGACCCGAGTCAAAGTGTAAACCCTACATAAGAACGAATTGGATCTTTTTATTACTCTGGTTTAGAATAATTTTAGAAATTGTAGTATCGACTACAAAACAACAGTGCGTGCACAATCATTTAACAATTTAATTTGCAAAACAGCCTATCATGACGACTATAGCAATCCAAAGAAGAATAGATAAGAAAGATGGCGTTACTAAAGCGGCATCTTACTTAGGCATTGTCCTAATAGGACGCGAATCCGCGAAAATCGCGCGAGTAAGCGATGCGACCATTGCGTGTTCATAAGCGTGCGCCCAAGCGTCGCGCGATTGTCAGTTAGGACACTTAATCGAGTTCAATATGTTTGATCGCGAGTTCGTACGAGTAAAATTCGCGCGAACCAACGATGATCGGGCATTTGCGTCCTTAATAGGACAATGCCTAACTTAATCGTTAATAAATTGTTATAAAACTTCAACGCCACCACTTACTGAACTGAACCATTTCCACGACATTTAAATTTTATAAGCCTAAAAATCTCGGAGCTATATTCGGGCAAGCCCGCCACATATTACCACCGTTGTGTCTTCTGTAGACCCAGGATCAACAACGGCGACACATTGACAATAAGCAATCTAAAAAACAAAAGCTTATTGACGTCCCGGGGGAGAAATTACAGCTATCTTGGAACTCACAACGCATTTAATCAGAAATAAATTAGATGCGAGTAGGAAGTACATACTCAGAGCAATATTACATAAGTACTTACTATTCACAGGGCCTCTTTTATAAACATACATGTGGCAAACAGGAGATAACAAAACGTAATTGAACTTCCTAATTTATGCTATGTTAAATTGATTAATTGCGATGTACTGGCGATTTCAACACAGTGGATGCCGCTTTCCGACTGGGCGCATGAAATTATTTTCGTGTTGTGAAACATTTTATTGAAGTGAAGTTTGTGAAATGACAAGAATTTGTCACTATGTTAATTCAATACGTCGTATAAACTATTAGTAGTGATGAGTAGCTCTCTGCATAGTTTCCATTACTCATAAAATAACATTCATGTGTGAATGGTTACTCAAAAAAGAACCACAAAGGTAAATACTTGATTTCGAGTAAAGTATCAAGAATAGTGAGTCGAAATAAGTTCTGTGTGTAAGATGCAACTTTTCCACAACGGCTTCAACAATATAAAAAAAAAAAAATACGTCACCTACCTACAACAGCTGAAAGACCACAGAAAAAAAAATAAAAAAAAACATTTAAAATCCCTTCACGTCCTTTTTTGCGTAACCATGTTTCTAACTTTTATAATACACTCCCTACTAATTTTATGTAATAACCTACTTTACGTATAATGTGTTCTATTTTTTCAGGTGGCAGCATGACGTCACTATCATCAGCCCCTCCCACACCCACACCGATGCCGTCTCTCTCCACCTCAGATCTATCTGAGAGGCCAACAAGAATCAGTCATGGGAAACCCAACCTTGCACCGAAGCCACCTACGCTGGCTCCGTCGCCCAGCACTGAAAGACCTTCGCCCCCTCTAAAGAAGCTGATCATCAATGGAAAAGCTGCTTCTAGAACGCAGAGCATGAGGGTACCGAGGTTAGTATTTGTAGGCTAGTGTTCAATTTATGGTTCTTGTGTGGTATATGAAAACAGTAAAAAAGTAAGAAGTAATAGTTTTAAAGAACTATATTTTATCAATCCCAAAATGAGTATTATTCTTATATTAGTTTTTAGCTCTCGATTTTGCACGGGTTTTCGAACAATTACAACAAGACACTTAAAATTTGTGCCCTTTATTTTGGTTTGACTAGTATATAATGTATATTGGTACAATTTCAGATCCCCGCCCGTGTCCCCGCCGTCGCCGCAGGCCGGCCACGCGCGGCCCATCCACCTTCCCCCGACGCCTGTGCATCCGCCGATAGGGACCAAGAATCCAGCATCGCATTTTGGTAAATACACTGATAACGAGGACAAAATGTATTCGAAAACTTATGGTGTTTTGCTCAAAAATATCTTAATAAGACATTGTTGCTGCTGAAGAGATAGCTTGACAGTTACTTTATGTGAAATTAATATAAAAAATATCTGTTTCTGCAGCCGGCTGTTAGTTTTTTCGAGTGATATGCAATTATAAAATGGCTGTGTGTTATCAGGCACGCTCCGTGCGCCGCGCGGGCTGCGCCCCCCGGGCGTGTGCCCGCCGCCGCCGCCGGGCGCTCCGCCGCCGCCGCCGGGCGCGCCGCCGCCGCCGCCCGCGCGCAACGCCTCGCTGGCCGCGCCGCCGCCGCCCCCGCCGCACCATCGACAGAACGTGAGCAAACATATGTTGATGTAGAATCAGCATTCATATCTTATCACTTTGTCACTTTTGTATATCATTTTCTAATTAATGAAAACTTTGAAAAATATTGTATATCTGGGGCAAGGTTAAAATGGCAACATATTTATGTTCTTGACTGTACCCAAATGTAAAGAGTTAATTTGATTCCGCAAATAACCACCGAATAAAGAATTTTTGAGACTTGGAGCAGAGCACTTTTCAAAGTTCACTTCCCGTTTGATCCAGACAAAAATACTTAACGCATAGACATCCCAGCTGTTATACAAACTTTCAATAAACAATTTCAGAGCATACAAAGTTTGAACGGGGACGAGTACCCTGCGCCCGCGCCGCCTATACGCGGTTCGTCGATGTCTTCGCGGTCCCAAGACTTGGACACGCGTTTCTCGGAGCTGTTCCAATCGGTCGCGAGGTTCCCACCACCAGATCCCTTCCTGAGGGTCACCAAAGGCTACAGCAGTGTCTCGGTCGCCGGTAAGTACTCCTGAAGTAGTTAGGTTCGAATGAGAAAGTTTCACTTAAAACCACGATATATATCTAAATCCTAGTGCTTAAGTTTAATATCAACAAATTCGTTAACCGAAAGTAGCCTTGAAGACAGTTCAGTTATTACTGATTACATATACAGTAAATGAAGTTTACATAGGCATTCCGTTAGTCAAAAATTAAACGTATATTATTGGGTGAGATTAGCACATGACCGAGTAATGTGGCGTGAAAAAAGGGAGGCCTAGGTATACCCAGCAGTGGGTGAATGTGGGCGGAAAAATATAAAATGATATAAATATTATTTGTTAAATAAATTCTCTGTCTGGTGTAATTGAACAGAGAAGGATTTAGATATTGTATATTGTGGTTTTATATTGAGCATGTTTTTCAAAATTTTATGAGCACACTGCGGAAAAACTTGCGTGAACTTTGAATTTTCATAACATAACAGCTGATTCTAATCTTTTTTATATCAACACTCAAATGTTATATTGATATCTTGCAAGAAGTCTAGTTGTACAGAGTACAGATTTACAAAGATATTTATGAACGTGAGTGACAGTTGTGCGAGGGCGTTACTGTGGCATGTTTACATACATTTTGTCAAAGGCGAACTGTCGAAAAGTGACATGCAATATGAACGGGAGTTGTAGTTCCAATTTCGGCCACGTTCATAAATAGCTTTGTAGTACTGTACATAAGTATGTCCTCTCCGATATAAAAAAAAGTTCTACTTCTTTTTGAGTCAATGACACAGATTAAATTGAATTTGACCAGTATTTGGCAACAGCAACACCTTTATGAAAAAGATCCTCCAGAGTACTCCACACTAAAAAAAGAAAATTAAAGTCAGCTGTTTATTTGCTTGTCATAAAACGATCAAAACGATATGGTATTATTGATTTCTGTTTAAAATTCTTATAAAATTCGTAGTACACGAGTTTTTTTTAAGTTACGATAATCAACTGTAAGATTATGACGATAAGTTACATAGTGAATATAATTTGACTGAAGCTATTGATAGCAATTTAAGTTGTAAAGCTTTATAATCTATAATTTGCTTCGATTTATTGTATAGAAGGGCGCAACGCACATTTAAGCTCTTGTTAGTCATAAATATTCGGTAAATAGTATTATATTATATAGCTTTATATTATAAGTGCAATAGGTACAAGTCAAATATGGCATAATATAGTACGTAGGGAGTCTGTAGACTACTGTGTGAACCAAATTAAGTTTTATTTTGAACTGTAGTTATATCACAGTTTGAGATTTCTTTTTTGTAATTTATTGATATTTCAAAGATTTATCGGTGCATGAATGCATGGACGTGTTTCTCAATTCTCAAGTGCCCTTATTATGTTCAACTCATACTAGCGCAGAGACGAAGCGAACGGTAGCGTTAATCTGAAACCTGACAGGAAATTTATTTATTTATTCCACTTTTACAACTATTTTTACAGGTCTTAAGGCCCATTTAGACCATGCCAGTTTATTACCTGTGGCATACAATAATGTCAAAGCAATAATTGACCTGCATCGTCTAAACGACAGTTGCTTATAATTTTTGAAGGACAAATTATTGCTCCCACTAGATTGCATGCAATTAATGCTCTTGAATAATGCTACTTACAATTATTGTGCACATAAACTAAATTCACCCTGATATCCGCGACGTAATGCACATACTCCTTCTAAGATAAGAAGATGCAAGCATTCCACGGAATTCTTGCGTCTGAGCGCGACCAACGCTGATTGGTGCGCGCGAATGTTATGCAGAGCAGTTTTTTTTTTTCATTTTATTTTGGTAAACAAACAATTACATAATAAGATCTTACTCTGAACGATGAATTTATACATATAAATTAGTTGTACAATAAGGTAAATATGTCATCAGCATCGTTCACCACAGATTACTGATTGAAACTCCTATTTGAAAAGTAGATGATGATGATTAGAGTAATTTTAATTTCCTAACGTTTCTGATCGAAGCTTCGACTTTGCGCTAATATGAATTGACCCATAATGCTATGTTCACGCCTGCGTATCGAATATTTGCAAGGTGCACACGTGTCTGGCAGATGTGAACGTAGCATTACACTGAATTATTTACAAGTTCAGAAAAAGTAGTGTAATATTTATTATTACATTGTTATTATAATTCCAGAAATTTATATTGCTACAATATTTGTATGCTGGATGCGACTATATACGACTTGCATTTATTTTCATTCCAAAAATCAAAATTCTCTCTATTTTTGTGCATTTTTATGCATTCTGAAGTGTCGCATAAAATGAGATGTTGCATTTTTATTGATTATAAGGTTATTTTTAAACCAGTTAATAAATTTCAATACAACGGTGTTTACAACACGGACGATGTAGGGAAACAACGTTGTATAAATTCTAGTGACTGCAATGAAAAATGAACCTTATCATCAAAGTGTTTTCGCATTTTTCCACAACACAGCGACTCATCCCACCCCATTGGCCCACAAAAAAACATCTCGACTCATTGTCAATGCAATTTGAACCCTAACAATTCATTGGTTTAGGATTTCAAACATTTAAATCAGTCATATAAGACCAAATTTTCTATGTATGTTCATTGTTAAGAATATATATTTATATATTTTATTCTTTTCGATTTATATTTGATTGTTAGTTATATTATACGGAATGTATGACATTTTATTTTTTATGTCGAGTCATTATAGTAATATCTATCACGTAGCTTAGTTATTTTTAACTCTATGCGTATTATGCTGCCCTGGTATTTTTTTTCGTAAATATTATTTCTATATTTCGTAAATTAACATGATTTACAATCCGTTTATCCATTGAATGGTAGTTGGCGGATGAAATCAGTTATTTGTGTAATAGAAAAGCTTTGTGACGAGTCTCACGAAATATAAGTGGTCACCAATCTTTTGTATTAAATGAATGTAAAAGAAATAATCTGATAGTAGTTTTCTATTTGATTGATACAGTGCCCTAAACGTACAGTAGGACGTAAAAGCCACTGCAAATTTGAGGGTAAATTCTATCATGTATAGACAACGGATTATAAATTGAAAAGGGCCTATACGATCGAGTTCATTCAATAAGACAGTATACGTCTCATATTATCTAAAAACGTAGATGGAAACTCGTTGTGATCCTAATATAGTGAGGTGCCATTTACAGAGTCGACTGTAACATTAACTCGTTGCAGTGTAAGAGACCATCGCAATATTTTGACTGTGTTCACTTTGTAACGTGAATCTGCTGCAGTCGTGCTCAAAAACGTTATGGAATACTTTACAATGCAATCTTTCTTTCGTTCCGTATGTCGTGCCATAATAAAAACTAATAACATAATGTTCTATACCACTCACACGTTATAATATATTTTAGAAATAGTTTCAACAAACTTTATAATGTTCAGTCGAAATCCTGCGATGGGATCTTACTCCATAAACAGCAATTCACTAAGTGGCTTGGTTGCCATTTAGTTTTTTTTTGCCACAAAAAAAAAAGAAAATTTCTCTATAATTTTTACACTAGCTTCTATATTTTTAGTGCAATTTATTTATTTTTAAAGCTAAGCTATTTAGTGAAGGGCATATACGCTTTGTGTAATGAAGAAGTAACAGGTATTGTGATAGCGATGTGTACGGAGCTTAATATTTATATTATTTTTTAATAATAAAAGAGTAATGATTATTGACCAGTTGTCCTGTATTTCATTGTTCAACCTAACATCTCGTGTCGTTTATAGCTTCAGTGTTCAGCTTTTACGGGGCGAGTTATGTGGAGTTAGATTGTTATGCTGATCAAAAAAAATCTCCCCATTTCATATCTTCATAGGTAGGTAACGCATCCAAGATTTTGAAATCATGTTAAATATAATTTCTAAGTAACCTACATAGAACTGAGTAAAAAAAAAGAACTGGGTGGTTTCCACTTCTCATATCAATTTATAAACGATTGAGCAAGTGAGAAACCGCTTTACGCTATGTATTGCGCCCTCTCGCTTACTCGTTTTTGAATTGCTATATTATGTCGTCATGATCATGTCCGATTGCTTGCTCCGTTGGCTCAGTGACCCGAACGAAGTGGATCTTGGCCTGAATCTAGAGAGCGCCAGATTTCTCTGTTTTGCATGAAGTCCCGCCAGTCTACTGCTTCCATCTCTGATTAGTCATAAAGAATTGATTTCTTTTATATTTTCTAGAAGGCGTCTAGAGTTAAGTAATCTTTATAAATTCTTGTTGACACGCAAAACAATTTAATTCCACAATGGTTTGTTTTTATGGTAAAGTGAGATGTAAGAATATGCTTATTTATTGTAGTAGTTACAGTATAGTAAGATGCTGTTTTGACTGTGATCAACCGATCAGCATGTTATGTGGGTAAGTTGTCTTTTTATACATTATGCATGGCATTACTAACAATAGATCATTATAAAGCCGACCTGCCACTGGCAGATAAACTTTAGCTCTTATAGTTGCGCCGTCGCCGGTTTTGTTAAATTACAATTCATTTGCGGTGCACGCCCATGTCGTGTGTTCACATAAATTTACCAGCGGCTCCATTCTCGTAACAAAAATCGTTCAAATCTCGTGTCAATCTCAATCGTTGTCCCGCTCGATTCCTATTTTGTATGAGTGAGACAGCTATTGAGATTGACCCACTTGTTACGAGAATAGAGCCGCGGTAGTCTCATGATGGGTTTTTTCCCCCAGAGGTTCTAATAAATGGTCTACAGGTAATTTTAATTCCAGAGGTTTAACTGGTTGCAATTTCAAAAAACGAAAAATCCATTTTTTTTGTTGAAAATGTAACCAGTTGAACTTGGTCTACAATGTAGGCCGAATTGTTCTTGAAACTCTAGAAAACAAAAAAACTTTCTCAATTATGTGAGCTAAATTTATCTTAGTTGGCGGTCGGCTTATGGAGCAACTCTATAAAATACTAAAGCAGGTTGTAGACCAAGAGCTAAACTAAGTCTTTGCTAACTTAGTTCAGCTTAGTCTGCATAGCTGATATGATTATTCAAACTTGGGTGCAGACCACAACGAGTAATGTATGTTAAACTAACTCGAGACACACTTAGCTTACCTCTTGGTCTGCAACTAGATTTAACGCTGCAATACATGGTTTAAAACATTTGATATAGAGATTTAAACTACTTAAATCTTCTTGTTTTTTATTTCGGGTTTTTAAACCCCGCTATTCTTGTAAAAACAGTTACAATCGCATGTCAATCTCAAGTCAAGCGTTGTCTTACTCGTATAAAATAGGAATTGAGATGAGATTAAAACTGTTTTTTTTTACCAGAATAGACCCGCAGAGTGCAAATTCAATGGTGTGATATATTACTTACTAAAGTTCAATAGGATCAAACTTGTATTTTGAATTGTTGCTTCAATCATTATTGGGCTTGAACATTTTGTATATTCATGAAGTAAATTTTAGAATATAGTCATGGATTTTTATATTCATCTGACATCTATTTAAGTGTGCATGCCCATATTATGACAATGAGTAAGTATAGACATATTTTAAAGTTAATGACACATTAAATAATCTCACTGTAAAACTAATAATGACAAAGACAGCTCGAAATTTAATGTAGATTTAAGTATAAAATTTGTTTGTAAAACTCACTGTTAATCATTACATCGCACGATGCAACTGCATGATCATGAATGCACGAATGCATGTATAGTGGAAGCTATATAGCATGAAAACACTTTGATACGTAAACGCTCGGCTAGATTACAGTCCGTTTGTGCTTAGAATGGAAACTGGTTGTCGATATAAATCGGTTAATTTGTAATAGAAAACGACGACGACTCGAATCCCATTCATAAATCATTTCGTGTTATTATAGAATTCGCAAACTTTTCTATTTTACAAATACAATAGATTTAACTCGAGAGCCGAATACAATTCTAATGCTAACGGACTGTATTGTTATCCTTATAACACGACTATCAAAACGATGTAAATACACGTTCGCTATTAATAAAGCAGATTTAATACGAAAGACGATAACAGTGCTTCAGAGCTATTTTTTATTATAGAATTGTACCCATACGTCACGATTGTAGAATTAATCCTATTGTAAGTTGCAGAAAATCATTTTTAAAGCCGCATAAAGTCTCAAGATATCAATTTTTTTAGTTAGTTTATTTTTCATACAAAACATTTTGTAGTCGTAACCAAAATAAAACCGTGTTCCATAATACGGAATCATTAATGTTCCCTGTAAACCTATGTTGCTATTTTATGTCCAATTTTATATTCAGTTGCAAAGGTTCTATATTCTACGATCGTTCTTTAATCTCATGTACAGTACTTTTATTACACGATGCGTCGTGAGCTTGTAGTAACCAATTTTACAAGAACCGCAAAAATATCATTATTTTTAACGTGTTTGTAAGCACGCGGGTGCGAAAACACGGAGCATCTTACTACTAAATTTAAACGCTTGTGAACTTGGTTACTATACAAGTAAAGCGGACGTCGCTGCATAACATATCATAATATCGTGTGATGGTGTAACAGTGAGCAAGGCGCCCGCGCCGCCGCCGCCGCTGCGCGTGCCGCTGGAGGGCTGGTCGGGCACGTCGAGCGCCTGCTAGCGAGCGCGGGGGGCGCCCGCCCCCCCCTCGCGCTCCGCCTGCACGCGCCACCTTCTGCCCGACGCGCACCCCGCGCACGCGCTGCTCTCCGTCGCCAACGCGCTGCTCTGCCCCGCGCAGACCATCGCCAACCCACCGCCGTCGCAACCGCCCGACCTCTCCGCGCTGCCCATCGACGAGCTCACCATGCCCGCCGTGGACGACGACGTCAGCGACCTTCGTGATGTCGTCGACGCCATCAACAAGCTCTGCGACACCATGAAGACCTCCAGCTACGAAGAAGAGCCCTACGAAGACTGCCTCGTCGCTACCGAGCCCACCGAGGTCACTCCATACTATCTCTACGAGAGTGAGCAGGCTGACGTGCCACACTACACAGATTGCGGCGCCGAGCTCGTCAGTCCCGAGGAAGTTACGGTGCAGCGGGTAGAAGCCTATCGCGCGGAGAGATGGAGCGACTCGCAGATATCGCTGCCGGGTCAGGTGGAGGATCTGGAGACGGTTGCGTCGGACACCGAGCCGGCGGTTGCGCAGTTCGAAACGGTCAGCGAGATGTACTACACGGCGTCGTCCGAGGTGTCGCTGCTGTCGGACCTCGAGCTGGGAGACAGGGCGCAAGCGGACGAGGAGTCGCTGCCCGAGAGCGCGGAGGCGAAGGAGGAGCGCAAGGAGTGCGTGATCGCGGGCCACGTGGCCGCCATGCGCGAGCGCTTCGAGAGCATGACGCGCGCCAACACGCCCAACACGGACCTGGCGCGCTCCTCCTCGCCCTCGCTCGACGTCTACAGGAACATCACGCCCTCGCCCGACCGCTTGGGGTGATGGAGTATGTGTTCCAATGGTTTTTATATTAGAGAAATGAGTGAAGATTCTCTTTACCCTCTTCGTGGAATCAGTATTTGAAAAAAAATTACTAGTCCTCACTTTATTCCAACACCAATTTAGAAGTGCCAAGGTGAATGACACTTAGCTAAGGGTTGTGATTATTTTCCATAGCTCCATCTGATCGCAATTAACGAAAAGGTACATATCGAGAAGTTTTAGTCCTAGATGTTGTTTAGCCGTTTTTTGGGCAATAAAAGATTAGATTTAGGAGGGGCCCTCGGGCTATAGTGTAATCACGTAACGAAATTATGCAAATAACCTTTATTGTATGTTGTATTTATTGTGATCTTGGAAGCTCAAATTTTGTAGTTTTGTAAATTAACTAGCCGTGATTTGTAACAATTGTATCGTTTAGCTCGTCAGACCAAGTAGCCCGTAGTTCACATTACTGTAATGAGGATTACTTACCAATCAATATTTTAATAGACATTACACTCGGTTTCTTGTTTCCATTGAATGGTCATGTCTATCTGACGCATAAGTCACCTTTGCTTACGACTGAAGCACCGTCCGAAGCGATTTCCCACGTGTGTTACCTCCGCTACCAGGGAGGCAGACTGACTGAATTTCTTATGAAGAAGCTTTGGTTCAAAATTGTACAGGCACGACAGAAAAAAATATCTGTCGAAGACTCAATGAACGTGTTCAATAGACATCAATTATTTGTATTTAGAAGCCAAGTGATCCAACTTAACATTTGTGTCTAATTTTGGTTATATTTTAGACTATAAATTAATCTCCATAATATCTCTTGGAACAAAATCACTAATGGCTAAAATAAAAATATGCCAAAAATGTTTGGAAATTTTATTTGATAGCTCATTTCGATAAAAAAAACAATTTTATGGGTACTTCCCTAGTCCGAATTTGCGATAAATATAAATAAAAAAAAGCATTATTCTACAATACTTAACTCAGACTTTGGCACATAGCTTTGAGATAAACAAAACTAATAATTATTTAAAGCTTCACTTGATTCACCATTTCTCTAGCCTTGTTTAATGCGTCTCTCATACTAAGGAGCGAAGTTTTTACAGTCCTTTCTACTCTGTCTTAAAATATTTCTGATTAAAATAAATTGTGAGTTCCAAAATAGTTGTATCTTTTCCACACGAAGTAGCCGTTGTTAAGCCTGATATCGGGAATTAAATAAGAACTTGTTGGACATAGTTTCACCTCCAATAAAGTACAGAATGCTTGTCACAAACAAATAACATAAATTTAACATATTTTTAGAATGTGAGTGGGATCACTTGTTTACTGAGTTATGTCTGTATAGCAATTCGGTGCAATTTCCAGACTTGCAAGATTACAATTTGTTTTATGAGAATGTGTTGCATTATTTGTTGCGTTTTGATGTTGCCATAAATAGATGTAAGTGTAATTTTTAAAGAGTTCGTTGTGAAATTATTTCTAGCGTCTGTTTACTTTGAAATTATCTGTTGTGATTTTTTCTACAAAATATTTAATTGGGTTACAGTGAGTCACACAAAAACATTTTAAATGAAATTATTATACAAGATCCAGATAATTCATCAAATAAATTGTCAGCTTTTGTATGATTTTGCGACAGTTTATGTGAAAGGCTAGCTGAAACTTATCAGAAACATGTGATAACCTTAATTAGACAAGGACGGCATGAAATTTAATGTCAAATTTAAAATGTTTTTGAGCGACACCATTAATTATATAATACTTTTTATGGTGATACTAGTTAGATACGATTTTATTTATAAGCTCGTTGTATCCACGTACTTACCGAGGGTGTTCGGTATTCTTTTTCTTCTATCAGAATAGTAAATAGTTGTCATGTATTATAATGTGTTACGTGTACAAATGAGACCTTTTATTATTGTAATTCAATATACGGCTTTATTAAACTTAAGATTATTTTATTTATTCACTCAAAACAACGGACACATAAAAGTATACACAGATGGCGTTAATTTAACATTCCCTCCATTCAAATAAAATAAAATACAGAATGTAGAATTTACAGTATGTGATGCAGTGCTGGTGATGATGACAACAGAATTAAAAATGGTATTAATTTGTTTCAAGTAGACAAAGACGTAATAAATACCATTAAAATTATCACGAAATAAGAGAGATTTTATGAAGTTGCCTTTGAAAAATGTAATTATATTATTTCCATTTGATTTTTCAATATGTCCAATTTACTTGAAACAAATTATGAAGAAATATTAAATAAAAGTAACTTTCAAGTCCAGAGCATTTATTGAGTAAAATAGTCAAAATTCTACAAGAGTAGGCAAACGTCACAACTTCACGTGGAAATGCTTAAGAAAAAATTCAAGGCAGATAACATTAACATCTCTTAATAATCCTTACACACATCTTAACACCATTAATTAATTCAAGAACGGAGTCTACTACGGTTTCTGCCGTCGACAGTCTATGTGAGAGCTCGGTACATAATACAGGAGGTATGGAGGAGGCGACGGGACAGGGGGCCGCCAATCCAACAACGCAAGTTGTGACAGGGCCTCGTCGCCTGCGGCGCCGCAGGGAACTGCCGGCCCAGCCCCCGCTGCAGTGGGGCGACCGGGGTCACCTGTCCCCGCCCTTACCTGACGCCACCACCACCGTCACCCAGCTCGGCTAACCTGCGCCCGGCGGCTATCGGAAGCGCGGCTGCATCATGGGCAGCCCGGGCACGCCGCCCATGCCGCCCGGGAACATGCCCATCGGCATCATGCCGCCCATGCCGCTCATGCCGCCCATGCCGCCCGGCAGCAGCATCCCTGCACACAGAGCGCGGTCACGGCCGGCGGTCCCCGGGCCCGACAGGGGACCCGCGGTCCAACACACGGCCAAGCCGTTGTGACTGCCGAACAATCGCCTGTCGAGCCGACCCGCGGCCCGCCGAGCGCGACCGTAAGGTGCAGTATATAAGCAAAGGAACACAGGTAGGTAGGATAAATAATTCACATGAAAAATCACACTTTCAAAATACTCTGCGATGTAATCGTATCCGTAGTCATGCATGTTCAGTGTGATCCGAGATGGTTGCTCGTAGAATCCAATTCAGCCAACGACTATTAACTCTTCGTTTCATGCACATTTTAAAGCGACAAAACTACTGTACGTAAATATAATATTAGTGTACCCACCCGTAATATCGACAAAAGTCACATTTTATATGACACTACGAGAAATTTGAGACAGTAATAAGATAAGAGCTACTACAATAAGCAAATCCATTAAAGGAATGTGAATAAAATTACCGCTATCATCCGATCCTCCGATCGTGCGGATGGCACATCAAAATCACAGTTAGCTCTTGACAGTGTAAGCCTAGGGAAGGTCGGGTGAGCGCCCGCGTTAGTGGGTGTTAGGGTGTGAGTGTCGCAAGCTGTGTACCGTGCTTGGCATAGCTCGGCGGGCGCCGCCAAGCTGCGCCAAGCACGCCAGCACGGGCTTGGCACTGGCCGAGCCAATAAGTGAGCCGGCCACGCTCTTAAACATCATCCATTTACAGAGTGATGAGGCGAGTCTAATGCTATCCATTAGTATCGTTGAGGTCGGAGTCGTCGTGGAAAATAGAAAATAATGTTAATTGATGAATTACAGTTTATTGAAAGTTAAAGCCATCACTCCCATTTTCCACGCCCATTATAATGCTAACTTACAACAAGGAGCTGCTGAGCAATATGCCCTTCGTAGCCAACACTTAGCTCGACACTCGAACAAATACGATCCACCCATTCTAAAACTAATCTTAATAAATGCAACAGTAATACTGTGTCAATAGGTGCGTTACACTGAAGAGGTGACACTAAATTCATTGATTATATAAAAAATATGGACGTGTATAAAAGTCGACACCTATTTTGTCAGAATGTGATTCCAGTCTTCATGTAACATTGCATGAACAATGTCGTGCAAACGGCTACGATATATCTCGCACTTGGACCATGTAACATCAAAAATACAATTTTTACAAGTACAAATTATCGTGACATATGTCATCAATGTGCAACATTAGGGTCATAAATGTTAACCTGATATCCTATCATATAACTTGATATTGTTACAAAACTTTTAGGCTACATAACATTTGTATAGGTCACTGAACATAGCTGGCCATTTTGACTATTTGTGTGCGACCTCGTGTCAATCTGACTATGAGCAAATCATGATCACAGAAATGAATGCAGACGCGTGACAAACAGTTCATCAGACTCCAGGATCGAGCCACGTTGAGAGGATTACTTACAATCTATGCTATTGGCATTTGCAAATTGTGATCGGAATATATAACTAGATTTAATTACTTCGAAAAATTGGAGAATTACTAACACCAGTAAATATCTATGAAAATTAATACTGATCGTTTATAAAATACGTAAATATCCTAGATATGTATCGAAATATCACATTAAAAAATCTAATATCAAAATACAACATAATGGATGTGGATTAATATTTTAACAAAACTAAAAATACACAATAGGAAAGAACTATAAAAATACGATTATCAAAATGTTTTGACATAATGTAAATACTAAATCTTGTCTATATCAACAAACAACAAAAGACATTGTGATACTAGCATCTAAGTTACTGTAACACTTACGGTCTTTTATTCCATCAAGAACAGCGATTAACATTTACTTTTATTATTCCCGAATTAAGACTATTTCCATTCTAGATATGTACTATACTTTCGTAATACAATAACATCCTAGCTCGTCCACAATTTGCAAAGACCTGTCTGCGAGTGGGGGGGCCTATAGGCTGTGGGGGTACTGACCGGGCTGCAGCGGCCTCATGATGTTGAACTGCGGCATGACGGGCAGCATGCCCATGACGGGCGGCATGGAGACGGGCACGCCGACGCGCATGGGCTGCTGCACGGGCAGCACGCCCACCATGGGCTGCATGAGCGGCCGACGCATCGCCTGCTGCCGCGCCGCCGCCGCCACCGCCGCCGACATGTGCGCCGCCACCTGCGCATTCATACAATACAACTATACATACAGTATTAAATTTATTTTATTCACGTATTCTTTCTGATTAAGTTCGTTGTGAGTTCAAAGACAGGACCTTTTCCCTGGGACGTTAGTAAGCTTAATTGGTTATTGTCAATGTAAAGGAGGGGAAAGAGAGCAAGAGGAAAAACTAGGGATCAGAAGTAAAATAAAATAATAAAGAAATACAAATAAGGAGAGATAATACAAGACAAATAAGCAAAAGACAATAAGACAGATATCAAAATGAAAAAAAAAAAAAAAAGATTTCATAAGAGCTTACGCTTCTAGCGTGATGGCTAGTTCGTAACAGGAGGGCTACTACGAAACGTTAATCCGATTTTTCGGCCGTAGTATCGGATGAATTTTAACCGTGAAATACAAGGTATTTCATGGTTATTTTAGTAATTCCTTGAATTCTATCCATGAAATACCTTGTACTTTATGGTTATTTTAGTAGTTCATTGAATTATAATCATGAAATAACTTGTATTTCACGGTTAAAATTCGGCCGAAGTATCGGATTTACGTTTCGTAGTAGCCCTCCAGTCAATTAGAGATCGCCGCTGTTGATCCTGAGTATACAGGTGATATGGTGGGAATGTGTCAATACAGTACCTCCGCCTGGCTAGTGCTGGGCGTGATGATGCTGGGCGCGGGCTGCGCCTGCTGCACGGGCGCGTCGGGCTTCGGCCTCGGCCGGTAGCGCCCCTGCCGGGCGCGGATCTCCTCCAGGGACACGTCCTCCGGCGGATGCACGATCTTGGAGCCGGCGCCGGTGGCCGTCACCAAGGGACAGGCGTTGGCCGCCGGTGGCCTCACGTCGCCGTTCTCCTTTGCGTCGCCAGAACTCACGGACGTCGTCGGCGGTGCGCTTATTGTTGCGTTGCTGGCACATAACATCATTTATTATTACGATGGTCCGTACATTGACTCGAAAAGAAAAAGACGATGGTCCGAGCGAAAATCAAGGAAGACACAACAGATATAAAATTTCGAAGAAGCCGCACGATACATATTTTTAATTTGTATAAAAGTAGAACTGATTTGTATCGCAAAGTACTCGATTGGACTTAAAAGATGAAGTTTTACACAAAGGTTTTTATTTGTGAGTGAACTAAAATGTTTTTTTTAGTTAATACTCTTTGAAACAGAAATAAATAATAAATGCCGATACACGATTTACAGAAATTTCCAATGGATTTTTACGTTATGGTTACTCTAACAAGCGCATATATCAAAACTAAGTTAGTTAAATGAAAATTTATGGAATAAAATACATACCTATATGCAGGGAAAGTTGGTTTACTAGGCGTCGACGTGGGTATACTAGAGGCAGGGAATAGAGGTCGCATTCCAGGCAACATCATTCTGCAAGTACAAATAGTGTAGTATTCTTATTATAGTCAAACAAAAAATATGGCACCATTGATAATATTTGGCTCAGATTAAAGGCCAAGTCTCAGAATAAATTATTGATTTTCATTCACATAAGAATGTTACAGCCAGTTGCAGAAGCGCATTCCTTCTCCTTGTTTATTGAGTTCTAGTTAATTAATTAATACTAAGTTTTTATTTCTGTGCATTATCTATTGAAAGTTTTGTTTATGGTCATCATTATGAAGAAATTAAAGAAAAAGTGGATACACCAAAGCCAAGCCATCAAGACATATACTACTGAATTACTCATTATACAATAACACTCAGTAATTTTGTACCTAATATACCAACCACAACTTTTATTTAACGTTAACAATAAAAAAAATTAATGTTATTTTTCAGGTTGATGTAAAGCCGGGTCTCCAGCGATTTTTTTTGAAAACATTCAACAAAAACACACAAAACTTGTGTTTCATACACATTTTTGTGTACATCAACAATGTTTTTGTTTTCCATGCCCGATGGAAAACACGTACACAAAATACCCCCGCGCGGGTCGAGGGGCAGGGACGCAGGGTACTGTCATATCATCCGCCATGTTTGTCGTGATTTTGACAACTCTCTCACCTCGCTACACATACACAAGCTACAAGACCGCGAGCCGCTATGGACAGCGTGTGTAGTGAAACATGTTTCAAATGTGTATGTGTTTTTGTTGAATGTTTTCAAAAAACTTTCGCTGGAGGCTTTGTGACGTTTCTAGTGTGAAATTGATTCAAAAGGACCCAATAATCTTTTTCCTAATCTTTTCTTTAAGACACTTAAAATCTGGTCTTAAGTTTATTTTGACTAGTTTAAAATTATAATATCACTAGTATAACATAATACACGACTTACCTAGGTCCCTGCATGAATGGCGGCATCATAGGGTTCATGGACATGTGGCCAGGGTACATCCCAGGGGGCACTGGCCCCATGGGGGTCGGCAGGATGCCCGGTGTCACTGATGAGGGACCAGGCCCCAGCTGGCCAACAAATAATATAGTTAAATTTTTTTTGGGAACACGAAAGGACAATAAAAATTAATATATGTATTTATTTTATTTGTGATGCCACTTTGACGAGGCCTTTCAGATATGATAGCAATAGGAATGTTAAAAAAGATTTAAAATTATAAATAAATGACACATCAGCAAATGTTGTGATCAAAAATTTTTTTTGGGAAATATACTATTACAGATTCTGTTTGTTATTACAAAATCTCTGGAGATAATAATATAGTAAATTTAATCCTTTCACAGATATTTTTATTATATTATATTCTTATATTTTCTTACAGGAAACTGAAAACCTGAAGATAGCTTGAGTAGAGGCGAAATATGTGTCATAAACATTTTAGATAATAATATGATAAATTTGAAACAGATACTTATGTGTATCTTAATTCTTATAATATTTATTATGTCTTTGAATATTTTTATGTAAATCTTGTTTACAAAATAATACAACATGATTATTGTTTTATGCAATAATGTGTTTGTATGATGCATATTTTATCATGAGTTTAAAAATAAATAATAAATATGAATCACTTTTACTTTTATCATTCCATTGATTTCATTGAAGAATTTTAATGTTTTTATAATTCTTAAGACTTTTTTTACCACTTGTTAAGTTTTTTTAAACGTGATGTATAGGCTAACTAAACTAGAACTTGTCAGATAGTAGTGGTGAATCGAGCTCACTCATCAACTTAATTTTCATAATCTATATATATAAAAATGAAACCCGTTTTCCGTTGTCACGACATAACATGAAAACGGCTTGACCGATTTGGCTGTTTTTTTTTTGTAGTTTTCTAATACTCTGTACAAGGTTCTTACGGAAAAAAAATATTAAGAAAATCTCTCAGAAAGATTGAAAAAAAAAACGAAACAGTACCCGGGCGAAGCCGGGCCGGGCAGCTAGTAGTCAATAAAAACCACCGTATTTTTGGGCTATGTTTAACCTATTTTGGGGCTATGTAAAGTAAACTTTTTTCTTTCTAAATGTGTATGTAGTAATATTTTTATTTACTGAATTAATAATACAAGTATATTTAAAAATGGGTTGAAAAGAAAGTAATAAATGTCAAATTCTATCAAAACATATTTTTTTTATAAATACATTTGAGTATGTTTAGTCTATGTTTATGACTTTATAAATAACATATTAATATATTTTTGGCTATGGGGCGTTAATCTGGGAAGCTGCCAATTTACATTTGATCTCCCATAACGTCCATCAATAGAAAAGTAATATTGCTATCATAACTTCATATTTTAGATCAATTTGACACTTTAAAAAAATGATTTTGTATGAATGAAGCCGTAGAATCTTCTAGAAACATTGTAGTAACCATAAGTTTACATTAGCGGGGGAAGATTCATATCGCGTTGGTGCATTAAAAACCTGTACACATACAAATTGTTCTAGTCTTTAGCATGAATGTTGCAGTTGCAAAATTTCGAGTTAAACAATACTACATGTTGTAATGAATAGTTACTAATGATCTACCCGGCAACAATAATTGTGTTAAAACTAATACAATTCGTCATAGCCCGCTAATTTCGCCCAAACATAACAATATGTATTTATTTTTTTGGCATTATCTCTTTTCCTAGTGTTTAGAATTTTGGGTTAGCTACCTAAGCATGAAGTTTTGTCGAAGATATGGATTTTAACGTCATCAGACCTACATAACCTGGTTAACCAGTATATTAAGCTAAAGTATTATTCATAATCACTTACTATGAAATGTTGAGGATTGCACCTTCTTTTCAATAATAAATAAAATCTTACCAGAGCTGGAGTAGCCTTTTTCTTTGCTGCTGGCTCATCATCATCACTGTCGGAACCTTTGCCACCACCTACAGAAGTAAAATATAATAATAATTTCATACTAAATAAATATCCTTACTTACCAATATTGAAGATCTATCTACACATCCAATTACACCTAGAAAGTACTCTCCCGAGCATATAAAAAAAGTGTACATACATTCAGGCCCAATTAATGACTGGACTGGTGAATAAAAAATGTTTTTAATACCTGACTTCTGCTTTTCGTGCTCCTTTACATCTTCCGGTGGAATACCTTCCATACCATAGATTTCTATTTCTATATTTGACCTATTTGGTAATGAGTTTGGTACTTTGTCTATGGCTTCTTTGTGAACCTGAAAGACAAAGAAATCAATATGAAGGAAATGCCTTTTTTTTAAATTACAATGCAAATTGAGAGAGATATTTACGTTACTATATGAGCACTAAGCGCCAAACATCTAAAGATTATTAGTGCAGGTTAAATATGGACGTGGTTGGGCGTGGGCGGGCGGCAGCTTCGCGTGCCAAGACTAGGGCGGACGTACCTGCATGCAGTGTATTGATAAACCTGGGCCAGTGTACAGCTTCTTATGACATATGTGACATTTGAAATGCTTCGCCTTCTGATGTTGGATAAGTATCTTTTCATCGTCAAATTCCCTATTACAATACCTGATATAAAACTTAAGGAAATCATTAGAAATTAACAAATAAAAATCAATAATAAATAGAATCTAGTTGACCCAGTTAACAAGGTCACGTGGTGATTTTGCAATACAGCTAAAATGTTGAAAAGGATACCAGCACCAAGGTTTGGATGCCTTCTTCTTCTTTCTGCCCATCTTATTAATTAAGCACAAAAACTTATATAAACTGTAAAAATGCGCAATTAATTAATATTATACAATGACAATATCACAGTGTTCTAATCAAAAATTGATTTTACAACTTGAAGAGCGTCACAGTAGTCAAATCAAAAGCAACTCAACAAAATGGCGGCGAACAACTGCGATGTGAATTTATTTCGATCCGATCAGCCAACTGCACTGACTGCTGCACTGCGTATTTCGCACTGTCAACGTCAACCAACAGTGCGTGAGCGTCAGCGCCATCTTCATCCCTCCATAGACAATTTTTTTTCCGAAAACCGGTAATATCTTCTACTCTTCTCAATTTAACATTTTAGGACAAAATGACAAAATTAAATAATATTTTCATCAAAATAATAATTAATAATAATTTTCATTTTACTAAAATTGTAAAATCAAAATTACGTGAAAAATATTTGAATTTTATATCACTTTCATACCAATTTACGTTCTATAGCCTCTATGGTCGCTACAATTTTTTGGCTCCAGGTAAAGGAAATTAACATGAACAGCCAATAACCAACCAACCTTTTTTTTTTGTTTTCTGAAATGACACCCACTAGGCGGCAGCACTGAGACGTCAGGTCGGAAACCTGTCAAAAGTGTCATGCGCCCTTCCATCTCATGCGGCATGCGCATGCGCCTCTGATTCTTTTGACGCGTCGCGTCTGTTTTTTTTTGACGTTGGCGCATAATTGACAGCGCGGAGCGCGTATTATTATTAAATTAAGGAATGGGACCATGGAAGTATTAAGTACTACGACGTAGTACGAGTGGCGTAAATTTTCGTGAAAACCCTCATTATATCTCAAGACGTCCTATTTTAAAACAAAAACGGCGTTTTTTTTTTCTCAACTTGTTATTATTTTATCTAAACAGCAAAATTTGAAATGTTAATAACAAAGCGATAAATCTGGGGGAACGGTAGTGCCCCCGCCAAGACGAGCCAAGCGGAGCGCAAGGGCACTACCTACCTTTTCTCGAAACGTTTCGTCGTTTTTTTTAACTCTCATAACTTTGGTTTGGATGATGCTAAATAGTTAAAATTTTCAAGATATATTTAGATTTTATTAATGTCTAAAAACCCCCGATTTCGTCACTGATTCACTCACTCACTCACTGATCATCATAATTCTTAAGGTACTTCCTGAAGTCCTAGAACGTTGAAATTTGGTATGTAAGCTAATATTACTACAAAGACAACAAAAAAATCATAAAATTTGGAACTTTCATCCCCCAACCCTTTAACTAAGGGGATGAAAGTTTGTATGAGATTTCCGTTTCTTAATATCCTAGAAAGCTGAAATTTGGTATGTACACAAACAACAAAAATATCATAAAACTTGGAACTTCATCCCAAAAGAAAAAAATAATTGTTATAAGCAACTTGCAAAAAGAAATGAAATCCCACCAAAAACATTTTCATGTAAAATGTTGCCAAGACGAGACTTATGACTCGCACTGTCAAAAAGTTGTCAGATCTCATGTAGAGCCAAACTTCTAACTCTACACGCCCTACCTCTACAAGGCCTAACTTCACAAACTCTACACCTTAATCAAAATATGTGGCTTGGCCATTTCGCTACATTCACATAGGCATAAGGTGATAAATTTATAAACTATTCATCATCATACTTTTCTATTATACATTAATTTGTAGTTTGTAACGAAACGGCCAAGACACATATTTTGATTAAGGTGTAGAGTTTGTGAAGTTAGGCCTTGTAGCTTAGAGAAAGGATGAATAGAGTCGTCATTTGGCGTATACCCATAAGGGAGAGAAACAAAGTACATTGATTACGCAGTGTTACCAGAAAAGAGAATATTACCCCATGATTTACCCCATGTTATTTTTATATACAATAAACTAATAGGACTATTGATGATTTGCGATGTATTTTTTCTTATAATCATCAATATATTGAGACTTCGATTTATACTTGTTATTATTTATTATTTATTTATGTTCGAGTTCTATATCGAAGTCGCTGTCCGCGCCTGTTTGTCTGTATCTCCGCTAACTCCTATTGTCTCATTGTCTCCTATAGTAGTATGGGAAGGTTGGTGTGACTACAGATCTCTTGGCTTGTATTAAATAGATATTATTTTTAATTTAGGTTGTCACTATTTTACCTCAATTGTGGGTAATATTGCATGGGT
Organism: Endotricha flammealis; assembly: GCA_905163395.2. Classification (NCBI taxonomy): domain Eukaryota; kingdom Metazoa; phylum Arthropoda; class Insecta; order Lepidoptera; family Pyralidae; genus Endotricha; species Endotricha flammealis. The sequence goes on along the minus strand of LR990864.1, from coordinate 3,302,144 downwards.
AAATTCAAGTAAATTTCTGGTATCCCCAATACGCGTGGTACCCGACTAAATTCAGGAGACACAGGAAAGTGGCCGCCTGGCTTCATTTTACTTACCTACTTAATTTGGGTGCATAATACTACAAAATACGATTATTTTCTTGACCATTTACGTTTTATTTCGTTATTTCTGTACATTGAAGCCGTCATTTCAGTCTTAATAAATATAATCTGTATTCATTTTTATCAATTAGGGCCGAAATAAAGTCTAAATAGTGTACTTACGAATGAAAGGTTATGTTGTCGATTTTACGTTCACTGCGGCTATTGCAGCCTAAAACACTACAATGCACCATAGTCTATGAAAGCAAAAACACATCAACTCAACCACAGAACACAGTTTTCGCCTTGTTTTCACCCTGAAAATTCAGATTTTGAGAAATAAAGAAAACCGCTTTCGTTTGCTGGGCACAGTTAGCGACTGTGCCCAGCAAAAAAATAGTATACGTCGATAAGGACAAAAAATGTTTCTCTAGCTCTTTTTGGCCTTGGGAATATTGTATTTACTCATCTCGCTCACTCCTACCGTGTCGCCTCTATTCATCCTTTCTCTAAGCCTTGTAGAGTTAGAAGTTTGGCTCTACATGAGATCTGACAACTTTTTGACAGTGCCAGTCATAAGTCTCGTTTTGGCAACATTTTACATGAAAATGTTTTTGGCGGGATATATTATACTACATCGTCTATTCTATAGTCATGGATTGCGTTATAAAACATAATTTTACTTTTTCATCTACGTTTACCAGGAATACCAGGTATCACTCTCGTTCCAATGGCGGCGCTAGTGGACGGAATGCACGCTCTATTAGAAAATTTGTATCAGTGGAAATGGGAACTTACCTCCTTTGTAGACTGTACATTGTACAAGTTTTGCTTGGTTTGGAACTAGATGGCGTTGTGCGACTATTCCAGGAATATTTTATTTATTCCCGCTGCGTCGTATTGTCTCATGAACAGCCAGAAATAACAGCGGTACGATCAGTTGCAGAAATACATTTTAAACAAGTCAATAGACTGACAAATTGAGGAAAAACAGTGGTTAAATCACAGCTAAATGAACTATGTACAAAAGTCTTTGTAAAAAGATACCTACCCTGACACTGTGTCATTTAACTTTTTAATCGTTTTGTGCAACACTGAGAGATTGACAATAAGCATTGTGAGCTCATTGACGTCAAGTGGGTAATGCTAACTCACAAATAGCGTGTTTAAATCTATCCAACTCGTGTTTAATATTAATGTTAAGACTATATGTACGTTTTATGTTGTCGACAGAATAATCGCATTCGAGTGGTGGTATTACAGGCTTAGAATATTCTGTTAGTCATTGCAAAAATTGAAGAGGTGTAATGTAAGCCAGAATTAATATACTTTACACTCTCAGGAAGTTTAGCGAAGTGAAGTTAGGCACGGAGTTAGAAGACAAAGGAAAAGTGAAGACGAATAGAACGGAGTTTTCGTTCAACTTCGCGAGAGTGTAGAGTGTAGAGGCTCATTAGAGTGAAGTCATATTTTCTGACCAAAAAACAATGTCCCTGCCTTCAATGAGCATCACTACTTTTTCATTTTTTCACGCAGAACCACAAGTCACAAGTGGAACAAAGCTTGATTTGAAACTACATGACATGTGTTATGTGTACCAGACAACGGATCCATGTTTCAGATATAGCAATACTTATGTATATATACAGACTTAAACGCGAATGATCAAACACATGACTGTTTGTACTGTGCGGGAATCGAACCCACGTCCTCTGGCATTGGAAGATTTTTTATTGAAAGGCATGAAACACGAGTAAAATATTTTTCTCAAAAATCATCCCTTAGGGAGTTAAACAAGTCGCAAAGTTAATATGAAACTTTGCCGTTTCTGAAGTTATTCGAATGAAATTCAGCATGAAGGTTCTTTATTGAAAGGCAATGAAACACGAGTAAAATATTTTTCCAAAAAATTATCCATTAAGGGCGGTAAAACGGGGATGCAAAGTTAGTATGAAACTTTCCGAGTCTAAATCTAAATATATAAAAGAAGAAACTGACCGATTGGTGACTGACATATGAACGCACAGCCCAAAACACTGGGTCTAGAGACTCCAAATTTGGCACATAGGTTTTCTGTGAAGTCTGGGGGTGCACTAAGAAAGGATTTTTCAAAACTCATATCCTAAGGGGGTGAAACGGGGGTCCAAAGTTTGTATGAAGAAACTAGATTAGTTAGACCATTTTATTTGAAACTTCGCAGGAATACCCTGGCGGTAAATGAAAAATGAAATAAGTACGTGTTTCAGGATTTTTCAATATTCAACCCCTAGAGGGATGAAATGGGGTGACCTACTACCTAGGCCACTGCACGTGTGTTATCGAGGGCGCTCAACCTAGAAAGCTGAAATTTTGTATAAAGATTCCCTTTGTGATGTATACAAGGATAGAGATGTGACTTTTTTTTAAATTCCCACGAGAACAGGAATAATAAGACTACACGTGTTTTATGAGGTGCGCTCAACCTAGTACGCTGTGATTTTGTATAGAGGTTCCTTTTATGATGTAGACAGGGATGAAGACGGAATTTTTAAATTCCCACGGGAACGGGACAAATTGGACTGCACGTGTGTTATTGTGGGCGCTCAACCTAGAACACTTAGATTTTGTATTAAGGTTGACAAGGACAAAGACGGGTTTTTTTTTAAAATTCCCACAGGATTCGGAATAATAAGACAACACGTGTATTATCGGGAGCGCTCAACATAGAAATCTGTTTCTTTTTATGATGTTGACAAGGATAAAGACGGGTTTTTTTTTTCCACGGGGACGAGATTAATAGGACTGGACGTGTATTATCGTGGGCGCTCAACCTAGAACGCCTAGATTTTGTATTAAGCTTCCCTTTATAAAGTAGACAAGGACAAAGATGGGATTTTTAAAAATTCCCATAAGATTGGAAATAATAAGACTACACGTGTCTCATCGGGAGCGCTCAATCTAGAAAGCTGTTTTTTTTATAGAGATTCCCTTTATGATGTTGAGAAGGATAAAGTCGTTTTTTTTTTAATTCCCACGGGAACGAACTTATTGGCATTTTCGGTTGACCACGCGGGCGGAGCCGCGAGTAACAGTAAGTACTAATATTATAAATGAGAAAGTGAGTTTGTTTGTTTGTTATTCCTTCACGGCTTGACTAAGCAGTCGATCATTATGAAAATTTGTAAACATATTGTCAGGGGTACAAAGCCCAACATACTTTTTATCCCGTGAAAGTATGTCATTCCAATGGGAAAATACTTTTTCTACTATAGATGGCGCTGCAATTCGCAATTGCCGGCCAACAGATGGCGCCACAAGTCGCACTATACGAGATCTTTATCATAAAATTAACCGCGAGCGAAGCCGCGTGAAAAAGCTAGTTTATAATATTAGTATATAGTATGATTATAACTTCCGCTGCCCTATTTGGTCAAGACACTGTAAATTCTTAAGTGGTGAGAAGAGAACCTTCCGCTCCCGCGATTTCCCGGTGGTAGTAGAAGCACAGATTACTCTCAAAAATAATAATAAAATAAATAGAAGTCCAATCGGACTTACTACAAACGTCCAATTTAAAAAAAAACAGCGGTGGGAATTTGTAGCAAGTGTATTTTTTTTCGTACAATTTCGTCAGTAATTTTCAAACTGAAACGAAATCCAGACAGACAATAAACCCTGTTTGAATGACATTATCTAAATTATGCGAAAAACACGCATACACCGAGGAGGCTCGGCACTAAATGGGATTTAGTATATTTGCTATGCACTCAAGGAGATCACTTATCATAGTTTTATCATACTTTGACATGTCTGTGGAGACCGCATGAGCCGCTCATGGAGTGAAGAACATCACTACATGACTGCCATGAGTTGGGGGCGTGAATTCATCCGCATTTCTGATTGGATGTTCGAAATTCTTCACTCTGTGGTTCTGAAGTATTTCCACGTCATTATGTTGTAGGGGGTATTAATTTTATCATTCTCACTGATAAAATATGTTTGAGTTAATATTAATGTAACAATAGATCGTGGTGCTCGTGAATAGTTTTTTACATGTTGCCAAATTTGTGTGCAATTTTTTTAGTAGTAAATTAGGAAGCTTTTTATGGTTGATAATTTAAAAAGGGATGAATGAGATTTTGGGGGAAGATGTGGGAGTCAGTCAGGTTTTCAGTCGGTATGCCCCCAATTGTCGTAGAGAGGGGAGAGCCCGACAGATCCCCGTCCCCGCTGCTTTCCCAGGGGCGATGGGATATGTAGTAATACATTTTCAAAAAAGGAACAAACCATTTTTTTTGTTGTTGTTGTTGTTGTTCTCATTAACATTTTTGAAATTTCAATTTTAATTTATTTTTCCATTTAAAAAAATAATAACCTGATTGTGTGTCCCAAGACACAAGTAAGTTGTGGCTATAGTTATAAGTAATTTAAAGTTTTTTTCTTACCCTACACGCGCGAAGTCAGATAAAATTGAAATCTCATGATTTTAGCATGCTAATCACAACTGAGGCCAGTAATTCAATTAGTAGGTTTAAAGTATTTACGAATACGACATCAAGGCAATGATAATGAACTTGTGAAGTGCTTTTTTGTATGACGAATTATTATATATTATATAGTGATCTTTTTTATTTCTTAATTTATGCTAAATGAGCCATAGTGCTATCATAAATCGAGTTCAAGATCTGTAAGGGCTAGATCACAACATTGTCGACAGGGCAAACTGGCGTATCTCGGTATATTGCTCCAACTCATCATAAACTACATCCTCGTAGGCAATCATCAGTCACTTTTTACCCTTGGTGAACAATGTACAAACAATGAACAATGTAGAAACAGTCGACCAATGAAAAAGGTGAGGGCCATACATTTTTAAATATGACGTGAAGGGATTTTTATTTATCAATAAGTAGTAGGTTGGATTTTGGCGCCAACTACGATAACGTCTACTTGGGCTCGTCATTAGAAATTTAATTTCTGTGTGGTTCAGCGTTTGATTCTATTGATAGTGTAATGTGAAGCAAATATTAAAAGCGCATTATCGTGTTGACTTCAAAATCCGCCTTTTATGAAGAAATTTTACGTACGGTACTGTATACCGAGTCAAGATGCACGAACACGTTGCTTTGAAGTACGAACAAGCATTACTTGTAGATGGCACAATAGAATCCGTCTGAAGTCTGATTGCCAAAACGAAAAAAAAAGTAGGTACTTATAGCAAATACTATAGAAGACTAATACGCACAGCTTCGGAAGAATTCGGGCAAGACGCGACACTAGCGCCCCTACGGCATGAGGGCGGCATGAGGTGAATGATTTCAAAACTTTTGTGCGTTTTGTATGCAAAATGTTATAGCGCCCCTAGCGGCATGAGGTGAACGGAGGTTTTTTGTATGCAAAATGTTATAGCGCCCCTAGCGGCATGAGGTGAACGGAGGTTGCCAAGTCATTGTATGAGAAACGTCAAGAGCTGTGCGTATTACTCTTCTATAGTATTTGCTTATAGGGAATAGGTAGGTAGGTAATTTATAAAAGATTTTTATCGATGTTTACAAATTTATTTGCATTAAAATCTTTGTTCTTAGTTCTCTACCCTGATTCCATTAACATGCCAAACATTGAGGAATGTTTGCAAGTCAAACAACCGATTGTTGATCACCGTTGTTTAATTGTGACCAGTTGTATATGAATAATAATTTGTTTTCAACACACAAACTTTGTCATATTTTATCTTGTGAATAATGCATTTACTCGTGATTCATTGTAAGACTGTATGTATACTCTTTTACGAGGTGCGTATAGTATGTTTTATATATTATATTAATATTAGTATATTATTATGTTAGTTCTTAGGTAACCAGTAGATATTTCCCTTCAATTTTTGTCCCGCCAACAATATTTCTGCATTACGCGATGGTTGGCTGGTAGAGACTGTCTTTAGGCATTAAGTCCGCCAATTTGTACTCTCAATCGTGCAATAAAGAATAAATAAATACAAAAATAAAAATACTCTGACCTTATATTGTATATTAGTAAATCTTCTTCTTGTTACCCTTATCCCACTTTACGTGGGTTCCATACAGCATGTTAATCTTCTCCACTTCGCAATATTCCTCCTTCACACACTCAATCCATCTTTTCAACCGACTTCAAAAAAAGGAGGAGGTTCTCAATTGGACCCGTATGTTTTTTTTTTTCTATGTTTGTTACGCGATAACTAGGCCAATTATGAACCGATTTGAACAAATCTTTTTTCGGCTTATAGGTAATACCTCAAGGGTGGTCCCATTTAAATTTAATAATATTTGAAGTCGTTTTTTTTTCTTTTAAAGTTAATTATCTTTGATCTTCCCCTGCTACTCCTCCAACTTTTCACCAACAACATTGTGACATTGCGATCTCGCGCGATATCGCTCTAGGCATGTATTTGGCGTTTTATCCGAGGGAGAGCCTATGATGTCAGATTCAATGGAAAAAAGTTTACAATCACCTCTTTTTGCGTCGGGGATCACACAGAGAAGAGCGGTGATGTGTCACTGCGGTGACGTCGTCGGTACCGCATCGTATGAAAAAAAAATATTTAAATAAATAATTAAATTTTTTTATTGATAAAACTTGGTTTTTCGAAGTTGCAAATTTGAATTCACACTACCCTAACATATCCACATAACATAACAAAAATGCAGAACTACATCACACTTTGCGAATTTAATGTTAATTAATTCCAAAGGGCTATTAGAGTACAAGATAAAATTTAAACACATGCCCGTAGTTTCTGTGTTTCTTTATTTGTGTGACAGATTTTGTTCTTACAGCAGTGCAAGTTCTTTAAGCATTTTAATTCCAGGAGGCTTGGCTTTTCCACATGCATGCAACGGTCGTACTTTGAAACGGTTGTACTTTGAAGATTATTATCAAGTGTCATACTTAGATCGACAACCAATGCTGAATTACGTCACAGTCTTGTCTTGATAGCAAGCACTTAGATTATTTAATCCACCTCTTAACAATGCTGATATAGAATGTGTCCGACCAGTAACATTATTATTACCCTTCCCTATTGTTGCGTGCCAAAAATAAAATAAATAAATATTATTATAATGACTTGCATTTCTATTTAATAAAACTGTGATTTCGTGCGCTAGCTTTAGTAGATTAAGTTATAAGTGTTTGTGTAAAGTAAGCGCATATTATATAAGTAATTAGCATTTCCCCGCGGCTTCGCTCGCGTTTATTTTATGACATAGATCTCGTTTGGCAATCAATAGCGCGACTTGTGGCGCCATCTGTTGGCCGATAGCATCCCATACAGCGCCCTCTATGGTAGAAAAAATACTTTCCCAATGGTATGACATACTTTCACGCGATAAAAATTAAAAGTTAAAAAAATATATTTAAAAACAAGCTTTTATTTAATTGCGCTAAAAGAATAGAATAAACATTTCTTTTAAAACTTTAACTATCAACTTATAACTTCATTACACAATTTATTGACATAAAAGCTTTAGCTTGCTTAGCTTTAGCTGAAGAGCAGTTTAAAAAAAATTAAATATTTGATTGTAGATATTATTACCAAATACTTTTATCTCACTTATCTTTTTTGACTTGTCGTAACTGACAGAAGCAAAGATTAGTCTGCGCTGTAATTGCATGATTTATGTACGTAAGATTTGAAAAAAAAAAGATATTTTGATTTTAGATGAACTAAATCGATGTGTATTATGCAATTGTTTTATTTTGACGATATTTGACCCAGCCAAATTGGTCTACTTCCGGTGTTGAGAAGTGCACCTTATATTTAGAACAAACTTAAAACTATGACAATCTATACTTCTATTTTAAAGAGGAAAGATTTGATTGTTTGTTTGTTTGAATTGAATAGGCTCCGAAACTACTGGATTGATTTAAAAAATTATTTCACCAGTAGAAAGCTACATTAGCAGGGAGTGATATAGGGTCTGGGCGCAATTCGTGCGTCGTCGATTTTTCGTAAACAAGTGAATTAGTCGCGATTGGGGCGTTCCTCTAAATTAAAATAAAAGTGCTATTAACGTTTAGTCGCGTTTCGTGCGCTCTATTAAAAAATAATCTAACTTAAAAAAAATGCCTTCACCGTTTACTCGCGTTTCGGGCGGCCGAGAGTTTTTATCTACAAAGAGACATAGAGTAAGCTATACGTTTAGACATGACCAGCGCACAATGAAACGAAATCACAAAGTTAAGTACAAATGCAATATTTCTGTTTTCTATACCTACCTTTTTTATTATGGTATATAAAGTGAAATATTCTTTTAATCTTACAGAAAAATATTATTTTAATTTTGTTGTATAGGGCATAGTAATGGAATTGTATTGAAAACTATAGTCAAAGTAGATATTGCTTGCTTACAAAAGCACTCGTAAAAGTGCATTAGTTGCTATGACGTCATTTGCTTGGGTCTTACACGGGCGAATACACTGGCCAAACCGGTTTTCTTATCAGTAGACGAATACTGATTCTTGCCAATCGGCGAACAGTGCCATTGCATAGATAGAGGGGCGCGGGGTTTGGACAAACATTGGTATAGTAAGAAAACACAGGTCCCTTTTGACAATGTATGTATTTATTATAATTTCTAGCAAAAATAATCAACAATTTATAATAGTCTAATCAATCAACATTTTTAATAAAATAATCAACATTGTAAAATATAAAACAGGTTATAATTTTTAACTTTAAAAAAATTAGTTTTTGAAATATTCTTCATTACCTTAGTGAATACACCACAACATATGTGTTTGCTATAATTTCTAGTAAAAAAAAATACAATTTAAAATAGTTATAGCCTAAATTTAAAATATGTATTATTAATCAGTCTTTAAAATTCTTATTAAAATAATCAACCTGTTCAATATAGAGTTACAATGTGTTAGTTAACTTAAAAAAAAAACAGTCTATAAATCTATACTAATATTATAAAGAAGTAAAGTTTGTGTGTTTGTATATTTTGTTAAATTGTAAGGGGTAACCTCGGGATCTACTAAACCGATTTTAAAAATTCTTTCACCAATAGAAAGCCACATTATTTCTGAGTGTCATAGGTTATATAAAAACCCGATAAATAAAAAGGCTTTTACGTGGTAGTCGGTTTTGCAAAGTAAATCGGAGAAAAAACGGTCGAATGAAAGCGTTTCTTACGAACGCCTGTACTAAAAAAGGATTATTAACATTATGCCCAACGAAGTGCGCACGGGTCAGCTAGTTCTTAATAAAATAATCAACAATGTAAAATATAAAACAGGTTATAATTTTTAACTGCTTACTTTAAAAAATCAGTCTTTGAAATATTCTTCATTTTAGTAAATACACCATAATATATGTGTTTGCTATAATTTCTAGTACAAAAGTTACAATTTCAAATAGTTATAGCCTAAATTTTTAATATGTAGAAATAATCTGATTTATTATTTCTCTCTTATTCTTTTTTATGTCATCTATTTAAAAATAATGTAAAAAATTATGTCGATTCGTTTTTGTTGATTATTTTATTAAGAATTTAGAGACAGATTTTTTTAAAAGTTGACTAACACATTGTAACCCTATATTGAACATGTTGATTATTTTAATAAGAATTTTAAAGACTGATTACACTTTACTGAATACATATTTTAAATTTAGGCTATAACTATTTTAAATTGTATTTTTTTTTACTAGAAATTATAGCAAACACATATGTTGTGGTGTATTCACTAAGGTAATGAAGAATATTTCAAAAACTAATTTTTTTAAAGTTAAAAATTATAACATGTTTTATATTTTACAATGTTGATTATTTTATTAAAAATGTTGATTGATTAAACTATTTTATATTGTTGATTATTTTTGCTAGAAATTATAATAAATACATACATTGTCAAAAGGGACCTGTGTTTTCTTACTATACCAATGTTTGTCCAAGCCCCGCGCCCCTCTATCTATGCAATGGCACTGTTCGCCGACTGGCAAGAATCAGTATTCGTCTACTGATAAGAAAACCGGTTTGGCCGGTGTATTCGCCCGAGTAAGACCCAAGCAAATGACGTCATAGCAATTAATGCACTTTTACGAGTGCTTTTGTAAGCAAGCAATATCTACTTTGACTATAGTTTTCAATACAATTCCATTACTATGCCCTATACAACAAAATTAAAATAATATTTTTCTGTAAGATTAAAAGAATATTTCACTTTATATACCATAATAAAAAAGGTAGGTATAGAAAACAGAAATATTGCATTTGTACTTAACTTTGTGATTTCGTTTCATTGTGCGCTGGTCATGTCTAAACGTATAGCTTACTCTATGTCTCTTTGTAGATAAAAACTCTCGGCCGCCCGAAACGCGAGTAAACGGTGAAGGCATTTTTTTTAAGTTAGATTATTTTTTAATAGAGCGCACGAAACGCGACTAAACGTTAATAGCACTTTTATTTTAATTTAGAGGAACGCCCCAATCGCGACTAATTCACTTGTTTACGAAAAATCGACGACGCACGAACCGCGCCCAGACCTGATATAGGCTATAGCTTTTCCCGAAATTCAATGTGGTTCCCACGGGAACGGGTCCGCAACTTCACGCGGACGAAGTCGCGGGCAAAAAAGCTAGTAATATTATAAAGAGGAAAGATTTGATTGTTTGTTTGTTTGTTTGTTTGAATTGAATAGGCTCCGAAACTACTGGACCGATTTAACAAAATCTTTCACCAGTAGAAAGCTACATTAGCAGGGAGTGATATAGGCTATAGCTTTTCCCGAAATTCAATGTGGTTCCCACGGGAACGGGTACGGAACTTCACGCGGACGAAGTCGCGGGCAAAAAAGCTAGTGTTTAATAAACCAGGAATCCTTTAATAGTTTTATACACGATTATTATTATTTACATATATTATATTATTTCATTATTCGTAATTAGTACGGAAGCTCTAGTTTAACAAATTATTGGAATGTGTGATTTCATTTTGTTCAAAAAAACCGGGCAAGTACGTGTCGGGCCACGCACAGTTAAGGGTACCGTATTTGGAAAGAAAACCATTTCGGCCTTTTTCATCATTTATTTATTAAAATAAAATACAAATCCGTGATGGCTGGATAGTCACTTTCATTTGAAAAAGATATAAAATAAGACATTACCGGACTACCGGACGCATTCAAATAACTACATAGGTACTCTATTTACGCAACAGTTGGTCAATGATACGCGTAGCTGTCTTTACGATTGATTTATCCGTTCAGATATGATAATGTCAATCTTATGATTACATTGATCTTAAACGCAAATCAGAACTTACAACATTTTTTTGTAATTTTACACTACAATAAAATATATTCCAAATTCTGTTAAACGACAAATCTAATAATTTATGGACAAGTAATAAGATTCAATTCAAAATGTTTATTGGCTGATTAAGTATTAGGTTCGTAGAATAATACATGTTATGGGTTTAAAAATGTGGCTGTCTGATTCGATAAACGATAAGATGGTCGTCTAAACTAAATCAAACCTAATAGCCACTTTCATAAACACATTAAATTAAATACAGATTAAATTATAGCTTTTATTGTCAAAATAAGAAAGAAAAATTGGGATTGCTTACCTAATGCGTTTCAGAAAAAAGTTGAAAATCTGTTAAATATGTAGTTACTGATATAATCAAAGTAACTGATTATAACAAACCCACAGTAAGTGGTAGTAAGATGACAATATATTTCTCCCATACTAAACTTGTTACCAACTCCGGGTAGCACACGAGAACTAAAAGATTATTTATCCCGCATAATCTATTCTCTCTCGTAAACAATTTGTTTAAAAATAATAATATCCAAAGTAAATGCTATAAAGTTCAACGGGGTAAGGGAAAGTACACGTTTTCGCACCCAGTGACCTGATAGAAGGGAATAAATAAAACATTTGGCTTTCACCAAGAATATACTTACTTAATGTTTGTTAATTCGCTCTCACATTGCACACCGTTCTTGGAAAAGAGTTTGTTAATGCTCTCTCTCAATTCCAATTTATTATCATTACAATTCTATTATATAATAATATGTTACCGGACCGGCCAAACCCAATTTCAGGGCAAACTTTACCTAAGCTAAACTGGTTATTCCTATACACTATAGGATTAACTAGTATAGCCTAGGCAAAACTAGTTAGTCCTAAGCCGATAGGATAAATCAGTTTAGGCTAGTCCAAACTAATTTGTCCCAGCCCAAGGGGTAGGGTATAACGTACCAGTCCTAAAAAGGAACGGCAGTTATTTATAGCCTGTTTTTCTTAACTTGACCCAGAAAGTAAACAATCTTAGCGTGTCTTTTTATGCAATTATCCATGTGTAAAATCGACAAATCGCCAGAATACTAAGAGTGTTGTGTTAAATGCAATTTCTACCTATATTATTATTATTTGGGTGTAAATATAGTAGATTTTACAACAAGTGCACAAAACGAATCATTTCTATCGGAGCGGCTCGGGCTGATAGTAATGTCGAGGATAAAAATGGTTTTGTGGACGAGTTATAAACTCTGCTTTTCACTTCGATTGCGATTGTGGTTAACTATTGTAGTCCTGGTGCTAGCTTGACTAGTTTACTTACTTGTATTAAGTCAGAGTCTATAGACAAGTCTTGTACTATTATTATAGCTTTAGGTAACTCTTGTAACACATCTAAACAAGATCTCATAGATGGCTTCAAACAAATTGTTGAGCTTGGGGCAGGAAAAATAATTATTTGTGCCCTGCCTTATATAAACAACAAATATAATTTATTAAATAAAAAAATATATAATTTGAACATGCATATTTATAATATGACTTGTACTGATAGTAGGATGCTATATTTAGACACTAATAAATTTATTAGTTATTGTTTTTTGACTGGAGGCAATTTACACCTCAATTATAGATTTAGGATGAGTATTGCTAAATTGTTAGCATATAATATACATTTTACAAATTCTTTTACAAACACAGTCATTAGTATAAGTACTAATGACTTAAAAAACTAGGCTGTAGGACAATGATAAAACCTTTATCACAAATACATCTTGTTCATCAGAACATACAAGGTTTTACCAGCAAACAACTAGAAATAGAATTATTTTTGGAATCGAATAATATAGACATCCTATGCGTCACTGAACATTGGCTTAACAAAAATCAATTAATTAATATGAACAATCACGTTCTGGCTAGTGCGTTCGTCAGGAAAAGAGCAATACACGGAGGATCATGCATTTTATTAAAAAATAATATCTCATATAAGGAACGTAAAGATATTGTTTCTCTTTCTGTTGAGCGCATTATCGAAATATCGTGCGTCGATCTTTTTCAATATATAATTATAAGCGTATATCGGCCGCCTTCAGCAAATTTTGATACGTTTGAAAATAGAATGGAGGAGGTCCTAAAGCGTGCTACTAAAGTTGGCAAACCTGTAGTGGTATGTGGGGACTTTAATGTAGATTTACTCGTTTCATCACCGAACAGCATTAAGCTTATAAACTTATTTAAATCATTTAACTTAAATAATATATTTCTCGAGCCAACTAGAATATCGTCCACTTCTGCCACCTGTCTTGATAACATCTTTTGTAACTGTGCAGTCACTGGTGAGAAAATAATAAACTGTTTAGCATCGGACCATTGTGGTCAACAAATCTCTTTAATTGATAACTGTGTTACTGAAAATAAAATTGGATCTTTTAGACTAATTTCTCAATCACGCAAAGATAGGTTCAGAAGAAACGTTAAAGAAAAAACTGTTATTCCTTCGGTAACTTCAAGTGATCCTAACCATTTATATAATAATTTATTCGATGTCATCAGTAGGGAATTTAATGATACATTCCCAATTAAGAAGGTTAAAATTCGCGATAAAATAAAATTTTGTGACTGGGCAACGACGGGTATATATGTTAGTAGAAGAACTCTTTATGATTTATACGATCAGCGTAAATATAATCCTAGCCCACAATTTAATAAATATGTAAAGGATTATTCCAAAATATTCAAACTTGTATGCACGACCGCTAAGGCGCTTCATTTAAGTAAAAAGATCAAAAACTCCACCAACAAAACAAAAACTACGTGGAATATTATTAACAAAGAAACCGGCAAGTCGAAGCAGAGTACTAATGAGTACTCGCTCCTTGTAAACAACCGTATTGTTTCCGCGGACGATGAAGTAGCTGATGCTTTTCAGGAATTCTTTGCAGATATTCCTATACATACAACTAAGTCCTTGAAGTCTTCCCATACATTGGCTGATGAATTTCTTAGGTCGAACGTTCCCGAACCTACTTCGGATTTTTCGTTTAAATTTGTTAATGCTGAAACGATCCTCAAAACATTTAAATCACTCAATATAAAAAAGTCAGAGGATATTTGGGGAATATCTGTAGCTATCTTAAGTAATATTATAGACATCATAGCACCTTATTTGGTCGTAATTTTTAATGAATGTGTTCCAGCTGGCATTTTTCCTGATTTGATGAAAGTGAGTAAAGTCATACCACTTTTCAAGAAAGGGTGTAGTAAGGATCCAAATAATTTTAGACCAATATCTATTCTGCCAGCACTTAGCAAAATTTTTGAAAAGATAATTCTGGACCAACTACTATCCTATTTCCAAAGTAATCGATTGCTTCACCCGCGTCAATACGGTTTCACTAAAGGTAGATCCACTACAGACGCCGCTGCCATGTTATTTAAAGTTATAATGGAGGCCTGGGAGGACAGCAAGAACGCTGTTGGTGTTTTTTGCGACCTTTCCAAGGCTTTTGACTGTGTCGATCATCAGACCTTAGTAAATAAGTTAAAATTCTATGGCTTGGACAGTTCCTCAATCAATCTTATGTCCTCTTACCTTAATGACAGAATTATGAAAGTGAGAGTAAATGAAGCGACCTCTGTAGGTTGTCCTGCTAGTATAGGCGTTCCTCAAGGCTCAATATTGGGCCCTTTTCTTTTTTTAGTATATATAAATGATTTGCCGTACTTAACTGAACATTTATGCGACATTATTTTGTTTGCTGATGACACTTCTTTAATTTTCAAGGTAGACAGAAAAAGTCCTAATGTAGATACTATTAACAAAACGTTATCTCAACTACATCAATGGTTCACAGTAAATAATTTGGTGCTTAACGCCAGCAAAACCAAATGCATAGCTTTCTCACTCCCGAATGTATCCCAATCTATTACATCAGTCATTCTTAACGATGAAAACTTAGAATTGGTCGAAACTACCACTTTTCTGGGCATTGTACTTGATAGCAAACTACAATGGCATCCTCATATTAGAACACTAGCAGGTAGACTAAGTGCTGCTGCTTTCGCTGTTAGGAAAGTTCGACAGTTCACCAATGTCGACACGGCACGACTAGTTTATTTCAGTTATTTTCATAGTTTGCTATCGTACGGCATTTTACTCTGGGGTAAAGCAGCGGATATAGAGACGATTTTCGTGCTGCAAAAGCGTGTAGTGCGTTTTATTTATAAATTAGGTTACCGTGAATCACTTCGCGAGTTCTTCAAAAGCACTAATATTCTCACGGTGGCATCACAGTGCATTCTTGACAGCATTATGTTTGTTCGTAAAAACATTAATGACTATAACCAGGTGTCCGATATTCATAATTTTAATACGCGTAATAGAAATAAATTAGCTGTTCCTAAATTCAGGCTTAGGAAAGCGGGCAAGTCATTTATGATCCAAAGTTTGCATATGTATAATAAAATTCCAGAATATATTAAAAACTTGCCCAATAATAGATTTAAATTAAATGTAAAAAAATTCTTAACCAGCAAAGCGTATTATACTATCAACGAGTATCTAAATGAAAGGAATCCCTGGCCCTCTTGTGAAGGTGAAATGCTAAAACTTGTCGTGAAAAGCCAGTCAATGTTCAATAAACTACATGAATAAAATTTGTGTTCAATATTGTAACATGTACGTCGTAGTGTCATCTAAGTGGTGCTGTTTTTCTTATTATTTACATTTTAATATAATTAATATATGACAAGGATGTTAATGTGTACGTGCATGTCATGCTCGCAAATTGTCCAAACTGGTGGTGGCGTTGGGGGTCGGGTTACTGTTGTTCCCTACAATATTGTTCATAATATCGTGATGGTGAGCCCAGTAATGGAGGCTGGAAGGCCGACTCTCACGTCAACTCGAAAATACACGAGAACGGTTGCTGCCTTGCGGGCGGTCTGCTCCTATCTTTAACACCGATTTAGCATTTTATATTTTAGATTTAATTTTATGTTGAGACAAATTAATGGCACTATTTATTGACATTCCGCGTACGTAATGTTGTATGTATGTACCTAGTTTTAAATTCTATGTTGAAAAAGAAAAGAAAAAAGAAAATTTCGATATATTTTTAAATGACAAAAAAGGCCGTAACTGGTTTTCTTTCGCCATTTCTTTTTTACCAGTGGTCATTTTGCTTTTGTTTCCGAAATGGTAGTAGTTTATAGAGTAGATTAATTTATACAAATCATTTATTACTGTATACTCTGACAAGAGAACGTGTTTGTGAAAACCTATTCTCTGAATAAAAGTTTTGAATTTTGAATTTTGAATTTTGAGGAAATAAATTAATAAACGCACGAAAGAACAAGACTTGTTTCCCGCCGCTTTTTTTTTAAATGTTACGACAATGAAATTAGGCTTGGGCTACAGACTTATACAGCCTACTATTAAATTAATTTTGTAATAAAATAATTTTCTCAAATTAATTAAATAACCTACCGTACTTTAATTAAAATTTTAATATCTTTTATGACTTAAAAAACACACAAGGCAAATAAATTAAAGTAAATATAATAACAAATTCTATCTCTGAACTTTTTATTATGTTTGGCTGTATGGCTCATTTCCTTTGCCTTAATATAGATACATTTATGAGTAGATACGTTTTTGCCCTTGTGCACAAAATTCGATTTTGTGCAGCCTATATCCTGCGCAAATAAGCATTTTCTGAGCATGAGAAGTGAAATAGTAGATTTTACAACAAGTGCACAAAACGAATCATTTCTATCCGAGACTTTTAGCAGCCCGAGCCGAAGGCGAGGGCTGATAGTAATGTCGAGGATAGAAATGGTTTTGTGGACGAGTTATAAACTCTGCTTTTCACTTCGATTGCGAGGAAATAAGTAAATAAACGCATGAAAAACAAGACCTGTTTCCCATTTCCCGCCGCTTTTTTTTAAAAATCTTACGACATTGAAATTAGGCTTGGGCTGCAGACCTATACAGCCTACTATTAAATTAATTTTGTAATAAAATAATTTTCTTAAATTAATCAAATAACCTACCGTACTTTAATTAAAATTTTAATATCTTTTATGACTTAAAAACACATAGGGCAAATAAATTAAAGTAAATATTATAAAATAACAAATTCTATCTCTGAACTTTTTGTTGTGTTTGGCTGTATGGCTTATTTCCTTTGCCTTAATATAGATACATTTATGAGTAGATACGTTTTTGCCTTTGTGCACAAAATTCGATTTTGTGCAGCCTATATCCTGCGCAAATAAGCATTTTCTGAGCATGAGAAGTGAAAATAATTTTAATTGCCTATTTTCGTTAAAAAGACGTGCTAAGATTGTTTACTACACTGGGCGTCAAAAATAAGTAGTACAGTTTTAAAATTGCAATATCTCCTAAACTAAAGAAGCTAGACCTTTGAAATAAAAAAAAGTTAAAAGACAATTTCATTTTATTTCATAAAAACTTCATGAATAATATCGTCTTTTAAAGATTGATTTTTATTTCAAAACTCTAACTTCTATAGTTTAAGAGTAATTGCAATTTTAAAACTGTACTGACGCCCAGTGTATATGGGTAAAGTTAAGAAAAACAGGGTTTAGTTTTACAGCTTAGTATATTTTGTAAAGAGACAAAAGATGAGACCTATGTTAACGATTTTTAGTTTAGTTTATTATTATTATTATTTTCTTCTGCTCTATACCTCCAACGTATATCGGAGACTTAATCTACTCGTTCATACTAGTTTTTGCTCTTTTTCCTCTCGCACGTCCATTCTACATTCTTTTTCTTTCTTTCATTCCTCAATCTTATAGTTTCTAGCTAGTTGCCCATCTAGCTATCTAGACTAACATTTTCTTGTTATATTAAACGACATGACATGGTGCTTTGCTTTATTTAGATCAGTTTTACAATTTGGCTTATGCTACTTATAATATTATTATAACATTTTACAAAGCTTTCTTACTCTATTTTTCTTATTCTACTGCCTTAAAGATTTTTGGTTTAGAAGATGTAGATTTAAATTACAATGTGAGAGATAACAGTTGTATAAGATTTAGTTTTATGAGTTTGCCGTGCGAAATCGCGGAGTTTAGTCGACTTAAGACCATAATAAAGAGATGATTGTAATTGTGACAAATGGCTTCGGTAGAGCAGTTGACTCATCATTACGTTAGTTTTTCTTAACGTAAAGATGGATAACATCCTCGTTGACGTAAAGAGATAAATAAATAAGGATAAAAACTAATATTATGGCCATGTGTTAGAATATCTGGAAGTTTCAAAAAAAACAAAAAGATACAGCTGATTGAGATAGTCTCTTATGCAACAAATACTTATATTAAATACTAGCTTTTTTGCCCGCGACTTCGTCCGCGTGAAGTTCCGGACCCGTTCCCTTAGGAACCACATTGAATTTCGGGAAAAGCTCGTGTCACTCTCTGATAATGTGGCTTTCTACTGGTGAAAGATTTTTTTAATTCGTTCCAGTAGTTTCGGAGCCAAACAAAAAAACAATCAAATCTTTCCTCTTTATAATATTAGTATTAGTAAGTAACAGGTACATGATCTCCATTCCTATATTCATTTCATGTCCACACTTTAGTTAATTATTCAATCATTAAAATTGGCGATACTTCCGAAAAACGATACGTAAACTTAACGAGCTTAGATCAAAGCTTTTCTGTACGTAACATCACACGCTAATTGATATCTTCGAATGCATGTGTAATTATGATCCCATTAAATAGCAATCGTTAATCTAAATAGCAATACGTAATTCACAAGTTATATTATAACGATTTCACGATTTATTTATTCGAATATAAATTAATTCGTTCATCACGATGATGACTATGGAAAAAACATCATGAGAGCAACAAGTGATCAGTGGTAAGTGGCTGATGATGTTTGTCGTTGATTCGGTCAAGCGTGGGTCGTGTTTACTAGTAAAATGACAATACATAAACTTGTTAACAAGAAAATAAACAATAAAGTTTGATATTTACTAGGGTTGGTACGACTGTTTCACAAATATTTCAAATATTTTATTTATTTAGAATTTTTGGTTCCCAGGTTCCTAGCGAGGGGAAGACGTCTCGCGAACTTTATCCCATTCAAAAGCTGTGAATATCCAAATCCTCCAAAAATAAAGAACTGAAAAAAGTTTAAAAAAATTACAAAAATCACTAATTTTCGGTTGATGGACGTTATTTTTAATTGCTACTACAGACAGGTCCACTCTTAATATGGGATTACAGGAAATGTATATAAGCACTCTATGTTTTTAACGAGAATTTTATATGTAGCTACTTGTAGTACGACCACAGAATAACTACTAGTGTGCTGTCAAGATCATGTCAACCTTTACATATCGGACATTGTACCATTCTTAAGTTCTATGTTATATTAGCCAAAATTGTACTGCAAGTGTGCCCAACGTGCTGACTGTACCTACCAGAGTATCAACTCGTATATCGTATCGCACGTGGTTTTAATACAAACTTACGGTAGCTTTATTCGACCTACAAATTCGTGTTTCTAATGCGTGGAGGCCGTAGACAGAAAGGCGCCAATGTGTAATTAATTTTTATTGTATAGAATACGGTGGATTACGACACAGCACGTGAAATGGATTTATTATATTTATATAATACCTGAATGTATAGAGATCGAGAGTGAGATTACATCGAACACAGAGATTTTATTGATATCGAAGCGTTGAGTGGCCGAAAACATTTCATCAATTTGTAGTCGTAAGCTATTCGATGTTAATTAAAATTGAACTGTTTTTTAAGGCAAGTTTACTTTTGTTTTATGTAATGTATTATTATGATGTAAATATAAAAAAAGAGAGAGAGATTAAGATTTAGAGAGGTAGGGCACAGCGGATAATCCGCTCAAATCGGAGCAGCCCGTCTGGGGAGGGACCTCCATCTTACAGAAGATCGTACCCAAATAGCATTGGTCTCGGCCATGTTGTGTTCCTACGGTGACTAAAGTCTCCAGAGCTCCACTTGAGGGGAGGGGGGGGAGGAGGTTTGGCAACGCGTGAGTGATACCCCCGGTATTGCTAGCGTCTATAGGCTACAGTGACGGCTTACCATCAGACCGTATGCTTGTTTGCCACCTTTGCGGTATAAAAAAAACTACCAATGTCGTAGTTGATGAGAGTGGATGAGTGGATATTAGTTTACTTTTTCACGGTAAAACCTCTAGAGTTATTAATTTATTTAAAAAAAAACCTTTTTTAACGTTTACGTAAAACGTTTCGTATTGTGTATTTTAAAATATTTCAAAATGTCTTTCTGTTTCAGTTTCTGTTTAATTTACTTACACTGTTACTTTTTGTTACTTTCTGTTTCAGTTTAATTTACTTACACTGTGACTTACACCATCGAGTCCCTTATTTACACTGATTATTTTAATGTTACAACGAGGAATTATGGGACTTCGTTTCTTCCTTCTAATATGGCATGAATATGGCACGTGTAAATATAAAAATCATTGCAGTGGAACTAAAAGACCATTGATCTTTGTATGGTGATACTGATATACCTACCTACAATACTACAGTTATAATTTACTTGAGTCTTGTATATTCTGACGTAGATACTTACTATAAAATGTATTGTCTCATTATTCCTTATTGTTATCTATTTCAGATGTTATTGTCTCATTGTATAGATTGTAATATATTTTTTTTTATATTTGTACTTTTTAATTGCTTGTTTTATTTCTTTCTCCTGTTTATTTAGTTTGAAATTAGTGTTTTGCGTCAATGACGTTTAAGGAAAGCTTTGATGCCACAGTGGCTAACAAACTACATTACTTAATAATGAATGGTTTATGGTTAAAATCGTAATCGTTTTCGGATTAAATTAACTAAATCCGAAAACAATGTTCTCTTAAAAAATTTCAATTCAATTGCTAGACAAATCAAGGAAAACAAATGAGGAAATAAATAGGGTATCTTAATTACATTCTTGAAAGTTCTGTAGCTTATGTACCCAACTATAATTTAGTTATCTGTGGTGTAGCCTATAACTGATGAAAGAACTGTGTCCTCTGGGTTGACTGACTCTATTGATTCCAAATCGTTATATTTTAAAGGTGCTCCTTCACCGCGAGCATTCGCGTGTAATGTAACATTTTAGATTCGACTTTGAGCTTTACCACAGATAAATATAATGCTCAAAGTCGAATTGTCATGTGTGTTGTTGTGAAAGAAAGCTCGTCAGTGAGGGAGGTAGTATTATAATCACGACGACGACGACGTTGACGAGCTTTCTCGCATAATGTAACATATTGTATCATTACAAGGTGAGCATTGTAATGCTTGGTTCTTCTCCCTCACTGATGAAATGCTCGAAACTGAACGTTACATTACACGCGAATGCTCCCGGTGGAGGAGCACCTTAAGACATAGGTAATCCTACATCTTTTATTTTATTGTGATTTAGCTGAAATAAATTAGCTGTTCCTAAATTCAGGCTTAGGAAAGCGGGCAAGTCATTTATGATCCAAATTTTGCATATTATGTATAATAAAATTACAGAATAAATAAAAAGTTTGCCCAATAATCGATTTAAATCAAATGTCAAAAAATTATTAACCAGTAAATCGTACTATACTATCAACGAGTATCTAAATGAAAGGTATCCCTGGCCCCCTTGCGAAGGCGAAATGCTAAAACTTGTCGTGAAAAGCCAGTCAATGTTCAATAAACTACATAAATAAAAATTGTGTTCAATATTGTCATATGTACTCGCGTCGTAGTGTCACCTAAGTGGTGCAATTTTTTATATTACATATTTACATTTTAATTTAATTTAGATTAAATAATAGGTGACAAGGGTGTTAATTTGTACGGGCACGTCATGCTCGCAAATTGTACAAACTGGCGGTGGCGTTGTGGGTCGGGTTACTGTTGTTCCCTTCAATATTGTTCATATATTGTTGATGGTGAGCCCAGTAATGGAGGCTGGCAAACCGACTCTCACGTCAACTCGAAAATACACGAGAACGGTTGCTGCCTTGCGGGCTCTGCTCTTATCTTTAACACCGATTTTGCATTTTATATTTAATTTTATGTTAAGACAAATTAATGGCACTATTTATTGACATTCCGAGTGCGTAATGGTGTATGTACCTAGTTTTAAATTTTATGGTAAAAAAACATACGATATATTTATAAATGACAAAAAAGGCCGTAACTGGTTTTCTTTCGCCATTTCTTTTACCAGTGGTCATTTTGCTTTTGTTTCCGAAATGGTAGTAGTACCTATATAGAGTAGATTAATATAAACAAATCATAATTTATTATAACAGTATACTCTGACAAGAGAACGTGTTTGTGAAAACTTATTCTCTGAATAAAAGTTTTGAATTTACATGTTACATACAATTTTGGCTCATAAGACATAGAACTTTAGAATGGTACCAAGTCCAATAATATATTTTAAAAGGTCGACCTGCTCTTGACTGTACTACCAGGACGACGCGACGCTATATTTTCTGTGGACACCGTATTGTCATCGTGCCCGAGATCGCGCAAACAAGCTTCAGGCACCGCCACAGGCGCTGTGCGAATTAATATGACAAGTTGACAAGTGCTTCAAGTCGAGCACCTTGGGTAAGGTCGTAATGGTCCTTCTAGAGACATTGAGTTATTACCTGAAGGTATATGATAGGGTCACCTACATTGAAGTACTCATTAACTTTACTACCGAACGAAGGTGGTACCATTCTCATTGTATCCATTCGGATGTATTAAAAACAACTGTGTATTTATACCATCGCAACCTGCGTAGTTTCGAGTTCAACATATTCCATGCTTCGTCATTTAGGAACCTCTGTGAAATATTCTGGGAGGATTGATCTGGGTCTGGGTGTTGATCTGTAAGTCAGGATTACAAAGATTTTGTTAAAAAAAATCTCTTGTATTTTGTGTTACAAACAATGGATGTATGTACATATGTATGTGTCCCAAATTCGTTCGTCCACAGGTTGCTTCCATCAATAGTAGAAACTGTACGTGCGTTGCATATAACATGAGTTCTTTTACTTTCAAGAATGTTTTGATGTTTCGGAGAAATGTGTGTAAATAAAACGGACACCGGACAATGCCTTTGTATTTAGTTTTGTAAAAATATGAAAATACATATTTATTCTAATGCTTCTTTAAAAAAAAATTAAGTTTACCTATATATTATTCTCGACCAGTTTCCAAAACGATTTTTAAAGTTATACTACAATATGTAGGTATGTATACTTAAATTAAATTAAGTATAGGTTGTCACTGTCAAAATAAAGAAGAAAAAGAGATAGGTAACTTGACATAAGTAATCTGAGATCAAAATTAAATTGCGTTACAAATTGGCTGTCTTAACTTTATAATACGTATAGTAAGGTTAATTATAATCATATCATACTAATATTATAAACGAGAAAGATTTTTTTTCTGGCTTCTTATAAATGACAAAGTTTTTGTTTGTGTTTGTTATTCCTTCACGGCTTGAAGCAGCCGATCATTATGAAAATCTGAATACATGTTGTCAGGGGTACAGAGCCCAATATAGGCTAATTTTTACGCGGGCGAAGCCGCGGGTAGCAGCTAGTATAATAAATAAAATAAATGCGAAAGTTATATATATGTTTGTTACCTTCACGCTCAAATAAGTAGCTGGGCAATATTTATGATGTTTGGTATGTAGGTAGCTGATAACTTGGATTAACACATAGGGTACTTTTTATCCTGAAAAGTACGGGATTCCCGAGGAATTGATCCAAAGTCTGATATAGATGGCGCTGCTGTGCATAAATTAATACACGCAAACGAAGTTGCACGGGTTTCACTAGTGTTATTTTTTTGTTAATATAATGCTATTTATCCGTGGAAAATGTTATTTTGCTTTTACAAGTAAAATCAATTATTTTATACGACATAGAAGATTATTGTTTAGAAAACGTGTAGTACCTAATTTGCAGTAATATCTTTAAAGTACAATAAAAAGTGTCTAAGTATCAACAAATATTTTTATTAACAATCCATAATAGACAATGAATAATTTAATATTGTTATTTGTTTCTTTGGATTAGTCCGTCGTCTCAATCACGCTTTTCGTACCCATTGTATTTTCTTGGAAAGATTTTTATGATTAAATATCGATTGTTGTTCTCTGTTGTCTCAAACTGCTTACAGTTCTTTCAATACTTCCTAATAGATTTTTTTATTATTAATTCGTTGTGAGTTTCAAAACAGCTATAGTTTCTCCCTCGGGACGTCAGTAAGCTTCATTGCTTATTGTAAGGTCGCCGTTGTTGATCCTGGGTCGACAGGACACAGACTAGATTTTTCAAGAAAAAAAATGTGGAAAATGAAGCTGGCTTAACAGACCTTTTAAACATTATAAAGTGCAATGACCGCATTTATCAAGAATGCAAAGAAGGCGAAAATAAAAAGAAATAAATTATGTTTGTTCATTTTGTACCTTGACATGGTTGCAGATTGAATCAATATAGTAATAATGATTTATGAATAGACATGCGTAGTTACCACGTAAGTATAATGAAAAAGTGGCACAAAATTATGTAATTTAATGTTGTACAGGTAAATAAAGACATCGGGTCGGCCTGTAGACATTGCGAGGCTTCGGTTGATAGATCTTTGTTGTTTTTTTACCATCTCAAAATTGAAAGTGCAATAATATAGTTAACACTAGTAAAATACACGCAACTTGTTTGCGTATAAGTATCTCGCTTTAGTGGGAATTTTGAAAAATCCTTTCTTAATACACCCCTGACCACAGATTAGTTAATAGATGCCCTGACTTCGTAAGGAACCTACATTCCAAAGAATCTCTAGACCCAGCGGTTTGGGCTGTGCGTTGATAATAGTTAAGTCAGAATTTTGAATTGTATCTATACTAATATTATAAAGAGGAAAGTTTTGATTGTTTGTTGGTTTGTTTGTTTGAATTGAATAGGCTCCGAAACTACTGGACCGATTTCAAAAATTCTTTCACCAGTAGAAAGCTACATTATCAGGGAGTGACATTCTAAAGCTTTTCCCGAAATTCAATGTGGTTCCCACGGGAACGGGTCCGGAACTTCACGCGGATGAAGTTGCGGGCAAAAAAGCTAGTATATTATATAGATGCACAGAACCGATGGCTTTGTCATGAAGGTTCTGGTGGTATATGGTTCTGGAATGATAACCATGTACCGGAAAGCGCAGAGTTGGACGGGTGGACGCCCACAATGTGGTCAGACGAGGTAAGGAAAGTCGTAAGGAGTTGCTGAATGTAGACCGCTGATCGCGGTCATACTGGAAGCGTTTTGGCAAGGCCTATGATCAGCTGGAGACTTCTTGTGGCTGAGATGATGATGATGAAACATATTTAATTCTAGTTAGTTTATAACCAAGAACAAGTAGACATGTATTAAACAACAAGGATACAGGCTTACTTATCACATTGTCAGACATAGTCATCAAATCTAGAGGCGGGGCCTGGGGGCCAACCACGAAGGAGATTGAAATTGAAATTGAAATTGAAATTGAAATATACTTTTATTTACTTCTCACAAAGGTTAGGTTACAAATTTTTAAACAGTCTTTTATCTGTCTTTGTGAGAGTCTGGAGTCTGAAATAGGTCAGAGACCCGTGCTACAGATTCTCCAGGCTCTTCCATTACAAAAAGTTCGGTCATGTTTATAATCATCAAGTACTATAATGTTTTACTTATTATAATAAATAATTAATGTGACTGTGTATAAATATACGCGTGAGTGTGTCCGTGTGAGCATATGTGACTAATAAAAAATGTACCAGTTAGCGTTCAGCAAAGGTATATTATATTCATGTAGTGTGCTGTGTATTTATTTATTAAAGCTTGTGTGGCGACATCTATCGCCATACAGAAGAACTACAGAGTGAAGAAAAAGTTCACAATGCGAACACATGACGTCATATACGACGACACTTAGAAATCCTGAATCGCGCTATCGAAGTTTCTACGATATGGAGATATATATACAACCTCCGACACATACATTGTCGGAGCCGCGGTTCCCCAGGCATGACACCCAGCCTGGCCGGAAGATCTTCCCTTTGTGGCGGTCGAGCACATCGCCATCGCTCCCGCTACAGTGGTGACACCGACGTGATTGGAAGCAGCCTTCTTCATCATATCTCCTCATCAGCTCTGACGTCATCACATTCTTCACTCCTCAACTTGAAGCCTCATCATCAGCAGTCTCACAGCACTCCAGCTACGGGGAAAATCAGGTTCATCGCAGCCGACTCACCGAGCTACCTGTTCCTGCGCCCCTTATCCCGACTCACTGGGATAACCCTTATCCCGACTCACTGGGATATTCCTCATCCAGACTCACTTGGATAACCCTCATCCCGACTCACTGGGATATTCCTCATCCAGACTCACTTGGATATTCTGCATCCCGACTCACTGGGACATGCATCATCCCGACTCACTGGGACATCACACATCCCGATTCACTGGGATACATCAAGCACGCACGCTCACGCCCGACTCACTGGGACACTTGGAGCACGCACACTCAAGCCCGACTCACTGGGCAAGCTAACGAGAAGCACAGACTGCTGATCATCATCTCATCGGACCTTCGATCCTGGAGGGGAGTACTGTGGCGACATCTATCGCCATACAGAAGAACTACAGAGTGAAGAAAAAGTTCACAATGCGAACACATGACGTCATATACGACGACACTTAGAAATCCTGAATCGCGCTATCGAAGTTTCTACGATATGGAGATATATATACAACCTCCGACACATACATTGTCGGAGCCGCGGTTCCCCAGGCATGACACCCAGCCTGGCCGGAAGATCTTCCCTTTGTGGCGGTCGAGCACATCGCCATCGCTCCCGCTACACTTGTTTTACTTATTTTATGGTTACTAGTAGTTTCTCAGTCTCGTCATATGATATGTTTAATAGCCACTTTATTACCTTCTTCTTACATGTGTATTTTGTGTTTTGATAAATGCCTATATTTTTATTTGCTGTATTGTATAACAAGAGCCCCAAAAAACCGTAAAACCTATGAGCAAAAGAAGTTTTATAAATACAATTTGGTTTACAGATATTGTAGGATTTGCGTTTATTTATCAAGACGGGGTCAAAAGTCATATTTGCATGTTGTTTCAGTATGGTAGTAAGTACGAATAGTTGACGAATTGAAAGGACTTCACATTCTTGATACAATAGGTTTGTGGGGTATAGGAAAGGTTTAAAAGTCGAAATTTTTAATATGGCCCGTTGTGCTACTTCTAGTGATTTCATTATAGTTTTGTGCGAGCCTCCCCATATTTGTATGCAGTACGAGCAAATAGATTGACATAGAGAGAAATAAATCATTTTCAGTAGTTTAGGTACATGTCGCATATTTTTGAAAACCACCATAAGCCTTCGCACTCTCTTAGTAACCGATGAAATATGTTCTTTAAATGAGAGATTATTGTCCATAATTATTGATAGATTACGTTAATTTATTATTATTGAACGCAACCTAAATGGTTCGTATTTTTGCCGTAGAGGTCGCGGCCGCCGCCTTGTCTCTTCCTCTTTGCCCGGTGTTCGCGTATGTGTTCGGTTGTATCTAATTTGCAATATACTTTTATATTAATTTCTCTGGCGTATTTCATTATACATAATTGCACCAGTCCACGATTCCTTTCATGGTAGCAGAGCGTGGTTTCGTGGTTTGCAATCGGGTAAAAGAAATCTGATTAAAGTATACCGGTCAATTTGAGGTTATGAAAATTTTTCTGCACGTGGCGGCGCCGACACAAAATTGCTCGAATCCAGCTCGAATCCATCAAATATGAGCTCGCACGTGTTCAATTTGGAGAAACTCACAGGTCGTGAGAACTTTGCGACCTGGAAGTTTAGCGTAAAAACTTACTTGGAACACGAGGACCTGTGGGAGTGTGTGGAGCCTACGACGGAGGGCGAGGTTGATTGTAAGAAGGACACGAAGGCGAAAGCTAAACTCATCTTATTAATTGATCCAAAAAACTACGTTCACGTCCAGGAGTGCAAAACCGCTCAAGAAGTATGGAATAATTTAAAGAGGGCCTTTGATGATAATGGGTTGACCAGGAAAGTGGGCCTATTGAAAGATTTAGTCAACACATCACTAGAGTCGAGTAATAGTGTCGAGGATTACGTGAATAAAATAATGACAACCGCTCACAAACTCAGGAACATAGACTTTGAGGTGAACGAGGAGTGGCTCGGAACATTGATGCTAGCCGGTCTTCCTGATGTATATGCACCCATGATTATGGGGCTGGAAAGTTCAGGTGTACAGATTAATGCAGATCTGGTTAAAACAAAGCTGCTACAGGAAATAAAGTCAACAGACTCAGCGTTGTACACAAACTTTAAGAAGTCGGTCAGAGAAGATAAACCGAAGGGACCGAGGTGTTACAACTGTAACAAATATGGACACTATGCCAAGTTTTGCAAGTTTCCGAGGAAGGCGACCAACAAACAGGAAAATAGTACTAATTTTGTTGCAGCGTTTTCAGCAACACTCAATGGACTAAGTGACAAGTGGTTTGTGGACTCCGGTGCATCCATGCACATGTCTGGTAAGCGAGACTGGATGTACAATGTCACAAAACCACCAGTGAAAAGTATAACAGTGGCCAACCGGGAACCATTGACAGTCGAGGGCATGGGATCTGTCAATATCCATCTGCGCCAAGAGAATATTCAGGTAAAAAATGTTCTCTATGTACCTGGCTTAGCAGCCAATCTACTTTCTGTTAGCAGTATTGTCAAAAGTGGATATAAAGCAACATTTCATGACAAAGGCTGCCATATTCATGATGACCATGGAAAAATTATTTGTTCTGCAAAGCTCAGTAACAAGCTTTATGTATTAGACACAGTAGACACTCACGAAACCGCCTGCTTATCATCTTGCAGTGAAAATAGAAAGGATACCCATTTATGGCATCTGCGGATGGCTCATTTAAATGTTTCAGATATAAACAAGCTTCCGGCCTGTGCTGACGGGGTGACTCTGACTGCGGGGAAAACTGACACCATCAGATGCATACACTGTTCAGAGGGCAAACAGGCAAGACTACCATTTAGTGATGTGGGCTCTAGAGCTACTCAACCACTGGAGCTTATACACTCAGATTTATGTGGTCCAATGGAAAACCAGTCCTGCTCAGGTATGAAATATTTTATAACATTTGTCGACGATTATACTCGGATGGTTCATGTATATCTAATGAAAGACAAATTAAATGCACTGGAGATATTTAAAGATTTTAAAGCAAAGGTAGAACTTAAACTTGAAAGAAAAATAAAAGCCCTCCGAACAGATAATGGGAAGGAGTATTGTAATTATCATTTTGAGAAATATTTGTCTAATCATGGCATTACTCACCAGACGTCAACACCCTATACCCCGCAGCACAATGGCCTGGCAGAAAGGATGAACCGCACTCTTGTAGAGCGTGCTAGATGTATGTTGTTTTATGCTAATTTAGAGAAAAGATACTGGGCAGAGGCTATAGCTACAGCTTCCTATATTACAAACAGATGTCCAACGAAGAGCCTGAATGGTAAGACTCCCTTTGAAATGTGGCATGGGCATAAGCCTAATTTATCTCATATTAGAATATTTGGCTCCGATGCCATGGTTCACATTCCGAAAGAGAAGAGGAGAAAATGGGACAAAAAGTCAGTAAAAATGATACTAGTAGGATATTGCGATAGTACTAAAGGATACCGCCTACTAGACAGTAAAACTAATAAGATAATTAAAAGTAGAGATGTGATTTTCCATGAAAAATTTTATAATGATATGTCTTGTGAAAATAATGTTTCAGTAGAGGTATGTGATAACAGTCAGCCAACTGAAGGTACTAGCTCAACAGTCAATGAGAGCAGCCATGACAGGCTGACAGAGGACAACTCGAACCAATCACCAGGTAATTTAAAATACACTGATTCACAAGATGAGGATTCATTTCAATCCGGGACAGATGACTTTGATGACACTTACCGACCACCTGCACAAGCATGTAGATCACCTGATTATGCCAGTAATATTACTCTGAGATCTCATAATAAGAAAGACAAACAAAAGGATGAGAATAGTTTGTATTGCCTATACACTAATTTGTCTGATCCTCAGTCTGTACAGGAAGCCTTGTCGTCCCCACAAGCTGAGCAATGGCAGAGAGCGATGCATGAAGAATACAGCTCTTTGTTGAAGAACAACACTTGGAACCTAACAGATCTTCCTACCAACAAAAGAGCTCTGCCATCGAAGTGGGTGTTCAAAACGAAAACAAATCAGGCTGGACAAATTGTACGCTATAAGGCAAGGTTGGTCATAAAGGGATTTGCACAGCGGAAAGGCATTGATTATGAAGAGATCTATTCCCCAGTTGTAAGGTACGCAACCATTCGTTTCTTATTCAGTCTAGCCGCTAAACATAACCTAGAAATTGAGCAGATGGATGCTGTCTCTGCATTTTTGCAAGGAGAAATAGACACCGACATTTACATGGAGCAGCCAGAATTATTTGTGCGGGGATCAAAAGTATGTCATTTAAAGAAATCAATATATGGCTTGAAGCAGGCAAGCAGATTATGGAATATAAAATTAAACAATGCACTTCAATCCACAGGCATGCAACAATGTAAGACCGATCCATGTGTATACTATAATATTGAGAAAAATACTTACATTGCTGTGTGGGTCGATGACCTACTCATATTTACCTCTGATGAAAATATGAAGAATATTTTAAAGCATAAATTAATGCACTATTTTGAAATGAAAGATTTAGGAAAAGCAAGTCAATGTTTAGGATTTAATATTACTAGAGATAGAAATTCAATTATGCTAGAACAAAAGAAATATATTAATGATGTTTTGGACAGATTTGGAATGTCAGAATGCAACGCCATCAGAACGCCTATTGAAGTCGCACTGAAGTTCAGCAATGACGAAAAGGCCGAGGTAAGAACAGATTATCCTTATCGCCAGATCATTGGCTGTTTATTATACATAGCGCAAGGCACAAGGCCAGACATTGCATTCGCAGTCAACACATTGAGTAGGTATAACAACCAGCCAAAGGATGAACATATAGCTGCAGTTAAGAGAGTGCTGAGGTACCTACAGGGAACTAAAGATCTCAAACTCATATACACCAAAGATGGTAATCCGAATATCACTGGATATTGTGATGCCGACTGGGCCAGCGACGTGCTCGACCGCAAGTCGTGCACTGGTTACATTTTTATGTTACAGGGAGGCGCTATCACATGGTCTTCACGCAAACAACAGACCGTGGCCCTGTCAACTGCGGAGGCGGAATACATGGCTATGTCTGCAGCCGCACAAGAGGCGCTGTGGTTGCGTCAGCTCAGCGGGGAGCTTGGCTCCCAAGTTGATGAACCTCTCGTCATCTCTACAGACAGTCAGAGCGCTATTAGACTTTCAACAAATGACTGTTATTTACCCAGGACTAGGCACATAGACATTAAGTATCATTTTCTGAGGCAACATGTAATAAATGGTGATATTAAATTTTGTTATTGTAAAGGTAGCGACATGGTGGCGGATAGTTTAACAAAAGGTACTACTTTAGATAAACATAATTATTGTTTAGCAAAAATGGGGCTTGCGTTCAGGGGTGGGTGATAGATTACGTTAATTTATTATTATTGAACGCAACCTAAATGGTTCGTATTTTTGCCGTAGAGGTCGCGGCCGCCGCCTTGTCTCTTCCTCTTTGCCCGGTGTTCGCGTATGTGTTCGGTTGTATCTAATTTGCAATATACTTTTATATTAATTTCTCTGGCGTATTTCATTATACATAATTGCACCAGTCCACGATTCCTTTCAATTATGCCTAAATATTTTTGGGAGCTGGTTTGTTCAAGGAGTGGGCAGGTGCAGGTATGATTCCTACTTGAACAGTTATGTATATTCAAAGTAACGTTATTTTTAGTTTTAGTGTTAGTTATAGCAAAGCAGATATATTTTGTTTTGTTAATATTCAGTGATAGAAGGTTAGTTTTGAGCAAGCTTTTAATTTTATTTAGACCATTTTGTGCGACCTCTTGTACCTTATTCCAGGTATTTGCTGCGAAAACAAGGGCAGTGTCATCTGCATACGAAATTATCATGCCATTTGTGAGTTTAGTGTTACAAAGTTCGTTTATATATATAAGGAAGAGGGTTGGTCCTAATATACTTCCCTGCGGCACGCCATATGTAATAGACATATCTTTGCTTGTCTGGGAGCCTATCAAGATTCTTTGAGTTCTTCCCGAAAGGTAGCTTTTAAATAAGTTCAGCTGTGTGTCCCTAATACCAATATTTTCAAGTTTCCTTATTAAGATTGGAACAGACACTGTATCGAAGGCCTTGGCCAAGTCGAGAAATACTGCTAAACATTTTTTTCCTCCTCCTTTACTAAGGGGCCAACCATAAGTTTTTGTAAAACAATCTTATTTAAAATAATACTGCTATAAGACGTTGTGGTTGGCCTGCTGATGGCTCGTAAGTTGTAACGTTGTATTGTAACACAGGGCTAACCAAGTACAAGCACAGATTACTTAATAGTTGTACAAGCATCAGCTCCCACAAACAGTATTTCTAAGTAGTACAATGTAAACTAATGTTAAGCACGTTTGTGGAGAAATAAATAAATATATAATTTATTAAATAAATCTCGGAAAGTAGAGCGTTTTCGGCAGGTAAAGTTTTCTGTTTATGTATAAAAATAAGTAACAAGACAACAAACAATAGAAATGAGAACTATTTGTGTGAAATTCAATCCGATGTCACGTGAGATCGGATTGAATTTCTATTAAAAAGTATTTTTGTCCTTGAGGAAAATATCGTGAGGAAATGGACGCGTCCAAGAAAATGTATTTTGAAAAACCTGTGATCCAACTAGAAAAGAATTTTTTCCTTCGACTATTCGAAGCTGGACGAAGTAAGTAGTTCTTTACCAAAATCAATGTACCATTCACGGCTTGAGTAAGCACCCGATCATAAAAAATTATATACATATTTGTCAGAGGTACATACATATATATACATAAGCTACTTTTTATCCCGAAATTCCCACGGGAACGGGAATAATGGGAATTTACGCGAGCGGAACCGCGGGCAAAAAGCTAGTATAGTATAATTTATTCTTTCAATAATACTGTAATAATTTTTGCGTTTGACTGTAAATGTTTTAGCTTGAGCGATTGATGTTCTTTTTCATTTATTGAATGGTCCCAGATTGGTCCCAGTCGCCGCCGCCGGAAGGTAAATATAAAATTTAATGGATCCGGCGACTGACACCGCGGTCCCGGTTAATAGCGGTCCCGGCCGCCGGAAACCTCAATAAAGCAAGTTTAACTATAAGTAAATAATATTTACTTATCGCTATTCTACCGTTATAGTAAATTTTATACAGTTTACATTTCCTAAAACTCGATGCAAATTTTCAGTATGTAAACCATTTCAGTCACGGTGTCAAAGAATGGTTGTGAAACAAAACATTAGCGTTATCTTTGTCTTAAACTATGGTAATTTTTACCATGAAACATCACAAATAACCTCAAATGAGGTTATTATCAATTGCCATTATTAACTACCCATTGTAAGGTTGTACGTCTTTACTCATACATTCTTCTTGTTTCTTTAGTTCAGCACGTACATAACTCACAATGGTAAATACCTTAGATATAATTATAATAAATATATAAGTGTCTGTTTATAATTAAGTATGCATTTCTATAGTTTGGTTGTTAAATGTATATTAAAAAAAAATATTTAAGAAAATTATGACATTAATGTATGTTTTATATTTGTTCCTCATAATTTATTGGAGGGCTAAATTAATTTTAATTGGATTTTCTAGTATAAGGAGTAATTTATTTATTTAAATTTATGAAAATTCCATGTAAACATTGCAGCGGCGCGGATAAAGTCGCGGACGTCCGCTAGTTAATACACAATTACATAGTTGAAAAAGATAACTACTTAGGTACCTATTAATTTATTGAGTAGGTGTACTTATAGTTATTTTATGATAACCTACGTAGAAAACTTGGACACATTATTATACATACATACTTACATTATGAACATGGAAATGGTTTTCATTTACTTAAATATCAGTGGAAATAACATTTAAAATCTAGAAATTATTATTGTTTTGAAAGTATTTTTCAATTTATATTTTCAGCTCTTTAAAAATGAAACTAAAAACTAAATTAACATTTAAAAACTAAAACAAAACTAACACTAATATTAAAAAGACTCTTAAGTTATTGTGTGGTATTTAGTCAATAAAAAAAACAAATTGCTAAACTTAAACACACAGGCGTCGAAATGAAACGTAAAATAATTCCATTCCATTCAAAATAATTTGACGACCTCTGTGGCGTAATGGTTACCACGCCAGACCGCCACCCAGGAGGTCCCGGGTTCGATCCCCGGTCGGATCATGATGAAAAACGAACTTTTTCTGATTGGCCTCGGGTCTTCGATGTTTATCTATGTATGTATTTGTTATAAAATATAATATCATTGAGTTAGTATCCCATAATACAAGTTTCGAACTTACTTTGGGGCTAGCTCAATCTGTATGAATTGTCCCTATATATTTATTTATTATTTATTATTATTATAAAGGTACTTACTGTTAGCTTGTCTTGAGAAAATGTTTTTTTTACTGCAGACAAACAAGCAAGGGCTGAGGGAAAGCATCAGTAATACCTGAGACGCCACCTATGAGTTGCCTTCTACAAGGAAGGGAATAGCGAGTGAAGGGAAAGGAGTTGGAATTCCAGATCTGTTATTCACCGAAAGAAACGCATAGCTTCTAAGGCTTGTATGAACCCCGGTTGAGTTAGCTTATTTCATAAATGTTCTATCACTCCAACATGTTGGAAAGATCCCTTCTTACTATATTATTTATTATTTACTATTATCATCATACTAATATTATAAATGAGAAAGTGAGTTTGTTTGTTTGTTATTCCTTCACGGCTTGACAAAGCAGCCGATCATTAGGAAAATTTGCATACAATATCGTTAGGGGTACAGAGCCCAACATAGGCTAATTTTTACGCGGGTGAAGCAGCGGGTACCAGCTAGTATAAAATATTTTGGTGAAACATAAACCGATCAGCGATAACTATCTAAAGTTATGACAAAAATAGTATGAAAATTTACGTAAAAAATGTCGGTTGATGAATCACAAAATTTTCTTCGTTCCTGTAGCTATGTGCTTTATTGATAACCTGATAAGTATAGGGCCGCAACGACCTGCGAGCGTGCCGCATGCGCTTATAAACGCGTGCCATAAAAACAAGCCGGCCCATTGTACCGTGACAGTCGAACCTTCGCCGCGAACGCGCTATGCTGCTGGCCAGCATGAAAAATTGACGCGCGAAAAACACGTAACTGAAAATAAAAATATAAAAAAAAAAAAAATTCTAATGATTAATCCAATTAAAAATATTGGCCAGAAATAGAACGTGACTGTGTTTTTTAATTAAACTTTTTTTTAAAATTTTTGAACAATTTTGCTGTGAAAATGGGTCTAAAGCCTGAAGATGACAAACGGCCAAGCAAACTGGCCATTATGGATGACGAGCCGTCAAATGCACAAAGTAAGTTTTTTTTTAAATTACATTTTGTAAATAGAAACACGTGTAAACTTTCGATATGGTTAAGTTTGTTGTTAAATAATGTTTAATGCTATGCTCATTTCGTATTATAAATTACCTTATCAACTTTTATTATATTTTTTTTTTTATTGTTAATATTCTTTTACAATAATTTAAATCGTATGTAGGTACTTGTAACATGGTAATAAATGTCGCGGGTTGATGTTTACTATAGGAAATGTACTATTTACTAATAAAACATGTACCTAAGTATAGTAATGCTTATTTAAAACCTGAATCGGTTATTAAGTAAATTCTTGTTTTATTTTAAAATACAATGTTTTATTTTATATACAATAATTAATAAAATAAAAAACAACGGGAACCATACTAACATTGAAAATTAAATTAAGATAACTATTAAGATTATTTTTAAAAGTTACAAGTTTACATACACGTCACATACTTTCATCTTATTTCAACTGCAGTATTGTATCAACAGTACAAAATATATTTACTTAAGTATTTATATCTGAACCAGTTTAAAAAAAATAGGTATTACTTTCAAACCTTTCAATAAATAAATGTACTTTTATAGAATCTAAATATAGTGTGACCTTATGGTCGATTTACCATAAGCCGGCTTATGTAAGAACTTGAAAGTAAATATATAAGTATAATAGTTATTAGTGTATCGATTTTTATGTTGAGTACACAAAAAAGTTTTATTTTGTTCGAAATTTATGCTAAAAATTTATATGTAAATAAAAAATTGTAAATTTGACAAAACAATACATACTTACCTCAGATGTTTCGTAAAAAATAATATAATAAGCACTTAATATAATAATATAATGGTAATGAGTAGTAAGTTATTGAAGTTAAGCTATAAAGCAGGTCTAAATTAGATATTTTATCATTGATTGGTGATGGAGATTTTTCAGTTGGTGCCGTGAAAAATATTAGTTGTCGTGTTATCCGACTGAACTTAATTAATAATTGATAAATGAATTTAATCGGGCCAGGGATGGCATTCATAAATAATTAATTCCTCGCCATCATTTTGTACGAAGGATTGTAATAAAATCCAACTAAAATTATACTCATCAGCAAGCAAGCAAAGCGTAGCAAATACGGAACCCTACATTGTGCGTGGCCCGACACGTACTTGCCCGGTTTTTTTTTTATTGTTTCCATCAAGAAATCTATGAGTCCCGTACGTCACTCAATACAGGTGTCCCGTGTCCCGCATGCTCGGTTGCCAACTTTGCTAAAAAACAGGTAGCTCCGAGTAGCTCGAAGCCGGAAAATTTGTGAATAATCATGTAAAAGTAAATAAAGCGCCATGGTTTATTCATTACATTCATTACTTAGTCCAAGGTTGAGTTAGCAATGAAAATACAAAAAAATGTTTTTAACTTTTGCTATTCGTAATTTTATTAAAAAAATATATTTTTCTTCTTTGAAATGGGATGATATTTAGATTATAGACTACCTAAAATATTTACTGAATAATATTAGCTTTTTATAATAAACTAGCGACCCATCCCGTCTTCACACGGGTTTTAGCAAAGTACACACTTTTTTTTTAATTTTTTAATTTTTATAAAATAGCTTAAATCACCCGGGGATGGTGTAACTCTCCAACGGTGAAATTTCAAATAGGTCCAGTAGTTTCGGAGCCTGATCAATCTAAACAAACAACATATAATTAAATCTTTCCTCTTTATAATATTAGTATAGAAAGGGGACAATTTCACTATGTCCTGATAAGGGTCAATTAGCCTAATCTGTCGCTGATAGGTCGAATTGTCAAAAGCAAAGAGTAGGATGACGCATCGTCACAGATGCGATGCAGCACGCCAAACGCATCGTGTCGTGTTTCGACATTCTAATATTTTTACTGTAGCCGCATATCACGGAGTCATGTAACAACTTAATCGGCTCTTGTTTATATTGTAATTAACTTATATAAGAAGTAATTCTGTGTCAATTTACTTGCGGTAATTATAATTTAAAAATTTAACACGTGTATCCGATTAAAGTTTTTATTAAATTAATGAACCGACGCGGTATTATCAGCGAAGTTCGTAATTTCAAGCGATTTTTACAATAGTTACAATTTCTTTATTCTGTTACAAAAAAATATTTAAGTAGGATATAATAAATAAATTGATGTAATAATCCACAAATAAATTAAATTAACAAAAACATAAAACAAAAATACACAGTGAATCACAAATTTCACATCTAACCAACAGCCAGTTCCTAAAACGCAAGCTATCCCGTTTTTTCTTCTTTAGTTTGACAGTAACAGAAAGAATATAATGTGCCATTTAGTTTGAAAATTATTTTTGAGAAATTGACTGTTAGTCAATTAGGAATCTCAATTTACATGTTATACAAATAATGAATTTATCAAAATATTATTTTAGTTTTAATTTTGTTTATTTTTTAATTTACTTAGAATAGTGTTTTGTTTATTTTTTAAAGAACTGTATTTTTTTTGTTGTAAACAACTTTAAAAATTAGTTATGTTATGTTAGTCGGACAGTACTATATAGTTTTATGTAGGTTCATAGTTTTAAGTACATCAAGCTATTAACCTCGACATTGTGCATGTCTCGGCTCCCACAATAAATTAAACTTCAGAACACGACATCTCCCTTTCTCCTACAAATTATAATTGTATTTGAAATCGAAAATTACTCCTAGCTAATTCCATTCCAATAAGCTTGACACAAATGCTCTGTACAATGATCTGATTTAAATTATAAATCGATATAAAATAAATATTAATCAATTAAAAATTCCTTTTTGCTATAAAGCACATAAAATTGTATTACCACAATGAGGTATGACAAAATATTTCAAACACCATCTTCGAACTTCACTTCAAATGTTGTGCCAAGTATATTGGAACAGAATATGCTTTTAATTATGAGAGGTAGGGCAATGTATGTATTTACATTAAATATTAACAAAAATCCATAATTCCATACAAATCTCCAACTTTCCCATTCATAATAAATAGGATAAATCGTAGTAGGCTTATATTAATTAACATGTCAAAACAAACTAATATTACAAATGAGAAAGTGAGTTTGTTTGTTATTCCTTCACGGCTTGACTAAGCAGCCGATTATTATGAAAATTTGTATAAATCTTGTCAGGGGTATAGATAGATAGAGCCCAACATAGGCTAATTTTAACGCGGGCGAAGCCGCTGGTAACAGCTAGTGGTTTCTTAATAAATTAAAAATTTAAATACCGCAAACTAACGATTTGTTGGTTACGGTCATTAAACTCTAATTGAGTTCTAGACTACAGCATTAAACGGTGATTATATCCTCTTTGAAGAATTAATAATAATTCAGCAATATCCTATAAGATTACGTATTAATAAATTAAATAGTTTTACATCGAGTCGAGTTGGAAAGTGTAGTGTTGGACCCGCCTTAGGGCGCATTTAGACGGTACGAAAATTTGCGGCATGTATATACAGGGAGGAAAAAGGCGACGAACACAGCCGAAAGTTTGATGATATGTACCTTACAGACATGCGTTTTATATAGGTTTCATTTAAAAATAGTTTATTTTAAAAAAAGGCACAGATTTGAAAATTTCCTACGTGCCGACAACCCTAATTCCAGAACAACAGTGCATTTGATAAGATAACTACACGGACGGGTACTACTACGCTACGGACAGGCTGTAGGTACCTAGCTTAGCCCTTGCCTAGCCCACGATACACACATACCTACCTATTAATAGTAATTCTGATTATCATTTAAAAATCTAGCAAACATGAAGTAGGTACGCCAGGAACTTACCTACAACACACGATGCTCGATGTATCTGAGCGCATCTCTCTCATGCGACTCATGCATGCGACACAACACTCAAAACCACTAAACAACATTTAAAACACTAAACATCACTTAAAACACCAATACCATTTAATAAATAATAGAAACTTTCACAATTTACTTCTAGCATGTACCTATTGACAATAGGATATTTTTGTATCACTATGGTAACCGTGACAATTACCATGTACCAAAGGCAAATAAACTTTTCATTCATTCATCCGTTCATTCAATTAATTCAGGGCTGGATTCGGTAAGTCTGATTATTGGCGTATTTGTTTTAACATAGGTACTCTCTTCGCTAAAAAGAATAAGTAATTACGAATAGTTTTTATTAGGCTTTTTTTTTATTATCACTAAGGAATGATAGTATGAGTTGCTGGCGGTACAATTAACAAAAAACACATGTTTTATTCCAATCACTACGGCATAAAGGAATGAAAAGCCTTAAAGGTCGTTATTAGGCTACGCTACCAACATCTAAGATTAAAAAGTTATGAAATCAATGTTATGGTTATGTTTACTTATGGTTAAAAATAATCGTGGTCAGGTCAATGACCGATTTAAAAAAAACGACCTTAATACATCCCCGTTGCTGCGTTCACAGCTGATTTTAGGGATGAAATCACACAGTTTTACAACTAATGTTTGTTAGTCAATTACTCCGAAACTATCATACTTAGACAAAAGATCTTTCACCAGCATAAAGCAGATGTATAAACCTCTTAAGAAATTTCGGGAGTGTCGGTCGCCCTCAGGGCACCCTGTATAACCTTGTTGTGGCACTCACGTGTGTGTGGAGTAGTCAATAAAATAATTTAGTTGCCATGAACGGAAATTTTCGCGCAATCAAAACGCGCCCTTACTTTTAAAAATATCCGTTCGGCCGGCATTGGATGGTTAGACATTTAATTAGTCTAGAAAGACTAAAGTACTTAGTTCTAAATAAATACTACTGTTAGTATATTGTACTGCTATCCGTGTTATTACTAAACTAACATAATGTATTAGTAAATATATATAGGCAAACGCAGTAAGTAGTGTGTTTAGCTTACTGTCGCAATTTTAATATCAGACGTGACAGGTTTAGTAATCTCGTCTATAATTGAAATGTGGTTGTTATCTATGTATCTATTAGCTATATTACGCATCTATTTACGAAAAATATTATGTTGACATTCTATGAAGAAATTCTTTTGCAAAATGTCTACTTATATTATGACTAATACTTATATCAATATGTAATCTAGTGTGTGCAAACCATTGATAACTTACTTTCTAGACAGTTTAGAATTTGGCTGTTAATGAAAATTGAAGCGTTCAATAGAAATTGTTTTAAATAAAAATATATTATAATAATAATAAAGTGATTGGATGTATGTTAATCTCATTTTAATATTTATTTGCTAATACTTTAATTTAAAGGAGAATGTATTTTAATAGCGGATGCCTGCGTTTTTACCTGTGAAATTCCGTTGTACACGTACCTGGAACGATAAATATGAATTACTAGCTTTTTTGCCCGCGACTTCGTCCGCGTGAAGTTCCTGGCCCCTTCCCGTGGGAACCACATTTAATTTCGGGAAAAGCTATAGCCTATGTCACTCCCTGATAATGTAGCTTTCTACTGGTGAAAGAATTTTTAAAATCGGTTCGGTCCAGTAGTTTCGGAGCCTATTCAATGCAAACAAACAAACAAACAAACAATCAAATCTTTCCTCTTTATAATATTAGTATAGATATACATTTAAACCTTCCTCTTGAATTACGCTGTCTATTGATCGTGAAAACTGCATTTTTGAGTATAAAAGATCTAAAATGGCGGAAGCGACTTCATTTTATAATAGTATGGATTTTAAGTGGGCAATGTTCAAAATCAGAGTTCAAATGTCTAGCTTAGACACTGCTTAATGTTTGACTTATCTATTGTGCCTTAATGGCACGGGTATTACCCGCGATTTCTAAGAAAATATTAATAAAAACTCTGTCTCAAAAGATCTAGTCATCATATTGAAAACAGAGGTACAATGACTTCTTGTTATTTGTTTTTATAACAAACAGTATAACAAGAAGGGAAACAAATGTGTAAAACAAAACATAAAACTAAGTACAAATACATAAAACTCTAAGTAAAAATATCTCAATGAAACAGTTTTTCTCTTTTAAATAAATGCCTATTTCTAGATTGTTCATGATTGAGCGATAAAAAAATAGTGCGAAGTCATGGTCACATACATGTAGGTATTACATAAAAAAACTAATTTAAACATCAATTTATTGACTTTTTAAATTCATGGCATGGACTTTTCATTGACAACGTATTCTTATTCACGTGCGATCTAGTTACGAAATCGAATTAAGTTATCTATGTATCGATATTGTCAATTGACAGGGTTGCGAAATGATATCGAGTTTGATTTATTTTTTTAAACATGTCAAGGATCTGACAAGTGACAGTACTATTACAGTTTGTATTATCAGTTTGTAAAAAAAAAACTATACTTACTTGTGTGTACCTAAATAATAAGTATGTTATGTTTTTTAGAAGTTATTTTTTGTTTTGAATACATTAATATTAAATACAGAAATCGGATACAAACGTCTAAAACAAATTTAAAAAAAACTTAAATGAACTACATATAAGTAGTACCTATGTTTGTACATTTTCCTAATCTTCTAAACAGTTGGATTTTGATGGGATTTTCAACGTTTTTTTCCAAACTCTCATGGAATCAATCGCTCTTTGACTATGATAATGAATATTTACGATTTTTCAAACCAGTTTTAACTTCAAGATAAGCCATCATTATTGCCCATTTATGGGACTTTGGAGAGGTGTCTACCCAAACGTTATGCAAAGGCCTTATATTTAAACACATTTCAGGCACTACGCACTACCTATAGGTTCTTCTAAGTGTTTGAAAGTAGGCTACGAATGTTCGTCGCCCCATCACTATTGAATCTTTTTACGCAATCTGAATAATCGTGCCGGTCGTAAGTACACATTTACTGTCATTGTACTTTTCCGTTGCGATTGCTAAATGTACAATTGCATTGAAAAACTCAGTATTTTATTTAGTTAATCAAATGTATGTAATCGTTACCATATTAGCTAGCCCTCTTACGTTTATCCACACGTATTTAGTTAATCCATGTAAGGTAAAAGTTAATACTTTCGTTAGTCCTCTCAACTATGGATCGGCAAACCGCTATGAAATTTTGTGGCAGTTGAGTGCGTGCAGGAGACTCCATATTATATTTGGCTGCATATTAGAAGGGCTAAATCTTGCACAATAACATGTTTATCAGGAGAAATTTTAGTACTATATTAAACATATTTTAGACCTCTGGCGTTGTCTTAGTCGCTGGCTGTCGCGGTCGCGGCCTTATCGCCGCGGTATTCGTCTACTTTTCATCTTTTCGTGTGCTTCCCGCGGTTACTGTCAACTGCGGGTAGCTAATGTAGCTAATAAGTAGTCCTTCAAGAAACACGATAATGTTCAGTAGTTATTTAAAACGCAAAACAAACGAACATATTCAGTAGGAAATATCCGACAGTACTATTATTATGATTATAAAATAAAACATGTAAAACAAGCGGCTGCTATATGATAGCTTAAAAAGTCATTAGTATAATACAGTCAGATCGACCAAAAAAAGTAATAATACTTATGTTTTTATTTCAATAATACCTTGTCTTTTAAACTGTACTTGCAACATGTAAATTGTCTGTTTCCTTTTAATGTTTACAAACAACGAAATAAGCCGAAATCACACGCATTAAAATAATGACCTCCACTCGATGTAGGAATCTAGAATCGCTAAATTATTTTGCACATTACAAACTATGTACAGCCGGCCAATGAAAGAGGCGATCAGTGTAGAGAACAGAACAAAAATATTTTTACATGCACTATTAGGATTATCATGGATAATACCATAATTTAGTATTAAAGAAAGCGGTCAAAGTAAACTGGTGTAACACAAAAATATGAAGTCGTTTTATTGTGTTATTTTTAAT
Organism: Endotricha flammealis; assembly: GCA_905163395.2. Lineage (NCBI taxonomy): Eukaryota > Metazoa > Arthropoda > Insecta > Lepidoptera > Pyralidae > Endotricha > Endotricha flammealis. The sequence continues at coordinate 3,258,185 of LR990864.1, read as the reverse complement.
ACAATATCGCGAGGTGTTATGTAAGTTATTGGTCGTCCTTGACGCCTCGCTGTACCCATATTCGTATTTTATTTTGGTTTACCCTTTGCCCTTTTCACAGCTTTCACGGTTCTTTTTTTACGTCGTAACGCCGACAAACAAGCAAACGAACCTCATGGAAAGAGGTCACCGCCTATGAACATACACAGAACAGTGGGGCAATTCACGTAACAAGAACCGATTCTATTTCGATTCAACGACACTCGCTGTCTCACTCATACAAAATAGGAATTGAACGGAACAGCGAGTGTCGTTGAATCGAACTAGAATCGGTTCGTGTTACGTGAATTGCCTTACAGAGGTTGATAGGCCTATCATCTTGTATTGTCTCAATAACCTGAACCTAATTGTCAGCTTGTATTGCTTTAAGTAATATCTAAAAAAAAAATTTTTTTTATTGGCCTATATATATATGTACTTACAGTAATTAATATTTATGGGCTGTGGATTTTTGCTAAACAAATAAATCACATAAATTATCAATCAATAGGTGGCACGGCTTGCTTGTTTGCTTGAGGCATGATATTAAAAAACAATGGGTCTAGTCTAGGTCATTGGTCTAACTAGAATATGTAATATCATGATACTGTTTGAAGTGTTTTTATCAAAGTGTTGAAACTCTTGAGATAAATCTTCTGATAGATAAACAAAGGCCTAGTAGCATGTTTAGTAATCCACATGATCTGAGCATGACTCGGCTTTTCCTATCGTAAATTCAAATTTCAAATCTATGTAAAATTGTATGTCACTCGATGCAAAAGATTGAAGTAAGGAAGACATTGAAATCAATCCCCACCCCTCTCTTTCTAATATAATATATGTAAGTTTCGAACTTAATTTGGGGCTCAATCTGTGTGATTTGTCCCTATATATATATATATTATGTCCCACTGCTGGGCTAAGGCCTCTCTTTCCCCAACTACCCCTCTCTGCTGGTTCCTCTTTCTAGTTGCTATCGAATTCCGTCAGTTCGTCTGTTCATCTCTTTCTTAGTCTTCCTCTTGGCTTCTGTCCAGATGGAATCCATTTGATACAGAGGAAAATAATTAAATTAGCTTCTCTCTTTTCGTGGTTATTTCACATATTTTTTTAGTTACCACGACTTGTCGTGTGTATTCTCATGCCACATAATAAAGTCTATTAGTGACTTGGACTTGGTCTAACAACACTACCTAAAGACCGACGGCAAGCACGAAAGACTTCTAGTTATATCCATTGAAATACGAATAAAGATCGTCGCTACTTGCGTTTACATTCAGTCTCAATGCCAGAAATCGTTTGTCATAGCAAATCCTTTAGAAGAACATGTACCGTGTGTTGTATTAACCCCTCGGAGTATAAAGGCGTGATTCGTGACTCGACGTAAACATAAAAAACAGCTTAATTTTTTTACAACATTTTAAACAACCTCGACGCCAATCATGAAGGTCATAACAAGTTAAACCCTTTACTGGTCTCCCGGTCACTATCGTCTCGCCCTTATGAGAACACTTATCGAAATGTCGACCTTCAACAAAGAATGCCTCTAGTAACAATACCAAAGAATCAAAAGGGTCTTTGTAGATGGAGCAGGCTGCCCCACCGGCCATGGGGACAAATCACACGGATTGAGCTAGCCCCAATGTAAGTTCGAAACTTGTCTTATGGGATACCAACTCAACGATATTATATTTTCTAACAAAAATAGGTATAATAGATCAACATCCAAGACCCAGGCCAATCAGAAAAAGTTTGTTTTTCATCATGACCCGACCGGGATTCACATCCTGGTTCCAGGATTGTCAAAATTGAATATTTAGTGTAATAAATATTATCTTGACGTTTTCTTCAACAGGATCTGACTATGGTCCCGATTTTTGGCCATCCATGTCTACTTCAGTTCGCTATAGTTCCATATCCTCATCAAAAGATCCTTACCAGCCTTGGACGTTCAACAGAACACTTCTGTTATTATAATTATTAGGAGCCATTGATGTTCCACTGCAAAGGCAAAGGCCTTCCTTCCTTATTTCCAGTAATCCCGGTCTATAGCCTTTTGAGGCCATTCTTTATCTTATCTTTTTTATTTCTGTTATATTTTATGTCTGTATTATTAAAGACACCTGTGTCATTGTATTTCCTGTTCTAGTTTCCTATTAGAAAAAGTTTTTATTGCTGATTTATGGCCGTTAAGGACATAAGTACACGTGTTGTGTTTACAAACATTCAACATATGATATGAAGACAATGTCTTCAATTTCCCCTCGTGTTGTTACCCTCGTCACATCCCGTCACGGCCATTTCCGTGTAACATGTTATTTTATTTTATACATTAAAATTCGCATAAAATTGTTCGGGGAACTGTTACTTATATTTTACTAGCGAAACCCGCACAACTTAGTTTGCGTGTCTCCAGCTTTCCCGTGGGAATTTCAGAAAATCCTTGTATGTATTATACATATATAAACTCCTCTTGAATGAATTCATCTATTTAAAAAAGCAGCATCTAATCTGTTGCGTAGTTTTGAAGTTAGCGGGAAGCGACTTAAATTTTTATACTAAAGATAAAAGAAAAAGATCGTATATGAAAATTTGAAATTAGTAAACTTTTGTTTTTTAGAAAAAGTTTTTTAGTGTTCACGTTGCCCCCATAGACCCAATTACGGACCTATTTAAAATTGGATGCCATTTCTGAGTGGCATCTTGGCACTTCGATTGCAATAAATATTGCTTGGATTAGTTTTAATTGACCTAAGATAATTGACCCAATAAGGCCGCCCTGTTGTAATTAAGTTGTCTATATTCATTGTACTTTTTCACTGTCTGTGTATATATTTTTTAATAGTTTTATGTTTTGATATTATTACTATGTCAATTATTGTCTTGTATTTTTCATTGTGCTTAATTGCTGACGATTTTTCTTCCTCAATAACTTTTATTTTATTATATTTCCCTATTTTACATTGAGATCTTGTAATTTTATTTAACTGCGTAACTAATTGTTTTACTACACAAGCTAAAGCAAATGATCAACACACAATGAGAAGAGACCTATGTTTTTATAGTTTTCATAAAACGGGTTGAATGTACATAACGTTTATTTAAATATTACCTTAGTTAATGAGCTATTATTCTTAGAACAACACTTTGGCTTTATTTTAGTTGTTTATATAAAAAAATACTGGTTTTATCCATGTACTTACAGTGTATTTTTATACTTTTGTTATTTTTATTTGGTTATTTTCCACATTTACTATGGTTTAATCTAAAAGATGAATATCAACTCACCTAATTCTCATACGTAACACAAAAACAGTTAAGTACAATGTCATGCGCTGTCTCACTCATAAATAAAATAAATAAATAAATATATAGGGACAATTCATACAGATTGAGCTAGCCCCAAAGTAAGTTCGAAACTTGTGTTATGGGATACTAACTCAACGATATTATATTTTATGACAAATACATATATAGATAAACATCCAAGACCCGAGGCCAATCAGAAAAAGTTCGTTTTTCATCATGACCCGACCGGGGATCGAACCCGGGACCTCCTGGGTGGCGGTCTGGCGTGGTAACCATTACGCCACGAAGGTCGTCAAGGTCGTCATACAAAATAGGAATTGATGGTTTTTTTTTGTTATGAGAATATGGGGGCCAGAATGGCGGGTGTACTGAGTTAATTCAATTCATTTATTTGCTTACCACATGGTTACAATAGGATCTTACAATCGAAAGTAGTTAAAGTACTATATTATGGCACCCTGTAAATCGACACGAACACTTTTGACGAACAAATTGTTTGATGTTCTTTAGTGGTACGCACGTGCGAACAAAGTGTTCGTGTTCGATGTTCACCATGTTCGTGTTCGTTCGTGCGTACACGCCTGAGCACTGCAAATTTTGGAAAGGTAATAAATAAATAAATAAATAAATATAGTATAAATATAATAATAAAGGTAGTTCCAATGTAACAAAATTAATCGAATAATACAATATAATTTTCTAATTCTAAATAATTGTGTTAAAGGGCGGAGCACACCGCATGCAGCGCAGCACAGCGCGTTGCAGCTTATGGCGTTATTGGTAATCTATGCAATATTAAGAGAAAGAACACACCGAACGTACGACGCGTAGCTGCGGCAGCGCTGTGCAGCATCGTGCGTTTGGTGTGTCCTTTCTCATAAAATTGTATAGAATACAACGCCATAAGCTGCAACGCGCTGTGCTGCGATGCGCTGCGCTGCATGCGGTGTGCTCCGCCCTTAAATTAGTAATTCTATACTAGCATATACTGTCGAAAAACTCTTGCTAAGTTATGGTGTGTTACTTGTGTAGTTGTAACTTGTAGGTGCCCTATGTGCTACAAAGAAATTACTGTGTACCCTTTTGTGAACAAAAATATATCAGAAAAGCACCCGCCATACTGACGTCGATTCTGATATACAGTCTAAAAGCATTGTAATTGTACGCGACGTTTGAGTAGTTTAGATCGATTTTATAAGTTTGCAGTTACTTATGTAAACTTACAAGTACGTCTTAAAATAGAATCGAATACGTAGGTATACAAGAAACGGTTTTATGAATGGTTGAAGGATAACTATTTTTATGATGTTTTTTGTCAGCGAAATACGAGTGCACTAGCTGAAATGTAAACCTATTTTTTTTCTTACGCAAGAACTCGTCTGTGTTTCAGTATGGATAATTTATATACTTACCACTTTACTAATAAACGTTATGTAATGCGTATAGTTAAACAATGTTTTGTCACCTTCACACTTCATTTAATTCTCATCAAAAAAGACAGTGACACAATATACTCGTTATACCGTGTTTATTAGTAAGGGGGTTAATATATAACATTCAGTAACAAATACTTTTTATGTACTATTAAAGTATTGTATATTATCATCATTAACCCGTATCTACCCACTGCGGGATGTAGGCCTTTCCCAGTGCTTTCCACCAAATGCGATCCTCCGCCTGCCGATCCATCCGCCTACAGCCGCTTGTCATTAGCCGGATCGAGAGGTAGGGCACAGCGAATAATCCGCTCAAATCGGAGCAGCCCGTCTGGGGAAGGACCTCCACCTTACAGAAGATCGTAGCCAAATGGAATTGGTCTCTCGGCTATGTTGTGTTCCTACAGTGAGTAAAGTCTCCGGAGCTCCACTTTGGCATCGCATCAGTGATACCCGTGGTATTGCAAGCGTCTATTCTATGGGCTACGGTGATGCTTACCATCAGGCGGGCCGTATGCTTGTTTGCCAACTTTGTGGTATAAAAAAATCTACAACAGACGATCCAACGGGATTCTAATGTTTCCAAGAAGAACGGGATTCTAATGTTTCAGTATAAAACAAAGTACTCTGTGTTAATGGGCCCACACCCCATACCAGCTAGGTTACTTTTAAAACCAATCTTAAGCGGTAATCGGTATTAGATTGTTATGTTTTGTTAATCTTGAGAGACTGAGCTTTAACTAAATGCTAAACTAAATGAAATCGGATTGTACACTAGCAAAGTTAGTGTAAGGTTTCAAAGAGAACGAATTAGGATTTGCTGTTAATTTTAATTTGAAATTATACAGTATTGAAATTAAAATCGTGATTTCGTTGCAGAGTAACCTAGCCGATACAAAGTATTGTAAATTAGTGACTTAATTGCATTTTGTCAATTTACCGTACATGCAAACGAAACGTGGGAGGTCATTTATCGATAATTGTGTTAAATATTATAACACATTATTAGGAATTTAATTTAAAACTCATCATATATTGTTAGCAATAATAGCCTAAGCTATTTGAGGGGCCTAGATCAATATTATATTAACTGTTATTTTATTAAAGTAAACGGCAACGCAAATTGTAGCAAATGAACATCATTTAAATCGTAGCGAAATATAAATAACTAGCTGACCCGGCGAACTTCGTATCGCCTAAAGAACCTTCATGCTGAATTTCATTCGAAGAACTTCAAAACGGCAAAGTTTCATAAGGGATAATTTTTGAGAAAAATATTTTACTCGTGTTTCATGCCTTTCAATAAAGAACCTTCATGCTGAATTTCATTCGAATAACTTCAAAAACGGCAAAGTTTCATACTAACTTTGCACCCCCGTTTAACCCCCTAAGGGATGATTTTTGAGAAAAATATTTTACTCGTGTTTCATGCCTTTCAATAAAGAACCTTAATGCTGAATTTCATTTAAATAACTTCAAAAACAGCAAAGTTGCATACGAAATTTGCGCCCCCGTTTAACCCCCTAACTTTGCCCCCCCCCCCCCGTTTAACCCCCTAAGGGATAATTTTTGAGAAAAATATTTTACTCGTGTTTCATGCCTTTCAATAAAGAACCTTAATGCTGTATTTCATTTTAATAACTTTAAAAACGGCAAAGTTTCATACTAACTTTGCACCCCCGTTTAACCCCCTAAGGGATTATTTTAAAATATTTTACTCGTGTTTCATGCCTTTTAATAAAGAACCTTCATGCTGAATTTCATTCGAATAACTTCAAAAACGGCAAAGTTTCATACTATCTTTGCACCCCCGTTTAACCCCCCAAGGGATGAATTTTGAAAAAAATATTTTACTCATGTTTCATGCTTTTCAGTAAAGAACCTTAATGCTGAATTTCATTTGAATAACTTTAAAAACGGCAAAGTTTCATACTAACTTTGCGCCCCCGTTTAACCCCATAGGGGATGTTTTTTGAGAAAAATATTTTACTCGTGTTTCATGCCTTTCAATAAAGAACCTTCATGCTGAATTTCATTCGAACAACTTTAAAAATCGGCAAAGTTTCATACTATCTTTGCACCCCCGTTTTACCCCCTAAGAAATGAATTTAAAAAAAAAAATTTACTCATGCTTCATGTTTTTCAGTAAAGAACCTTCATGCTGAATTTCATTCGAATAACTTCAAAAACGGCAAAGTTTCATACTAACTCTGCACCCCCGTTTTACCCCCTTAGGGGATGAATTTCCAAAAATCCTTTCTTAGTGAGCACATATGCCCCAAAAGGAACCCCCATGCAAAATTTGAGACTTCTGGCACTTGTGGTTTCGGAGATTTCGTGATGAATCAGTCAGTGATTTTCTCTTTTATATATATAGATAGATTACTTACCTGTTTCTTTCGTGCTTGGAATTTGGAAGGGCACGTAAAGCCGTTTGGTGACGGCTATTGTCGATGGATGACAGTCTCTAAGTCAAGTCGGTGGCAGAGAACGCTCTTACCACCTTAGATCGAAGAGAGACCCGGGTTTCAGGAATGATTATGGGTTGATAATATTTATTGTGTATTTTCCTCTGAGTAGAAATTTAACACGGAAGCAGCCACGCAAAATACTATAAAACTACCAGTTGTAATAAATTTTAACAGCTTATAGAGTTATCTAAATTATTGTTGACATGAAGTGATGTGAAAATTTCCATTCGAACCATGAAGATTGAAATAAAAAATAAAAATAACATTGACTGATTAATGTTAATTAAAAGATGATTTATTTAATAAATAACATAATAACTATTAATAACACAGTTATAATAAATATTTTTTTTATACTATAACAACACTATTGTGTGTTATTACATTCTTCCAATGTCGCGATGTCGTGAAACGTGTTTTCTGATTTATTTTTGGACACGGCATGTGACGCTGGAGCCTACCAGATGTGCCGCACCGCAGGTCACTGGGGTCCAAGAATAGGAGCGAGACGAGACATCCTTTATGGTGTCTCGTCGCTTATTGGCATTGTCCACTGTGATTCTTAAGAAGAGTTAAACGTGGAGCGACAGGTGGCGAAACAGTAAAACCTTTTGGGCCTTGGGCTCTTGAAAATAATTCCATTCGTCGGCATTGGATTGTTTACGTTTAGTTACTCTTGATAGATCATTAGTGAATTAAGATTTGCCATTAATTTTTAATTGAAATTACACAGAATAGAAATTAAAATCGAGATGGTGAGAACAGTAACATTCTCGCAATATAAAAAATGTCGCTTGGACATCTCAGTTTATACGTCACGAACAATCAGTTTGCCGTAAAGGCCGTAAACGTTCTTCCGTGGAATTTATCGTTATGACGTCCATACATTCAGTTCAGCATTGTGCTTGATTGTTTTATTGTTTCAGTCTTAACATGCCGTTTGTTCATGATCATTATAAATTTCCATAGACTGAAAGACAGGCCCGGGTAGTCGAGTGCTAATGGTTACTTTATGTAGGGCCGCGGGTTCGAAATATTTCGAATCCTGCGCAAGGCAAACATGAATGTCTGGTTGCCTTGGTCTGGATGAGTTATTATATGTAAAATAATATGTATTTATTTCATCATTATTCATTATAATCGCTAGTTCCGTCACTGCTGTGAAGTCTCTCATGATAATTATTTATGTATAGTGCATTGTTTATTTACTAATCCTAGAGTTTTAAGAATAATTTGTTACTAACATAAGGATACAAAGTCTGAATAAATAAATTTTATTATTATTTCAATCATGTCTACAAATTACAATAACTTTGTCAATTAAATTCTTAGAAAATTAGAAGTTACAAGACATATTATGTAGTGTTGAAATGAAACTAATTTATATTGTCATAGTTTTACTATAGCATTTTGTTCATAAACTGTTTTAATCGTCGCGAATCAAATCTTTTTGTCAGGGACGACCTCTGCATTTGCTGATCTGATCTACGTAAAAGCCTGTACTTTGTCCACCGATTTTATCTTTTACTTGAATAATGTTTACCTATTGGTTTTATCATCATCATTAGCTAGGTCTTAGGTTTCGGTTTCATAGATTGTTGAGCTTTAAAAGTTAGACTAACTTGGAATTATCATGAAAAACATGAGCCATATTAACTTTGACTTTTATATAAAACGAGTACTACTTGGAACTAATCGGGTAAGTACATACATCGTATTTTTTGTATGGAAAACTTGTAATTGACCATTTTTGACTACTGATTAAAATCTTGTTAATTTGTTAGACGTAAGTTTTTCAAAAACAGTAAAATAAAATGTAATTATTGCGTGTCCCGTTGCTAGCTTGGAAAGCAAACGGTTTGTCGGGCTCTTTCCTTTACGTTTTACGATCATTCCTAAAATCTGACTGTCTGCCACCTTTTCCACGTTTGTAGAACTAGTGACAAAATTTTATGGATAGATGTGGGGAATTTTAATTGTGTGTTTTATCTCTTTCTGTTTTTAACTATCTAATAGATCTTCTTTATCTCTCTATAAGTACATTTTTTTTTCAGTACTCATAAGTCAGTAAACTGAATTTCAGTTAAATAATATTAAAACGTATTAAATCACTTCTTACAATTTTGTACAAGTCTTTATGGAGCTATACTAATTGTCTACAATCTCGCCTTGGTTTTAGGTTCATTACAAAAAATTGCCGCGTTAACTGCTCTGTCTCTCAATGACATTTTTTTGTTTTATTTAAGGCAGTATTTTATTCGCTCATTCGTATCAAAGTTTTTACTTCTTACCTCTTAACTTTATACTAATGGCCATTTTTCTCAAAAGACCCTTTATATTTTTTGTGATATTAAGGCTAAAACTATCATATGAGTTAAAACTATCCTGTGTGAGACACGGATAGCTCAAATCTCAAGAAAATTAACTGAAAACCTGTCATTGGATTAGTATTTAGAACGAGAAAAATTTTAAGAATAGACGTAATTATTCTTAATGTTTTTTATAATGTCAGGTCTTTCAAAAGGAGTGTTAGAGATGCACTTATGGGTCAGTATTGTATTAGCAACTCAATATGCTTACTGTCAAGTAAAGTGAAGCTAACATGGTTGTCATATAAATCTCTTAATTGCTATAACATTATTGCATCGCAAGATGCAATCATGGCCTCCATTTTCATGGGAATTATCATCAATTACGTGATTCTTAATAATTAAATAAATTCACTTAACCACACGCAAACCACCATTTATAATGAAATGACATCTATATATGTGATACAATAAAAAATACACTTTGTAATATTATGGCTGTCATTGGTGCTAATTCACTCCAATTCCTAGTAGGTTCACTATTCCTAGTAGGTTCACTATATGGACTACTACCATGATTTTTTTCGAATTTCTAAACATAAGACTTTCGGAGATAGAGGGGGGGGGGACCACCGTGCAAAACGAAAATTGGCAAGTTAAACGTAAATAATTCGCAAACGGATCATTGCATCGGAAAATGATCTTTCCACACCCATAATGTTTTTAAGAGACCTATCTAACGATACCCTACAACATGGGGTCGGTACAAAAAATAAATTTCACTCACACTTTACCTGTAGGAACCCCAAAAAAAATATTTTTCAAAATATTGTTCTACCACTTTGTTACCATTGTTAATATGTGTATACATACCAAATTACAGCTTTCTAGCATCAAGCGACAGACGGACAGACGGACATGGCGAAACTTCACATATCACACACACACACACACACACACACGCATTACACACACACACACGACACACATACACACACACATACTCTTGCTGTTGTTGCGCTCTGTAAAGGGTTCCTTGTAGTTTACTATGGAACCCTTAAAAGGCAACGCTTGAGACTTATTGTGAAATTAATTAACTGGCTGTTTAGTTTAACTTACATACTGTATAGATTATTGGATATTTTTATTTATCATTATTATATTGTACCTACCATATTATGTAATTACAAAGTTTCATAAATATGATTTCATTATAAGCATAAAAAAGTATTTTTTATCTAGCCTGCCTATCTCTTTCATTGGTTTACTGTTCCTATTTAAAATCTTAACAATACAATATTTTTTATTGCACCAAATTAAACACAGCAAAAATAGTACATAGTGTCAAGAAAACAACAGGCGGTCTTCGCTAATGCAATCTCTTCCAGACAACTTTAGGGTAGAGGGCTCTAGAGGGCCTTGTGGTTCGCTGCAATATTTTCGCCACTCGTTAAAAGTTTTATTGCAAAAACTGTTACTCCCGGTCGTGCGTATGAGAATCCTTTATGACCATAAAAAGTAAAAACCAATTTGTCAACATCGAATTTCAGAAACAAGTACAGTTGTGGTGAGAAATACTATTTTAATTTTAACCGACTTCAAAAAAGGAGGAGGTTCTATGTTTCATTGTATATTTTTTTGTGTTGTACATTCGTCACAAAGTTAATTTTTCGTTTTTATACACGCCATATATTGAATGTAAATTCGCCACTTTAAATACCACTCTATTCCTTGACAAATTTACTTAGTGACGAATGAATGTAAAACGACCCGTATTTTTGTAGTTCTCTATGTAAAGTCTAGTTACAAAGCCTCTTCCTTCGAAGTCAAATTCAAAATCTTCGCCTCGGCATAGATAGACATGAAATTTTAAAATTACATAAAGTAAATAATAGCCTATATTAATTGAACTATAATAAAGCTACAGGGTTAAGGTTCAAAACCTAATGTCCGTTAAAGGGTGAATGTGCACATCTGCAATGTTATAAAGAATTAAGGGCAAGAAATTGATCGTACACTAGTAACTATTTAATAATATATGCCGAAACCACAGATTACTAAATAGTTACTAGTGTAGGTACAGTACAGTACTCGAAGCCACAGATGTCGAAGCTAGGTGTTAAGTACGAAATTCTCCGTGAAAGTATACTAAATGCATTTTTTTTAATAACATGTGTGATTCTCTTGTCGACTGTACACATAAATCGGAGTTGAATGACCTAGAAAATTATCGGACAGGTTGCGTGGCGCGGCGATGCCTGTAAACAAAGAGCATGATTACATCTGAAGATTGATGCCGATTTTGTACGAATTCATGTAATTTTATTTCTTTTTAAATAGCTAGTAGTGCATAGTAATGTAATGTGAGGATATATTTTGTTAGTTTATTTCCATTACACAGCATATAAATATAAATAATTGTAAATATCGTAATTGGTCTTCTTTCGCCGTCTCTTTACAAGTAGTCATTTTGCTTTGTTTTAGAAATGGTAGGTAGTAGTTTAGTTTATAGATTATGTACCTAGTCTCTAAAAAATCCTCAATGGCATTAGGATAGCTTATAGATCATTCTATATTAGAAATCTATCTAAGAAAAAAGAGGGCGGAGCCGCAATGCTGTAACACAGGGTATCCTACAACAGATTCGGCTCCCTCACAATGAAATCAAATGTTTTACTTCTACTACATATGTATGTCTAAATGCCATGATGAGAGACAATAAAAGATTTTTTATTTTCATGTTTTACAAAATGGTATCGAATAATGCGGCAATTGGAAACTTATTTAGAGGTATACACACAGTAGGTATATAGGTTGATGCATTCTTATCCATTTACATACGTTTGTTTAAGTGTTCATTAAACGACATATTATTCGTTCAACGTACGCCCTGACTCATCTTTTGTCTGAAAGATAAACGGTTACAGGCTTCAGTGAGCATAGCTAAAGGGAATGACTGTTATTCTGTCATATGATAAATATTTGATGTTTGTTCTACTAGTTATTTTTACATACATTTGTGTTTTCAATATTTTTATTGAAATGAAATCATTTATACTGATTGCTTAGTACGAGTTTTTTTGTTCACGTTCGTTCATGTCGACGTAAACAAACCGACCAAATAGAGACGAACTCTCATGTTGCGAATTTATTAGACGCGTGTTACATATCAAAATTATGTGGCTTACTTGCTCACGTTTCGAAGTGAGTAACCCGGCTAATTTAGAAATGTAATACGCGTGGTAAATTCACAATATGAAAACTGTTTTTCAATTGGTCGGCTTGTAAATTTAACACGTTCGAATGTGACCAAAAAACTCGTACTAAGCACTCTGAGACTGGGTCTAGAAACCTAAAGAAAGACGGTCCTCATACACAAGTAACTTATAGATAGATAGATAGATAGAATACGCTTTATTTGCAAAATACAAACAAGTGATACAGTAAACGGTAAAAGGGTACAGACAGTGTTTATGCAACAAGGCGGCCTTATTGCTAAAATCAATCTTTTTAAGGCAACCTTAGGGTAACGAATTTCAGCATGAAGTGGGCAGGACCAGCAAGACACAATAATCAGCAGGACATTATCGAAATAATTTATAAATATAACTTATAAAACTACATGTGCTGTGCTTGTTAAGACCGCCTCTCTCTCTAGGTTCTCCTTTATGTTAGCACCAGAGAAAAACCGACGGAAACCGACGGAATGGAAGTACATAATATATTTTGTATGTGAGACGACTTTTGATTATGATTTTTTTTTTTGTAAGAGGTTGGCAGATGACTATGATTTTACAAAAGGGTTGTTTTTTAAGCTACTACTACTGTTAAGTATTGTAATATCAGTGCTACTACTAAATCCTCAGAGAAAAATCTGATGAAACAGATCAAAATTAATGGACCTATGGTTCTTTGAACAAGAACAAGAACTATTACTTTTTGATATAAACATAGACCTCCTCCAATTATTTTCTTAATAGATAAATGACATTTTTGTTATTCATCATAAATAATCTTAATACCTACTTAACATGAAATTATGTAGTGTTTAAATTCGAAAAATAGGATTTTCCTTAATATATACCGACCTCGAAACGAATGGCCTGTGACTGGTTTTTTTTCTTCTTGCATTTTATGATAAGACATTTTTTCTGTTGAGGCACAAGGAAAACAATTAGGACACCATGTTCTAGATGTTTTAAGGAAACAAGTTCATTAGTTTTTATTAAGGCATATATTTGAAACTTGGATAATTTTTTGCATGCACTATGTACGTACATACGTACGTAGTATGTTACGTATAACTTCGAAAAAAAATATTTACTTTATTTCTTGTATAATATCTTTATTCTGTTTGTCAAACAATAAAATTTTAAACTAAATTGTGTTGCTCTTACGATACTTGAAATAAAAAAAAATATGTGGTAGAGCGGTAGAGCATTTATAAAATGGCTTAGCTCGACTAGCTAGCTACACTAACTCGGATCAAGGTAGACCCATAATTGATTTTCATATTACTACTCATCACTTTTCCGTGGCGTAATGGTTACCACGCCAGACCGCCACCCAGGAGGTCCCGGGTTCGATCCCCGGTCGGGTCACGATGAAAAACGAACTTTTTCTGATTGGCCTCGAGTCTTGGATGTTTCTCTATATATGGATTTATTATAAAATATAACATCGTTGAGTTAGTATCCCATAACACAAGTTTCGAACTTACTTTGGGGCTAGCTTAATCTGAAAAATTGTCCCTATATATTTATTTTATTTAGGTGGACCACGGGCAAGAAAAAAATCCTGTGGTCCACCCAGGTGTACTAAGCAGGTGGACCACGACCGATACGAGCTTTCACAGAATATTGGCGTGGAGTAAAAATGTGTTTCGTTCGGTGGGCGATGTCATAAAAAACATATATAAAGAAGGTAAATAATAGGGTTGTTGCCGTAAAAAATGTATTTAGTCCGTCTTTTAGATTATTCAAAAATAAAGGCAATTAATTTTTTAATTTGTAAATTAGACCAAAAATTACAAAGATATAGCCCATTAAAGTTACGTGTGACGTCACGCCGTATGGCATTTCTTCGCACGGGGTGACGTCAAAGGTCCCCACTCCTACATTTTTATGCCTTGTATCTTTGTTATTTTTTGTTTAATCGAAAAAAGGAAAAATATGTGTCCAATATTTTTTTATAATATAAAATACGGACTAAATATAATGTAATTATTTTGACCCTGGAAACAACCCTATTATCTATATATATAAAAGAGAAAATCACTGACTGATTCATCACGAAATCTTCGAAACCACAAGTGCCCGAAGTCTCAAATTTTGCATGGGGGTTCCTTTTAGGGCGTAGGTGCTCACTAAGAAAGGATTTTTGGAAATTCATCCCCTAAGGGGGTAAAACAGGGGTGCAAAGTTAGTATGAAACTTTGCCGTTTTTGAAGTTATTCGAATGAAATTCAGCATGAAGGTTCTTTGCTGAAAAGCATGAAGCATGAGTAAAATTTTTTTTTTTAAATTCATCCCTTATGGGGTTAAACGGGGGCGCAAAGTTAGTATGAAACTTTGCCGTTTTTAAAGTTATTCAAATGAAATTCAGCATTAAGGTTCTTTATTGAAAGGCATGAAACACGAGTAAAATATTTTTCTCAAAAATCATCCCTTAGGGGGTTAAACGTTGGCGCAGATTTCTTATGAAACTTTGCCGTTTTTGAAGTTGTTTAAATGAAATTCAGCATTAAGGTTCTTTATTGAAAGGCATGAAACACGAGTAAAATATTTTTCTCAAAAATCATCCCTTAGGGGGTTAAACGGGGGCGCAAATTTCGTATGAAACTTTGCCGTTTTTGAAGTTATTAAAATGAAATTCAGCATTAAGGTTCTTTATTGAAAAGCATGAAACACGAATAAAGTATTTTTCTCAAAAATTATCCCTTAGGGGGTTAAACGGGGGTACAAAGTTAGTATGAAACTTTGCCGTTTTGAAGTTATTCGAATTAAATTCAGCATGAAGATTCTTTAGGCGATACGAAGTTCGCCGGGTCAGCTAGTAATAAATAAATAAATATTCTTAGACGAATCACACGACAACGCCATCTAGTCCCAAACTAAGCAACTAAGCTTGTACTATGGGTAGGTACTAGATTGCTGATAAATATACTTAAATACTTTTTTTGTAAATGATATATACTTATTTATTATACATAGAAAACATCCAGTCCAGACCAGACATGTGTACTGTGCACACAAATGCGCCGCGGCCCTTGGGATAAAGTGACCATAGCTAGCCACTCAATCACCATACCTAACCTGTCAATTTGTAGTACAACATCACAACATGTCGATATATCATGGTAGTACGTAAGTTGGCACTTAATTTTAATATAAAATAGACAATAATTGTGGAATTTTAAGTAAATGCCTAAGAAAACTAAAGACTTTGTTTATGGAAAACGCGAATATTGATTCAGGTGCCACCGTCGTAAACGTTTCCTATTATTTCTTTGGAAAGCGTTACCTCACTTTTCTAAGTAGGTTATGTCCGATAACAATGTACGTGATTCATGTAAAACAATTTTTTACATGTACTCATAAATATGCATGTACATTACATTATTATTATGTAACTAAATTGCGTAAATATTATTTTTATGTGTCGTTATTATAAATCTATGTGTCAAAATATATATTTTTTGCAGTTTATTTACCGGAGTAAATAAACTGCATGGGGCACTCACAGTCACATACACACACATACCTTTCAATACGTCCTACTCCGACTATCTTCGTTCTTATTAAATTCGTCGTGAGTTCCAAGACAGCTGTAGTTTTCTCCCCGGGACGTCAATAAGCTTCATTGCTTATTGTCAATCTGAGGTCGCCGTTGTTGATCCTGGCTACACAGGAGACACATTCAAGCCCACCACACACATATACACAAAACAACGACAGGACAATAGCTCACAAGGCTCAACAGCCAGTTTCAGCCTGAGATGCATTTTTAAGGTTAAATGACACAATAAAATTATAGCTGTCTCTGTCAAACTAAAGAAGAAAATAGAGATAGCTTAATGAAGAATTAAATTTAAAATGCGTTTCAGAGGCTGTATAGTAAACATTAATAATATTATTTATGTAGGTACAAAATTATGTCAAATACGTATAAAAGCAGTAAACTTGGATTTGTATGCAAAATACTAGAATTTCCAACGACATGTGAACATACGACAGTGTCAATACGACTGACAAAAGGTGAAAATGTCGCGTGCCCGTCCTGTTAGCACCTCGGTGCGCGTGGGCACAAGGCTAACTTGACTATTTTTATACTCACTTTAGTTTAATTTCTTGAATATGAATTTTTCAGGTCAAAAACCTTAATAAAAAACAATTTATCTCCTACAAAATTTTAAAAGTACCTAAACTTAGCATTAAAAAAATTAAATAACGTCAAAACTTAAAACTAATGATTTTTTTTAAAAAGGTATGGTCCCTGTGGCTGTACCCAAAATAGGTAGGTACTAACAGCACCGTTACCTCGCTGAATGGATAATCTTTAGTTCCGTACTTTCGATGTGATTTAATAAGTTTCGTAGTAAAAACTATTTAATAATAGAATACTATAAACTAGAAACCATTATTCGTTTTTTTATTTATTTAACTTACCTTTTTGTGGAACTTACCAATTCGGTTTGCGTATTATAATTTGTGCAAATGAATTAGCTATTTCGGAGAAAAACAAAGTTAACATTTATAATAGTCTTTAGAAATCTATTTGAATTGTCTATTTAAAATTAGTCATAGACTGCCTAAGTTGAAGGCACTAAGAATTATTGAAAATTAGTCAATACCTAACTGTAAAGGATTGGATGGCTACCAATTCGCCAGCGTAGGCAACAGAGATTGTTGTGCACACTCTTCTCTATTCTTTTTAATCCTCACTCTCCAGAATACCTCAAATGTAAATTTCAGTACCTCTGTCATTCTCATGAACGTCAACTTCGCTCAGGCAACACTCTTAAACTTTTTACTCCCCTTTTTCATTCAGGATTTATGTCCAACTCCTTCACTCTTCAAGCTTCACGACTCTGGAATGCGCTGCCTGAACCCATAAAAGATACCCATAATAATTTTACTTTTAAAAAGAGAGTGCGTGCGCATTTGTTAGATAACTTGCGAAAATAAATCATCATTATACCTATTAGGTAATTTATATTTGTTTCACTTTTGAAGTTAGTTTATAAATCATCAGTATTTATATATATTAATACATACATATATATATTTATATAATGTTTATTATTATATGTATTTATGTACGTCTATACAATAGTTTGTAATGTATGTATGTATATTTATCATAAAACCGCATTCGTGAATTTCTGCACTTCCCTATGGTTGACTGGTAGAGAATGCAACTTAGCATTAAGTCCGCCTATTGTATCAGTACTTTTGTATTGTGGTCAATAAAGTTAAATAAATAAATAAGTTAAATAAAGTACCAAGTATTTTCACAATATGAAATGAGTATCGTAAATAATAAGTAGGATTAAATTTGATACTGTCAAGTTTCAGAAATTACTTACACTTACTTACAATAGCTACAATGTTTATTGTGATTTCATGATAATATGAAACAATGGAATTAAGCAGGTTTCAGACATTATCGTACATGATCGCTACTGCCTGTGCTATTACATAAAATGTATAATATATTATAAAATGAATTACCTAAATAAGCTTTCTACTAACCTTCAAAAATTTTATGTTGAAAATTCCAAAAAGATTGTTTCAACTTTTTGGAATTCAAATTAAGTAGTAACTTACTTTGTAAATTAATAAATAACAATAGCGACTCACCAAAACCCAGATAAGCCCTGCGAGGTTTTCGTTTCGTATCACCATTTCCTGTTGGACCAACTGTCATGCACAACTAGTTGGTCCAACAGGAATAATTCGGAAAAAAAAATCCTATTCGCATAACTAAAGTCCACCATTCACACGCAGATTGGTCCGGCGGATTGGTCGGCCATCGGACTAATCCGGCTGTGTATGGAAGCGACGAACAGGTTCGCCAGACTGTCAAATGGGTTGGCGTCGGGCTCGTTTCGAGCCGCGAGCGCCTGTCGCACCACACATGCCATACTTCGAGTGGAGGGTTCGTGGAGGGTTCGTGCAGTGTATGGGCAACGACGGATTGGTCCGCGGTCGGGTCCGGGTTGCGAGTCGGGTCCGGGTTCGTGTAGTGAATGGTGGGCTTAAGACGTGCTTAGTTGTGATATCCAAATATCTGTACCTACTGTATACGAAAGAATGAAATATATTTTACGTAAGATCAAGTTAAAAGTATAAGAATAAGACATAGTTTATGTGACTGTTTGTTACCCGATTATTACAGACACTCACTTTATTTATTACGTTTCAGTGATAATAAATACTCATCTCTACCTCTAGTACGATTAAATCTACGAATAATAATATTAAATAAGTTCCTTGTCAATGTTTACATTATTTATAATAGTCATTAAACACTCCTTTATTGATTATAATAATTGATACCTTTATTTAGAATAAATATAAAGGAAGATCATGCGTATGACTGTATAATAAGATAAATAAAAAAATCATTTAATACATCTTTAATAATGCCAAATAAATATGTGAGTAAGGGTGTCAATCAGCGTGAACATATAATTAATTATTATATGTTTAACCTTTTAAATTTAAAGAAATCCGCGTGGCGAAGTTAAACGAAGTTAAAGAGCAAGGAAAAAGTTAGACGAAGTCTCCACGCTCTCGTATTCGTCTAACTAAAACCTTTATGTAAATTGGGACTTTTTGGGAATAATCTTTTTGCAAACCTTTGTGTAAATCTAGACACGCGGTAGCGTATCAAGCCAAGTTCATTTATCGGAAACCCATAATTTCGTTTACACTTTCCTGTGGAAATTTCGGAATGTCCTTGCATGTATTTTACAATACATTTAAACCCTGCTCTTGAAAAACTTTATATATTGCTGGAAACTGCATTAAAATCCGTTGAGTAAACGTTGAGTAGTTCAAAGATTCGAACAGACAGCGGAAGCGACTTTATTTTATAGTAAAGATTTTGATGTAAAGTAAAGATGACAAAGAATTGAAACTAGATACATTTTTTTTATGTAAGAGGTTGTCAGACGAGCATGAACTGCTAGGTTACTCTGCATAGCAATCGCGATTTTAATTTCAATTCTGTATAATTTCAAATGCAAAATTAACAGCAAGTCCTAATTCGTACCATTGAAATTTTATACTTTACTAACTATTAGCATACAATCCGATTTCATTTAGTTTAGTATTTAGTTAGCGCTAGTCTAGCTGTAAAGAGTATCTAAAATTAACAATTCAATGGCGATCGTGCGGAATTATCTTCAAGAGTAAGGGGGCTGATGTTTAGTAATAGATAGATAGATGGAATTATGCTTTATACTGCAAGTACACATACAATATTATACAGATAACTTATAGACTAGTGTGTATTTGCAACAAGGCGGCCTTATTGCTGACAACAATCGTAAGGTAACCTTCGTGTAAAAAGAAATGACACCATGGAGTGGGCAGGGCTAGCAAAACAAGAAATAGCTAAAAATCTAGGATAGTCTTAAACAAATATAAGATTTTGTTATCAGTAATCAGTTAAAAATGGTTTACATAAAGATTATACTGAATCAGTGACGAGTGAAGCCTCGGTCTTTCTTTGTTTGTTTTTTCAAAGGCGTGTCGGCAAGGTTATTGATTGGCTATGCTTTAAAAAATAGCTGATACGTTTTGTAAATAGTCCAGTAAGATTAGGTTTTAGACATCACATAATAAAGTCTTTGGTGTATTTCATAATTTCACATCCCGTAAACTGGACAACTATGTAGTTAGTCGGAAAGAGAATTATTTTTCAAAATTGTTCCTTACCGACCGAATCAGTTGTCTGTGCCAGTTGCTCAGCGGATAAAAAGAGGTTATCGCGGAAAAAATAAATCCTACTAATATTATAACGGCGAAAGTTTGTGTGTATGTTGGTTACTTCTTCACGCTCATATGGCTACACCAATTTTCATGATGTTTGGTATGTAGGTAGCTGATACCTTGGATTAACACAGGGTATTTTTTTCCCGAAAAGTACGCGATTCCTGTAGGATTTGGTCAAAAGTCTGATATAGATAGCGCTGCTGTGCATAAAATTAAACGCGGGTAACACCGCGGGCAACAGCTAGTATAGTTATAAAACAATGTCTACGAGACAACAGAAATGGATCAAGGGAAGGAAAACGCAGGCGTCGTGGTGTCTCATAGAGAAGTGTAAAAGAACTGGCATAGGCCAGAGGAAAAAAGGAAGCTACTACGAGATCCGACAAGCGCAACTCTTAAATTATTATTTAGAGAGAGAGAGAGACAACAGGATTATTCCTGTAAATCGTTTTTGGACCTTTAAAAAATCCCTGCAGATGATTTGAACGCTGCGCTAGCCCGTCGTAACCCTCACAATATTTTGGTAGTGACAAATATCTCGATGGTAGTAAGGGGTGTGAAACTATACTACACGGACTAAGTAAATACTATATTACGGACAGTATAACTTGGTAGTAATTGAATTTAAGGATAACACCAGAAAATTATTAATCTGCCTACAATTACTTCAATTTATCGTTCGAATTTGTAATTAAAATGCGAAGACAGCAGGTGTAACCTACTTTAATGTTAACTTAATAAGATAAGATGGTAGAAATATTTGGTTCGACGTATAAGGATTGTTATTTTTAGGTCGCTAACATTACGTCAGTAAAAACACCATGTCGAATCATCGTTCCAACCTCCTTTTTTAATAACCACCGTATTTTTTTGACAGGCAATATGACAATATGGTATTCATTCATTAAATATCTGTCAGAAATCAACTGCTGGAAATTTAAACGCTACCTACCATTGTCATTTGTCATTATTGGGAGGATTTGGCTCTTCGTCCTTATTTGTCTTTTTTTTCCTTTGACTTCTAACTTCGCGCTAACTTTACTCCACCTTGGTCAACTTCACGAAAGCTGACATTAGACCCATAAAACTCATAAAAAATTGTACCTACTGGGAATTTCGAGACAAATATTTATTTTCATACAGCCAGTTTCTGAAACGCATTTTTAACGTTAATGACTCAATAAATTATGGCTGATATGGCCAAAATTAAACTTGAAATAATGTGGAATTCGAATTAAAATACGTTTCAGGAACTAGCTGTTATTCTTGTAGAATTTAATTTACAAGAGATATTTTTTTTATTCCTAGTCGGAGAAGTAATTTATGAGCGTCAACAATCATATTACGCATAGTTGTCATGTAAAAACTCGTAATTAAGAACTAGAACTAAAGGGGAATTTTATCTGAGGTATTTCTCGCCTTTTGTGTTGCCGGTAATCGTAACTAACGCGATAAATGTAAATAATTGAACTGATTTAAGTTCTTTAGTTTTACTTCCTATTATTATAAGTATATTTTTTTTAAATAAACCCTGCTAATGTTGTTTCCTGGAATGGAATCGTCCAAGAAGTAAATATACTTCTCAGAAACTATTGAACTGTAATAACACTTCAATAGTTTCTGAGATGGGCAACGCATTGGTAGCTCCTGTAATTCTTAACCAATTATTTACTAACAGCTGAACGGATTCATCTCTATGTTAAAAAAAAAATGGTCCAAGCATATTCAGGTTCTTAAGGCCGGATTTAACGGTAATTTTTTTGTTAGCAGTTCAGGTCCTTCTGCTGGGCAAAAACCTTCTTAACGCTTTCACTGTCGATTGCCAGTTCCACCCAATCTCCGCAAAAGGCAGTCAAGTCGTCCGACCATCGCATCCTTGGCTTACCCCTATTTCCGTCTAGACGGAGACTACTTAAACCCACCTGTCTGGTTAATTTAACAAACAATAAGGATAATGAGAGTTTATCCTGAAATGATAATGAGGAAACACAATGTAGAGAGGTAGGGCACAGCGGATAATCTGCTCAAATTGGAGCCGTCCGTCTGGGGAAGGACTTTCACCTTACAGAAGATCGTAGCCAAAGAACATTGGTCTCGGCCATGTTGTGTTCTTAGTGGTATAAAAAAACAATATTTAATTTTATACAAACAATACGAGTTATATGAAATAATCCTATTCATAAATAAATGCTACTACGATTTCACTTTACGTGACTGTAAATAACCGGATGTGTGTCTAACATGTTACATGTTACGAAATTGTGCAAATAAAGAATACAAGTAAAACTTAATTTACATGCATTATTATGTACCTATTGCTAATAGTATTGTATTTAGTTCTTAGATAGACCTGTAGCGCTAGGTTCTGATGTTTCAAAAACATTAAAGTTGCTTGTATTTCGCATATAGTTTTCGGGCCATTTACCCAACCTAATACATTAGTTTGTGTCATCCTAGGTACTTGCATAGGTAGAAATTTAGGTATTTGTCTTTTCGATCCGTTTTGGACGAAAAGATAATTAGAGATAAAAAATTTACTTTCATGATAATAACGAAGTACTAACTAATATACATAAGCATTTTGTGTCATCTCTGTCCACGAAAATCCTGATATTTAATCAGTACCTAACACGTCACCCAACTAGCTCTAAAAAATATTACAATAAGTTAAATATATGTTAAGCGTTTCAAATTACTTATATCTGTTATTCAAAATATTTTGTGTCGAATTCATCCACGATATTTATTGATTATTTCATTTTTTATTACAACACTCTGTAAAAGCCACAAAAGAAAATGCAAGTTACTAAAGTTACGTCTATAAGATTATTGTAGTGTAACAAAACACTATTCATAATTTGTGCTGTTTTTATGCACGAAATCTTATTATTTCATTAAAAAATACACAAACTTCGCGCGAAGGGCGAGCGCGGCGAAGAAAGCGGACGCGCTGGGGGGGGGGGGGGGCAAACAAAATTCGCAAATTATAGTAGCGGCACGCTATGATGACCGTTTTGACGTTTGTCCACTCATGAAGCTTCGTATTAATTAACAAATTATTTGAAGGAGCAAATTGCTGTTCTTTATTGTCAATAGTGACGTTCAGTTAGTCATACAATTTATCGAATGTATGATTTTAGGACACATTTATTTATTACATTGATTTCTAAGCTATGTTATTAGAGTCCCGCGAACATTTATCCTTTATTTTTATATGGTGTACTTATTTACCACACAACTCGGCATAAGTTTTTTCAAATTTAAAGTGTGCTAAAAGTATGTATATTCATTTTCATTCCAATATTCAGTTCGTTCAAATATATTAAGTAAACATTTATATTTTTGTTTTATTAAACCTTTTTAATCATGTACATACTACTTGCAACAAAAACTTAACGATTTGATTATATTTTCTTCGAGAATAAATTGACATTTCACATCACTTTTGTAATACGTCAAAACGGCCATCATAGCGTGCCGCTACTTTAGTTGTGCGTAGCAGTTGTTCCAACAGGAAACGGTGATTATTTTTATCTCTATAGGTAGAAGAGGCACATATTTCGCACCCCCAGGGTAATAAAGACATAAGTGGTATTAGTTCGAAATCCCGATTTTACCATATCTGAAAATACATTTTTTTTTCATATTTTTCTTGTTAAACGAATTATTATATGCAAAACTTTGTTTTAATAAAAACTGAATGTGTGATTTTCGAGAAAAAGGAATTTGTGATAAAACGCAAAGAATAAATTGACCAATAGGACATACTGAAGATTATGATGCTTTTCGTTAAAATTTAATACCTACACAAAATAAACAGTATGTAATAAATATTATGATCTTATTCCGATTTGTCATTTATAATGCTAGTCTTTATAAACACTATATTCATAAAAAATAATTTTAAATATCGATTACCGCTTTTTTCCTCTAAGAATAATTTGTTGCACCGATTCACAACACTGAATACAGAGCACGGGGAGCCAACGGAGGCAACGTAAGGGTGAACACGTCTAGAAAGCACCTTTTCTCTGATGATGTTCCGCCACCTGTTCCTATCTTCGGCGGCGTGAATAGCTCCATAAAAGTCGAGAGCGGTGCGGATTTGGCCAGACCAACGCATTCGGGCCCCCCTAGGTCTTCTATCGTCCCTTTGCTAGTGAAAATAAAGTCGTTTGAGGACGTCTTTACGTTTCCTGGCGATGTGGCCGAAGAATTCAAGAATTCTATGGAGGCAGATGGTAGAAAGCTTTGTAGATATATTGAGCTCTTTGAGTAATGATGCAATGATCCGTCCATGGGATTTACAGTAGTCTCCTCCATCCGCTTTCCTTGGGGTCCAGGTCTCGGCACCATATTTGAAAATTGAGAACACCGGAGTGGTCACCAACTAGCGTTTTGTATTTATGGAGATGTTTCTTTCTACTCAAACTCTTTGTAGCTGTGACATAACATTCTTAGCCCAGGTAAGTGAAACTGTGAACTATTTTCTGGTTAAGCGCGCCAGTGACCTCTGGCTTCTGCGTGCGGTGTACCACCATGATCTTAGTTTTTGCTGTTTATGGAAAAGCCAAGTTCTTCACTGACCTGTTCCATTCTGTTCAGTAAGGTGATCATCTCGCTTTCGTTGGCAGCTAACAGTGTGGTATCGTTGGCGTAACGTAGTAAGTTCGTTATCTTCTCGCCACCAATCGTGACTACCTTCCCAGTTTTTGCAGGTACACCTTATCAATGTATTCACTATAAACGTTGAACTAAATGGGAGTCAGTACCTGCCTTACTCTCTTAAATGTCAAAACTGAAAGGTTGTGACGTCAGTTTATCGACTCATATGATTTCCTGTTTGTTGCAGTATAGTTTCTGCAGCAGCGCAGTTAGATGCGGCCGCACGCTAAGCTTCGTTAGAATTCTCGACAAAAGTTTCCAGTTGACGCAGTCGAAGGCCTTACCGTAGTCGACAAAACACATAATGTTAGGCGTGTTGAACTTTTATGCTTTTTCAATAATAATAAATAAATATATATATAGGGACAATTCACACAGATTGAGCTAGCCCCAAAGTAAGTTTGAAACTTGTGTTATGGGATACTAACTCAACGATATTATATTTTATAACAAATACATTTATAGATAAACACAAGACCCGAGGCCAATCAGAAAAAGTTCGTTTTTCATCATGACCCGACCGGGATTCGAACCCGGCACCTTCTGGGTGGCCGTCTGGCGTGGTAACCATTACGCCACGGAGGTCGTCAATAAGTTGTTGGAGGTTCAGGATTTGTTCGCGTGTATCCTTTTCTTTCACAAATCCGGCTTGTTCTCGCTGCATTTGCCAATCCAAAAAACGTAACGTTGCGATTGTTCAGTATGTGGCGCAAGGAAGATTTTGTTGCCATGAGAGATCAGAGCAAGAGTGCAATAGTTGTCGCATTTTCTGGTCGGCCTGATCAGTCGCCATGTCGCCAAGTGTAGGTGCAGATTTTGTGCAATTAGTCGATGAACGCGTCGCTTAAAGCCTTCAGTATTTCTGACGTAATGTGATCTTGTGCTTTCCTCTTTTTTAATTTGTTTATTGCCGCTTTGATTTCAGAACGTAGTATGGGTGGTTTGGTTGCTGATTCGGAAGATTCCAATTCAAAGGCGTATCATTGTTGATAGCAGGTTCTTTATAAAGGTCTTCGCAGTAGCTACACCATCTTTCGGCTATGGGTTCAAGGTCGTGTATTGGGTTACCGCGAGCATCTTCAATCACCCAGGAAGTTTTTGGAGAGCGGGCGAACTTTCTTAAAGAGGTCTCTCGTGTGAAGTTTAAGGGCCAATGTACTGACTGTGACGTCAGGCGGTGGGCATTTTTTTTATCGTCTCTTCCAACGTGCTCTGAAAGATCGACTGTTCCGGGGGCTCCAAGGTCTGGGCTTAGGTGGTATTTTCCTTTTGGGAGCCTTTAGACGAGCAGTGAAAGTGGCCACAAGTAGGTTGTAATCAGAGCCGCGCCCAGCACCGGGAAAGGTCTTTACATTTTTTTGGATCTCCACCGTGTGTTTATTATAATTTAGTCAATTTGGTTTGAGGAAATATTGCCGGGGACTACATGTGTAGAGGCGTTTTGCATGGTATTAGAAGCAGGTGTTTATAATGCTTAATTTTCTTCCAATGCAAAAGTCAAGAAGTATTCCTCTATGTTAATTTCTAATGCCGAGACCTTACCTTCCTACAACAGATTTTGAGTGATCGTCGGTCTTACTATTTCCCAACTTTGCGTTCCAGTCACCAAGGATTATAGTGGTTTCCTGATTGGGTATTGATTGAGATGAACTCCCTATATGCTTATCATCAATTTATTATTACCTATTAATGCCTTATTAAAAGATTTAATTTAGTCTATGTGATACGAATGCTATTCCTATGCATTACCAAACATTTTACCTCCTTTGAAGGTTCATTTGTCGATACCATGCTTATTTGTTTCATCTGTAGAAGATTAATTACATTTCATTTTAAATTAAATAAAATTAATAAATGTTTATTTTAAAACTGCCAATAGGTTTAACGATAACAATAGATTTTTAGTTGAATTTAATATAAAATATTTCAATAAATTAAAAGTTGTACATGAACACGATTTATTTATTAATAAAAAAAAGTCTTATAATATAAAAAAACAAACGTATTTTTTTTGTCTTTTTATTTATTAAAGTTTGTATTTGAACACGTTTTTTTTATTAATAGTACGTTATTGTCGTACTCTGTGATTGTATTACATTAAGTGTTTTGTTTTTTTATTAATAAAAAAATAATAAGTCTTGTAAATAAGACAAAAAATATATAATTATGTTATTTTTATGAATCAAACCAAGTTTGTACCTATTCTGATTATTTTTTTCTAGATTTGAATAAATATAGGAAACTTTAGGTAGATAAAGTTAATATTTACCAAAAGTACATTGTTTTTCAGTATTGTTATTATTAAATAGTATATTTGTAACCATACAGACATTAATTATTATTGTTTAAAACCAAATAGTTCATGTGAACATTTCGTTGCTCCTTATTTACTTTTGACATTTAACTAATTCCTTGGTATTAATAAGAGATATGGATGTCACTTTTTTAATTACCTATATTATGGAAAACATCAATATCATTACCTATTACATAAGTGCTTTTGACAAATATTTAAATTGAAAAAAGGAGTAAGTAACTGATATGGCGCTAAATAACAAATTTGACACAGGGGAAAAATGGAGTAAGTTTAGTTATTCTCGCAAAATTGTTTGGTACTATAAAACATACTTTTTGTAATATACATTATTTTGTAAATAAATTTGGCTCAAACTCGAAAACTTAGTATTTTATATTTAAAGTCCATTTTGATAACTAGTGTAATATTTTAATTTTCTTATTTCTAAAAAACCATAAACTATTGAACTGACTTGAAAACAACCACCAATGCAATATTTTTTCTCCTTTTTTGATGTTAAAATCATTCTTCTACGATTAAAAATAAAGGTTACGTCCTTTTCGAATTGAATGAGGGTGCGATTTGTTCATCATCATGATATCGTAGGTACCGAACGAACTTGTGTGCGTGCGTAGCGTATACCCCCGCCCATCGCCGCCTGCGCGCGTACGCCCGTTTCGACCGAAATTATTATTTTGGTGTTTTATTCATTTATAACGTGCATGAAATTGACACAAATTTACAATGTAGATTTTTCATGCATTTATGATATTAAATATGTGAACTCTAATGACTGTAATATTTTTTGCAGCGTTACTAGCTTTAAATAGGAAAATAATTGAAAATATTAACATTGCATGTCTTAATTTGGCACAAATTTATTTATTGGCCTTAAGTAAGTGATCTGAGATAGGAAATAGTTATACAACCAATTGTAATTTTTTTTTGTACTGTTATTACATATTGACCCTATTTCAGTTTTTCTCTGGCCGAAGATAACACAAACTGGGTTTGTACACTCCGCAGGCTATCCTAGATATGATACCATAATTATTTTAAACTTTAAATTAATTTTGTCAGTTTTGATTTAATTATGTAAAATCAACCACAAACCATCGAATTGCGGAAAATGCAAGTGACAGATCTGACACAAAACGCAATAATAAGGTTCTTAGGTACGTCCGTGTCCACAGGCGAGAAATCAACAACTTTAGAGTTTTTGAAACTTATGACCTCATTTTAGCCCAGCGCTATCGGTCTAAGAAACAGACCACGCTCGCGCCGCCGCCGCCGCCGCCGACACTCCACCACCGCATTTGTTATTATGTCTTGCATTTTAGACAACTATAGTTATTAGGGTTCCGTACCCAAAGGGTGCCAACGACCCTATTACTAAGCCTCCGTGGTCCGTCTGTCATCAACCTCTATATCATGATATTTCGACTGTAGACTACTATACTGTAGATAATTAGACTGTTGAAATTTTCACAGATGTTTTCTGTTGCCGCCATGGACCTAGAAAAATGGCGGACGGAATCTTGCTAAGAAAGAATTGAAGCATCCTAATGGCGGCGGCGTAACTATGTGTAAATGTGAAATGACTGACCTGCACTCACACATTCACACCATAGTAAGCCGGCCGGTTCGTACGTAAACGCGAGGTGGCTTACTATGGGTGCTTCACTTCTTAGTTTTAGTAATGGTGTCCGCCTTTTTTTCTAGGTGCATGGTTGCCGCTATAACAACAAATTTTAATACTAAAATTAGAATAAAATAAATATTTAAGGGGGTCTCCCATACAACTGTAAGGTATGATGTATTATTGGATGTGGGTACCTATATAATAAATCAGTTGTGTCATGGATTCGGTGTTTGCTTGATTGCTCCTGCGTTAATTTACCGTAATATACAACTGGCGACGAGAATAAAACATTAAAGTGGTTAAAATATTTAATATTAGAGTGGTGGTGACGTGTTTAATCTAATCATAAACAATGCCTATCGGTAAAATTGAGCACTTTGATTTAGCGAGCAAAAAATGGTCGGCGTATATCAGACGCGTGGAACAATTCATGACGCTAAACGAAATCAAGTCCGAGTTGCGAGTAGCTATGCTGGTTACTTTAGTTGGAGGAGCTACTTATGATCTTATGTGCGATTTGTGTGCGCCTAATAATCCGGAAAGTAAAACTTTTACGGAATTAGCAAAAATTGTCGGCGACCATCTTGAACCCAAACGCTCGGAAATAGCTGAACGTCACATTTTTCGTCAGAGACGGCAGAATATTGGTGAATCTCTTAATGATTATTTACAAGTGTTAAAACATCTGGCAAGTACTTGTAATTTTCAAAATACATTGGAGGAAAATTTGCGGGACCAATTTGTATCGGGACTAGCAAGTGACGAAATGAGATCTCGATTGTTCGCCGAACCTACGATAACATATAAACGAGCAGTGGAGTTAGCACTGGCACTGGAGGCCGCCGAGCGACATGCACACATGGCACACACCAGCGGATCAGCGGCAGCGGGCACAACTCAGGCGGCGGAAAGTTTGAATAAGGTCGCGACGACGGCGCGGGCACAGCGGGCGGTACAGCCGCCAGCCCGGCCTTCAAACAGCGGTGCGAACGGGGGCTCGTCTATCGATCCGCGGCCGGCGCGCACCTGCTGGCGATGCGGCAGGGAACACCGCGCGGATTTCTGTCGTTTTAAAAACTATTCATGCGATATGTGCGGCGTAAGAGGACATATTAGGGTTATGTGTAAAAAGAACTCAGTACGCGGAAGCAGTCAACCGTCTGCAATGCAACAACGTATTAATAATGTTTTGTGTAATAGCGATAGTGATTCGGAATGTGAGATGTATAACATAAAAGTGCACGGAAAGAATGATAAGCCTTTCTTGGTGTCGGCGCGACTGAGCGGCAGACAGGTAACCTTCGAACTGGACACGGGCAGTAAGTTGTCAGCAATTAGTTATTCTTACTACGAACAGCATTTTCCTACGTTTACTATAATGTCAAATAACATTCATTCTTTGTATTCGTATACCGGGACGCCGATAGAAACCGTTGGGTTTATTATTGTTGATGTTGTCATTGGGGAACATACAGCCGGTGACTTAAAATTATTTGTTATTAAGAATGGCGGTCCGCCGTTATTGGGCAGGGCATGGCTTAAGAAATTAAATATTAATAACATTCAAATAAATGAATTACTTTTAAACATGAATGAATGTAATTTGGTTGAACAATTAAAACGTGAGTTTCCGACTGTGTTTTCTCCGGGATTAGGAACATGTACAAAAAAAATGTCATTAAAATTAACCGATAAAAACCCTGTGTTTGTTAAAGCTAGATCACTGCCGCTGGCATTACGCAAACCAGTGGAGAGTGAACTTGAGCGACTCGAGGCAGAAGGTACTATTAAAAGGGTGGACTATTCGGACTACGGAACACCTATCGTTCCTGTGATCAAAAAAACCGGCGAGATTCGCATCTGTGGCGATTACAAGGTCACGGTGAATCCAAAGCTAATGCGTGATCCGTATCCTCTGCCTCGAATCGAGGAGCTGTTTGCCGCCTTAAGCGGAGGTGAACAGTTTTCAAAAATCGACCTCACTAACGCATATCAACAGTTATTTTTAGAAGAGGACTCCCAACCATGTACTGCCATTACCACTCACGTTGGTACGTTCGTCTATCAAAGAACTCCCTTTGGTTTGAGTTGTATTCCCGAAAAATTCCAAAAATTCATGGAAGAAACACTTAAAGGTTTGCGTGGAGTGGCAGTATTTCTTGATGACATTGCGGTCACTGGGAGTACCCGAGCGGAGCATATTACTAACTTAAAGGCATTATTACAACGGTTAAGTGAGGTCGGTTTAAGAATAAAACTAGAGAAGTGTGTATTCATGCAAAATAGTATAACATATGTGGGTTTTGTTATTGATAAGCAGGGGTTGCATCCAGATGTAAACAAAATTAAGGCGATCGTAGACGCTCCGCAACCCACTGATGTCAAACAGCTCAAATCATTCTTAGGTATGATAAATTATTATGCCAAGTTTATTCCAAATTTAAGCACTATACTATATCCAATGCATCAGCTGTTACGTAAAAATACGAATTGGTCATGGTCGAAAGCGTGTAATAAAAGCTTTAATGATGTAAAAAATATAATATCTGGTAATAATGTGTTAGTACACTACGATCCGGAGCTGCCTTTAGTACTGTCAGTGGACAGCAGTTCGTATGGCATCGGCAGCGTGTTGTCGCACCGTTTCCCTAACGGCGACGAACGCCCTATTTGTTTCGCGTCACGTACTTTAAACGCAGCTGAACGAGCCTATAGCCAATTAGATAAGGAGGCACTAGCCATTATTTGCGGAGTAGTGAAACATCACCAGTACCTCTATGGCCGCCGTTTTATCATTAAAACTGACCATAAACCATTGACGTTTATTTTTGGGTCAAAATTTGGGCTGCCTCAAACAGCAGCGAGCCGCTTACAGAGGTATGCCACGAGACTAGCAGCTTACGATTTCGAAATCGAGTTTGTCAAATCTAAAGATAATTGTAACGTCGACGCGCTGTCACGTCTGCCACTGCCATACGAACGTAAAATGGAACCGGGGCCAGAAGCAGTCTCTTATATGAATTACGTGGAAGAAGCTTTCCCCATTAGTGCTAAAGAAATAGCTATTAAAACACAAGGGGATAAAATTTTAAAAAATATTTATGATTACCTCATGAATGGTTGGCCGGCGGTAGCGGGAACCGATGAAGAGAAACCTTATTTTAATCGCAAAGAGTGTCTATCTATTGACAGAGGTTGTATACTATACAATCATCGGGTAGTAATACCAACAGTTTTGAGACATCGCGTGCTTAATGAGCTGCATGAGGGCCATTTAGGTGTCGTTAAATTGAAAAATCTGTCACGAAGTTATGTATATTGGCCTCAACTGGATGCGGAAATTGAAACACTGTGCCGCGAGTGCAGTGCGTGCATGCAACAGCGCGACGTCCCACCGCGCGCACAGCTCCACCCGTGGGTGTTTCCGACGCGCCCCTGGCAGCGATTAAATATAGATTTTGCTGAGTTTCAAGGTAAACACTATTTAGTTACTGTTGATGCACATAGCAAATGGATCGAAGTACAAAAAATGTCTAGCACTAACGCGAACTCAACTATAACTAAGTTGCGGGAATTATTTGCGCGATTTGGGCTGCCTTCTCATATTATTAGCGACGGTGGGCCACCGTTCGCTTCTATAGAATTTTCAAATTATTTGAAAAAGAATTTAATTGGTCATACAATTACTAGTCCATATAGGCCGGCAGGTAATGGAGCAGCCGAGAACGCAGTTAAATTAGTCAAGCGGGCTATGAAAAAAGCCGTACACGAGGGCGTAGATATTGATACTGCAGTTTCGAAATTCTTATTTCAATATCGCAACTGCGAGCATGCCACAACGGGAGTGGCACCAGCGGTGGCCATGTTCGGTAGGCGGCTAAGAAGTAGGCTTGACATTTTGAAACCATCAACGGAAAGAACGGTAGAATCAGCTGCAGACCGCACAGGGCGAGCAAAGCCCGGTGTCGAACGTTATGTCGAACTCGGCGACCAAGTTTTGGCGCGGGATTATCGGACTCGAGCTGAAAAGTGGGCCCCGGCGACTGTTATGACTCGAGAGGCCCCACTGACGTACAAAGTACGCGTATCAGATGGTCATGAGTGGAAGCGTCACATAGATCAATTATTACCAGTTAAAAAGTCCCTTTCAGGAATAAGGCACTCTTTGACAGGTGAACTCGGTAGTTGCGGATCGGAAACAAGTAACACTGAAACTACTGGGACTAATTTACTTAGTCCCGTTGCCGCCACGTCCCAGCTATCTCATGAGTCTTGTGAGTTAAAGTCAAATGACGATCTTACTGAGCCAGCTACAGTCCCGATTCCTAACGTTATAGACCAAATAGAACCGAAACGCTGTAATAGGTACAAGGGAAAATATTTTTAAATCCTTTAAAAAAATAATCAACACGGTCTATTTGCTCTTAATTTAATTAGTTTTTTTTGTTAGCAGTTTTTTCATATATAAATATTTATACAATTTGTTCTTTTCTTTTAAACTATAGTGGTAGTAGTTATTGTGTAACATGCTTTAGATATAAGAACGCATATTATGTACTTAAAGGTGGAGGTGTAAGGTATGATGTATTATTGGATGTGGGTACCTATATAATAAATCAGTTGTGTCATGGATTCGGTGTTTGCTTGATTGCTCCTGCGTTAATTTACCGTAATATACAACTACAACAAACGTGTTTTTTTAGTTTAATTAGTTTTTTGCTCTGTATTAATAACGGCAACAACAGACGCTTGAAATATTTATTTGCTGATCCTGACTAGGTCGTAGTGAGCCCGAATCGTGTCCGAATTTATGAAACACGACCCGGACGAGGTGTAGTAGTCAAATAGAGTCATTTGGACGTAAGACTTATAGGACTCACGGTATAGCATGAACGTCATCATATAAAATGTTCGTGAGGATGTATAGTTTTTCAGAGAACTATAAGATATGTCTTCTTTTAATAAGAAAGGTTACAGGGAAGTGGGACAACAGGACCTTTTACTTACCCAACGAAAATAAAGTAACAGCCTAGGTAGAGAGCCTCTATTAGACGTTAAATATCAGAATACTTACAAGTTACGGTATAATAAACATTTTTCTATGTATTCTGAGAATATAGGTAAACTTTTTATCATACTATTTATATAGTTTTTCAAAATTCCCACGGGAATGAGAACAATAGATAAATTACATCGGGTATGAACCTAATATGTGGTTTTTGAATGCCATCGTTCCGGTGCCTGCCCATCGAATAACATGGCGTTTTTTTTGTATGTTGTCACTGTAAATTACTTATTCAGACTATAAATTAGTAGGTATAAAGTGTTTAAATAGAAACTGACTGTGTAAGGTTGCCTTGAAAATATGTTTTCAGTAATAAGGACGCCTTTTTCCGGGTACAACTAGTGTGTATGTGTAGTGTACGGTTGTACCTATGTTATATTCTATAGATTAATTTACGCGACATTTTTTCTTCATCAACCATTACTATTACTCATTCTACTTTTGGAATCTAGCCTCCCCTTCAAAGGAAGGCTAGAGCTGCTCCGTCAATTCCGTCATACAGCTCTACTGTAAGTTGGCCGAGATTACTGTAGTGTTTAAGTCAGCGGTGCAGTGGAACTCGTCATAAAATAGTTTTCAAGGTTTATTGTTCGTGTTATCGATGAGTCTCACTTGTGGACAACACTGTTTTACTAAATAAAGGAAAATTTACGTGTCCTGGGAAGCATGCGCTCGAGAATTAAGACTCGGTTTCCACCAAAGCGGAGAGAGAGATGTGTCTTTAGAATCTTGTGCCGCACGCGAGCAATGGGCGCGGCCGAGCGGAGATGTGTGCAGCCGGACGGCACATCTTCTCTACTCTCCGCTTTAGTAGAAACCTTTTAAAACTACCTGATACTAGTTACAAGCATCGTTGGATAAATTAGTTGTATATTCAGTTTGAAGTAACCAACGTCGTTAACTATTTGCGTGTTATAAAGTTCAATAGTATAAGTAGAGTTGTAGTTCTTTCAACCCTCGCTGCGGGCAGAAGTAAAAACAAATTAATCATTCTGTTGAAAAAAAATATATGTAGATTTATTTTTTGTTACTTGCCGAATAATAGAAACGTTTAGAAATAATCTACCTACCTACAGTATAAAATAAATACAATGTAAATTGAAACAAAAGGCTGTTGTATTTACCTATACTATTCCATAAATTGTGCCAGTTTCATAAATTGACAAAAAATGATTAAAACGCTGTTTAATATTTAAATCCTATTGATTTACACTCTCTCGTTGTATTCACTGTTATTATGATAAATGTTGTCTGAAAAACATAAGCATACGGCCTGCCTGATGGTAAGCGTCACCGTAGCCTAAGACGCTTGCAATACCAGGGGTATCACATCACTCACGCGTTGCCAACGGAGCTCTGAAGATCTTACCTCTCTTAACTTAGTTATTTATTCATTGTTATTTTCTTTTTCAGGTAAGTTGCAAATCTATTGGAAAGTTTTAATGTGTCAGCAATTAAGGTAATAAAGAAATATACATATATACATACGTACCTAAAATAGTTATAGGTACCAATCAACATAGGTACAACAATATGAAAATAAAAATTAATATATAAGTTCTGACAGTTTTTAGTTGAATTTTAATGTTAATTGTGTACCTAGTAGTTTAGCTTAATCATTAATAAAGAAGATAGGTAATTGTCTATATGAAAATAAATTAGTGTGGACATCAAACCACCCCTTTCAGTTACTGGTTCGTACAGCTCAATGTTAGACTATCAGTTTTATCTTAGAGATAATTTTGACTGGCAGTTAAGATAACAT
Organism: Endotricha flammealis; assembly: GCA_905163395.2. Lineage (NCBI taxonomy): Eukaryota > Metazoa > Arthropoda > Insecta > Lepidoptera > Pyralidae > Endotricha > Endotricha flammealis. Next base: position 3,222,206 of record LR990864.1, on the reverse strand, counting down.
TCATTTATCTCAAAGCATATCGTACACGTGAATCTTAAAATCACTAGATGATCAGTATTGAGATGTATTAACATTGACACCAAAAAATGACGCATATGCTAACGCATTGCGGCTGCGTGCATTATGAGTTGTACAGTGAAACCTGACCACACAAAGTAGAATTTTTTAAGTAACTCTAATCAGATTTCAACGATATTTCATCGAATATTGTGGGGCAATTCACGTAACAAGAACCGATTCTATTTCGATTCAACAACACTCGCTGTCTCACTCATACAAAATAGGAATTGAACGGGATAGCGAGTGTCGTTGAATCGAAGTAGAATCGGTTCTTGTTACGTGAATTGCCCCCCTGGACGTAATCAAAATGTACATTTTTATTAATTTTCGTTTAATTACATTGAGAAAACTAAATTCTTTCTCTGTTTGTGGGTCAGGTGCCTCTGCAGCTGACTGTACAGTTGATATAACCATAGATTAATAAATAAGTAGTTTGATATAAAGTCGCTGAATTTTGTACGGTACAATTCAAATTCAAATTAAAAATATTTATTTTCAAATAGGCCTAATATAAGCTCTTTCGAATCCACATAATTTTTTCCTACCACCAGTTCAGACGGCAGATTTGTACTAAGAAGAAACTGGCAAGAAACTTAGCACTTGGTCTTTTAAAATGGTATTAATAAGATACAAATTACAATGACAGAAAATATAAAATTTACACAAAATATCTACAATTTCTGATGACGAAAAAAAAATTATACAAATAATTAAAGGATAATAACACTATAGATGAAGAGAAAAAAAAGCGTATTAATATACTGGTATCGTCATCATCATCATGATGATGATGATATACTGGTATACATATATACCTACATTTTAAGGTGTAAAAAATTAAATAAAGGTAGAAAGTGTATATATGTATATATACAATATATGCATATATATATGCGCAATATATTAAGTACCTAGCAGTAGGTAGGCTTGTGTTTGGTGTCTGTGCCGAGTTTATCATTCCAGCTATTTTTATCATTTAGATAATCTTCAATTTTATAATAAGCCTTTCTGCTGAGTGAATATTTAATTTAGGATTAAAACCTTTTTCCTGGTAAATTCAGCACGTTTTCAGGCAGTTTATTATAAAATCGAATACTATTAACAACAAAACTATTTGAGGTCTTGGCGAGCCGGTGCTTAGGTATAACTAATTAAATGTAGTATATAAGGTCCTAATTTATTAATGAACTTCCTTTTAACACATGACTATATAGGTTACATATGATCGTTTAAGCAAGGAAATAATGGTCTAGTATTCAGTTAAAAAAAGGCATTAAATTTAGAAATACTCGGTAAAATGCGTGTCTCTTGTAGCAGCCATCCATCTGTAGAAAAAAAAAGTTTTAGGGGTGCGGTGCGGTGCGAAGGGCGCGTCAACGCGTCTCACATATCAAAATGGTTAAATATGGATGAATTTATATAGTAAGCAAATTTTTTGAACTACTTACAATGAAAAACATGTTTTTTTATTCTTCATTATAGATGTGGCTATACAAAACGCAATTATACCATAAAGATTTTAATTTGGTACTTAGAAGCTCTAAATGGGAAACCCAAATGTATCACCATTTCCATTCATCAAATACATAGTGGTAAAAAAAAAACAATGAGCTTGATGGTTTAAAACGTTTAAAATAGTGTGGCGTCCCAAACCTATGTTATTAAGCATTTAAATTTATGTACTTTTTCGATATAGTGTCTAGATGCATTACACGATAAAAAATACTAGACTTCCTAAATTGAGTTATTGAAAAGCGTTTAACCCAAATCTTTGCTGCTGATTCTTTGCACAGACAGAGGTAGTCTTGTGCCCTAAGTTACAAAATGAAGTCTATTATTTATGTAAGTATAATTTAAGAATAAATTACGAAATGAAGAAAATACCATGGATATGAAAAAAAAGGTTAGGACAATGGCCTAAAATCGGAGCGACACGGACCAATTGAATTCGAAGAAAACTTTTCGAAATCCTTAAGTGTTTGTTTGTTTACAGACATAACACCAGTCTTTGTGTGTTTTGCACGGTGCAAACACGGTTTATTTGCAAATATTAAAATTATGATAACATTAAGACTAAGTTTTTATTATAATATTTTTTTAATATCATTAGCGTATGCCCGTGACTTTGTTTACATTACGCGATTGTTTCTATAAAACTATTACCCGCGGGTTGGCTAGGTACCACAGTCATGTATGATAAAGGCTACCCATGGGGGCAGGACAGACAGCTGCTCACCCAAAAGTTCCCTGACGGTTTTTCTCATAGACCATTTTCAAAATTCAGTTGTATCCGGTGAACCCCTTGCAGCTACGTTCTACCATTAACGTTTTTCCCCAGAACATTAAATCTAAAGTGTTTGAGTTATTCCATTTCACGCATGTTTTATTCGAAACAAAAAACCGAGAAGTACAAAAAGAAATAGAAAAAGAGTGAAGAATAAGCGACTACAAAAAAGTAGTAAATTCAAATTTGCATTATTAATTATATAAATGATACATTTATTTTTAATTCCCTGTAAATTCCTTTCAAATCCCAAATGTCACCGTACCCATGCTATCTGAAAAACATTGGAAATTTGCGTTGCGGCTGAGTTCCAACCACGAATTAATAGTTTTGGAAAAAACTGTGAGTGGATGCTTTATTGAAACTGTAAATATCAAAATGTTATCTGTCATTCAGTATTACTTCTGTGTGTACAGATTTGATACGGTTCTACTTGACGATGTCTCGAGTGCGTTGTGTATAGCTGATAAATATAATTCCTTGTTTAGAACAAATAATATGAAATTGTTGAACTTTAATAATGATATTATCTAAGTTTTCTACTCCGTTTGTGTCGTGCTATCCGCAAAGGTATAGGAATTCCTAAAAACCCTGTCTTGATTTTGCCTGCAGCGTAAATGGGACCTCTATGCGAAATTCTACATCCATAAATCAAAGGTTTTGGGCGAAATTTTAGATTTCTAGTAGGTACAAAGGTTTTAGGCGAAATTTTAGATCTCTAGTACAAAGGTTTAGGGCGAAATTTTAGATCTGTAGGTCGAAGGTTTTGAGCGAAATTTTAGATCTCTAGGTCAAAGGTTTTGGGCGAAATTTTAGATCTGTAGTACAAAGGTTATGGGCGAAATTTTAGATCTCAAGTACAAAGATTATGGACGAAATTTTAGATCTCTAGTACAAAGGTTTAGGGTGAAATTTTCGGTCTCTAGGTCCAAGATTTTGGGCGTTTTCCAGACACTCATTAGTTGGTATTATTTTCGCAGACCGCGACCGATCAAATCGGTACCGGTCATATTATTGGAAAAAAATATTTGTTGGTAATAATTTCGTATTGTTCATGAAATTTTGAGAAATTATACATATGAATATCAATAATAATTTTATTAAGTACTATTAAAAATACTGAGAAAACCACCTGTGTGAATATGAACAAATGTTACTATTCACTTTTTGTTTATTTTGTCGAGAAAGTAGAAAAATATACTTACTCAATACTTTTCGGAATATGGAATAAATAACTACCAGCATAAGTATAATACTTTATTACACTATTTTTCCTAATTGACGTACCTAAGTCTTGCTAATGTCAATTGTCGGGTATTGCCTGATATTACATCCTAACTCATAAAATAACATTTTATATTTTATTGTGCGTTTAAAAACAAGTTATTAAAAGACTACGTCATTTAGCTAATAAATTATGAGTCTAGATTTCAGTAATAAAAGTCCAAATTAATTAATGAAAAGTTGCGTGACTTAGAACAATTTAATCACGAAAGACTGCCATATTTTAAATCATCCAAAACGTTGTGATTAAGATTGTGTTTAGACATAAAATCATGCGTATCTCTTTATAGAAATACTAACGGACCAACCCAGCTTCGCACGGGTTTTACCTAAGGATCCCTAATTTAAAAAATATATAATATAGCCTAGCCTGTGTTACCCAGGGATAGTTGACACTGTAAATTTTTGGCGGTGAGAGCCCTACGCTCCCGCAACAGTCCGGTGTCTCAGAAAAGGGTGTTAGTACACCCGAACTGAACTTTTCAATTAATAAAAATAAAAAATAAAAAAACCGGGGATAGTGCACCTTCCCAATGGTCAAAGAATTTTTGAAATCGATCCAGTACTTTTGAGTATATTCGTTGCAAACAAATATACAAATCAATTTATAATATTGTTTTGTTGTCTAAATAAATTTTGGCCAAGTCAATAATTAGAAAATAAACGACAAAATTTAGATACATGATTTTAAAGATAGAAAAGCTGTGCTGAAAGTAATGGACCGATCGAGTACTCTACAAAGTAGTTTCCTCTATATTAATTGAATATTTAATTACAATTTTCTATGCTTTAAGAAAGTGCCTGTGAAGGGCCTAGTGTCTGAACAAACGATCTCATTTACTTGGGCGTAATTTTTTAAAATCACAATACTAATTGGTATTACAAGTGCGTCGACATTGTACTTGAACTGACTCACAGACTCACAGTCATTATGTCTGCCGAGCATTACGGCCTTGCTGTATTGTACGTCATCTAGCAAGTAGGTAGTTAGTGTAAAATTGATAATTCCGTTTCGCTATATGCCCTGCCAATTCTAATAACTAGGTCTTCTTCATTTCCATTCTGAATTTATTAGGATTGACTAGGTCCGCTACTTAGCCTACCTACCGTGATACTGATTTTATACGAAGTCACTCATATTATGAAAAACACAGTCTCATAATTTAGAAAAATTGGTCTAAATAAGTTATTTTTCATAATGCGGAAAGTCCGAAATTATGCGAGCAGTGTTATGGCAGTGTTCCATATTATCAGCAGCATGCTGAAAATGTTAAGTTATTGTTTGCTATTTTAATATTTTCAAGTATTCAAAACGTCTATTCTAAGCTCTTTCGAATCGTCGCAATTGTAATAGGGTTGTTCTTGTTTCCAGGGTCAAAATAATTACTTACATTATATTTAGTCCGTATTTTAGATTATAAAAAAATATACGTATTTTTTCTTTTTTTGATTAAACAAAAAATAACAAAGATACAAGGCATAAAAATTTAGGAGTGGGGGGGCCTTTGCCGCCACCCCGCGCGAAAAATGCCACACGGCGTGACGTCACACGTAACTTTAATGGGCTATAACTTTGTCATTTTTGGTCTAATTTACAAATGAAAAAATGAGTTGCCCTTATTTTTGAATAATGCATGCGGCAGATTCTATATTTCAACAATAACCAAAGAAAGAACCAGAAGAAAGAATTTGGATAGCCAAAGAATATCCATTATCAAAAAAAACTAATCCATATTCAACAACCTCTTTGGCTTTATAAATTATTAGATACCTATCAGTTTATTTAAGGCCGAAAGCTACGTAGTTCATTTAATAATGTGCTAAATGACATTACAAACGACATTTTCGTGGCACGGTCCAAAAAATTATATACAATTAGATATTTTTTGTATGGATCATCCTCGAATTATAATTATTGACAATATTAATAAGGTGTAATACGAACGTTAGTTGTAATTTAGTGATATCTCGCTAATTTGTTCGGTCCAAGGCAATATTTCACTGAACTGACGCGTGCTATTTAGTGCAATTTTCTCTATTTAGTCTAATTGAGTGCTAAATATGAAGATGACATTTTATTTTTATATCTGTGCTCATAATTATCGCATTCGAATTATGAACTGATATTTTTATAAGGAAGATGATTTTTTTTATTTGGAATTATGAACTTGACAAAATTGTTTTTAATTCGATTTTTTATGAAATAGATTTAAAAAAATGTATTTAAATAATCGTTTATAAATCGTTTTAAGACGTCGTGGATCGTGGTATCTCCTAGCTCTTAATACTCTGCGTACGACAACGAGCCGAAAACAAATATAGATATTAATGTTGCATTCGAACGAATGATGAGACGATGATGGCTGTCAGTTTGTCACGTACTGTAATGTCACAAATTCACAATGCCACACAATGGTGTTCTGACCCTACACATTCTGGGACGGTATAGGTACCGTTCTGACAATAACGGCATGAATGAATAGACTGATGTCCCATTATTTTTTCAAATACAAATTGTGTTGAGATACCAACGAGTCTTGATTTACAAACTTATAATTAAAACGATTAAATTGACTTGAAAGCTTGAAAGATTGTTTCAAGATAATACGTTTCAAATTCAGTCCTTCTAATCACGTTGTTAAATGAAAAAAAAAGCGAGAAAAGTAATAAAATCACAGTCAGTATCATTTGAAATAAAAGCCTTAGGGGATAAAATGACTTCCGGTCAGACACGTGAAGCGTCGTGATAATATTACAGATAATATCAACATGTTTATTATGCTAATCTGTATTATGATCGTACTTAACATAAATAGGCACGTGTTCAGTAACTAAACGTGCAATGAGAATATTCACCATAAATGGTTTATGTAAAAAGGGGGTTTAAGAGTTTGTTTTCGTTTTCAGAGGTCTGTAACCTTTTCTGCCTTCATCTGATCTCCCTTCTCCGATTCTCTTATGTTTGGGCCTAATCTAGCAGTAGGTAGGAATTTTAATTGTATTTACACATATGAATCTACTTCATACTAATATTATAAATGAGAAAGTGAGTTTGTTTGTTTGTTCTTTCTTCACGGCTTGACTAAGCAGCCGATCATTATGAAAATTTGCATACATTTTGTTAGGAATACAGAGCCCAACATAGGCTAATTTTTACGCGGCCGAAGCCGCTGGTAACATTTAGTAAAATATAAAATAAAGTTTGTATCCACCTTTGAAACGGCTTTTTTTAATTCAAGGATGTGTACGATACGATAATGCCTTTATAATTTTTCAGCTCATAATTCGAAATAAACTAAGTAAAAATAAAAAAAGGCTCTAAAACAACACTAAACCGACTTTATTTCTTTCATGATTCATAGAATCATTTAATAGGTATAATCATATTTTTTACACAAAGTAAAAATGTAAAAAAAAAGTAAAAAATGGATTCTAAGTTATAAACTTAATGTAAAATAAAGACTTTTTAAAATTCTTATGGGAAAACGGGTCAAAGCAAATAAAGGACGGGTTTCGTTCTAAATATAGGTAGTTACACTAAAGAAATTTCATAAAAAGGTTCCTTCTACAGTTTAATTAAGTGATCGATCACGCTACTTGTGTTAATAAACTTTGTTTTAGTGCCATTGACCGAAGACTCTGAAATATTAAAATGAAATTATTTTCATTTTAATATTTCAGAGTCTTTACTTTTCACTAGTTATAAATAATACCAAAACAACATTTTCACTTACAGATTCAATTTTTTTTTAAATAATAAAGAACCAAACTTGACACTACCATAGTATGAAATTTAAAAAAAAGTCAAAATGGCGGCGACCTGGTTTTCTGTGGAGACCTTCCTGACAGTACAAAAAACACAAAAATTAAAGTAAATCTTTTTTTCACTTCTCATGCTCTGAAATTGCTTATTTGCGCAGGATATAGGCTGCACAAAATCGTTTTTTGTGCACAAGGGCAAAAACGTATCTACTCATAAATGTATCTATATTAAGGCAAAGAAAATGAGCCATACAGCCAAACGTACGATGTGCTCGACTGATAAGTCTCGGGTAAAAATGGTTCGTTTCAAGCACTTGTTGTAAAATCTACTCTATTTACCTTTTCATTTTCTGACTGTACCAAACCAACACTACTCATAGCTGTGACAAATTCGATGGGAGAAGAAGTATAGGAAAATCACCGACAAAATTCAGTTCACTTTGGGTTTCATGCCGATAGGTGTGGGCAGACAATCTAATTTAAACCGTTTGCATCCTGTCCACAAAGACAGCTCAATGTGGGTCGCTCGTTATTCAATCGAGTAACAAACAAACATACATACAATAGGTGGCCATTGTCGGGTTCATGATACATAAAAGATTCGCAAGTAGGTAACTATGCATTTAATGTACGGATTAGTTTCTTTCACACGATGTTTTTTTAATATTATTAGAGCAGATCAACAGGCAACGCTGCGTATGAACATTAGGAACAATACGCGCTAAGGTTACTCTGTATTGCCTAACACAATAGGAAGGAATTGTAAAAAATACAAACGAGAATCATATCATCATGTCAAGTCATAATCATCCCAATGCCGGGATACGGGTCACCCTTTAATCGAAGCGAATTAGAGCGTACTCTACCACGCTGCTCCAATGCGGATTGGCAGATGCGAATGTGGATAGCGATTTAGTTCTATACATAGTAATAGTACGTTTAAAAAACCGACTCATATGAAGTAAAAAATGCTGTTAATTTTTGTCTGTTCTCTTTAATTTCATTTATAACTCTACACTATTCGCGAAATTGACCATAGTTACCCAAATACGAGACTGTTGAGGTACTTCGTCTTACTTCGTCTAATTTTTCGATTGCCTTGGTCACCCTCGGTTAAATCCACAAGGTAGTGTAGAGCCGAGAACCCGCGCTACCCAATATACACACGTCCCATTTCTGTGACATAAACTTAACAGACCCTATAAGAGAGTACCGGCCCTTTACGGTGAGTAAGGCCTCCAGAGTTCCACTTGGGGGGGGTTGGGACTTGGAAGGGTTGGGAACGCGTGAGTGACACCCCCATCCTCAGTATTGCAAGCATCTATCTATAGGCTACAGTGACAGCTTACCATCAAGCCGACGGTATGCTTGTTTCCCACCGTTTTGGTACAAAAAGAAAAAAAAAACAGCCAGTTTCTGAAACGAATATTAATTCCAAATTAAGTCTCAAGTCTCTTTTTTCTTTTGTTTAACAGTGACAGTCAAAATTTACAATGTGTCATTAACATAAAATGGTGAAATGATGTCAGAATTCAGGATGTAAATTTTCCTTTCTTTGTCACGAAGCAACAAATGTTCCTTGACTCCATACAATAAGTATGGAATTTTAAATTTTCATACTTCAGCATTCTTAAATCTACATAAACAAATAAGTTTATTATCTCATTTACATAGAATTAAAGAAATAGTTACCAACATTCGTAAGTATTTACATAACATTAACATTTGCTTAAGGAAAATGAGTTTTCGTGGTTTATCTCTGAGAAAGTTAATGGTGCCGACAGTGAGCAACAATAACACACTGTGCAATTACCCAACTACTATCTAAAGACACGGTAATTTACGTTTTAAGCTTTGAATTTCTGATAAATAGGTACTTACTTCGTTACAAGACAAGAGGTTGTTTTTCTAGCCGTCTAATTTACAGGAATTACAGCCAGTTTCTGAGAAACATCCAAATATATTCATAAGCCATCTCTTTTTTTTTCTTATTTAGTGACAACCATAAATAATGTGTCATTAACTTCAAATTTTGTCTTGAGATATTCACCGTTACCTCGCATGGAAAAGTGGAGACTTCTTCAACTATCCCTTCCTGCAAATCTTTTTTTTTTCAGTTAAGTACTATCAATTTTAGTCAGTTCGTCAGACTATTTCGGATGGACTTTATAAGTTTTATAACTCTTTTTCTACAGATTTTTTAAACGTTCTGCATTTTTCGATTGAATTTATTGCTCGTAAAATTTGCGACATGTGCTGCCATCTTTTAATAATGTTTAGAGATAACGCAGTAGAAATGTATACGAGGTGCTTTACGAAAGATAGTCAGCTCACTTCATCGAGTACATTGTTTCAGTGTTTTCTATGTAGATGGCGTTACGTGTAGCAATTTTCACTATTTCCTATATTTCAATTCGATTCGAGTGGTAAGGTGACTCACTCAAGTCTTCGAACATTGACCGATTGATTGTTTGCCATTTAGTTTATAATAAAAATGAGAACAGAATTATTATGGTGTGTATATATTGAAGCATTGAGAGTTGAAAAATACCCGTTTAAAAAAATGTTAATTGCACATTAAATCTATTGCTCTCTTTTCTTCTGTCTAATTAGGTAATTTCTTAGGGATTCAAATTAGACTCCTCAAACTTTAGTTTAAAATGCGTTTGGGAAACATCGAATCAATTGTTGAAAATTTTAGAAGAGGCAAAAATAATAATCATTTTCATTGGGACAAGAAACTTGACCTAACTTATTATTCCGTTCTGATTATACCAATCTTATTTTATTATTACACTTATGCAGAAACTTAGTCGACAACGATCTTGCTTGTTAGCAACCGTGTCTCAAAAATGGTTGGTCATTGTATACCTTCCCGTTTTTTTTCGTTTTCATTCGTTTTTTCCGCCATATACCTACCTATGTATAGTATACCCAGATGATGAATTTTCAATCATATGATAATATAAACAAAATATCCTAACTTGTATTATAAATGAGAAAGTGAGTTTGTTTTGTTATTCCTTCCTGGCTTGAGTAATCAGCCGATCATTATTAAAATTTGTATAAATATTGTCAGGGGTACAGAGCCCAACATGCATACTTTTTACCCCGTGAAAGTAAATCATTCCAATGGGAAAATATTTTTTCTACTATAGATGGCGCTGCAATTGCCGGCCAATAGATGGCGCCACAAGTCGCGCTATGAATTGTTTTGTTGTCAAACGAGATCTTTAACATAAAATTAACCGCGAGCGAAGCCGCTGGGAAAAGCTAATATTAAATAAAAATTCATGATTATAATTTAATTCACGCAGCGCCACTGATCCCGAACGTAAGCTACGCACAGCACAACCTGCTTGTGTTAATATATTATTGTAAATATCACTACATAGTATAGAACAAAGTCGCTTTCTCTGTCCCTATGTCCCTTTGTATGCTTAAATCTTTGAAACTACGCAACGGATTATGATGCGGTTTTTTTTAATAGATAGAGTGATTCAAGAGGAAGGTTTTTAAGTATAATACATTCCAAAATTCCCACGGGAAAGCGGGATACACGCAAACGAAGTTGCGCGGGTTTCGCTAGTATACTTAGAAAACATAGAAAACACCCAGACTCGAGAACAAAACAAACACAAATGCCATCACATAACCCGTGCTTGGTGCCAAAGGTAGAATCACTCGCTACCAACGCGCCACCGGGATGTCTATGTATGTAATGTAGGTACAAAATATACATTGTACTTATCCTTTCAATCATTTCTATGAAACTCTGAATACAACGCTTCCGGTACCTATCTACGTAATTCTCTCATGTCACGTTATATACCTACTTATTACAGAATGAGTGATGGCTTTTAAACCACATTTATGTGGTCTAGAAGCAATAATTTATGTTGAAAACTAGACTTCATCAGTCAGTTTATGGTCAAATATGTGGTTATAGTGTATGATTGATCTGAGACGTCCGCCAACCGTAAACACACATTAATATTAGTAGCCTGACCGAGGATCTATGATCGAAAATCTTTAAAGAAAAGCTACGAAGTGTATGATTCGTCATAAGAAATTCGTCAGGAAAAAAGTTGTATATTTTATTACATTGAATGTGTGTAGTGTATAAACACAGTAATACTTATTACTAAGTACCGTAATTACCGACGAATTTACTTAGTGACGAATGTGCAATACCTTTGTTTATGATAACAAGAATCTACTTTTATCTTGTGTTTCTCGCAAAGGACACAAACTGCAGCAGTACAACCACTGCCTTGGCTTAACGGGTGTTACCTATCGACTACAATACTTTCAGGAGAGACTCAACGTGCAATCTGAAACTCTGAAGAGGCTGAAATTAGTAAACCCATCTAATTACTGTATCGGCTTCTTGTGTGTTTATTAAATTTTGACACGAGCTTCGACACTATCGGCCTCTTCTTTGATGATGATTACACCTGAATCAAATTCTTAAATACGGATATTAGTATGAAAGCAAGAAATCAAGGTTTTACATTTACAGCGATGAATCACTTAAGTAGCGGTTTCCTACGTGTTGCTTTCAGCGCTGTAAAAAAGTTGACTATGCTCACGTCATCATGCTGCGAGCGCGTGCGTTGTCTCGCCCCGCGCGCGCCTATGGCTATAATTACGGACGCGACGCTCTACCGGCGAAGTGCAAATCATCAGTTGGCCAACACAGGCCTCTCAGTACCTTCGTCCCTCCTAAAATATCAACCCTCGCGATGTCACCCTCGTACCAAGAAAATATTATCGTTTTACAAACCAACGTAACGTAGCTGGGTTACGGAAAGGAGTTTTTAAATTATAAGGATTCTTTTTTTCGCTTTTCTCTCAAAAATGGTGTCGAAATCTCGTGGTGCGCACGTGCTGGTGTGGGAGCAGCCAGGGTTAGAAGACCAGATCGGAAAATATTCTGGTGAGTTGGCTTTATTGTTGTGTCCTGGTATATTGACACGTAATTGGGAAATACGTTGGTACTTCTTCAGTTCATTTTGTACGATGCAAGGAAATTTCTGACAATGTTTACATTTAATGTTAATTTAATTCTTTGATTGCTTTTTATTTAGTTAGTTAGCTTGGGTGTTTTATTATTTAGAACAGTCATAAATATTAATTAAATAATATGGAATAAAAGATGTTAATGTTTGAAGTAAGTACTTAATTAAATTTTAATCATCATTTCATAAAAAATAACTTTTTTGATTGTTTTAATGTCGTTTTTGATTCAACTACAATTTTAATTTTAAAAATATCCCACCTGGGGCGGGAGAATTCTTTCATTCACAAATATTTTCAAAAAGAAACTTAAGTTCGTGATTTGAATAGAAATTTTTAGATGATTTTATAATTGTAATCGGAACTAGGTACTTAGTGTTTAATTACGAACTATAGAACAAACTGCTGAAATAATAAAAATATGTAGAATGTATGTAAACTAAACTGCATTGTTTAAATTATTAATTACCTATAACAGGTCATGTGCTCATTGCACAGAAATATATGGCTCATTGCATGAATTTATTAAAATAACGTTCGTATTATTAATTAAAATTTGTATTGAAAATATCACAATTTAACAATACAATGTACCTAGTAAGTATTATCTTCTACATAATAAGTAAATAAGGACTATTTCAAACATCAACACGAAAACTGAGGCTAATGTGTGCTAATGTAGTGTTCTCCAAATAAAATAAAATTAAACTGAATTAGAAAAGATTTAATTATTGATCTTCAAACTAAATATTTTCTCGAATTAATCTAATTCTTCTATAAATAAATAAATTAATATTTAGGGACAATTCACACAGATTGATCTGGCCCCAAAGTAAGTTCAAAACTTGTGTTATGGGGATACTGACTCAACGATATTATATTTTATAACAAATACATAATAAGATAAACATCCAAGACCCGAGGCCAATCAGAAATAGTTCGTTTTTCATCCGACCGGGATTCGAATCCGGGACCTCCTTGGTGGCGGTCTGGCATGATAACCATTACGCCACGGAGGTCGTCAGCATATCTTAGATACCAATATAGTTATAATTTTATTGATTGTTTGCATTGAATATGCTTTGGCAGGCCCGGTGGTCGAGTGGCTAGCAATGGTCACTTTATCTCACGGGCCGCGGGTTCGAATCCTGCGCAAGGCAAACATTTGTGTGCATGAACAAGTCTGTTTGCCTTGCTCTGGGTGTTTTCTATGTATAACAAGCATTTATTTCCAAAAAAAAGTATTTAAGTATATTTATCAGCAATCCGAAACTACTGGACTGATTTGAAAAAAATCTCTTACCGTTGGGAAGTGGTTGGGAAGCTAAACACTATCCCTGGGTGACAGGCTAGGCTATTTTTTAAAAAAATAGGGGTCCTTACTAAAACCCAGCGAAGTCGGGGCGAGTCGCTAGTAAAAGGTATTTTTATCCGATTAAACTAAGTGTCTCGTTTCTCGTGAGGTTTGATGTCATTTTAGAGTAAACACATTTCATCATGATAAAGAGCCTTTTCAGGAAATAATATAACTTTAATCATAGCTATACAAGTCCAAGGCCTGAAGGACAATGAATGGATTGTCTCTTGTTATACTGAATGCACACAAACCTGCTTTTTTGTACTTAGATAATACATTTTCAACATGATATTTGATATAATGTGGAGCTCGATGCCGTCGTTGTGTGTCTAACTGGATGAACACACAAGTTTTTTTTATATATCACAAAGGTGGCTAATACATGCATACGGCCCGCTTGTTCGTAAGCATCACCGTAGCCTATAGACGCTTGCAAAACGGGGGTATCACTCCCGCGTTGCCAACCCTCCCAAATCCCCCAAGTGGAACTGTGGAGACCTTACTCACCGTAGGAAGGAACACAACATGGCTGAGACCACTGCTATTTGGCTACGATCTTCTGTAAGGTGGAGGTCCATCCCCAAACGGGCTGCTCCGATTTCCCTACCTCTCTTAAAAGTTAAGTACAAGTTAAGTAAAGACTCCCCTAACCACAGATATCAGATCTTTCTGTGTTCTGTGCCCCTAACCATAACTATTTAGCTATCTGTGCCCTAGCCAGTATTTTGATAAATAAATCATTCGTACACATAATTATTACAGCCATTGTGATGGCTTTATTCAGCTTTCCTACGTAATTTAAAAAAAAACATTTTTCTAATTTAAATATTTTAAATTTTGATAAATGGACTAGTACATTTTAATTTTTTTGTTATGGAAATACAAACTAATTAAATTTTAAGTACCCATCAAATGGCAATATAATTATTTGTAAACATTGTACAATATTGAACAAAGTTGTGTCAACTATTAACTAATCTGTGGTTGTGTTAAAACCTCTCAAAACTACGTCAGCCCGTAACTAAATCATTTCAGCAATATTCTAATAAGAACAAAAATATTGAAAGGAGCAAATAATTATCATAGCATAGTGAGAAAACGGTATTCAGTTACTCTAATTGGCAAGTCATAAATATTACGTATTATCACGTTTTTACGTCAGTTTCAAACGTTAAAGTTTCAAAACTAGTATCGCTGACCTCACGCTTCTATGAACTTCATAACCGCATTGTGATATTTAAAAAATGCTCAGTTTGAGAAGTGCTCACTTTGCGAAGTGCACATTCTGCGTCAAACACCTTACTATTTTAATCGCATTCCCATGTGAATATTTTAGTTACTCCTATTTATAAAATAACCAAACAAAAATGTTCTTTATAATTTGTACGAAAAACACGCATATGACATCATCTTGAATTTTGAACATATTAATTTATAAATTACACAATGGTCAAGAAAAATAAAATTTAGTAAATTCCATATTTATATTTTTCCGTTGTAAAGTGGCTTTAACCTCCGCAATTTACCTTTCCGCTTCACAATTAGTTAGACATCAGTAAGACACACTCGCCCACTCTACGTTACACAACGCAACGTCACGCACTACTCATCGTAGAGATCATGGAGTTTCACGTGCACATTGACGTACGAACCTACGTAGCTCTTTAAAAATATTTGTGGCTTTTTACACAATTCGCACAGCGCCGCCTCCCAAAGTAAGCTATGCTTCTGTTATGACTAGACAACAGATACAATAATATAAACATATACTTTTATAATACTACTTATATAACAATCAGACTCCAGAAGAATTACAAATGCCATCACATAAATCTTTGCCCGTGTTTGCCCCTTGAATTGAACCGGCGAGGCGCCCTCTGGTGCCAGAGGTCGCCCATTTTCGGGATAATATAGGTATAGCCAATGATACACACAAATAACATGGCTTTCTATTGGTAAAAGAATTTTCAAAATTGATTCAGTAGATCATAATAACGTCACAAACTCAAAAACTTTACCTCTTTTGCCTTGAAAAGATTGCTATTAACAATAAGGCCCCGTTGTTGCAATTTCACTAGTCTGTAAGTTAACTATATAAACTGTGTTCTATTTTTGTGATTTACATATAATCTACTATCTATCTATCTATCTATCTCTTTTTAATAATAGTAAGTATGGATAAGTATCTATATCTAGTATCATCAAATTGTATTGAATTAAAAGGCTTCCGCACATAATCAAAGGTTGCCATAGATACAATAACTAAGCTAAAAACTACATGTGTAGTTTCTGTGTTATTGATGAGTGAGGAGGCGACAACGAGGCGACAGTCCCCTGTGTAATTATACTTATAGGGTATCAGTACAATTGCTAACAAGCTGTGAGGCTATCGAGACACAACACGATAAATACTCTGATATATCCACGAGTATTGTTTAGGAATTTTGGAAATTTTAGGCCTGTTCTCGTAACAAAAATACTTAGTTTAAATCTCGTTTCAAACTCACTCACTATCTCCTTCATTTCATATTTCGTGTGAGCAAGATGGCGCTTAAGATTGAAACTTAATTTTCACTAACAAGAATTGAAGCTGTTTCTATAAAAATAATTACTATTTATGTTCCCTAAATAAATAATTGGCGCCCAACGTGTAACAACGAAGTCGTTCTTCGTTGGGCGCCAAATCTTAAACCATGGATTGAACTACAAGTTTTTAAATTAGAATAATAAAAGTGTAAAGAAAATGTGTTATTATTGAACTACGAGTTTAAAAAAATGGAATTTATTGTAAAGAAATCGGTGTGCCTCACGGCGGCGCGCTGAAATCGTCCGGTAATTATATTTTGACCAGTGATCACACACATTACAACAATTTCTATATTAAACTCTTACATTCGTTTTGTAAAATAAATAAACACGTGTCTATCTTCAAGGAACATATTATATCTGGAGCGTAGATTTCCTAGGTCTAGTTCAATGTTAATGTTTGCCATCTAAAACACTGCCAACTATTAATTAAGATTTCGATCAAGTAAACTGTCCACAATATAATGAGCATAGTATGACATATGGGCATTTACGATTGCTTATTTAGATTTGGGTAAGATTTCCTTGTACATAATTATTTTAATGTTGCCGCTCTGGGAAATTGACGTTTTGGCGCTGATGGTGGTTAGTGGTGCCAAGTTCGAGGTTAATGTCTGGTGTCGGTCGATCCTTTGATATTAGACTAGATAGTTCGTTATTTGAGTATCACCGAATATAAATTAGCAATTATTCAAATTTCAATAAAAAAAACTTTTTCTTTTTAACCTGCCAGCAAAGTACTCTATTTTGGTCAATTACTGGCCGAATTTACCTAGAATAACACTAATTCCAATTACCATCAAAAATAAATTGTCCTATTTACTTTTTTTAACCCAGAACTTTTTTAAATTATTTGAACGTGGCCGTTAATAGTCTTACACTGTTTTACATTTATTCACACAAAAAAGTGAAGTATTTTTCTGATTTTCAAAACAAGCCAGCTAAAATATTTTTTCGATAAATATTTCAGCATGGCTAAATATAATTAAGGAATCACAAAAATGAAATATAAACTACTTTTTGTGTTACTACCATAGTCATCGAAGTTAGGTCACAGAATAAATACCTACCTAATAGTACTACGTAGTTAGGTAAACCTTTTTGTTAAAATTACACTCTCTTTTCGTCTGTAGCTCCATGTTAATTATGGTTCTTAAAAAAAACTTTTATTTAAAATAGGTAGGTAAGTACTTAATTATTTCTAATTACTACTACAAATAACAAACCAATTATTGTAAAGTCAAGGAAATAGATTAGGTACCTAGTAAATAGTGTGAATGGTGCGTAATGATGTTTACAACAAAGTATCATATTAACCTATCTACGGGTAGGTACGCTAGTTTAGTCATTCCGGGACGGAAGCCCGCGTTGCTCTAAGTATTGGAAGAATTACGTCATGTTTTTTTAATGATTATAATAACTCGAATACATATTTTAATTTCAATTGGATTTCACGTTACAAGAACCGATTCTAGTTCGATTCAACGACACTCGCTGTCCCGTTCAATTCCTATTTTGTATGAGTGAGACAGCGAGTGTCG
Source organism: Endotricha flammealis (assembly GCA_905163395.2). NCBI lineage: Eukaryota > Metazoa > Arthropoda > Insecta > Lepidoptera > Pyralidae > Endotricha > Endotricha flammealis. The sequence continues at coordinate 3,204,313 of LR990864.1, read as the reverse complement.
TTGAATCGAACTAGAATCGGTTCTTGTTACGTGAATATGCCCCACTGACTGACTTAACTATATATCAACGCACTGCCCAAACCGCTGGGTGTAGAGATTCCAAATTTGGAATGTAGGTTCCTTACGAGACGTCTAGCAGTTTACGAAGAAAGGATTTTTCAAAATTCCCACGGGAAAGCGAGATATACACAAACGAAGTTGCGAGTATTTTACTAGTAATTAATAATTTTCTTCCATTTGCATTGTGTGCTATATTGACTACACGATGAAATAATTGCAACTCAGCGATGGATAATAAAAATCGAAAACACGAGGCAAAATCATCCTTTATGGACAAGTAAAGGTCTTACATAATTATCGTATTCCTATGAAAAAAGCTAAAGGTGATAGGTTCACTCCAAATGATTATTATGTTACAAAAAGCACTAAAAGCTTATTAGTGTACGATATAAGTATTTTTTTCTATCAGGAAACAAAGCTTTTAGTGTAAATCGATAAAAGCAGTTAAAATAAAATTGCTACAGCAAAAAATATTTCTAACAATGTAGAGTCAGGAAATTAAATTAGTGTAGAGGAAAATACGATAGAATCACTGAAACGTCTACCACTAAGTGTGACCAGTGGTTGGTAATAATTATTTAATTTATTTTCTTTTGGCAACAAATGTCCAATGTAATGAATGACTATCCTCAGTCTAAATGAATGGGGCCTCCTATCATCATCATTATTTCAGCCCATACTAGTCTACTGCTTAAAATGGGCCTCTCCTTTAGAGAGCCATATTTAAAAATTTTGAATGAATTTTGTGTGCATAGCATACAGGAGCGGAACTCGGAATGCAGATCATCGGTCTGTTGGAAATTTTTCATGTTTTCCTCGTGGACCAACTAGTATTCAATCCTAAATAAGTGTTCCTAATGGCACAACTAATGTATTTGGTATGGTTTTGGATTGGGGATATGCTGTGCCCACGGGAATAATTTGAAAAAAAAATCCTAATGAAACAACTAGTTGTGTCAACTTGTGTCATAGTGCATAAGTATCAGTTGGTCCACGAGTTCCGTGCGTTCGGTTCTCAGACTATTTTGAATTCACAATCTGGACCCTGTAATACGATTCTTAAATTTATTTTCTTTGTTTCGTATGATTTTAAATTCTCTGTGAAGTTGATTGCTACACATAAATCAGAAATTATGATTAATGAAGCTATGAAAATCTTTTCCATGACGCAATTAGACATATTTTATGAATAAATACTCGTATGTAGGTATTACTGTTCGTTTGTATATAACAGCGGGGTATTTCTTTGAAAATGTGCAAATCGCTGTTCCAGTTAAAAAGAACTTATTACATTACATATTTTTTTAACTTTTGGCCAGTATGGAGATGGACCAGTATCTGTTCTAACAGGAGCAGTTATCAGATTAATGTTAAATTCAATACAATCTGATATGAATTCAATCTTGTGTCGAAATTCACATTACCATTCGTGTCCCTCTCCCCAGATTTTAACACAAAATATTTTATTTCTCGACTTGTACTAAGAAGAACGTAATATAAGCAATAAATTCCATAAAAAGAATGTTGTTATTAGTTTATAATACAATATAAATACTTAAAAGACTATTTTACAATGTTAAAAAAGTGAATCAACAAATGTTCCGGCGCTACACCCTCATTACCGTTCGAGAGTATTGTCGCCTTAATATCTTTGCTCCTAGTTGGCCTTGTGCGTTCGCCTTAACTGTGCAGGACAGTTCAGTCGTCGCTCGTCCGTTGCACGGAGGACACGTAGCGAGCGAGTATTTTTTCTACGGAAATATCGGTATTTAGTGCTCCGAACGGTTTTTGTTTCGTCAAAGTTCTCCATACAGTTTTTGTATTTAATGGTAAGTATACGTGTGATATTTAATCATTTAAGGTCTTATGATCTTCATAAAAGGGCTTATTTTAAGTATTTACTTGTTTCAAAATGGTAAATGACATGAAAATTGTTCAAAATGAATAAAACTATGAATTTCTAATTACCAGTTTTTACCATTCCGAATATGAAGTGCAACGAGTACGGCATCGGGTGACTAGTCGCGGAGGGTAGCGGGATCCGAGGCACGGTTCACCGCTGGCCGACCGCAGGTAGTAGGGGACTCCTATACAGCCTATTGCGTGGACCTCTTGCTGACAACAGATCCAGACAGGTACTCGGTGACAATTTCTTCGCCATTGGGGCACTCTGATCACTGTCTGGTGAAATCGGTATCAGCCTACCACCCGCCCGTTCCCAGGCGGCGGTTATGGCGATACAGGTCAGCAGACTGGGATGAGATGCGGTCTTTCTATGCATCCTTCCCTTGGCAGTCTGTCTGCTTTTCTTCTAGTGACCCCAGCGTCTGTGAAGATGCCGTTACTGATATGCTTCGTCAAGGGATGGAATACTTCATTTCCTTCTCTAACGTGCCATCTACTGGTAAAGCTCGCCCATGGTTTGGGCCTGAGTGCAGCCGTGCCGAGGCGCATAAGCATCAGGCATACCTGGACTGGGTTGCAGCTTGACAGCACAAGGCGTCTGATGTTCGCGAAAAGAAGAAGGCCTTTAACAAGGCTGCAAAGTCCTGCAAGATGGTTTTACAGAAGGCTCGATTTGATCATATTGGCCGAATAGGGAACAAATTGGCTTCTTTCCCAGCGGGAAGTAAAGCGCTTTGGAATCTAGCCAAGGCGGTCGAATCGAACTTCTGCCGCCCCCCTCTCCACTGCAGAAACCTGACGGATCACTTGCTCACACCGCTGAAGAGAAAGCAAACCTGTTGGCGTCTCTGTTCGCGGAGTCTTCACGTCTTGATGCTGATAGCGCGATACCTCCAGTTTACCTGGCAGCACGGTGGTAATGCCGGAAATCCGGTTGCGCCAGGCTGAGGTTCGCAAAACGCTGCGCAATCTTGACGTGAACAAGGCCAGTGATCGAGACGGTATCCGCTATTGTACAGAGGACATGTGCACCCGAGTTGACACCTGTATTGACCCGCCTCTTTAGGCTCTGTCTAAAGTCTGGGAAAGAACCGAGTTCCTGGAAGCTCGCTAACGTGCCTAAAAAGGGCAGCCGTGCCGACGCTGCCAACTACAGGCCCATTTCGATCACGTCCATACTCTGTAAGAATATGGAACGTATTTTTGAACCGCAGGCTCCTAGCGTACCTAGAATCGAATGACCTCCTCAGTGACCGACAATATGGCTTTCGCCAGAATCGGTTTACTGGGGATCTTCTAGTGTACGCCAGCACGTCTGGAATGAGGCTATTGAGGAATTCAGAGAAGCCCGCGGTTGGAAGCTTGCGGTTTCCAAAGCATTTGACGGTATGGCACGGTAGTCTTATTAGCAAGCGTCCTTTTTACGGCCTGACCTCTAATTTCTGTGCGTGGATTTCTGACTTTTTGGGGGATTGATCTATTCGGGTGGTCATTGATGGCTGCTCGTCTAAACGAAAGGCTTTTAATGCCGGTGTCCCTTAAGGATCGATTATTTAAAGCATTTGTTTTTTGTTGTTTGTAAAATCACATGCAGTGTTTTATAAAGTTCAAACTATGATTGTTATTAGTGTTTATGAAAGAAATTAATAACTAAGTATTTATTTTTTATATTTAAATGTTTAAGAAACTAACATTGGGTCAGTTTGGTAAAGAAAATAATTATAGTCTTAACATGTTAGAAACTTTTAAATTGTGTTATTATGTCGAGTTGTCGTTGATTGACAGCTAAGTGCGAAAGTGTGAAGTTAATAAACGTTGATTTTTAATTATTTCTTTTATTTTTCTCTGTTATCTACTCACCATTTGAAATTCTTCTCTTTACCGTTTGTGAACCTCTTTACCATTTGTGTAAATTACTCATTACCGTTTGCATAAAAAAAGAATGGCTCATATCTTTAATACTAAAAGACTTTTCTGGGTCCGGTTCAAAAAAATGTATATAACTCATACCAAACAACGCGACTAACACTCTAAAGAATCGTTCTTCGAACAAAATTTATCGATTTCTTTTATTAGGCTAATGTGCGCATCCTCAAAGAATTACCCAGCGGCGAAATTTCCGTTTGACGTCCACATGGCTTTCAGACCAAAACGGACTAGCATCGTAAAAACGATGATTTGTGACTGAAATGTACTTAGTTGCCAATCGATTTTCTTTGTTTATAATTCTATAATCACAATTCTAATTTTGACTTAATAAAACTGTTAAGTTCCAAGTTACTAGATATTTTTTTTAATATTTATTATCACAACAATAAAATAGAAGTAGTTCTAAATCTTGCAATAATCTTTTCCCAAAAGGAAAAGAAATTTGCCTTTAGAGAAAAAAAAATCGATTTAGTCATCAAATGTGTTTTTTAACACTTATTAATAATGACCAAATCTTTATAAAAATAAAAATATGAAGCTCAATTGATAAAAAAATCAGTTACCACCAATGTCCTTTTTTACTAAGAACCTATTTACATCTTTACATAATTTCAATCCATATCCATCCCACTGGCATCCCTTCAATCAAAGGGGATTTGAGCGTTGCTACTCCAATGCGGATTGGCTTACATCTTTACGCTCAACTTGAAGTCCCTGGAGGAATAGCTCTTCCAATATATTCTAAAGATTTTCTCCATTCCCCAGGTGGCCTCGGCACCAGGCATTTCGTGACGTTCATGTTGTTCCTGGGCATGGCGAATGCCTACATCATGAGAACCAACATGTCAGTCGCGATAGTGGCAATGGTGAACCACACCGCGCTGCCGGTGGTCGCTGAAGCCATGGACACGGAGTGCGGGAATGTCGATCCAAACAAAACTAGTGTAAGTATTCAATACTTTAAATCTGGGACCTTTAACGTCTTTTAAATACTTCTTACTTAGTTTAAAATCTTTGAGATTGACGATGCATTTTGCTTGATTTCGTGATAGATTTTCGTCTATAGAAACTAGAACTCCAGTAGTTGGAACAGATTTAGAATATTTTAGAAGTTGCAAAATCCAGAATGCAAAAGAATCTTCGGGACAAACCCACCACACATTTCCACTGTTGTGTCTCCAGTTGATCCAGGATCAACAACGGCTACCTTAGAACCTCAGATTAATAATAAGCAATGAAGAACTGACAATGAATTTATCAGAAAAAAATTAATGGAGTAGGAAGTATAGGCAAAAGATTTTCAAAACCTTGTAATATGACGACGTATATATGTATATTTTTCAATTTGTTCGCAGTCAGCAGCATCGCAAGACGGACCATTCCAGTGGACATCTACGCTGCAGGGATACATTTTGTCATCATTCTTCTACGGCTACGTCATCACACAGATCCCCTTCGGTATTTTATCTAAAAGGTTAGTATTATTTCCTACTGCCCGACTAACAGCTTCTTAGTCGTACACTCTTGTCAGAGTGGTCGTGGTTGCGTAGATGAGGTACACGGAGAGATATATAATGATGAGTACGAAAAAGGTCACTCCATTATCAGTCTATTTCTCACTCATGTTCTCGCTCGTACAATTTAAAAAAAGAAAAAATGTTTAATTGGAACAATATATTCATGCAATTTTTACTTAAAATTACTTATATCTATCTTATTGTGTCCAAAACGGTCTCCACTCAGCATAAATGCAATCCATCTCTATATAAGACAAAAGAAGCATCGGATAAATTCGGGACAAAAACCATTTTGCTTAGGTATGAATCTAAATTCATTTAAGAGATAGATATATCATCGATATGAAGTCAAGATACTATGTGTCTTGACTTCATATCGAAAGTCTTTAATAATACTCAGTTAAAACTACTTAAAACCTTATCTTAATAACAAGTCCTAAAATAATGGTCCAAAAAATGGTAATTTCAAAGCCTAACGCAAATAACGCATAATTTAGAGATAACTTTGTGGATTTAACCTACTCGGTAATTATGTACTTGATGATCCAGAAATATTCGTAAGTCTTTGTAAACATAACACTCATATTCTTTACGTCATTGTGGTTTATCAAATATGGTTTTGGGTCTAACAATGTAGAGTAAATGCAGGTGTTTACAGGTAAAAAACTTAAAAATGATAGAATTATAACTTTTAGTATCAAGTCATACAGAATTGATTTTATTCATACGTCATTTTTATTGGTAATTTTTCGCCACAAAGTTCGCAAACGAGCATACGGCCCGCCTGATGGTAAGCATCACCGTGTAGCCTATAAACGCTTGCAATACCAATATCACGCAGTGCCAACCCTCCCAACCCCCCAAGTGGAGCTCTGGAGACCTTACTCACCGTAGGAACAGAACATGGCCGAGACCAATGCTATTTGGCTACGATCTTCTGTAAGTTGGAGGTTCTTCTACAGACGGGCTACTCCGATTTGAACGGATTATCCGCTGTGCCCTGAAACTAATAATAAAATACAATAAATAGAGTTGTGCGTTTTTAGATCTCTATTTCTTTTAATGATAATAATTAATGATGATAATAATTTTAATGACTCTCCAAAAAGTTTGGCAACTTCCAATTGTGTATTTTTAGATCTCTAAGTTACCAAACTTTTTGAAAACTTGTTAACGTAAAAATTTATTTATGAATGTTCAAAAGATTATCAGGCTGTCTGTTCATTTAGACCTACAATCAGACGATTAGTACGAGTTTTTTTTTACCTCACGTTCCAAAACAAGCGCGCTAGAATTTAGTATGGGAAAGATACTCTGTAAGATGGCTATCACCATATCGAAGCCTATACGTTAACCTTGATTAATATAATTTAATATTCTTCAAACATAATAAACTTGGGTATTCCTGTTACGTTTATCAAATGTTTTATAACATATACGTAAATGTACCTAAAGAAAACTTGTCATTCACGTAACATAATCATTCATGATGTATGACGGAGACGTCAACAAAGTGTCTATAAAATGTGACACCATACGCGCTCGTAAATATGCCAGGCTTGATGAGCATTCTATTGACATCATGATTAACCACGAAATTATTGCTTTAAAAGCGTAAACGTGAAAATATGTGGAATTATCCGAATATTTAATCTTCCGATTTGAGGCTTAGGGAGATGGGTTTATTTAAGACTGCTGTATGTAGCCCGTGGTTTCTCCCGCGTTCCTTAGCCTATGACTCTCACAAATAACATGGCTTTCTATTTGTAAATGAATTTATAAAATCAGTTAAGCGGACACAGAGATTATCCCCTACAATCTCACCGGTGAACAACTTCTTCTGATTGTCCACGGGTCTTGGATGTTTAATGTATTTGTTATAAAATATGTTAGTATCCTCAGTTTTGGGCTAGTTAGTACTTTTGGGCTAGCTCAATCTGTGTGATTAAAAAAAACCTTGATATAGAATAGAAAATAGGAGGGAAACATAATTATGGTAACCAAAATATAACATTGATGAGTTATAGAGAACGTATTATTATGACAACATGTTTGTTATCGAATGCCATTATGTCCAGTCGGGCAGATAGCTCAAATCTCGTAATCTAATTTGTCTTGTCAAGTGGATCCATATTAAATTTCTCTTACGTCATATACTGACGCATATTTATGGTAGTATATCCAAATATATTGAACTATAATAAATATAAGTGCGATCCTTGAGTGGTACTTTGATCTCATACTATTTGGTATCGAACAATTTGCAGTATTGTTTAACAGACGCTATTTTTGTCTGTTTATGTTCCTTATTTAGATACATTTTGATTTGAGTAGCCAGGTGATGTTGTCGACAAGCAACGACAACTACAGTCAGTATTTTGATTGGTTTAAAAATATCGAGCTCCGTATTTGGAAAGTCCCTATTGTTGACGAATTATGAAAAACTGCAAACAAACAGTTTCTGAAGCACATTTTAATTTTTTAATTCATATTAAGTTTCAAGCTTTTTCTTTTTTAGTTTGACAGTGATAGCTGCTACAATTTAACATTTTTTAAAGTGATCAACTTTTAAAAAACACATTTTTCAATAACCTTAAAAAATGTGTTTCAAAAACTCATTGCAAGTCAGTTATCCACACATAACTGCGTATTCGCATCGCAATTATCTGCGAGCTCTATGCACCGAAGAAATAAATTTGCATCGACTTGATTCCTTTATTATTATATTTTACAGTCAGTTTCATAAAAAATCTTTGTCCTTAGGTATGGAGCTAGACTGTTTCTGGGCATCGGCATGTTGGTCAACTCTGTGTTTGGTCTTCTGGTGCCTATAGCTGCCGAGGCAGGTTACGAGTGGCTCATCCTGGTTCGGTTCATACAGGGTTTAGGAGAGGTAAGACTTGTTCTTCTAGAATTTTCTGGATATATGACACTGGTGGTCTAGTGGCTAGGTGGTCACTATCTCGAGGGCCGCGGGTTCGAATCCTGCGCAAGGCAAACATTTGTGACATGAACATGTCTGTTTGTCTAGTGTCACTAAACTAAAACTAGTGTCCACAGTATTGGGACTAAGTAGATGGATGGCGTTGTGTTTGTGTGATACGACCGACAATATTTTCGTTACACAGGATTGTTATGATTAATGACACAGTTTATTGATGTTGTGTTTCGTTTCAGGGTCCAATAGTACCATGCTCTCACGCCATGTTGGCTAAATGGATCCCTCCGAATGAGAGGAGCAGGATGGGAGCTGCTGTGTATGCCGGTAAGTCAAGTGTTATATTTAAAAACGAACTTACAATGAAAGGAACTGCTTGTCGTCAATATTGCTTATGACAATTTTTCAGAATTTAATTGTTTCCTACGCATAATTCAGAATTTATTTAATAAACGTTCCTTGTTTTGAAATCTACCGGAATACTGTGTTTCGCTAGTAGTAAATAATTATTTAGGTAATATTAAAACCAAAGCATTACATTATTTGTTATATGATATCATTGAGTTAGAATTAAACACGGAATATTACAATTGAATCTCTTTTTCAGGAGCCCAATTCGGCACAGTAATTTCTATGCCTCTGTCCGGTTTGCTCTCCGCGTACGGCTTCGCTGGTGGTTGGCCCTCAATATTCTACGTGTTCGGTATAATTGGAACTATATGGTGCCTTGCCTTCTTATTCTTCGTCTCAGAAGACCCTGAACAGTGCAAGAAAATCAAAGAATCTGAGAGGAAATACATTTTGAGCTCGCTGTGGGGAAATGCTGGTTCAAGTGTAAGTATTAACATCTTAGTTAATAGATCCAGTAGGTACTTACTTTGAAAGTTTTTAATGCTAAAGAAAGTCCATTTTTAAATTTTAATAAGATAAGTTATAAGAAAAACAAAACTAAAATCAAAGACAGTCCCCGTGGCAGACGATTCCGGCGGACCGCAATAGAACTGGGACGATGCGATTACCAGAATACGGCCTGCAACGACTGCAGCTGGCCGTCATGCTGCTTGCCGATACGGTCTGCCGCAACGGCATACCGCATCACAGCCAGCCGCTAATGCGTTACAGGCCTTAGAACTGCATTTGTTATAAGTTTCCATGTCGTTTATAAATTTCCTGTTCAGACTGTCAATCTGGTGATAATCTTTTTGGCATCGTTCCAAAATTCTGGACGACACACTTAAGTCAAGTCTCTTTTTGTATCTAGGTCAAGAATATTTTACACATTTTTGTGTTTTTTTTCTAAATTATAAAAATCAACTCGCATCAAAATTTTGCATCCGTACCAGATTTAATAAAAGCAAAGTAGATAGATTTACAGGAAATTCTACTAGCACTTCCGGCGTGATTGGCCTATCGAGAAGAAGTGCCGCCAGAAACTCAACAGTTAGCATTTTTCTAAAAGCCATAATAACATAAAAGTGTTTTATAGTTACATTGAAAAAACTTTGGTAAATGATAACCTCCCTTTCTCACGCACAACACTTGTTACAGTCCTCCCTTTATCAGTTTCGTTATATTACTCGCAAATGTGATCTTTTTGTAGTTAGCAAGCTGTACTTTTATTTTACAGTCACCACCAATCCCTTGGAGAAAGATCTTGATGTCAATGCCGTTCTGGGCGATCATGTTGGCTCACATGGGGCAGAACTACGGTTACGAGACACTAATGACAGAATTGCCTACTTTCATGAGACAAGTTCTTCATTTCTCCATCAAGGATGTAAGTATTTTTTTTTAAATAGGGGTTTTAGGTAAATTTTAACAGCCAGTTTGAAAGCTTCCTAGGTACAACTCTACCTAAGTTTATATAAATCACACTTTAATAATGTAATTTGCGAATGGTCACAGTTCAAGTCGGTCAATTAGATGATTGAATCACGTCGCGTGTCCATTTAAATTTGAGCTCGTTGTATTCTAAACTCTGTTAACTGCAAAATTTATTACAGTTAGCCAATGAAAGAGGTGACCATTTGACCAGGGTAGAGAACTAACAACAAAGGATTTTATGTTAATAATGAAAGCATCATTATAAAACTTTGTACTTAATTACAAATTCGAGTTAATCCAATATTTAGAAAACTTTAAACTAGAAATCTTCGAACCTCACTTGATTTGCCATCTCTCTAAGGTATTTGCCTTTTGCTTCAAATTGCTGTCTCTCACGTAGTTGTCCTTTCAATACTTCTAACTCCTACTATCTTCTTTGTGAGTTCCAAGACAGATGTAGTTTCTTCCCCGGGACGTCAATAAGCTTCATCGCTTATTGTCAATCTGAGGTCGCCGTTGTTTATCCTGGCCACACAAGAGACACATCGGTGGGAATGTGTGGTGGGCTTGTCCCGATTTAAAAAAACTTGAATCATATTACTGCCCTGCTCACCTTTTTCATTGACTGTAAAGTAAATAAATAAGTTATGATGTTTATTTCTAGTTTCTATAACTCATATTTATTGAGTATGATTTTATGACAGCAACAGCCAGGATTTTTTTGACAGGAGGAAAAAACTAGCCAGCGTGTCACCTGATGGTAAGCATTCACCGGTGCCCATGAACATCCACGACTACAAGAATCTTGGATGCGTAGTCCATCTATAAAGGAATGAAAAGGAAAGGATACAAGATGAATTTTTTTTTTCTATTACAGAACGGTTTCGTATCAGCGCTACCCTACCTCTGCATGTGGCTGTTCTCTATGTTCATCTCGGTGGTGGCTGATTGGATGCTGTCAAGTGGCAGGCTTAACCACACCCAAGTCAGGAAGATCATCAACAGTATCGGTGAGAAATTTATTAAATGTATTTTATCTTTTATGACATACCTACAGCAGACAAACAAGTAAACGGGCCACCTGATAGAAAGAAATCACCGCTGCCTATGAACACTTGCGGTGCTGTCAATGTGATGCCGCTACAAGGAAAGCGGCAATGGGAAGAAAGGAAAGGGGATAGGAAAGTAGGTAGTTGCGCTTCCAGTTCTCACTCACGGAACGAAACGCATTACCTACTGCTTCGCACCGATGTTCTGCGAGAGGATGGTACTTCCCTGATCCAGCTAACCCATTATATAAATCTCTAGGTTAGGTACTACAGTTTTATCAGATAGAGAGTTTGCCTATTGGATTGTAGGGGTAGTTGCTTCATGCAAAAATTGGCACTAAAAGCTAGACTTAGCCAGCTAATTAATTCCTAATGTAATAAAACGGAATAAAGCAAAGAAGATCTATAGATTTTAAAATAATATGCTTAAATCAAATCAATTTATAACGGTTTTATAAATTGACTTCAAATAGAGGATTAACTTTCTAATTATGAATTTCTCCTCAGGTGAATATGGTCCAGCGATTGGTCTGTTCATTGCTGCGAACACCGGCTGCAATCCAGCGGCAACCGTGGCGATACTCGCTGTAGGCGTTGGTCTTAACGGCGGTATCTACTCTGGTTTTAAAGTGAGTTTACAATTTATTTTTATGTTTGAATTGATGGAGAGAAGGCTTGCAGGCACGAGCGACTGAACTAGCGACTTAGCCGCAGATACAACCGTAGAGGTCTATAATTTAGAAGCAGGGCAATCGCCCGAGGAATAGCTCTTTAAGGAAACTCGCTATTAAGTCAGGAAATTTTTTTTTGAAGTATCTATACTAACTATACCTACTTAGATCGTCTATATCCATGAATAAAAGCAACTCGTTGAAGTGACACAGTTTAAGATTATTCTACTTTTAAGTACTTATACGACTTCATACGTTTTAAAGAGAACGGGTAAACCCAGGAAAAAACATTAGAGAATTATTAGGTACCTAAGGATAATTCTTTCATTATCTTTGGCAATCACGATATCTTTTTGCTTAAAAAATAGAATATATACTTAGATCAGATGCTCATATCCCGCCAAGCGTCGGAATTTTATTCAAGTAGGTGACTTAGTTGTGCGAACAGGTTTTTTTCCCCGAATTGTTCCTGTTGGACCAACTAGTTGTGCATAATAGTTGGTCCAACAGGAAATGGTGACATAAATTCTGAAGTTTAACAATGTCCAAAGCCACCCCTAATAATATCTCTTTATAACCCATAGGTGAACCACTTGGACCTTTCGCCCCGTTTCGCCGGTATTCTGATGTCGTTTACCAACTGTCTTGCCAACCTGACTGGTCTACTCGCCCCCATCGTAGCTGGATACATCATTGAAGGCAGGGTATGTATTGAATTTATTGTATAAAGAATGAACGTTTTGAAGTTTTTCTATGAATGAATGAATATGCTTTATTTGCAAAACACTGAGAAAAAAATAAGACAATACAGTTAGGTATACATTGGGTATACTTTGTCGTGACTGTGTCGAAGCCGTCGGTATAAAGGGATTACCACAGGGGATTACAATAATATATCCGTTTGTCTGGTATCCCATAACACAAGCTGATGGCATTTGTGTTTGTTTCGTTTCTATACATATTTACAATAATATATCCGTTGTCTGGTATCCCATACCCCAAGCAGGTTAAGCCTATCTTACTTTGGGATCAGGTGGCGTTGTGCGAATTGTGTAGCATTTATTTATACCTTTGTTTAAGTAAAACGGTTAAAGAATAATAATTTTCCTCTCCACAGCCTACCCAAGCGCAATGGAGAAAAGTATTCTACATTGCCGGCGGAATATACATATTCTGCGCGACATTCTACAACTTCTTCGGTTCCGGTAGAAGACAAGACTGGGACAACCCATCGGAAGACGACGCGTTAGCAAAGAAAGCAGCAGAGAAGAAAGCGGCAAAACTGGAGAGAAAAGCGGCAAAGAATCAAACTCAAGAAACCGCACAATAGAAGTTTTAAAGTTGTGAACGCTAGCCAAGAACAATGTTGATTTTATTCACATTATTCTGTTATAATCTATGATAATTTTCTTCCTAAAAATCGATACAAAATGGCGAATACTATGCGCAGACGCAGTGCCGAGTAATGATAATGGCGTACACTTTTGTAGTCTTAGATTGCACTGCACATGTTACGTACCCCACGACCATCTGTATCGCTCTCATCCATTGCTTATGTTAGGTACATTGCATGAGCTAAAATCGGTACTGCACAGACATCCGAAAATTTCCACAGACAGTGGGTAAAATTTGTAGGTAATTGCGCGAGTCTATCAAACGAAATAGTAGCGAGTATACTACAACAAATTTTAAATAATTATATCTGAGAATATAATGAAATAGAAGGATTATTAAAATAATGTTTTAAATTCTTATGAAATTTTCAGTTTAACTGTATATAAAATTAGATTTAGGGCTTTAAATGAAAGTATTTTAGGTTAGTTTTGGCAGCGTTCAACCTTGCCAGAGTCTTGTTTAAAAGCTGTGTGGACGTCAACTGTTTAATCCGGATACATTTATTAATATTAAGAACATAATAAGTTATTATATTCAATTTCTTTTAAGTCAGACGGTTAAATAATATTTGTATTCACCATTGTTCTGTTTTGTTCATTTCATGCAGTGCGCACATCATAAGGGCTGTGATAAAATTGTGTGAGTAAACGTACTCTGGTTAGGTCAACTTTTGAATTTTGTTATTAACCTAAATCTATTTATAAATCTAGATATTTTTTATTACCATACAAGTATTGTCTTTATTTAAGTAGCTTTGTGTGATGTATGAAAGGTATAGGGTCCAACATGGTTCCACGGAACCCTAAAGAAAACATGTTACCGTCCTTTTCCAGTGAATAAAAGTTTGAAATTTTCAATATTTTGTGCCATTGTCGCAGCATTTTTTAATAGTTTTACTGCAGAAACTCGAATATCCGTGAGACAAACTTTGACTAAACATTTTTCATAGACTGAAGGAAAAAAAACACTAATTGCAATTTAAAAACGAACGATTTAAGTCTTTTTAAGTTAGCGTTTCTCCAACGTAAGCAATCATAAACATCATTAAATTTATAAGACTTATCTACTTCTTGTCATATTGATTTCTATCAGCGGTATCTGCGCCGCTTGGACACGCCTACGTAATGTCATAAAATGGAGAAACGCTACTGTGGAATGGCAAAGATGAATACAAGTTCAAAATTGGACTGTATTCTATAAATAGTATCCTTTTAGTCTATGGGTAAGTTAGTGCCAAACGGTAATTATGTTGTTACATTCTTGTTTCGCCCAAGGCAATTGTTGTTGCATAGCGTAAGTTAAATGTTATACGATAGCCCTCAAACGGCCTTTACACTTGGCTAAATTCAGAGTCTAACAAAAGAGAAGGTGCAATTCTAAGAAGTAGTAAGTGCTTCTCGCTTATTCGTATGGCACCATCTCTTTTGTTAGACCCTGAATTTAGCCAAGTGTAAAAGCCGTTTTATTCACGAAGAGTTTTTGATATTTTGTCTTTACCCTTCTCTGTAAAGGTGATAGAGAGGGAATGACTTGTTAAGAAACTTCTAATGTAAACGAGGCAAGGTCACAGATGGGGATAATTCGCGGATCTTACGTAGTGAAGCTTCAGGCCAGAATCGGTGATTGGTGGATAGGAGTGTTTTCTAAATAACCAATAGAATACAGTTATTTTGACAAATCAGTTAAAACACGACATCATATTGATTTATCTATAGAACATCTCCGCTCTTCGTCCGCCTCCGCATTGCCTTATTCTTCTATAGAAAAGTGCCTTTGTAAGTTTATAACACTGTGTTACGTATAATTTTAATTAATTGTACGAATAAACATGTTTAATCACATCTTCGAATTATCCTCGTCTTCTGTAGCCTATAATAAGTGTATTTATAAATTTAGTTATAGTTCATGTGACGTCATACGGCGCTGCAAGCCCAGGAGCTAATGTGATCATTCTGTTTTTAAGTTTAGGTTAATTACGCACCATAGACATACTAGTCGGAAGTTTCGACTTTCAACTAGTTTGCCTCTGGTTTACTAGATTCGAGCTTCCTATGTACTGAAGGTTAATAATATAATTATAATTGCATTATTTGTCTGTGACAATTACAAATGTAGTGTGCCTTGTTTAGAGTACAAAATAAAAAGCATAAGCAGCGTTGAACGCGCTTTTGATGCTAATCAAAATAGATTATGAAAATATTCTGGTTTTGTATAAACTTCTTGTAAATCTGTAAAACGTTGGAGAAATACAAAATTATTACGAAAATTACACCTGGTTTTTCTTGGAGGTCGTTCATACATTTTGTCCTACCTTAAGAGCAAGCAGAATTCATTTGTATTTATTACGTCTACGTGGATCGAAGTTTGCAGATTCTTGATTTTTAAGTCGCTTTGTCAATAATTTAAATATCACGAAGTAAAATTGAATTAATGTAATTAGACTTAATTCAAATAACCGAATTAACAATGATCAGTTTATTACAAATAATAATTAACAAAATATCCACTTCTTTCGAATAAAACATATTTATTCTTACTAATTCATTAATCTAATTTTATATTATAGAAACTTATAGAACTATTTCACTACAATGCTGCAAGCTAAATGCACCCGTACCAGCTCTACAAGGTTGCCCAATCATCAGACAACTTGAGGCCGAACGTAAGCTATCCTTCTTCGAATTCAACACGGCTTCCTTCAAGAAAATCAAAGAGGACTCAAAGGTCATCTGCTGTAGAGGCGATGTTGACGATTCCATTCCCTTTCTACTCATAGGCTCAAATATACCGTTAAATGTCATATAATCAGCTACCAAAGACAAATGTCGTGGATCCACAATGATACCATAAACATTGAAAACATTCTGAATTTCCTTTATAATAACCTTATTGGCAGCTTCTATTCCATATGTGTTAGCTATGGCATGTATATCGTTACTATAAAGTTTATTAACATCTAACAAACTGTTGTATTTAAACATCTGAAGTATATTGATCCCTTCAGTTTTCAAATATAAAACATTCTTCTCTTTATTAGTGATTGCTCGTTTGATATTCTTCACTTCGTGTATTACTGATTTTGTTGCTGTATCGCGTACTGCCTGAGAAAGGTCTACTCTTAAGAAGGAAATAGGAAACATTACCGTCAATTCGCACCATTGGTGTTGTTTCGTATCAAAGCTATAGTTTGTTGCATTTCTAACATTGTTAACAACATCGCTCATCACTTTGTCGTCTTCTGCAGATATTGTTACTTCTTCTACGTCTTTGTCTGGATTTTTAACCTTTTCATCGTCATTTTCACCTTCATCATCAGAATTCTCCAGTTCTTCAGGTTCAGGGTCTTCATATTCCTGCTCCTCGGTTCTCTTTTGTCGTATCCTTGCCTGAAAACATAATTAAATTTACAATAATACAAATTCGATTTCTTTAAATGTAACAGGGGCATAGTTCACTGTTTTATCATTATTGTTTAACATTTTATTCTCATCATAACTGACAGTGACAAAAAAGTGAGTCTAAGCTCTGATATTACCTTAATAAGCTAATACTACTTTACTGTAAATAATTTTCTGTTAGAAACTTACGTCAGTATTGTCATCGTCGTCATTAGGTCCTTCTTCATCTGAACTGTCATTAATATTCGCATCGGCAGCCTTGTCTTCTGGCACGTCATCATCCTCGTCATCGCTTCCTGCAACACGACGCTTCTTCTTCTCTTTTTCTGTCGACCAAACTATGCCTGCTGAACCTTTGGTCAGTTTTTTTATCACTGCAAACATTTCGGCGAAAAACGTAGTCTGCATATGCTTTATAATTTGAGGCGGTTTCACCGCGTATTGTGGTTTGTATTGTGCATGAGGTAGAAACGTAAATTTCATAGTTGTCTTTAACTTCCTCTCAGGGCGGGTGACTATTTCACATTGTACATCGACTTTCTCCAATACATCTGCAACGGTTACTCTGTTCAGTTTCTGTCTAAGTTTTTCAGCTTTCTTCTGTATATTCGGTACGTCGTCCCTGAACGGAATATCCATATTCGGCGTTTTGAGTTTTGCAGACGCAGTCATAAGAATTTCACGTAGACGTGGGATACCTAAAGTGACGTTCATGTCACCTCGACCGGCAAAATGGAAAGTATTCAGTGTCATCTGAGTGGAAGGCTCTCCAATAGATTGCGCGGCTAATAACCCGACGGGTTCCCCAGGAGCAGCCATGGATGCAAGATATTTCGCGCTCATTACTTCCTTGAACTTATCACTGTCTGTGCATGTACTATACAAACTGTTTTGCCGATTCTTCAAATAATTTTGAATTAAGGCATCCAAGTTTTCATTAATCACACCAAATTTAAATTCAGGCGAGTATTTACTAGGAATTGGATCAGGACATGGTATCTTACAGTATTGCTGTTTCTCTTCATCATCTAAAGTTCTCCACATTTTTTCGATTTCCCAGTAATAGGGATCCCTAGTACGATCTGTGGGCATGTTATCTAGTACAATTTCATGTTTTACTTGCGCAGAAAATTGACCGAAGCCACTCATTCTTGTTTTTTGGAGTGGATCGCCAAATTTCTTTTTCCATTTCTTAAATGATTTTTGATTTTTTGATATACTTTTAGGATCTGTATCTTCCCTCAGCATTTTTATAGCTGATTTTGTAATGACGGCACTCGAATTTTCGTCTAAGAATTTGAATTGTTCTTCCCTAAAGTATTGGCATTTCAGAACATCTAAGCCATCCTCTCCATATGCGAATTGGACAACACTGCCATCCGAATCTCGCACTGTGTAGTCATATTCGACATTTAAACTTTCCAAATGTTTTATCAAGCACCTTTGCAAGTAACCAGATCTGCTGGTTTTAACAGCAGTATCAATAAGACCTTCTCGACCGGCCATGCAATGGAAGAAGAACTCCTGCGGCTGAATTCCCGTCATGAAACGACCGTCGATAAATCCTCCAGCTCGCGGTGAAGTGTCGTAAGGAGGGAAACTGGGAAGAGATCTACCAGATATCATTAAAGGTGGTCTTTTACCCTCCAATTCGATTTGACCGAGGAGACAAGATATCTGCATAGTATTGACTGTTGAACCTTTGGCACCTGATTGAACCATCAATTGCAAGTTATTATTTGGAAACTTCTCAAGTAATCCTTCAGTCAAACAAACCTTGTTGATGTTGTTTGTGTAAGAATCCAACATAGTTTTGTATTGACGATCTAAATTACCTCTGAATTTAGGGTCTTTTGTGAACATTTCTCCAATAGTGTCTTTTAATGTTTTATCATCTATATCTGCTGGTAGATCTGTAGCTTTTATGGCGGCTACTCTTCCCGCATCACGAACAAGGTAAACATAATTATCTCGTTTCTTATTAGCATCTTCAACAACGAGAATATCTTTCACACCCAGAGTGAATCCAATCCATTGTAAATAAAACGTGAAAATTTTGGAAAATGAACTTAGTAAAGCACTTGAACTGTCACCTCCATATAGTTCATACATGCAATGTACTAAACCATAAGGAGTTGCCCCATAATGAGTTTTATCTAATACACCACATAGCAGCTCTCCTTTTCTTATTATCACTTCAGCTTCTGACATGCAGTTTGGATTAGGAAATGGAGTGCCACCAGCATTCCATGGTCTCGCAGGAGATTTTTTCCAAGCATTGGCACTAATTTTAGCCTTTCCTGTTATAGTTAAATAAGGCTTTCCTTTGGGGATGGTATTTATTATAATGGTTGATAAAATCTGTTTTCCAGACCATAACTGCATTGGTTTCAATATTGTTGGTGGAAGAAGTTTTATTTCACCCCTGTGATTTGCTAATGCTTGAAACACCAATTGATGATAGTCAGTTTTTGTGAAAAATACACCACGCAGAGACATTCTTACACCAGAAATAACATGATCTTGTATCAAACCACTTAAGGGTGTACCATCTTTTGGTACAAGGTATTGTTTTCTCACAGACATTATATTATAAGCTTCACTTCTAGCGATTTCGTTTTGTGGAAAATGTGCATTCATTTCATCACCATCGAAATCTGCATTGTAAGATTTGCAGTTGGCATAATGCAACCTTAAGGTTTTTTCTCCTTTAAGAATCCTTGCCCTATGAGCCATCATACTAGGCTTATGCAACGAAGGTTGTCGATTCAATATCATAATGTCTCCATTTATTAAGTGCCTATGAACAATTTTGAGACGTGATGACTTATACTCATCAGGGGTAAGTAATCTTTTTGCAAGGCTCTTTCGTTTCTGAATGGAATCAGGAGGAATTCTTATTGTCCTACCATCTTTAATTTCAAGTTTTTCAGCACCTGGATGAACGTTAGGTCCATTTATAATCATTTTTCTTAATTCATCCACATTCCATTCAGTGACTGGTACAGGATAAGTCAATTTCTTGGCGAATACATCCGGGACACCTATTTCGTCAATGTCAACATTTGGATCAGGTGTGATGACTGATCGAGCAGCAAAATTCACTCTTTTACCCATCATGTGCATTCTAATAACACCTGTTTTCTTCTCAAGTAGCTGTTTCAGACCTTGACTGTTTAGTCCTTGGCCATCACTGTTGAGAAGATTATTTACATTCTTCTGTAGATCTTGCCAAATAAAATGCAATTTTTCTGCTGGACTGCCACCATAAATATTCATGTATGTGCTTCTGGGTTTTTCATCTAGATTCTCAATTGCAGATTCATGGTTAGATGAGGACAAGACATTTAAGACGACTCTTGTGCCAAATGCTGCGGTCATAATCGTTTTATAGACGTTTGTTTGTGCGTGTTCTACCAGTTCCCCTTGCAATACATTGCATGGTCTAACAGCCGGTGGTAAAACAGGAATAACTTCCATGAAAAATACATTTGTTATAGGGTCAAGATTTGTTGTTTTAAGAACTGGGATATAATACTTCAGAATATCTTGGTCACACTCAGCTATATTTGTACAGTATCTTTTGATTTCGTCAGGCATCAATATTTTCACACCTTTACTGGCGCCATCTGTGGTGGCAGTGTTGTGCATCAACTTGCCCTCAGACGTAGTTATTTTAATTAGTTTACTAAGACAATACGCACATTTCTTTGTAATATTTATAGATTTGAAGTAATGATTTAATATTTTTGCTCGTAATTTATCTGTGTTTTTATTGTGAAATGTTTCTGTTACTCCATCTCTTGATTTCAATAGTTTTTGATATTTTTTTAAAGTTTTATTTGTTTTATGCTTTTCAGTTTTTCTATCGTAAACCTTGATATCCTCTGAGAAGTTCTCCAAGTCCAATGCAGCAGTGACATAACCAGCGTCAATCAATTGTAGTTGCAACTTTAAAATATACTTCATTTTTTCATCCATTTGTATTTTAAAGCATTTCAAACAACTTATACGAAATAATGTGTAAATTGTCTTTATAAACAAGGGATTTATAACCACAACAGGCAGATCGATGTGACCAATATGACCCGGGCAATTTAAGAGTGAATTATCACATGTTGCACAATTATCAAACCTTTCCCTGATGGGGCCTAGTGCTGAGTCGTATAAACCTCCCGGAATAGGGTTTCCCATTGCATCGAATGACACAGTGCTGGTAATCTTCATCACACTGAGTTTTTTAACTTCTTCATCACTAAACATCAAGAATTGTATAGAATCAGGATCGACTGAACTCATCCCAGCGAGGGATGAAGTATATGATGTTTTATTAGCCATTTTAGTCTGAAAACAATAATAGAAACTTTTTTATTATACGCTAACAATACAAGAACATAACCTATATGTTGCTTGTATTTTGCAGCATAAACATAGTTTTGGTACTTACTTTTTGGTTAATTTACAGTTTATACACTGAACATTATGATTCATAAAACTCTTACTGCTATTAATACTATAAATATTTGTTATTGTCAATAATTATCACTTTGCACATTGTTTTTATGAAAATCAGTCGGCTGCTCGGCCGGCTGTGCAAAGTGTTCTTAAGTCTTATTTTTCTCTCTGGCAAAGTGCCAATGTAAAGAGGAGAGGATAGGATAGTAATCAGGGGGAGCACAATTGGTACCTATTATCGTTAATTTTTATATGCAACAGCGACATTTGGTGGCTGGTAGATGAACTAAAATTTGAAAAAAAGCGGCGGCCATATTGTACTTCACATCACATAACGTCGGAAAATTCGAAGCATGACATGAGATGAGACCATGGTTGAAACACACAGAAATTCATTTTCTTTATTACGAGCTCTCAAGGGTTTTTTTTATATACAAACAATTTTGTATACCTATACAAAATCTGACACTGGATCTGAGTAGTACTCAGTACATGGATATAGTAATCCTTACTCTAAGACTCAGTATTAGGTAACATATGTCATAATCAAAGAGGATAGTAATAATGGTAGGTATAGAGTGGCAACTCCGGGGTGAAATCGGCATCTATGGAAGGTGCTGCCACCGCAGGGATTGGTGGGTGAACTAAAATTTCAACTATAGCTATACATAGTATGTATACCCTTCCCTATAATTTCTGAATATATTGCTTTGTTAGCGCGCCAAAGAAGTCCCCCATCCGAAGGAATACTAGTAGAAGACGGTAGCGCCATATTTGAGCCTTATTGTGCACTTTGGTATAGAAGCATGAAATTTCTACCATCGTTTTAAGATGTGGAGGGAAGTCAGATTCTTCCTCTGTGAGTAGGGGGAGGGGGGCAAAGGGGGTGAATTCCACGTCTTGATGATTATTTTTTTACTGATCCGTTAATGTTACTAGGGCTTGTATGGTGTCGTTTTCATATAAACCGAATACAAGGAATTCAAAATGTATGTAATTTAAAAATGTATGGCCCCATACAAAAAAATTAAAAATACTGCCAAAAAGTGAAAAGTGCCGCTAGTTTTTTTTTTGTTAGCACGTTATTTTTACTTTCAAATCTTAATTATTATGATATTAAAACATACTGTGATAAAGCTTATTTAATGTAGTTTACAAATATATATAATTGTAGTATACTTGTCATACAAAAACTATTTAAAAAAAAAGAAGAACGTGCAAATTCCAGAAGATGCGCGCGGTGATTCGGTGAGATGTATGTACGCGTAGCGACAAATTTTCATAATGTACTATGGTCATTTGTTATTAATATTTTATTCCACGGAGAAAAACATTTAATAATTTTGACTTAGAGAAGGTTACTAATAAAACGTCAGAAATAAAAGTAAAATGACGTTTATATCCCGAGCCATAGAGAACATACCCCCCACAAAAAAGGCACTCTAGCAATATGTAAAACGCGCTTCTTATCAGGCTTATGGCGGAAACACACTACCGTGTCGGGGCGTGTCGTGTCGCGCCAGAAGCATATCGCGTTCATACATTTTATATGGTTAGGAGCACATTTGTAGGGCGTGTCGTGTCGTGACTCGCTCTGTCGTGACGCGGACTGCTGGCCGCCGATTGCGCCACGGCGGTGGTGGGGGTTATGACGCGACACGACACGCCCTGCAAATGTGTTTCTATACCCGCGCGTGGTTCGTGTCGCGAACAAGTGGACTTTTTTTTTTTAAATTTGTTTTTGCAGCGTGATAATGAGTTACTAGGTAGTAGATTCCTGATAAATATACTTAAATACATTTTTTTTGTAAATAAATACCATTATACATTATAGAAAACACCCAGACAAAGGCAAACACTGCGAGCTTCTGTTCAGAAATGAAAGAAATAAACGTCTGGCGTTTATTTCGTTCATTTCTGAACAGAAGCGCGCCCCGACACGACACGTAAGTGTGCACACCCACCGTCACGACAGAGCGCGACACGACAGGCCCCGACACGGTAGTGTGTTTCCGCCATTACATTTGGATGCAATCTTTAACAAAAGTTCCAGATATTCCTGAACCATCTAACTGGGGTTGGATTAAAGATTCGAACGAATGGCAGCCAGTCTGGACAACGCTACTTGAAGTAGCAACTTAATGTGCTGAGTTAATTAGGTGCAGCGTTAAAAAAGGGTATACTGGAAGATGCAAATGTAACAAAGCTGCACTCAAATGTACAGCACTTTGCTTTTGTACTGGTGACATTTTATGATTTTTTATTTATAGTTGTTAGGCAACTAGCCATTCATATTTCTGAAATTGATTTTTTGAAAAAAAATTTCACCTCCTCCCCCCAGGTGGGATTTGAACCCACGACCCCTCGATATCCGGCCGTGGAAAAAATCAATTTCAGAAACATCATTTTATTTCTGACGTTTTATTAGTAACCTTCAAGCAATAAAAACGCATTTCTTACATTTGATTACATTAAAACTACGTCGCATAATGGCTAGTAGCATTGCTATAAATATTTATAACAAATGACCATAGTACATTATGAAAATTTGTCGCTACGCGTACCTATATCTCACCGAATCACCGTGCGCATATTCTGGAATTTGCACGTTCTTCTTTTTTTTAAATAGTTTTTGTATGACAAGTATACTACAATTATATATATTTGTAAACTACATTAAATAAGCTATAACACAGTATTTTTTTAATATCATAATTAATAAGATTTGAAAGTAAAAATAACGTGCTTACAAAAAAAAACGTAGCGGAACTTTTTACTTTTTGGCAGTATTTTTAATTTTTTTGTATGGGACCATACATTTTTATTGTTAAAAATGAATTCTTTGTATTCGGTTTATATGAAAACGACACCATACACGCCCTAGTAACATTAACAGATCAGTAAAAAAATAATCATCAAGACGTGGAATTCACCCCCTTTGCCCCCCTCCCCCCACTCACAGAGGAAGAATCTGACTTCCCTCCACATCTTAAAACGATCACCGTGGGACACTCTATCCATGGTAGAAATTTCATGCTTCTATACCAAAGTGCACAATCATCGCGCTACCGTCTTCTACTATACATCAAATTATGAGTATTTAAATATTCAACTTGTATTTTATTTACATTTTATGTAAATAAATAACTAAAATAAATAAATAACTAATAAAATAAATAACGTCAATGCCATCGAATGGTCCGTCAGACAATAAGTGAAGTACAAAATGGCCGCCGCTTTTTTTTAAATTTTAGTTCTTCCACCAATCCCTCAAATGTCGCTGTTGCCTATGAAAATTGACGGTTATACTAAGTGTGCTCCCCCTGGTCATAATACTTTCATTACACGCAATGATTCTATACTCTATCATTCACACGGTAGTCAGAGTCAGGAAGTCAGTGTACCTATTTGTACATGATGAATGAGCTTCACGAAAGTGTGAAGTGAAATATGTCACGAAGATAGAAGTCCTTTCCCTTCTATCTTCGTGCCGCCTTTCCACTCTCTAGAATTCGTTCAACTCACGTTCAACTTCTTGAGTAACTCACTCAACAGTTGTAATCATCTTGTAATCATCGAGTAGGGTTGAAAATGAAAACCGATTATATCGTAATTTTCTTGTAACGCTACGTTCTAAATCTACTCCGCAGTTTTTTTATGGCAGCACTAATATTTAAAAAGTTATTCAACATGGCGGCTCAAGATGAAGTTGACGTATGTGAAAGTTGGGAGGATATGGACGAAATAGGCGTAAGTTTAACTGTGAAAGCCGTACCTGGACGTGGCCGGCAGTGGTGCTAGGTACGGAAGTTATGTTTATAGAGAAACATCTTTGTTACAGCTAGACCAGAAGATCAAGCTGATGTCCAGTGAATGCGCGCCTGTGACAAATTTGAGGGATTGCAAGGTTACTGTTGAAGATAACGCGTGTATAGGGTCACAGTGCGTGATGCCGGAGCCAGCTATTCGTATTTTGAAGCGGCCGTCTTCCTCGGCCAGCGGGCAACTCAATGGGGAGAGTCGGGCAAGGCCAGTGAAGACCTTGGAACAAAGACAAAAGGAGTATGAAGAAGCGCGCCTTCGGATACTCGGAGAGGCGCGGAGCCCTGAGGACGTTATTGACGACAAGTAAGTACCTAATTACATAGTACAAAGTTTACATAACCATAAAATTATATGTTGTCAAATAAGACTGTAAAAGGTCACTCATAACTTTCCGATTTCCTCTTCACCCTCTATAAACATAAATTTATATTTTAGAAGTATCAAGATACAATTGTGTGGTGAGTGAGTGGGATGATTTATGGGTTGATATGATGATAATGATTTTTTTCACCCTTGGCAATTATAACAATTGTACTTACCATCAGTCACTAAGAAGCCATTGTCTTGGTTATTATAGAATAAGTTATTAAACAAAATATGTGTCAATAAGAAGTTATTTAATTTATAACGTAATAAAATTAATACTTTTCAGCCTTAGCCGGTTGCAAGATAAACTACAAGCAAATAATCTAAATGACAACCAGAATAATGGTAAGACAAAAAGTTGTGACAATAATACCAAGGGAAAAGAGAAAAAGGTTCTAACACGACTTCCACCAGGAGCTACCCCTACTGGTTTCTTTCCTTCACCGCCACCTCGAGGGGTACTTGTAATACGAACACCGAGGGGTCCAGACGGAACAAAAGGCTTTACAAGAAGGTAGCATTGCCAAAAAGTATCATAATCATAAAATAAGTTCCATCCATTTCCCATCAAACATTAGATGTCACTGAACGAATGTACAATTTTATTTCACAACTTATAAATTTTTTAATTAATTCCTATTAGAGAAAAGGAATGGAAATCATCTTTGCCTCTATTATCTGACCATCTTAACACATTTAATAGGGTTTTATTGTATTTATTGTGTATATGATTCTTATTTAAGTAATACTTGTAGTAATATTTTGTAAGAATTAATACAAATAATACAGTGGGTCAGCGTCCAATAGTTGATCTAAAGAGCTTTACAATCTCTTGAGTTTTCTGGTTGATGGAATGATGGTTTAGTTAGTGATAAATCAACTCTCACTACATACTTCTGCTTGAGCTAATAAGCCATTAACTGTATAATATAATTATTAGAATGTGAGGGTTCTTGTGTAAGCTAAATTATTTTGAGTTCCAAAAAATCTTATAAATGTGTTGAAATATTAAAGATAAAGGCAAATTAAGTCCAAGTCATAACACTATCTTAATGCATTAACTGCATTTTATAAACCATAAAAAATAATTTATAAATTGTGAAATGATTTTTTTTTAAAGAATTAGAAGTGCTCACTTCAGGGAACAATCATAATATTTCTTATGATAGATTGTGTAGAATAAGTCTAGATTAATGCATATGAAGTGTTTATGAATTAAACAACGTCTGTCTTATTAGTAAACTTAGCAAACTGCAAATTTTTCTGGAGAATTTAATAATATGCAGAAGCAATAAAATGGAATAAATAAGCCTGATATTCAGAGTCATGCGCTTGAACCGCGCCTTCCAGAAACGGATAATTATAATAGATAGTAGCCGAAGAAACGTGCGTTACTAAAACATGTTAAACAGCGGTCCGCGCATTTTAAAACCAGCCTAAACTACGTAATTAGTATTATCGTGCATAATTTCATATGCATTAAACATGATGTGTGTGTATTTTATCGTTACATAACAATACTCAAGTTAATATTAAATTTTGGGGTACAACATAGATATGATGTCCACAAATATTTTAAAACTAGATAATTTGACTAGTGTTCTGTGACTGGAGGTCTACTTTTCAAAGTTTATAAAATTTTGACAAAATTGGTTTGAGTTTGTAAGAATTTTTTACTATGTTATAAATAATATGACTACTGCCTACTATTGCTACCTCCCGAAGAGTATTCTTTGGATACAGGTATCCAAAGAATACTCTTCTTCTACCTTTTGTCAAAGTTAGCCTTGACAAAGTGCAAATTTTAAGATTAGTAGTTAAAACTCGAAAGCGTTACAAAATGGCTTTAGAATTTTGGTAAATATGACTAATGTACATATGTATAATGTATTTCGAAATTTTCTTATAAATTCAAAATCTTTTTTCAAAATTTTGTACAAATAAAAACTTTGAGTAAGAAACCTGTGTCTGTTATTTATTTAATAATTTTACATAAGAAATGATGTAGTTTGCGTGAATTTTTAATCTATGCGAGATATGACATAACGAAAGTTAAGATCTGATTTGCCGTTGCCCGAAATGATAAGAAATATTGTGAACGAGAGCACAAACTATTTTATATATCAACCACGCGCGTTTGAACGCAAATTTTAAATGTATTTATTATGTATATTTCTATTCTACACAATATTGTTTAGGTAAAAGATACAGACGGTTTCACCACTTGCAAATAAACTCCTAATTATGCTATTTGCTAATTATGAACTCGCACTAGAACTGTCATAAAGACTGGCTGTTTATTTCACGAATAACCTTTTCGGAAGTGGTGAAATCCGGTAAAGTTGTTTCTTATGTAAAATAATTGTAATAATGTTCAAGTCTTGCAAGACTGATTGTACATATAAATTTCAAGATCTGTTCATGAGAAAAACATTGTAATTTACTACAGTAATTTTATGATGCCTTTATCATGACACGCTTTGTTTGTGGTATCACACAAACGCGTGGTGTGTGCTCCATGAAACTTTGCTCGATCTTTATTATCATTCAGCGACCAGGGACCCGATTCTACTAAACAAATGCACCAATGGCCTCTCAATGGTGTCTCAATCGTGTCTCAATAGAATGTCGATAGTGTATCTGTGGAATAGTATTTGACATTTGTTATGGACTTAAACAATAAGTTAAACATTATGATATTGTTGCGAGTCCATTGGTGCATTTGTTTAGTAGAATCGGGCCCCAGTCGTCTCGCTGCGATTGTACAATATTTACGTCAAAATGTCAATTTCACGTTAGACAGATCGAAGTGGACTTTTCATTACTGTTATTTGGTACATTTCCCCATGAACAGATGCAAATCAAAACATATTCGAATGATTTCACATGTCATAAAATTCATAACCATTACTATGCATACGTACCAAATTGTGTGTACAATAATGATAGAGTTGGAAATTTAACAAAAAGAAACGTTTTTATATCCATTTTTGTACATTGTATAAAATATTTTTAGGATAAGGTTCTTGCTACTTGTATATTATTTTTAGCACTATAATTCTACTAAGTTTTTATTTTTCTAATGTGATAACGTTGTTTTGTGTCAATCGTTATGTTAACTAGGGGCTCGCTCTGGCTTTGCATGAGTAATATACAGCCTATATCACCCGGGGATAATGTAGTTTCGGAGCCTATTCAATGCAAACAAACAATCAAAGTTTTTCCTCATAATTAGTATTAATTGACGAAACGATAACATGACAACATATGCATAGTTCTTTAGGTACTATTCTAACCGCAGTATGTTGATTTTGAGACCCTGTACACATGTACGCGCGTTGCCGTCGCATTTCGCGCTACATTGAGCTCTTTGTATGTTAGACCTCACATCAAATGATTGCAACTTCGCGACGGATAATAAAACGTGTCGAAACTCGTATTCGCCACATGACATGGTCTAAATGAACCTCATTTATGGGATAATCCATTTTTAATTGACGCAACTGTTGTTTTTGATATTGTTGATACTTTCCTTACGGCATCGAATACCGATTTGTCAATTTCTACCATATAAAGGCATAGTGACTTGTCGATTATCATAATATTGTTGTTTTTTTTTTACCGTAACCACCAACTGACGTCATGCATTGTATTTGTCAGTTTTCAAATGAGACGTACAGATTCGTTAATGTTTTGACCAGCGAAATCACGCCCACATTGGGTCCTCTACCATGACCGCTTAAAACAAAACAAAAACGGCTGAGTAACAGAGAGCGCAATATATGATGTAAGGCGACGTCTCGTTTATACAATCGTTTAAGGATTGTTATATAAGGTCATTGTACAGCCCCTGTTAGTTTCTTTTATCTATGGAAAATGTAATGATTGACACAAAAGTATACGTATACATAAGAGTGACTGAGGTGCGTGTAAGGGCCGACCGCCATTTATTATTATAACGCTAAGCTTAGGGTCCACTAGTCCTATTGCTGTGTTTGGACCAGTTGCCTTATTTTAAAGTATATTTTTATACGAAATAATAGATTTTTTTTGTTTCATTGTTGAGTTATGAAATTATGTTTAATTTTAATGAAACAATTTTCTGCGTAACCTAAGATCTTTCTCTTGATGTGCAATCACAATGCGTTGAGTATGTATAAACATGTGATACCATCTGTCTGCAATCCTCGAAAACTATATACACGAATGATACTCATACATACTTACAAAGTTAATCGATATAAATAAATGTGCGTCGGTCGGGGCTCCGTACGTATTCATGAAATTACTCCTAAATATCAAAAGACAATGGGCGCTTTCGTCCCCAGCTAATATGAAGCTAAGGTGCTTGTGTCATGGGCTATGGGTACTAGCAAATACTATAGAAGACTAATACGCACAGCTCTTGACGTTTCTCATACAATGACTTGGCAACCTCCGTTCACCTCATGCCGCTAGGGGCGCTATAACATTTTGCATACAAAACGCACAAAAGTTTTGAAATCGTTCACCTCATGCCGCCCTCATGCCGTAGGGGCGCTAGTGTCGCGTCTTGCCCGAATTCTTCCGAAGCTGTGCGTATTAGTCTTCCATAGTATTTGGTACTAGGCAACGAATATATTATTGTAATCCTAACTAATATTATAAATGAGAAAGTGAGTTTGTTTGTTTGTTCCTTCACGGCTTAACTAATCAGCCGATCATTATGAAAATTTGTATACATATTGTCAGGGGTACAGGTACTTTTTATCCCGTGAAAGTATGTGAAAATATTTTTTCTACTATAGAGGGCGCTGCAATTCGCAATTGCCGGTCAACAGATGGCGCCACAAGTCGCGCTATGGGTTGTTTTGTTGTAAAACGAGATCTTTATAAAATTAACCGCGAGCGAAGCCGCGGGGCAAAGCTAATATAATTGAAAACACTCAGACTCGAGAACAAATAAAAATGTTTGCCCCGGAAATCGAACCTGCGCCCTCTAGTAAGTGGTGCCGAAGGCATCACAAACGTACCACCGGGCTGTCATAAATAAAGTTTAACATTATAAAATAAATGAGTGGTCGCAGCCAACCAATAGTACATATAAGTATTTATAACTGAGGATTGTGATATAGAATAATCGTTTTATTACAAACCCTGGGAAATAATTACAATTTAGAAAGATGGACCGTGAAGGCAGAATAGATGGACAGATTAAATTAATAAAAAAATATATATTTGGAATTATAAGTTCATATGAATCGTCTTAAAGTGCTGATAAGCCGGATCAACACCAGACGATTCTAGTTAGATCGGTGATCTTCAATCCGCGATCCAAGGAGCGCTTAGATCGCGCTTGGCAAGCCTACATCACACCAGATGCTCCTTGGGATCGAGATCCTGTCGCGCTCATTTCGATCGCGTTAGATCGTCCGGCCATAGACGATCGGATTTGGTGCGGCCGCACCTTACCGAACCGTGCGGGTTCGAACGGTCCGGTCAACACACCACACTACCGCACCGCACCACTGACTGTAGAGAATCAGCGGTCGAACCGACCGAACCCTAACAATAATGTGCGGCGCACCGTGCACTACATGATCGAATATAGTGTGATACCGGACGGCGTCCGTGGTGCGGCCCGGACCAAATTCGATCGTAAGTACGGACAAGGAGCACAAAGAATTTCGTACAATGACCTGTTAAAGGATTGCCCCTATCTTTGTTGCATTCGCACAAGTCCACGAAGTGTCACTCTCGCACAATCGCAATGTCCAGCTCCCTTACTCTTGAATATTCCGCACGATCGCCATTGGATTGTTAAATTTAGGTACTCTTTACAGCTAAACTAGCGCTAACTAAATACTAAACTAAATGAAATCTGATTGTATGCTAATCAAAGTTAATAAAGTATAAAATTTCAATGGTTCTAATTAGAATTTGCTGTTAATTTTGCATTTGAAATTATACAGAATTGAAATTAAAATCGCGATTGCTATGCGGAGTAATCTAGCAGGTCCGGGTCATTGCATCTCATCAAGCGAGCAGGACGGTAATATAATCACGCGGGAATAACAGAGACAGGTAATTGTCAACGCACAAAATTCTTTGAGCTCCGCGTCTGTACTATAAAATTTTATGCATTTTATTCTCCCGTCATGGTCGAATGTATAGCAAATCTACCTGTTTTACCTGGATTAGATAATCTTTGCCTCGAATATATAAAGGCTCACGGTATTCAATGCTGGTTTCAAGAATTAAAATAAACTTCAAAAAGTGATTATAATATAAAATAGCACCACTATTAATCAATCCGACTTTTCTGAATTGCTTTATGCTTTTTTCGGGACGTCTTGACTCAAAACTCCATACGCGATGTTCTTGTTGTCTTTATTCTCAAGTGTTGCTATCAAGTTCGTGCGAGTAACAATACTACGCGTGCAACGATCTACCCGGCCACACGAATATTAGCCGTAGCCTGCTAAATTAGCCAAACCACATGGTTAGAATCAATATATACTTGTGACATGAAATCTGCGTTGAAAACCAGTAGCCTAAAACCCATCTTTTGTCTTTTTCTAACACTTTTGTGTAAGAGTAAGACATAATATTTTAAAATAGGTTTTGGAATTCTAGTAATAAGACTAGTCTTTACATCTATATTGAAGTTATGCAGGGATAATGTATTAACGGTGATGAAGGTTTTGATGGTAGGTAAAAATTAAAAGACGCTTATTTAATAAATATTATAAACAGAATGAGAAAAAACGCGACAACCAACCTATCCTCAATCCGGCGAATTACGACCTCACACGCTAGCCGAGTTTCAATACGCGCCAAGCGTGTCGTGTCGCGCCGACGACCGACGACGTGACGACGAAATTCCAAAGAAAGTCTTGGGTCACATAATATACTATATCAACCCATAATAATCCCACGGCAGGGATACGAGACACCCTTCAATCGAAGGGATTAGAACGTACCTTTTCTTACCACTCTGCTACAATCCGGATTGGCGGAGGCCGGTGTTTTCATGCCACCTGAAGGCCAACCTCTTGATGAATAATAGTCATTATCCATCGACAACACCGAGACCCACGGCTTAACTTATCCTCTGAAGCACGGAGAAGCTCGAGATAAGGAAATTCATCCAAACAATGGCTACAGTCGGACGTTGCTTGTTTGTTCGTTTATAGTGCGACGCACACCGACGCCATCGAGCTCCTCTGTCACATAATGTGATGTACGTACTTTATCTGACACTTTTAAACAGTATAATATCCATATATGTGACGAACGGATTTAATTGTAAACAAAAAGACGGTTGTGCGCATGAAAAAAGACGCTATTATTGACATGGTCGTCTTTCGAATGGCATTTATAAGAGTTAGTTTTTTATGATGTTGAATGAGTATTTAGGTATCACTTATTTTGTATTTGTGACTAAAAATAGAAACGTTTATATCATTATCGAAACCAAACCCCACGGTTATTAAGTAAATTAAGTTTATTTATTCTTCTTGAGGTTATAGCAGGATTTTGATCTAACTTGACAATGCGAGATGTGCTGATAGACGATCGAATTTGGTCCGGTCCACCACCGAGCCGTACGGGGCCGAACGGTCCGGTCAATCGCACCGCACCACTGACTGTACAGAAACACATCCGTCGCGTCGGTAATAGCCGTGTCCACACAGACCGAGCACGGCTCGCGAGCCGAATGCTCGGTGTAAGTGGACATGCCTCTCGGGCAGCCTCTGGTGCACGTTGCTTCGGCTAAGAGCCGCTCAACCGTAAGCAAAACATTGACGATTTTTGTTGATTCTCAAAATTGGCTCCAAGGTACTTCCACACTGTGTTCCACATACACCGAGCATTCGGCTCGCGAGCCGTGCTCGGTCTGTGTGGACACGGCCAATAAATAAAACCGGACAAGTGCGAGTCGGGCTCGCCCACCGAGGGTTCCGTACGTAGAATGGGTGCTCTCAATTTGACGGCTACCCTTTCTAGTTTAAAGATGATGTATATCCGCGGAGGCCTATCATTTTCTAACTCGATATGTATCGAACGATGTTGGCCACCCTAAGTTAAAACTTAAATAAATAAACATAGCCGGTAATAATGTAGGTACGGCGCACCGTGCGCTACATGATCGAATATGGTGTGGTACCGGACGGCGCGCCGGCGCGGCGTCCGTGGTGCGGCCCGGACCAAATTCGATCGTCTTTAAGTCTATTAGCATAGGGAAGTGGGAAACTAATATTGTGATGGATGATTCGACAGAGCTTGTTTGTCAACGCTGTATCGCAAAGCCTTTTTTTATAGCAATACTAGCGAAACCCGCGCAACTTCGTTTGCGTGTATCCCGCTTTCCCGTGGGAATTTTGGAATGTATGATACTTTAAAACCTTCCCCTTGAATCACTCTATCAATTAAAAAAAACCGCATCAAAATCCGTTGCGTAGTTTTAAAGATTTAAGCATACAAAGGGACAAAGGGACAAAGGGACATAGGGACAGAAAAAGCGACTTTGTTTTATACTATGTAGTGATAATATGTTCTCAAATTAGATCAAAATCTAGCAATGACATATCATTATTACTTAGAGGAATTCGTGAAATAGATAATTTTATTACTATTCTAGCTTTGACGTTCTGTAAATAACCAGTTCATAATGAACAAATTATTAGTGCCAATTAACATATTTATTGCTTGATTAGTATATATTGTTGCTATTCTGAGTTTCCAGTGATTTTAGGGTCAATTCATACTAGCGCCAGAGTCGAAGCGTCAATCTGAAGACTATTCTCGTAACAAAATCAGGTTCCATCTCATCTCAAACTGACGCACTATCTGGCTCAATTCCTATTTTGTATGAGTGAGACAACGCTTGAGATTGACATGACAACTGTTTTTGCTACGAGAATAGGAGGGCAGGACTCAACATAAGAAACATTAGTTGGCGCGAGCACCAATCAATGTTGATCGCGCTCACGACGTGAATTCGCGCGTCTTCTTTGTATTTTAGAAGGATGTGAATTACGTTGCGGAGATTAGGGTTTATTTACGCCACGTTTCAGATTGACGCCTTGATCGGCTTCGATTCTGCGCTAGTATGAATTGACCCCTAAGGAATTTTAATTTGAAGCCTTTGTTTTTTTACCATGAGTTAACCCCTCCACTGTTTTAGTGAGCATTACATATGCAGTGAACAAAACCGAGTGTTGCAATTATGTACAGTCAGCGGCATTTGTATTTTACTCCATATTCATAACCATGAATTCATGGAAGGGATCGTCTTCATCATAACGTTATGATGAAGAGCCAATTGTATTGAGCCAATGTTGGGCCAATTTATGCTGTTATGAAGAAGAGCATTAAGTAATGCTTACTGTATAATGTAATGCTATCTTTTACTATCCCGGTTTGTTCAATAATTTTGACCAAATCTCAGCATACGCTAGACATAAAGAGAATCTTAAAATGTATGTAAAAGGTTGTGGAAAAACATATATTGTGACGTTCGTTTTCTTTGGCGTGATCACAACACGTAAATTACTCGAACGTATTTTTAAATATACATACAATACTGAACCCTTTGTTCTTTATCGCATGTACATTTAACAAAAGTGTTAGGAAAGTCGCTGGAAGCCATTGGATGCAGACCGGTTCCAACTAGTCCTACTGGAAACGTTTGGGGCAGGTCCTATGTCCAGTGGTGAAGTTCTTGTGACTGAGATGATGATGAAGGTTCTTACCACGTCTTACCATGTACGTACAGAAGCAAGATATATTTTTTACCATATCTAACTAAATGTTTAACAATTTCTAGAGGAGCATAGAACATTGTAATTCTTGACATCTTTGACATCTCAGTCAGAAACACCATACCCTGTCCTATTGGTTATATTGTAATATTGTCCTCTCCTTTAATATCTTATTACGTCGCCATAGTTGACAAGGGTGACAGTCAACCAATTAAAGAGATGAGCAAGCTAGACAACTAAAACAAAGATTTTTAGGCTAATAATGTAAGCGTCGTTTTGAAACTTTGTACATAAATTACATATTCATATTGTATATAATATGTAATATATGTATATCAAATTAACGGCTCTGCTCACCCCTCTCATTGGCCGACTGTTCGTGAGGTACCCGTGGTATATCGAAAATTTATTTGATAATTTTACCGAAGCCCGATTTTGACCGAATACTGAGATTTACCAGGCCCTAAAGGGATCTATGTGCCCAGCCAATTAATTTACTCTCTTTATTTTTAAGTAATAGGTAATTTTAGTTTATAAAATTATATTTTAACCGAAATTATTAAAAATGTTAAAATTGAGTTTTGTTTTAATACAAAGGTAAGTAGTGTTGTTATACCTACTAATAATTTTTCCATACACCAACCCACTTGAGAGACACCGTAACTAGGTAGTATCACAACCACAGAATAAATAATAGTACTACGTATTACAAAAGACTGCATTGGACACAACAATAACACGCTATTTTATATGAAACTAATAGTAGAATTCGTTCGGAACACATTTTATCGACATTATCAACCGCGTGGTCGATACCGACCACATCGTAGCCACGTGGCAACCACCAACAACACCGCCATCTAGCGGTTGTGTTTGATTGCCGACATACACACATCGACATTTTTGTAATTGCCACAATGCAAGGAACTGCAGCGACACTATCCTCAAGTAACCACTGCTTGGCCATCATTTCCTTTGCTTGTCTACTTCCGTAGCGTAATGGTTACAATGCCGGACCGCCACCCAGGAGGTCCCGGTTTCGAATCCCGGTCGGATCAAGATTAAAAACAAACTTTTTCTGATTTGCCTGGGTCTTGGATCTTTATCTATAATGTATTTGTTGTATCGTTGAGTTAGTATCCTATAACACAAGTCTCGAACTTACTTTGGGGCTAGCACAATCTGTGTGATTGTTTATTTATTTTGTCGCAGAGATGTGGTGTGGTAAAGTTACATGTAAAATACACCCTTGTGTGTTGCATAAATATGAGGTAACGCGGCCACCGATCTTTATCTACAGATTTAATGTTTTAAAATATTTTGTAATATCCTGACATAAAAATATAAATGTTATTATCGTTAGTATCTGATCCAATTGATATGATTTGACCTTCAACATTAATTAAATGCACTTGGGAATGTTTCCACCATCTACTTATACCATAAACCGGTAAAGTTATAAACATTGGTTCCAAAGTTTCAATAGTAAACAAGTTATCGTTGCCTGCTACATTTTTCTCAACCTTATTTCTAAATGTTCAATTTATGTCTCGATCGTTTCATGTAACTTATATATTCAAGTTATCTTTCTTCTGTGTTTACCTATATAAAAAATAGACCGTTAAAAAATATTATCATGTTTTTCAAGCAATTTTTGTAATAAAATTGGTCCTTCTACTTACAAGATTTGATCAAATGTTTGAACCATGCTTTGAACAAAAATTTGCCGTCAAAAGTTTTAAATTATTCATAGAACAAGTTTTATAGATTCTTGTGTAGTTTACAACCCGATCTTGTGAGACAAAGTTGTGTTTGTGTATTTTAAAATGTCTGGTTTAGAAAACTTGAGTGAGCGGGATAGAGCCGTTTTGAGGTGTATTTTTGACCCTACTGCTACTATAGGCGATGTGGCTGATGTTGGTGACACTTTTATAGAAGATAAAGGTATAAGCTAAGGGTATAAGTATAATCAAGTATATTTATATATTTTTGTCGTTAGCATAATACATTTCCACTAGTTCACTACGCAGTTTACTATTTTACGTATTTTTGGTATGGTAAATAGAAATAAGATTTGGATTTTCGTATTTTGATAGTTCGATACCAACGTCGAGTTATACCTATGCTTACCTACCATAACGTAAATAGGTATCTAGTTATTTTGACAATATTTTTAGAAGAAAAATTCACCTCCCGCCCCAGGTGGAATTCGCAAGATATCTAGCTGTTTACCAAAAATATAGTCTACAATAGCTATGTGCATTTCAGAATCATCAAAACAAACAAAAGATGAGTCATTAAATATTTGTAAAGAAGGCGTGAGACTAGCAGAAGCTGGGAAACTTGAAGATGCATTGAAGGCGTTCAGTAAAGCCATTGAATTATATCCAGAACGGGCTGAAGGGTACAACGATAGGGCACAGTTGCTGAGACTTATGGAAAGGGATGATGGTAAGATAATTTACCTAAGGGACCATCTCCACGAGCGAGATAGCGAGAGAATCGCGACGATAGTATCGTGGACGACCTCCGTGGCATAATGGTTACCATGCCCGCCATCCAGGAGGCCCCGGGTTCGAATCCCGGTCGGGTCATGATGAAAAGAAAAACTTTTTCTGATTGGCCTGGGTCTAGGATGCTTATCTATAGTATATGTATTTGTTGTGTATAATATATTATCGTAGTATCACATACACAAGTCTCGAACTTACTTTGGGGTTAGCTCAATATTTGTGTTTATATAACTAACTATATATTTATTTAATTATATTTATTTTGCAACAGATGCTATGTCAGATATTCATCGCGCAATACAGTTGACGGAAGGGACGCAAAGTCGCGCACGCGCACTTGCGCTCTGTCAGAAAGGAGTGTTGCTCCGTAAAAGAGGCGCTGATGACGACGCCCGCGCATCCTTTACGGAAGCCGCCAAGCTTGGCAGCGGTTTTGCCAAGAAACAGGTTCGTTCTCATTACCTAGCTCTAGCTGTACTTTAAAGTGATTCAAGTAGAGTCGAAAAATATGCTTTAATTTATTAATTAATTAGCCAATTATAAGTGATTTAACATTCAAAACACATAACCAATTTTTTTTTCACACTTTTCTTAATTCTCCTTCCGGAAATAAAACAAAAAAAAAATTTTTCAAATTCAATAAAAACCCCTCTAACAAGTAGTTAATAAAAAAATAATTGTATGTACCAACCATAAGTACCTACCTAATTTGTTTAGACGAGTTTTTTCGTATTGAAAAATGTAATTATAAGATTGCTAGAGGAGATCCGTAGCAGAACCAAAATAATCGACATAGCCAAACGGATTAGCAAGCTGAAGTGGCAGTGGGTAGGGCCCATAGCACGCAGAACAGATGGCCGGTGGGTTCTGGAGTGGCGACCATCTACCGGAAAGCGCAGCGTAGGACCGCCTACAAGGTGGTCAGACGACAGGAAAGCCTCTGGAAGCAGGCCGATGCCACCAGGTCGCATTGGAGGTCTGGGTGAGGACTATGTCCAGCAGTTGACTTTTTGTGGCCAAGATGATAATGATAAAGATTGCTTTATTATTTCCAGGTGGTCGAATTGAACCCGTATGCTGCACTGTGCAATCAAATGTTAAGTCAAGTGATGCGTGGCGATAAAGATATAAAATTATAAATAAATAGTTATACACACAATGTACTTACCTACCTAAATATGTATAAAGATATTATTCAATTCAATTGATTTTATTCGTCGGATTAAGTGTACATAATATTTGTTTATTAAAGTTTATAATAAAATAATTTCGAGTTATAAAATTTAATTTGGCATATTGCACCCATTTGAATTTCTAATCAGATTGGTAAGATTAAAAGATAGATAAAATCTGGCAAACTGCTGCAAAGAGTAGGGAAACCTGAAACTCTATGGAGGACTAGAGTAGAGAGTTCCAGGTTTCCTTTATTTGCATTCTCCACCCATCGCTCGCCCGCTACCTTGTGTCAATGTCGCGTCTTACAAGTGAGTGCACGCTCAATTTTAGTTAAGAGACTTGGCTCGCTGGTTCAAAAAAGATAGGTATGTGTAAATTGAGATAAAAGGTGTTTTTGTAAATAAAACGCAACAAAATCTAATGGATTAGAAATTTATATTGTTGAGTACAATCGAGAAAACTCCATACATTAAATCAGAGATCGCTAAAAGACAGATCATCTGAGCCACGCCAGCGTCACCGCCCTCTCCTTTACAATGACACTTTACATTTGAAAATGACGAATGAAATGCTATAAATCGAAATACTGCACTACACTAAAAGTGAGGACATTTTAATACGTCACATTTGACATCTGTCAATGTCATAATAAAGCGAGGAGTCAAAAATTCCTGATTATGACAGTAACAGATGACAAACGTGACGTTAAATTGACCTGACATTATCTTATTAATTATATAATATGCAATAAAATGTCATAAATAAGATCATGTGCAGAAATTCTTGTATTATACTTGAAAAGCTTTGGTAGTAAATTTCCACACACAACCGTTATTGATTAAAATTCAAATTTTTTATAATGTTAATAACTTTATCCTAGACAGAGGCGACGGTAGATTAAAGTACAGTGCACTTTTAATATTCAAAATTAACGTCAACGATTTTCACGGTTTGGAAAGGATATTTTCAATAATTTTGGCACATTTTTCAAGTGTTTACAAAATGAATACACTGATCTACTGGAACAACGTGATAACACGAAATTACCACCGTAAGTTAAGTCGTTGTTGCAGTAAATAGCGATAGCTTCTCTTAAAAAAAACCTTTTGTAACGAAACATTATACCGCTATGGGTATTTTTGTCACCGCCGGGTCAAAAGAGACCTTTTTGCTATTTGGCAGTAGGTATATTGACATAATATAAGTCGAAATGTCTTACAATGAAAATCGTTAACGCACATGTGAAGAGATGATATATCACAGAAATAGTTGCAACATGAAAATACATAAGGAATA
The DNA here is from genome assembly GCA_905163395.2 of Endotricha flammealis. NCBI lineage: Eukaryota > Metazoa > Arthropoda > Insecta > Lepidoptera > Pyralidae > Endotricha > Endotricha flammealis. The sequence goes on along the minus strand of LR990864.1, from coordinate 3,164,250 downwards.
CAGTTGTAACTCGTAATAATCCATTTATGGTGTAGAAAGTACTTTGCTTAAAACAATTTATCAAATGAAACTATTCTAATCTTAGTTTTAAGTGTTTCTTTAATTTATTTTACACATACAGAACAGGTAAAATATTTTTAAAAACTTTACGATCCTTACACATCACAAAAAAACTTTCTGTTTGTCAATCTTGATGCTTCATTATATTTACTACCCAAATTATGGTTCAGGCCATAGAAAAAAAAACTGTGTTATTCGGAAGCCACAGCAGTGAAATTTGTTCAGCGCCCCAAGTGGTCAATGGTTGAACTAAAATTTTGTCATAGAATAGTTTCATTTGATAAAAGGTTTACAATTAAGTATAGTCACAGATATGTGATAAAGATAATATTTAAGAAATAATACAATAAATTGCGATTTTCCATTAAAGAGGATGAAAATTACTTACATAGTGATTTTATTAGTGAAAACGAAAACGTGCATAAATATTTTGCATATTACTAGTAAGAAACCAGTCTGTTTCTTAAATATCTCTTGTAAATACTTTATATTGATTTAAATTAGTTAATTAAACTTTAAAATATAGGAAATAAAACCTATAAAAACATTTCTATACTAGTAACTAGCAAAATTAGTGTATCGTTGGTAACTACGTAAAAATGACGGTTATTCATAGTAATAGTAATATCACTAATTATTTATTGAAAAATATTTACATAATACAATTTGGCACAGGTGATGGTGCTTAACTTCCGTCAATGTATAAATTTAAACACGCTCAAATATATCTATTAGTAAAATATTAATAAAAAGTATACTAAAACCTGTATTAACTACGGGCTTATGCTATTTAGAAGGGCGATATTTAGGCCTATAATTTTAATTGATTTAAACAAAATGAATCTCTAATAAACGTAAAGCAAGGTGTTGCAAACACAACAGACGTTCTTACCGAGACTGGTCTATTTTTTTAAATTAAGTATAGCACTTAGATAAACATGAGGACCTGATAATAATGTCAGTTTTTGATAAGTTTAGATCGCGACACGTGTGTCAGATTGTCACTTATCATTAATTTGTCATTGACACGTTTATAATACGCCCCAGGTAGTTCTCGCGGCAATGTAACTGCGCCTTAATTCTTTCAATTCGTCACGTTCACGTACGATGTTAGCTTTAGTTTTGTGGATATTGCGTCATTTTTTTTTTTTGTTGAAATTGCCTGTTGTGTTGCACTAAGCCAGCGAAGTAGATACAACAGCGACTTATGGCTCAAAAAGTCAGCATGTTAATACTTCGAAGACATCTAATTTTTCGATCTAACACAAGACACGCTAAAAGTATTTTTTTATTTCGTCACATTTTTTCTTGTAGCGTGTTTTCTGTATATGTGTTTACCTGTGAAGGCCTAATTACTCTCATAATAAACGATTTCATTTCATTTCGAATGTTTTTTTGTCATTTCAAAGCGTGACTATGTTTTAGAGAGCATTACATACATTTCAAAATGTTTGTTCTCATTACGTAATTTCTTAGTAGAATTCATTAAATATAAGGAAGTAGAAAACAATGACTTAGGAAGAGCAACCTAACGCTATTATACATATTACGCTATAACTAAATAATATCAAGATTTTTATTAACTAATTCTCACTGAACACATACCGTAATTATTAATACAATTAAAATAGCCAATTTGACCCATAAACATAGAAAACGTTCAATGAGTATAAACCCATTACATTTAAAATGCGAAGCAAATAAGCCGCTGATTTGAAGCGCTAAATTACTTATTGTTATAGTCCATTTATAAGTATAGAATAACACAATCATAGAGACTTTTACAAGCGCCATACAACACTCGCTTGCAAAGCGCCGAGCGTCCGAGAACGTCAACGTCAAAATGTGCGATGCGATTCTGTACGAATAAATAAAACTCAACCTTAAATGAATATTAATTATAAATGCTATTTTTTTACAAGTGAGATCTTACTATAATGATTACAATGATTAAATACGACACTACCAAGTTTTATAAACTTTTATAACTATGTCTAACTGACTAAGTCATAGTAAAATAAAGACAGACGCGTGTAGCTAGCAGACACTAATTTATCAGTAAAATTAAAGCAAAATAAATAGTTTACGGTTAATTAATAATGAGTCAATTTATGAGTATTATTTTTAAAGATTTTTTCCAAAAGAACATTATTTTCAAATAAGTAGGTAGTTTTTGTTAACAAAATATTGTCCCCTGGTAAGTCCCAGTTAGCCTGCCTGATAAATTGACAAAAGATCAGATATAAATTGACAATACATCTGACAGATATGCTAACCGGGTCTTATCAGGAACCTGTGAAACTGGCAACTAAGTTGACTCATTATTAATTATTAAACACATTTTCTAATGAGGTTTGTCAATATTTCTAAATACTCTGAAGAGAAAGCATATCATTTGAGTTTAAAAAATATAAGAATACTGTATAGTATTTATATACCCATATTACATACTTTTTGTTGATATTTTTTTATGTATTTGAATTAAAATTAAATCAGAAATATTCATGTCTTTACTACAAGCTTTTCCAATTTACAGTCTAAGCAAAATTCGAAATTTGGCGGAGATTATATTTTACTTTAAATATTATTATGATAATATCTTTACAATTAGCAAATTGCGTATGCCATCTTGCATCTTTATAAAAAAAATAAGAGTGAAAGCCTCCTCCAGAGAGATTTAATTTTAAAAAATACACATCTCTATCGTATCATGATAAATACCCGATGAAAATAGGCACCTGTAAGGTTCTTTCTTTATAATTTTACAGTAGGCACTGTCACAAAAATAAAATTAATGTTTATGCTGAAATAATATTTTCTTAAAATATTACCTACCTTAACAATAATCACTCAAATCTTATTGTTAAATTTTTTATGAAGAATTATAAACTGGCAGTAAACATATTTACTCATTTTGGGAAGGAGATACGTTATTTGTTTGTAGGTAATTACGTGGTAATTACTTTGTAATTTTTTTAATAAAAAATAAATAAATAATTTAAAGGCAAGGCAGTCCCAAGATATTTCATAATAATATTTAAGATAAACTGTTGGGAATTGGCTTTAATCGTGGGATGGTGCAATCGATATACATACATTTATGTAATACACGTGCTGTAATATTTTTTATTTATGATAAGTAAAAATTACATCCAGCCAGTGTCAAAACCATTAAATTAAAAAAAAAATGGCGCGTTCAGTCAACGCAGACATTTATAATTTTTGGATTATGAACAATAATGTACCGAAACAAGTTTAGAACGGTCATAAGACAGATGACAGTTTTGGCGGCAAAAACAAAAAAAAATATTTTCGGTCTTTAGTAGTTTGTTCGTAAGACATTGCCTGAATTATTTTTTATTTGCCGGTTTTATTGGCTTTTTATCGCCTCACAAAATTATGAGATCAGCGTTTCTAAACTCATTTCAAGTGCCCAATTGTGCTAACAGTAGGCTGTGTGACGGTTTAAGATACTAATGGCTGTTTTTGCCAACTCCCCCTAGCGTAGGTATCCCATACCTAACTGGAACAAATTTGTATCAGTTAGGGAATATTCTAAGCAAGGGGTCGTTGGTGAAAACGATTAATTTAAAAAAAATGTGCATAGAACCTAAAATGTATGTATGACCGAGAGGAGCTCGTGCGGGTGTGGGATACGCTTGAAGCGTTCGCTACATTGACTCCCTCTCCAGCTGTTTAAACCTAAATGGCCGGCCCATTTTCGTAATAATTAAAAAAATATAATAAAGAAGTAAATAGTGGAGATAAAACCAAGTTGTCTTGTATTTTATTATGCTAATAAAACCTACTCATCTGACTGAGGTTTTCTGTACCCTGTGGGGTACGTGAGTGCCTCGAACTATTGTTCCCTGTTAGGGTAGGTATCTTATTTATTTAAACTTTATTGACCACAATATAAGGGTACAAAAGGCGGACTTAATGCTAAAAGCATTATCTACCAGTCAACCTTCATTTATCTTCACTCGGGGGAAGCCGGGGAAGATTTTAGGGCGCGTTTTGACGGCGCAAAATTTACGTCTAAATGCGTCCTTAGAGTTTTTGATCCCTTTTAGAGGGGTGGGTCTTCTCCTACTCTTCAAATAAGTAGTTTGTCGCTTTAGTTTCACCCTCTCGATTTGAATCCTGAGCTAGTCTAGTGTTTTCACCAATGTCGCCATCTTATTCGCAACAAACAGTTTTAGTGTTGTAGCTCGAATAATACCCGTTTACGTAAAAGGTGGGAATTTGGTTGCATTTATATTATTTCGTTATAACTGTACCTATACGCATTAATGAATCTTTTTATACTTTTGTACCTACTATTTTTAGGTATTTACATTTGATTTTGTTTGATTTATGTATCAAAAATACCAATCTTTGGTATGAAATATGTCAAAACACAAATTAACTTAACGATAGGCAGCCTGATTATCTGATAAGTAAAAAAAAAAGAAAATGAGCCAGCGATACTATCCCTAAATTAATATTTACTTAAATCTAATACAGAATTGAAATAATCTATTATCTAATCAACTAGTATATTGTAACATGAAGCCGTGCCGTAGAATATTAGATACACGACGAAAAATGAAAACGTTATCGGAAATAACAGTTATTAGTAAAGTTATCACCGTTATTTTTCAGTAACGTTTTCAATGAAACAAGTTACTTAAATTAAAACACCTAAAATGTCATTTTATTATTCAATTTAGAATCAAATGCTTTCTCTTTTTAAATTCACATTGATTTAATCTATCAAGAGTGTTAAACGTTTAAATGTATTTATTATTAGCGATATTTAAGTTAATAAGGCTATTTAGTAGACGATTATTGACAGCTGTTAGCTGTTAAAAAAATCAAGGTTATATCATCCGTATGGTGCAATTGATGCAATCCAAAATAAGATTTTGTCAAAAGTTATTAACCATTCATATTTAATTAGAATGTCGTTTCATAGTTTATTTATCTTGATCCCTATAAAAAAATTATGATCGTCAGGTACCTAATGTTTTGTAAGAGAGACATATAATCAGCCCATCTGGAAATCCTTTTCCAGATGGGCTGATTATCCTCCACCTTACAGAAGATCGTAGCCAAATAGCATTGGTCTCGGCCATGTTGTGTTCCGACGGTGAGTGAGGTCTCCAGAGGTCCACTTTTTACAGGGTCGGCAACGCGCCAGTGATACCCCCAGTATTGCAAGCGTCCATAGGTTACGGTGACTGCTTACCATCAGGCGGGCCGTATGCTTATTTGCCACTTTAGTGGTATATCAAAAACGCGAAAACAGTGTAGGTGGTAGGTGGGGTACCTGGTTATTGTAATTTGGTACCAATCGCGTTGATGGCAACTTAGTGTTGTCACTGTTCATTTACCTTAATATCCCATAAATTCAACAAAGGAACATTTACATGGTTATATTTCAGGTAGTTTTTCGACATTTTATAACGCTATTATAATTTATATTTGGAGTGAATCATTATTATAAATACGAATGGTTATAAAACTCAGTTTGACAGAAATTCCGTATAATATAACCTTTTGGTGGCAAAATACACACATTTACATATGACAGTCATACATTCACACACACCTTAGTGAATCAAACACACAAACATTCAAGCTCATACAATACAATGATTAGATCAATCACAAAATTCAATCACAATAAAGTGAAAATAAATTTTATTAACAAAATAAAATAACGCGTTACATCTCATAGACAATGAAAACTTAATACAACAGCGTTGTAAACGCGCCGTAAATAATACTTTATGGCCGTGTTATTAATAATAAAAAATAAAAAACCAGAAACACTATGGTTTTATGTCAAATTCGCTAAAAAGTCATTTAGCGCCATTTAGTCTTTAATGCTCTCTATTTTGTTATTCAAAGATTAAAATTATAAAAACGAAATTATTATTATTATTTTCTTTAATTATAGTGTTTCCAGTGTAATACTATAAATGGCCAATGTCAACAATTAATAGACTGTTTTAAAACAATAATTTGAAATAGAGATTCTTTGGGAGCTCCACAAAAATTCGATGATAGGTACAAGTAAAGTTCCGTGAAGCTAGTAGAAATATACTATTAAAACACGACCAAGCTTCTGGTGGCTTCAAAGAGCATCGTCTTTCGTCAGACGTAAGTAAGGTCTTAACAAATCTATGAAAATTCTTGATTTGACTCAATTTGCATAAAATGAAATCGGATAGCGTGGTGTTTTAATAGTAGGTTTCCGCTTTAAGAATATCAATAACGCTTAGTCAACACAGCCACCCACACGACACGACATAGAATTAATTAATTCTATTTACAATTAACACTGATATGTGACAGATGAAAAACAATGAACCACACAAACTGCCAATATTTTTACACCTTTTATAAGACGTCACACAAGGCATAAAATATTGACGGACAGAAGCTGTGTGAGCAATTATACTACGTACCAAGTGGCCCCAAGATCATGATATATTTTTTATATACGAAACGAGATTCTTAAAAACAGTATTTAGCAGTGAAATATAGCAAAAATGCAATCCTTAAACTATATATTTAAAACAGTAGTGGCAACTTAAACAGATTAAAAATAGAGAGCGGGCAATTCACAATAAATTACGCATATAATATTGCTTTGCGAAATTCGTTGAATATTATCAATTTGCAATATTATTGCAGGTAAATAAATAAATAAATTATTGCGAAAAACATATCATTAGTTTAAATAGATGATTTTTAAGTCATGTCGTATTGGATGGATAATTTAAAGATATTTCTAGGAAGATAGATCAAATTAAAACGAAATAGGGGAATCAGCACTTTTCATCACTAACTTCCCTCAAAACCAATAATTCGAAACAGCCGTGTCAAATACTGCCCAGACCATTCCCATTCGAGATAATACTTAGATCAAGTTTCAAACTTAACGTAGTTAACAGTCGAGAATGAACGAGATAGCAAACGACTGGCGTCGTATGAGTGACAGAGACAGTCGACAGATGAAGAGTAAGATTTCACGTCCCGAAACCGATACGTTGACTCCGGACGCTAAGTCAGCTCCTATGATGTGAGAAGAGTGATTCAACCCTGAAAAAAGAAAATAAAAGAACAGCATGAGGCCCGATTATCACTAAAGCGGAGAGGACAAAAGACGATATGTCTCTTTTTTCTACAGATTATATTATATACGTATAGATGATATGACCGTTTCTTTCTCTGTGTCGGTCTCGTAACATAAACGTTTTCCGTGGACGTTACAACCTCCATATTGCTGGATCACCACACCCATCGTTGGTCAGCGAGTCCACCGGCGAGACGAGACGGCGAGATCTTATGTGGCCAAGTCCTTTGGGTCGCTGCGCCATTGTAGTAAGAAAATAAGATGATATGACATTATAGAGTAGATCCGTGTAACCGGTCCGTCCGAATTAGAAAGAGCGTGTCACACTAAAACAATGTGCATGTCTTACAACATAGCCAAACGGACTTCATGAAATAGTATATCTGTAACTCAAAATTAACCCAGTACCTTGGTTCACACGTGCTGCACGTACTCCGGGTTGAGGAAGGAGAAGCCCATGAACTCGGTCTGGTCGAGGTTCATCATGAACAGCTTGTCGGTGGGCGTCAGCTCCGTCTTCTCCTGCGTAAACTGCTTGTCGAAATTCGACACGTCCTTACGGTGTTTCTGGAATCAAGAGAATACAATTAGTCACCATATTGCCAATCGGTGAAGTCGACATTCAGAAATAAATACATAGTGTTCTGGTTATTACCAATGTTTAATTATGTATTGTACCAACTTTTCTGTGGTGAGTATAAATTATTATTACTAATGAATTGTCGAAGTTTAGAATGACAGCAGGTGACGTCATGTCTTCGTGATGATATCTTAGATTCCACAGCTGCAAATCACAATCAAGGCCCATAAGTCTGTCTGGTCACAATAGGAACAGCTGTCAGCTGTTGTAGATTATTTAGAGTGATGCAGACAAACGTGATGCGTCTAACTGCTTAACTAGACGTGATAAACACAACTTTGTCAAGAGCAGAAATTTCCAGTTGCACCTACTTATTAGTCTAATTTCCGCTCATGTAAACATAGATGTCGTCTGTCGGCTGATATGGTGATGATGATGATGAAACATAGATGTTTCTACAGTGGACTGAGTACGTACAATCTTAGGCTTGAATGGCGGCTGCACGTCCCGCGCCTCGATGCGCGCCCAGTCGATGCGCCGAAAGAACGGATGGGTGCGCACATCCTCTTCGCCGCGCGCGCCGCAGCCGAGTCGCTTCTGCGGGTTCTTTGTCAGGAAGGACTTGCATGCATCTTTGGCTTCCTATAAGAAAATAATTATGGAAATTATTAATATTTTATAAAAACATTTAAAAATCCTTACAGCACAGACTTTAAGAACGTAATTTAAAAATATACACTTGTGGGCAAAATTTTACTAATGGGTAAAGCAACCAACTAATTAGGTGTTTCTACCTTGAGCTTGATTTTACTGTGAAATAATTTTGAGTCGATTGAAATTAAACAAAAATCACCTTACTCAAAGTCTTCGGATAAGATACGCTATTATCAGTTATAGCAGCGAACAATTCTTCTTCGTCTTCCCCGTCAAATGGGGGTTGTCCTACCAGCATTTCGTACAAAAGGACACCATACGCCCACCAATCCACCGACTTTCCATACGGCTGGTATAGGATGATCTCTGGCGCTATATAGTCAGGTGTGCCGCAGAAGGTCTTTGTAGTTTTGTCACCGGTTATGCCTTCTTTACACATCCCGAAGTCAGCTATCTTGATGTGGCCATCTTGGTCGAGTAACACGTTGTCAAGTTTCAAGTCTCGGTAAACGATGCCGCGGGAGTGTAGGAAGAATAATCCGATGGCGATTTCTGAGGCGTAAAATCTGAAAAATATCAATACTAGATATAATGTATTAAAGATCATATTTTACTGAAGCGGAGACGTGTAGAGTGGACAGATTATTACCGGTTCTTCTTAGTACAAATCGAATCGTCTTTTTTATCCTACCACCAGTTCGTCTGAGCTAGATTTAATTCGAGCTTACAATATGCATATTTAAATAAAAATCATTTTTATTTGGTACTAGCTGCCCGGCCCGGCTTCGCCCGGGTACTGTTTCGTTTTTTTTTCAATCTTTCTGAGAGATTTTCTTAATATTTTTTTCCGTAAGAACCTTGTACAGAGTATTAGAAAACTACAAAAAAAAAATCTGCCAAATCGGTCAAGCCGTTTTCATGTTATGTCGTGACAACGGAAAACGGGTTTCATTTTTATATATATATAGATGACATAAAAAAATGTATATTCTCTGTTTTAAAAAAAATATTGAAACGTGTAATTGTGAAAAGAATGAGAGAGTTCCCTGTATGCATGTGCCTCGTTTACATAAGTTTTACTTTAGTCATATGAGATGCTCACACGGCAACTGGCTCCTTAAACTTCCCACACTGTTGGATCTGGAACATGAGATCTCCGCCGTTCACGTATTCCATCACGAAGTATAGTCGATCCTGAAACATTGGACATAAATATAGTTTAATACCTGTTTCATATTCTCCATTCTTTCTGTATCTCTTTTGGAGGTGTGATGCATTTAATGACTTTACTGGGATCGGAGATCTGTTGAGGTCATCATACCTGGTGACTTAGTAAGGTTACTATGAAGGAGGGAGGCCCTCCAAAAACAATCAAATAATAGATAAACAATTCTTCAAAATCCCATGAGACTGGAGATTCTCAGCCTCAGTGTAATACAGAAAAAATGACAAGTAAAAAATAAGTTAAGACCAACCATAGTTTGGAAGCAAGAATGCAGCTGCACCAAGAAGGGTGGTTTGCTGCTCAGCGCCAGCACTCGCTTCTCCACCATGGTGCACTCCACGTCGTCATCTTGGATGATGATGTCTTTCTTCAGGATTTTAATGGCGTATAGCTCATCAGTGCCTCGGCGTTCGGCTAACATTACCTGGAGAAGAATATGTTTTTATAAGCAACGAATGATGATAGAGGTTGTAAGAAAAAGGATGTATTTGTTGAAGATGTTTGTAAGAAGAATGTAAGCATGTGGCAGCTGAAGAGGAAGTGATGGCTGACAGAGGAGCGTGGAAAAGAAGACATACAGACTATTAAGTGATGGCAAGTGAACTTCAAGTGAGTTTCATAACTACCAAATAGTTTATACGTCAAATAAACGGACAGTTTTTGATAGTTCTACCAGTGAGAAATAAACTGTGGTTCTAGTATGAGTTTGAGTTTGACACCGGCATTGTTTAGAAGTTTGTAATAGAGAAATTCAGTGGGTTACACAAGTTCTATCAACTGTTAAAGTGAAAAGGCCGTTTTTTGGTGTGTCATATTTTTTAAGCAAAATATGAATAATTTATTTCTACCTACTTTAGAATATAACGTACCATCTAGTGATTGGCTAATAAGAAGTTGAACGTGTGCAATAATAACTAAGACGCTACTGATGGACGAACATCAGGACACAGAAATGATTTCCCACGTCACATTTCTTAAAGTCTTATATCTAAAGTTACCTTTCCGAAAGATCCTTTTCCAAGCACCATGATGAAGTTGAAATCTGAAGCCCTGATGACATCAGCAGCCGCCATGTTATGTGGGACCTCTCTATCAGGAGGTGGTGGTGCCCTACGAGCTCCAACACTCGTGGCCCTCATTTGGGTCTTCAATTGGGCAAGATCAGTGCCCTCTTCTGGTACTGGTACGTTGTAGAACTCTCCTTCTTCTTGAGTGAGGAGTTTGAACCAGCCATCAGCAGGGGCTTTCATCAGCTCAGAGATCCCGAAGGAGAGAGAACCCATGAAATCATTGCGGGAGGTGCGGTCCCAGTCCCAAATCTGAAAGATTAATGATCTCTACTATAAAAATCGATATTTTAGCACTTTGAAGATTAAACTGACAGAGGAAAGAGACCCAGAAGTGGGGACTTAAGATGAACTCTAGACTCGGAAACCGTGATGGACTTAAGAATTCATAATTTATTTCTTTCCGAATTTGTTCTAGTTCATAGAGGTTGAATTTTTCAAGTGATAACGAAAAATACTCAAAATAAAACTTTTTGATTTTTTCTGCTAGCCAGGAATCGAAGCCATTGCTTTTGAAAATTTGGTTTACTTGAAAAGAATCATTCTGTTTATACATATTTCGTTTTATATATTTGCGGCAAAAATTGGGTTTTCATATTATTATTTTTCAGCGTGATAGATCAACATCACAATTTTTTTTATACCACTAAGGTGGCAAACAAGCATACGGCCTGCCTGATGGTAAGCAGTATCGCAGCCGGGGGGGGGGGGGGGGGGGGGGGGGGTATCACTCGCGCGTTGTCGACCCTGTAAAAAGTGGAGCTCTGGAGACCTTACTTACCGTAGGAACACAGCATGGCTGACACCAATGCTATTTGGCACGATCTTCTGTAAGGTCGAGGTCCTTCCCCAGAAGGGCTGCTCCGATTTGAGCGGATTATCCACTGTGCCCTAACTCTAATAGAAACTCACTCTTTTACTAGCATGTTGCTTTTCTAACATAAAAACATACCTCAATGAGCAGTCTCCGATCCTTGTCCTCACCCTTGAGGTCAAACACGAGGGTCTCATTCCAAACTGGGTTCAGGGTGCTGCGAATGGTTTTGGTTTTTTTCTTGACATTGTCAGAGTCCGGAATCAGCTTCATCTTGACATACGGATCGGATAGGCCGTTGGGGTCCATTGGGATTAAGTTGCGACCTTGCTTTACTGAAATATAAAAGAAAGTAAACACAATAGTTCTAGAATGTTTTTTGTTGAAAACTGAATGTCAAGCTCTTTTTGAAATTGATCGATCTTTCTCATTACAGTTCCAACAGGAATGAGATTTTTTAATGGCACCAAATTAGGGTATTCACGAAAATTTATCCCACTGGTTGGCGCCACTTTGGCAAGAGGTCCCATCCCAATAATCCACGCTGTCAAAAGCGTCAACGTCAAAAAATCTGACACGAATTTATAGGCGCTATGCTGCCCTACTAAGCGCAAAAGCGGTATCTCAAAAAAAACCGTAAATTTGATTTTTATGGCATCGGATAGCTTAGAAAAATACGCGTCTATTGAACTAAGCCTTATAGCGGTATGTTACTTAAAAGGTATAAAAAAAACGTTAAGAAAGTTTTCTCTATCTCAGTTTTACCTTAAATTTCTAAGGATATTAGAGGTATATCAACATAACGTAGGCAACCAGCCGTATATTTGAATACCGCCAAATCTCTTAAAAAACAGGAGAGTTTTACGCACGTCGTGTTTGAAGCCAATAAGCGGCATAAATGTGACTAGTAGTGACTACTGACTCACCGCTACAACGCTTAGTATTTTTGTGCTTACTTGATCCGCAAATCATGAGATGCGGCTGCAGCTGCAAGTCAAATTGATCTTTAATGCGTATTCTATACGGTCGTATTTCTATGAATTATCCCTGCCTTGGCTAATTCCCGTCATTACTTGTTTGTTGTTGTTGTAAACAAGTGTCAATGTTATGATTACTGTTATAAATTATTAAATAATATAGTTTGATTGGCGTGTGCTTCAACAATCAGCTAGGTAAGTGTTAATATACCTAGTTCGAGTATAATTTGCATGTTAATTTTGGTAAAAGTATCCTCGTAACCTCTTTGCGGTGGGTACTTTGGTGTCTGAATTTGTGTACACGATATCTTCTTCTTCTTTCAGCCTGTCATCACCCATTGTTGGGTATAGGCTCTTCATGGGCTTTCCATAAGGGTCTTGTTCTGGCAGTGCGCATCCAGGAATTTCCTGCGACTTTGGCGATGTCATCAGCCCAGCGCATGGGCTGCCTCCCTATCTTCCGACGACCGGTTCTTGGGCGCCACTCCGCAATCTTACGCGTCCAGCGACCATCATCCCTCCTACTCATGTGGCCTGCCCATCTCCACTTTAACCTGGACACCATTAAAGCGATGTCAGTAACTCCAGTGCGCTTACGTATTGTTTTGTTTGGGATACGGTCTATGAGCGAGATGCCTAGCATTGCTCGCTCCATGGCTCTTTGCGCCACCTGAAGTTTTCGCACAAGTTTGGAAGTAAGTGTTCAAGTTTCAGCTCCGTAGGTCATAACTGGGAGAACACACTGCTCATACATGCGTCTCTTGAGAAAGATTGGCACTCGCTTGCTCTTTAGCACGTCGGAGAGTTTGCTAAAAGCCGCCTAGCCCAGCTGTATCCTTCTTTCAATCTCCTTCGTTTGTCCATCTCCTTCGATTTTAATGAGCTGGCCCAAGTAGATATAGTCGGTAATTATACCTATATTGTGGCTGTGTACTTGGATGTACGTCGGGGAGGGTATGATCCCTTTACACATCACCTTTGTCTTAGTGGTGTTCATTTTTAAACCGACATTAAGAGACGCAGTGTATAGGTCTTTCAGCATGGCAGTGAGCTCCTCGATAGATTTGGCGAAGAGTATTATGTCATCGGCGAAGCGTAGATGCGATAGAAACTCGCCATTCACGTTAACTCCGGTTTGGGACCAGTCTAATGTTTTAAAGACGTCTTCCAAGGTTGCAGTGAATAGCTTCGGCGATATTGTGTCGCCTTGACGAACTCCTCTCTCTATCCGGACTGGCTGAGTGAGCTTGTGTAGCTGAACCTGGAGTGTAGCACCCTTGTAGATCTCTCTAATCACGTCCACATATCTGGCATCTATCATGCACCGTTGGAGGGCGTTGAATACTGCCCAGTATTCGACGGTATCGAACGCCTTTTCATAATCCACGTAGGCTAGGTACAAGTCTTGACAGTATTCTCCGCTTTTTTCTATGACTTGCCTTACAGAAAATATATGGTCGATAGTAGAGAAACCCTTACGAAATCCAGTTGAAGTTGTGAGGTATCTAGTTTGTTGGCAAGTCTGTTGGTCAATACCTTGGTGAAAAGTTTATATGTATGGAGCAGAATTGATATCGGTCTATAGTTGGCTAGTTTAGCTTTATCGCCTTTCTTGAATATGAGCCTAACTATAGCATTCTTCCACGTCTTTGGTGTAACTCCTTTAACCAGTACCTCATTGTATAAATTTTGTAGCTCTTGTAGGACAGACATGCCACCACACTTGATGAGATCGACTGGTATATTGTGTTCTCCAGGTGCTTTCTCATTTGACATCATTTTTAGAGCATTTTTTATTTCGTATAGGCTGATATCTGGGAGATCCTCCGTTAGGAAGATTCAATAGAGACCATATCACTACTAGTATAATAGCGTAGCGTAGCGTAGTAATTAATAGCGTTACCGACGAAGAAAACCGCACCAGACGGTATTTCCACAACTACTAACTAATATTTTGAAATCTTTCGAAAATATTATACCCCAAAATAGAATGTCCTTTTGGAGAGAACTTCCCACTTTTGATTGATTACAATTCATAGAACACGTTTCTTTTTTTAATATATTTTTTTTTAATTATAAATTTAAATAATAAAAGACTTTATAAGTGCACTTTGATTTGTTTTTTTCTTTATAATAATATGTATTTTATTAGACTGAAAATTCATATCCTTTTGTATACAAGCATGTTAGGTAAAAAGCTAAACAAAAGGCGGCAACTCAAATATTAAGTTTGTAATTACTAAGCGGTGTAGCAGTATCTCATGGTTAAGGCATTTCCATGTATATTTTACATATTTTAACTATTGTGATAGAAAACATACCTAATATTATATATAAATTACATTTAATAACCAAAAATAACAATATATAAATTATCGACAAAACGAATTTTACATAACGTCAATTATCTCTAAACTAGCTTTCACTGAGATACCGCTTTTGCGTTTAGTAGGGCAGTATGACACTTTTGACAGGGATTCGAGATCGCCGCCTTGTCATCAAAGGTCGTCAAGATGGCGACCTCGGAACCTCACTTAAACATTTTAATATACTTATACCTGAGACTTATACCTACATTATAACTAATCAGTAGGCAGTAACCGGTTTTCTTTCGTCATTTCTTTTTACCGGTTGCAATTTTGCTTGTGTCCGAAATGGTGGTAGTATATAACGTAGTTTATTTTTTTTATTTAAACAAGTTGTAAATGACAAGAAAAAGTGCCTGTGAAGGTCTAATTTCTGATATAAACGATTTCATTTCATTTCATTTCACCGTACCACGTTGCATTTATAAAGTGTACTTTTTTGCTAAAAAGTGTTCATTTGTAATACTCGACATTGGTGAAATGGTCTATGTGTCGCTAAGACACGACAGAAGCCATTAATTAAGATAAACAACAAACACTTTTGACAGATTTCTGGACCTGACTTTTCAGTGCTGCCGCCTAGTGGGTGTCATTTCAGAAAACCCTCATTTATAGAATATCCATTCAGATAAATAAAAAAATTATATATGCAAATCGGTTCAGAAATAACGAAGTAACAAATATACAAAAAAGATACACTCGAATTGCGAATCTATTTTTTTTAAGTCGTTTAGAAATAACGTAAGTTTTAATCATGATTTATAATAATTACCTTCAACCGTGAGCTTGTTCCCGTGGCACGTGACGACCAGCTGGATGCGCCCGCGCCGCTCCGTATGATCACAACCGCATAGATTCGGCACAGACTCCTCGCACCGCTTGTGAACGTTCATGTCGCATACTGTAATATACACGTTTTAAAATAATTTGAGTGTTACATAAAATCTGTAATTTAATCTGAGTAATACTTAAATAACATAGGTAAGTATAATTCAAATTGAAATTATTTTTTTCTAATAAAATAAAATGTAACGAAAACCCTGGAAAGTGAAACGATTTTTTCTCCACAAATGAAAATAAATATAACAAGTAAATATTAATTTAAGACCTCATTAATTTTTCAAACTTACCTTTTGTGGAAAATGTGAATTTTCAGTAATATTAAATTAAAATGAAGCTTGTTTATTTTTTAGATTAAAGTTGAAGTGAAGTTAACTCAGTTATTTTTAAATAGAATATCTAATGTAACTAACTACGTTTTTTCACTAACTATCTTCAATCTATCTTGAACTTGATCCCTGAAACCTTGAAATGCGGGGTAGTTTGATATTGTCAAAAGATTAGTTAAGTTTACAACTTGACAAGTCTTTTTTGTCACTGTCATTCTTGATGACAATTAGATGAAGTGCGAAAGAGACAAAACAAGTTTTAATGAGGGTTTTTGGTAAAATTTTCTATCTATGTGTCAAAACACATAAATTGATATAGGTATCTGTGTTTTGACAGTGCTGTCAAAATTGAAGACCTTTCGCGAAAGTAGCGCCAAAGAACCCTCATTAAATATCCACAGATTTTTATTAATAAAGGGGTTATACTACAAAGGTTTAGTACGTACAAATAAAACTTACACACATTTAAAATCTTATCGTGCAAGCAACAAGCCAACAAATACATACAAAGAGAAATAATTGAATTACTTCTGCAAAATTAATACAAAACAGTTAAATGAGAAAAGTTCGTACAAAGTATCATGCTGAAATAATCTTGTAAAGATAGGAAAAGGCGAAATTAAGTTTGGTAGGAATTTCACAAAGACTTTTCGCCCGCAAGGCTGACGAACATTTACGCTTGCTCCAAAACTAATTTTCAATCTAATCTTTTTCATATTATTTACTATACTAGCCGCCAACACGGCTGAGACGCGCAGACGTAAAACGAAGTTCGAAATTCATACATAATTATTACTCAGTGCATAACGACAATCGATTTTCAATTGTTTTATACACTGTGAGTCCAAATTTTGGCGCGTACTATAGCCGATGTCTGCGGTTTTACATATCCGGGATAAAAACTATCCTATGTGTTTATCCCGGTCATAAACTACCCGTATAAGAAAGTTTACGTCGGCCTGATGGTAAGCCGTCACCGTAGCCTATAGACGCTTGCAATACCGGGGTTATAGTGAACTACAGTCTTCTACACACATGTACTAAACCGCTCGAGCAGTTGCAACTGCTTCGGGCAGCTGTTGTTAGTTGGTGACTGCAAGGCGGAGTATGTTGATCAATGGCATATTAATGGCTGACTGCTTGAGCAGTATGTCGGCCCTAAGTCTTATATAAATTAATGTTTAGAAAGTTTAGATCGTAATGCTTTATTAGATTATCTATCTACAAAGTAAGCAAAATATAGAAGGATTAAAATAGCATTACAGTTCATAAATTCAACTCGTCTAACGCCATTACGAAACATTTTAACATAATTTATTATTTGAGACATAAAGAGAATACAGTGGTGTGAAACGCTTTTATCGATTAATATGCGTTGCCGACCTATATTTTTCATTCAACCGTGAATATTGCATCCGCCCTGGTAACGAGCAATACGGTTTTATGGTCATCCATTACCGATACACACATTCGATTATAGTGGTGGGCTAACCGTTTCTCTAATTTGTTTTATCGATTAGTTCTACAACTAGAATATTTTTAAGTCTGGTGAAAAAAAAATGTAGGTTACATGACTTACGGTGAATTGCTCAAAACTACTTTAAAAGTGATGACACATTATATTATGGTTGTCACAGTCAAATTAAAGAAGAAAAAAGAGATCTTGTATCTCGTGAATACAGATTTTCATATAATATTTCCCTATAATTAATTTATATCTTGGTCCAATTGACTTTAGTTCGAGATAAAGCAAATACTTTCAGAAATTAATTATATTAAAAAGTAAAACAGGAGAAGAGATAATTAAATGTTATGTTCAAACAACTTTCTATATTAATACATTTCAGGTACATAATTTAAGAGCTCTTATTTTACGATTTAGACCTGATTAGTGTAGCAATTCTATGAAACGTAAAAAATACCTAATTCATAAAATATATTCATCTATTGTATCTTTTGAATATAATTCAGTTCATTTCATTTAAGTCGTTTTTTAAGTCATCTCTTATTTTGTATAAATAATTATGTTTCTACATAATCTATGTTTCTTCTCTTGTTTCCTAGAGATTTTACCAGAAAAGCTAAATGTTCATTTCATATTAAGTCGTTTTTTAATCATCAAGTAATTATTGTTTTCTTTTCTTTCCTTGAGATTTTACCAAAGCGTAGTCAGTAGTAAGTTTACTGAGCTGACCCATTTTGGACTTTTGGTCACGAACTATATACATTTGCAAATAAATTGTGAGTGAAAATTTTAAGATAAAAAAAACATTAGGTACAATTATTCAGAATAATAATAATAATAAAATCTTTATTAAATCACTTATTGTATAACTTAAACAATTTAGGCAGTAAATAATTAAAATAGGAATAGAATGTTAAGGTGCCTGAGCTAGGATGCTACAATATTCGATATTATTTGTGATGATATTTTTTACATCCTAATATCGAGAAATTTAATCGACTAAACGCATCACTAATCGAAGTGCGATAACACACGGCTAACGAGGTTCGTTGTTAACCAGTACGCCCCATTTTGCAGGAACACGAGAAGATCTAAACAATAGGTCTTCTAGAACTAAGAACTAACTACAACACACTCAAGGAAAACAAACTAGAGCATG
The DNA here is from genome assembly GCA_905163395.2 of Endotricha flammealis. NCBI lineage: Eukaryota > Metazoa > Arthropoda > Insecta > Lepidoptera > Pyralidae > Endotricha > Endotricha flammealis. The sequence continues at coordinate 3,145,588 of LR990864.1, read as the reverse complement.
CAAGTTATAAAGTTAAAACACAAGGTGTAAACAAGCATCGAGGCTTAAAACACGGTAAGGCAATTTAACTTCGTCTTGGCAACTCCTCACGGATAGATTCAATATTAATAATATTCTAGATATTTCAATTTATTCTTGGACGTGCAATGGGGATTACGTGATCTTTGATTTGAAATCTATGATTTCAATAACCCATACACATAATCGTCTATAGGACAATATTGAGTGATATGTTCACAATATAGTGATGTCAGGCATCTCCGTTCACTACGGGGTGACCCCTGGAACTAGTTTCCAAGGTCTGTTCATTTCCATCAATCTAAAGGCGGTTTCCGACGGTGCGTGAAATTGCGGACGTACGCAGACCAGCCGACATACCAAGGAATGTAGAAGTCGGCACCGATACGCCCTGACAAGCCCACACATTTGTCTACAGACGGCGACCTCAGATTGACAAAAAGTAATGAAGCTCATTGACGTCCCGGGGGAGAAACTACAGCTGTTTTGAAACTCACAACGAATTTAATTAAAAATAAATTAAATAGAGTAGGAAGTATTGAAAGGACTTCCCTCCTAACGACGTGAGAGACAGTAATTTGAAACAAAAGGCGTTATAACCTAGATAGGTCGCAAATCAAGTAAAGCTGGATTGCCGAGCACCACGGTCTATTGTGGTGCTTGGCACTCGAGCTTCACTTGATTTAGTACAACATCCTCTAAGAGTAGACTTGGCGCATGGTTGTCCGTGGTCGTCGGCTGCCGATAATCCGCAAAATCACACACCATGGAAAGCCAGCTTCGTATACCTCCGCATTTATATCCCTGGTGCGCGAGCCCATGAAGCATCGTGCCACAATGGTCACAAAACGTCGGAGCAAGGAAAGTCCAGTTGTTCCACTTGTGTGGCGCGTAGGCGGCCTTAACAATAAATTATATTAATAAAAACTGGATAAGCCAAGATGCAAATTGAAATTTGAAACGATAAAAACATCCGAAGAGTCTCGAGTTATTTGATAGCCTAGGAGTAACTACGAGAAATAAAAACAAAGCATTAGCATAAACCACCACCAACAGATCTGAAAAAGAAGCTAGCACACAGAAAGCGGTTAGTCCAAGCGTAGAAGATAGCTGATTCTCTGCAGGACTTCGTTGGTACCTTGGCATTTCAGGCCCTGGTGAATGAGGCCGTACAACAGCGATCCGCAGTGGTCGCAGAACGCTGGTGACGCGTATGTATGATTGCGGAAGTTGTGCCGTGTACGAGTGTCCTGTAGATAAGTCATTTTTAAGGCACGGTTTTTTATTTTCTCTTCTTACTTACCTATTAAAGAGTATGGAACTTATAACAAATTCCTAACTCTACAGCGTGTTTTAAACTGTTGCCTTTGTCGATAAACTTGTCTTTCATTTCATTCAATGGCTTATTATGTACGTACTACGTACGTACGTTTAAAGTATTTATTATTGTTACGGACTAGCCATCAAGCTACAAGTAAATACTTTTTTGATATTATTGTTATGTCATTATTGTCTATAAATTGTCTACTCTGTTTTTCTATGGCCTTGTTCATTTTATAAATTTATATGTCGTATACTTATTCTTTATTTGATTATATTTTTCAAATTTACATTGATCTATCTTTTCTTCCACTACTCTACCTTATTTCCACCATTTACAATTATAAAACTAATAATTATATCTAACACATAAATTAATTTCTTTTTTCCGAGTTATTCCGACTAAGAAAATATTGGAGATATCCAGTCTTGTTTGTCACAATGAGTTTATTTTTCGGAGGGTTTTATTGGATCCAATAAATGTTATGTCGGCCATGTTTCCTACGCCACAAAGAATCCAGTGGGTGACGTGTTTCCTACTCGCACTGAAATTGCTTCCTCACCTGCCATTTCCAATTACGGAATTTATTGCATCTATTATTTACTAGTTGGTTCTTGTGACTTCAAAGTAAACAATTACCGACAAATAATGACTTTATATTTTAGTGAAACGACGAGCGTTGACGTGTATCCCTAACCCGTTGGAATATAAAAAATACCCGTCTTTTCCCAGGTCTACGTACTCTTGTGCAAAATTTTAACGCTATCAACCTAGTAGATTTTTTTACTAAATCCCATCTTTGCCCAGGTCTACGGACTATCTACGCCCTGAAAGCCACTCCTACGGATGCAATGGGAATCTTAAAACTTTTACATATTCAAATAGACCTAATTACAAATTCTTTCGATTCGTCACAATAACTGAAATATTTTTTAAAGAATTTTATACAATGAAACTTTACAAGAAGCTACAAGCATCAGATAGTAACCCAATGTAAATGTACACATTAATTCCCTTTTCCAATTTATTCTAAAATGGGCGGTTGTGAGCCAAACAATTACTTACAAGGGTGCCTTAACTCTCATTATATGGAAACTCGGCGTGACAATTTGCATTTTAATTTAGTCGGTACTCTAATGTACCCATGCTTAACGTTGTCAATTAACACTTGAGTTTCAGAAGTCCGGAATTCGGGAATACAAATAACATGGGTACCGAGAGACGGAAAGAATTCTTCATTGTAATATTACCGTCGTAATGGCCACTTAAAATAGTTGGATTATACTGAAAGTATTCGGTGTAGATTTATTAGGAGACAGTTCTTCTTAAACACTAGTTGAAGTCCGCGGTTTTGCCAGCGAAATGCCGTATCATTGTCTATAGCAGATCTTAAAGTGGCTATGGACCCCTTGCGATCGGGGACTCCTTGTGGACCCCTTGGGAAGGGGATCGGTTAACAGCTACCCTGTGAAGCGGCATTCTACCGCAACATTCAACCTTTGCCGTAAGCCCTTATTATAGGACCCGTAAAATTAATTATAAATGTATAATATAATAAAAAGACGATTCGAATATTATTCTAAGATATTAGAATAAGATCTGGTTAAATACATACGTCTGAATCCGCGCCTTTGTCCGCCCCGGGACAGGTGAAAGTGACATACTCGTGGCATCTTTTGTGGACGACGAAGCTGCATACTGCAAAAGAGAACTAGGTTTAAAAGAAACCCTTTGAAAATGTAAGCATGTCTTTTTTTATAATATTTGCTATCAAAGCTCAAATCATCAAAGTCAAGCAACGTGTACCCTAGCAAGTGTTTGGATGGGTTTCGTTATCTCGATCTTCTCCGTGATTCGGAGGGCACATTGAGCCGTCGGCCCCGGATGTTGTTGATGGATAACTTTCGTTAAGCTAAGTCGGTGACTCGGCTGCTTGAAAAAAAACTGGCCTCTGCCAAGGTCTCTGATCAACAAAATATACTGTTGAGTTTGTAGTGGTTCTAAAATCTTGTACTTCAGTTGCGTATATCCTTAAAAATTAGTATATAAATTATTTCCTCACCTTGACACTGGAAGCCTTGTTTACCGAAGCCCCTGTAACAAAGAGAATTGAGAATTTAATAAAATGTAACGTACATTATAATATCCCTACCCTTAATTACATAAATTATAATGAATTATAATAATTACTTTAATACTAAAACTTCAGTAGGCATTTAAGGTGTAAACTTTGTACTGGAATTCCCATTAGCGTTGTAACAGTTTTTATTACAGAAAAGAATTTGAATTTAAAGTGTTAGAGCATATATTTATGGGCTAGTACCTTCTTGTGAGAGGGTGTGGTACTGTGCTCGTGTGCGTCCACGAGCTACACGAACAGAATATCAGCGTGAAGCAACAATCAATTTCATTTGATGATGGGGCTGATTCTCGTAACAAAAACCGATTCTATTTCGATTCAAACACACTCGCTGTCCCGTTCAATTCCTATTTTGTATGAGTGAGGCAGCGATTGAATTTGAATCGAAATAGAATCGAGTTTTATTAAGAGAACTTCCAGACCCCCTAGGTCTGGAAGTCAAATTCCATTCTTCCATCTCTCCCTAATCCGTTCTTTGTAGGAGGCAAAGCATTGGTAAGCATATGTCTGGTTATCTCAGGTGCGATAACTACTTTTCATCAGCTTCCTTGCTTGTATAAAAATCCCACTATTATTATAAGGGTGATTTTTTTTTATACCACACAGGTGGCAAACAAGCATACGGTCGGCCTGATGGTAAGCCGTCACCGTAGCCTATAGACGTGAGCAATACCGGCTATCACTCGCGCGTTGCCAACCCTCCCAACCCCCCTGGAGACCTTACTCACCGTAGGAACACAACATGGCCGAGACCAATGCTATTTGACTACGATCTTCTGTAAGGTGGAGGTCCTTCCCCAGACGGGCTGCTCCGATTTGAGCGGATTATCCGCTGTGCCCTACCTCTCTAAAATGAATGTGTTCCTCACGCTCAAATGGCTGGGCCAATTTTAATGACATTTAGTATGTAGGTAGCTGATACCTTGGACTTACACATAGGCTACTTTTTATCCCGAAAATGCGATTTCCGTATATTTTGGTCAAAAGTCTAAAAGTCAATGGCGCTATGTAAAGTAGGTGGTGCTACTGTGAATAAAATTAGACGCAGTAACACCGCGGGCAGCAGCTTGTCCAATATTAAAAGTCTCGTCCAGTATTTCTGTCTCCTCAAACTAAATCGGAAGCACTCGGGATTGGATCGGGAGTCCGAGTGTCATTACTTTGATTATACTATCTATTCCGCCTGCATCACGTCGACAAGCTCAATATTCATCGAGTACGTATCTGTTCTAATATTATACCGTCTGTGTGTCCTCTATTTCAATTTACCATAACGGAAGCACGTATGGACTGGACTACGTGTTTTTGAAATAGAAAGAAATAAATATATTTGCTTAATTAAAACATGGTAATTATTTAAGTACAAAAATGTTGTTACAGATGGATGATCAACATGTTCTGGAAGTTTTTGGTATGTAAATTGAATTGTAACAATAACAATAATTTTATGTTACAATTCAATTGGCAATAATATAATAATATAAGCTGATACTTTGCAATCTACTTCTGTTGCTTACTGTGCGTGCAGTCAGCAGTATAAATATAGTGTTATAACTTGGTGCCATGTTCATTCAAGTCTTCAGCAATTTAAATGATATACAGTGACAATGTACTAAACTTTAGTACATTGTCACTTTAGAATATCATTTAGTAGATAACTATTTAGTAGTATTTAGTAACTAAAGTGACCAGATATTTATGCCTATAACCTACTACTTAGTGACTAAATCAAGAAATTAAACCATTCTTTTTCTATATAATACAAAGTCAAAAGTCAAAGTGATATAGGCATATTATAAGCTCTTTCGTATCACCATCTATTTTTTTCCTCCCACACAATCCAAATTACAATATCAAAAACTTCTTCAACACTTCGATCGGCAGCTATTCATCGAAATCATTCGAATTTTATGATTCAAAGAACTGGCAATTCAGGATTCAATCACAATTAAAGCGCTCCACACAAAACTATCTCGTTGCGCGGCGCCCCATTCACGGGGCGACTTTATCGCGCGCCGCATCCGGCGGCTGTCGCGACGCCACGCTGAAAGCCCGTCACTGCATGCTGCTTATGCAACACCTTGTATTATTTCAGCGTCTTACTACAATTTCTATGTAAACGTATTACTAGCGAAACCAGCGCAACTTCGTTTACGTTTAACCCGTGTTCCCGTTGCCATAAAGGCGCGGTCCCACTGCTGCGCACGCTGCGCACGAACACGTGGGCCACGTGGCATATTACAGCTGCGTGGATGACTACGTGGGTCTACGTTTCATGCGCACGCTTTGTGGAACAAGCTGTGTACCGCATTCACTGCGTGCATGGCGTTGACAGCGTTGAGCTACGTTGAGCAAGCCACGCGTGTATCAATGACGTCACTTGATGGTTAACGTGTCCGTGGGTTGCAGTGGAAACAATCACGTACATCCTCTTGCAAAGTAAAGCTTAACACACGTGCGTAGCCTCTTCGTGCGCAGCAGTGGGACAGCGCCTTAAGTTTTTAATTTTATGCACAGCAGCACCATCTACTTTATAAAACATTATTGACTATCAGACTTTCTACCAAATCCTAAGGGAATCGCATACTTTTCGGGATAAACAAGGTATTAGGTAACACATACCAAGTATAAAAATTGGCCCAGCCATTTGAGTTGAGCGTGAAGTAGTAACAAAAGAAACATACAAATTGTTGCGTTTATAAAATTTGTGGGATTATGTTTTCTTTCTTTTTTTTTTCCTTTCGACAGCCAGCCACAATGTTCGATAACACAAAAAAAATCCCTATGCTGTTGGTATATACTCCCTGTTTATATGTAATATCATTGGTAGAAAAGAAATTTTTTGGTAATAGCTCAAAATGCAACCGGTTTTTTGAAGCTATTCATAAATAAAAATAAATAAAGCTAGTGAAACCCGCACAGCTTCGTTTGCGTGTATCCTGCTTTCCCGTGGGAATTTCGGTGTAATAGTTCTGATAAAAACCATCCTCTTGATCTTGAATAGCACTATTTAAAAAAATCGCATCAACGTCCTTTGAGTAGTTTTAAATGTGTATACTCTGACAAGAGAACGTGTTTGTGAAAACCTATTCTCTGAATAAAAGTTTTGAATTTTTTTTTTTAATCTAAGGTACAAACAGACAGTGGAAGCGACTTATCAATATTGACAATTAGAAACTTTACTTTATTCATCATCATATCAAGCCATATTCATCCCAATGCAGGGATACGGGTCTCCTTTCCATCGAAAGCGATTAGAGCGTACTCTGCCACGCTCCTCCAATGCAAATTGGCAGAGGCCGCTGTTTTGAAGCCGCCCGAAGGACACCGACAACAGCCGACGGATTAACGTGCCCTCCGAAGCACGGAGAAGCTCGAGATATCGAAAACCCATCCAAACGCTGGCTAGGGTCAACATCGCTTAACTTGGGTGTTCATATTAGATTGCGACACACAGCGACGACGCCATCGAGCTTCTCAATTTGTCTACATAATATAATATAATTCAGAACCCTAAAAAATATGTGACAAGTATGAAAAAAGTAAACAGTTTTTTTTAGTTCAAGCTAATTAAACTGAAAAATACAGAATATTCACACAAAAAAATTGCTGACATAAAAATGCCTGGGACATTTTAACCCTAAGGCTTCACGCTCTGAATCGCGGTTACAGGTTATTCTGTTGCATGTTGAATACGGGTTATGACTGCTATACAAATTGTTTAACCCTCCCTTCCTGAAAGTAGGGTGTGTCATCACATGTGAAAACATTAATTTCATTAAAAAAAAGATACAGGTAAGTAGGTATAAAATAACACTTGGTTTCTTTCGCCATTTCTTTTCACAATGGTAATTGTGCTTTGTTTCCAAAATGTTTAGTTGATGAAAAGTTTTAAGTAGATTATTGATCTATTTATTTAAAAAAAATATTGAATAACACTGAAATAATATGTAAAATATTACTATACTAGTCGCTAGCGGTCGGCTGAGTCGCGCAGACGTAAAACGAAGTTTGAAACTCAAACTTATTTAATACTCAGTGCATATCGACATTATTTTGAATTGTTTTGCTGTGAGCCCAAAATTTTTGCGCGTACTATTAGAAAACGTGTCTGTGAAATCCTACTCTGAATAAACGATTTCATTTAAAGATATTGGTAATGATATTAGCAATAGGTAATATTGTATACATAGAACTTCATTGTATATAATTTCTCTACAAATTCTTAACTTACATGTATATATCTACTATGTGATTTGACATTTGTCTCTGAAGTGGTCTGTTTTTCTCATTCATTTTCGGAGTTAAAAAATACAGTAGAAAATATTTCAATTTTTGATTTAAAATGGCATTTTATAGTGAATAGAATAACAGGGTCATCAGAGCTCCCAATCGGGGCTCTCGAGCCAGTGGGTCGTGAAATTGCCGCCCTGCCGCGCGCCCGCCCACCGACCTCATACAAACAAAAGTTTTTGTATCGACGACAATCTAAATGAAAAGGTATTACATATAAAACATATTTACCCAATAGAGACTAACCTATTCCCAAGGCCCTGATACTACTAGTTTTTTTTTTACTTAAGTTAGTTAATTCGTTAGAAATGTGTCACTGAATAGTAAATTTTTTAAATAAAAATGCAAAATCTACATAAACCCTGTTTTTCTTAACTTGACAAATGTAGTAAACAATCCTAGCACGTCTTTTTAACGAAGATGGGCAATTAAAATTATCATTCACACTCAAATAATAATAATATAAGTAGTTAGAAATGGCATTTAACACAACACTCTTTCATTATTTCATTATTCTGGCGATTTATCGATTTTACACATGGATAATTGAATAAAAAGACACGCTAAGATTATTTACTACATTTGTCAAGTCAAGAAAAACAGGGTTTAGACAGAATATGCTTTATTTGCTATATACAACTAATATTATAAAGAGGAAAGATTTGTTTACTGTTTATAACAAATATACTCAAAAGCTACTGGACCGATTTGAAAAATTATTTTATCGTTGGGAAGCTGCACCATTTGCGGGTGACATAGGCTATTTTTTTTTTAACTGGGATCCTTACAAATACCCGTGCGGAGCTGGGACAGGGCGCTAGTTTGCTTGCAACAAAGGAATTTCCCTCATTTGATGTATTTAATCCATACTAATATTATAAATGTGAAAGTGCGTGTGTTTCTTTGTTTGGTTGTTTGTCCTCCCTTCACGTCGAAAGTAATCAACGGATTGATATGAATTTTTTATTGGGGATAGCTTAAGGTCTGGAGAGTTACATGGGCTACTTTTTATTCCGGAAAAACATCTCATTCCCACGGAAAAAAAGTATAACATTATTTTTTCATAATTTTTAACGAGGATAATTTAAGGTCTGGAGAGTGACACAAGGCTACTTTTTTCCCACGGGATAAAGAGATTCCCATGGATAAAATTATTGACATTTTTCCTTGACCACGCGGGCGGAGCCGCGGGTAACAGCTAATTTAAATAAACAATTTATATTGAGTTGTAATTAATTTAAAACGGATCCCTTTTGATGGAACTTTTGGAAGTTAATTTAGAGTTTGATCTCAGTAAACCCCATAAAAAGGATTATTGAAAAGCAAATTAACAATTTGGCATTTACAGTTTACACCCACACAACATAAAATATAGTTTGCTGTAAGGTTCTTTGTCTACGCGTCGACTTGCTCACGAATTGTATATTTCAGATCATACTTCTTCTAGATTATTTACCTTTCGCCATTTCTTACACTAATGCATATTTTGATTCAGAAATGGTGGTAGTAGTAGAAGTAGTTTATTATATTTTGAGAGAGGTAGGGCACAGCGGATAATCTGCTCAAATCGGAGCAGCCCGTCTGGGAAAGGACCTCCACCTTACAGAAGATCGTAGCCAAATAGCATTGGTCTCGGCCATGTTGTGTTCCTACAGTGAGTAAAGTCTCCATAGCTCCACTTTGGGTTGGCAACGCGTGAGTGATACCCCCGGTATTGCAAGCGTCTATAGGCTACGGTGATGCTTACCATCCGGCGGGCCGTATGCTTATTTGCCAACTTTGTAGCATAAAAAAAAACATTATAAATTAATTTGTGGTCTCTGAATGAAGGATTTACTAGTAAACGACTTGATTTTGTCTTGAATATATAGGTCGACAAGGTATATGATAAATAGTATATTATGTTTCAGATGCGTATAATTCGCGAAGACAAGTCGACGCGTAGATGAAGGGCCTAATTTTATACAATAAATATATTTTACATGACATTTCACAAAGAGACAGAGTAGGCGGTGAAACCCACATCGGATTTGCAAAGCGTGTCTATCTATTTACATTATAATAAGTCATGTAAATAGAAGACGATAGCAAATCCGTAAGTTTAAAGGTTATTTTGTTATTATCTTCTACATTATTCTACATCATCTATATTCTATACACATAATAAAACAGTAGACCCCCGATATGTCTGTACATTGGACATATTTGGCAAAAATGGAGAGGAAACAGTTAGAGTAAGGTAATAAAAGCAAAAATTTTTTTTTTTTTTGTCTGTCTTTCTGTCTGTTTGAACGCGCACATCTTCTAAGTTACTGAACGGATTTTAATGATGTTTTCACAGGAAGATAGAGCTCGGGATTGAGCAGAATATAGGCTTTGTTTAATTTAAATCGCATCTCAGGAAAATGAGTTATCCTTATTTTAACATTTCACGCGGACGAAGTCGCGGGTAACAGCTCGTTACTAATATTATAAAGGAGAAAGTTTGTCAGGATGTATGGATGTTTGTTAGTCTTTCACGCAAAACGGCTGGACAGGTTTACTGAAAGGTACAGGGGTAGTTTATAACATGGATTAAACATACGATCGTTTTTACCCTGATATCAGTCAACCCCATATCACCAAATCCATCCAAACATTGGCTAGGATCCACAGCGACGCCATCGAGCTCCTCTACACATGATTGTTTTTTATTTATTTATTGAATATCTACCACTAAGGTGGCAAACAAGCTTGCGGCACGCCTGATGGTAAGCGGTCACCGCAGCCTATAACGCTTGCAACACCGGGGTATCACAAAATATCTGTAGTATACGAGTTTTATTTAGGGCCTGTAAAACCCCAAACTAATGGATAGGCTAGTTAAGAAAAGGCCGGACGTAGAGAACATGAACTAGGAAGTATTATCGGGAATTTGTTCATAATGTATTCATATAGTTAACTTATATGTGGGTGGAGATTATGTATGTAAGAATTAATATGTCATTTGTATCGTGTAGAACCCGATCGTAAAGCATTTATGTTCACATAAAAGCAGTTTTTCTATTCAATTACCGTTTTTTTATTGATCTTAAACCAAAACTAAGATATAACAAATCTATTCGATCGTTAGAACCTAGCACAGGCGGGTGCCTTGCCTGTGCTAGGCTCTAATTTACTAATTTAAATTATGCTCCCTTTTATTTTTACTGTACCTAAATTGTTTATTTGTTAATTTGTTCTGAATAAAGTTTTTTTTTTAATTTATTACCTTTATCATTTAAGCTATTATTTCCAAGATATTTTTAGCAAAGCTATCCTAAACCGGTTTCCCAGATTTTAGTATGACTAATATGGGTTCCTTTTTCATTTTAGCCTGGGAACTAGACCATAACTACTCTTCCTTTGATATAGGTTGGTAGGTAGTGTTTGTTGTCGGAATGACGCAGGTAAAATTTATTCTTCGACAACTATTATTTTAGGATAACTAAAAAAAGATCCTACATTGAAATTCAAGTTCACTTCAAACGGATATTTTTATTTTTCTAGTTGCCAAAAATACAACAATTTATGAGTTCAATGCCGGGTGGCTGACATCAAAGGAAGTAGATTTTTTTTATTATAAAAGAGGAAATACGAGTAATAATTACTAACTGATCATCTTTACTTTCAAAAACCTTACACCTATATTTATGCTAGTACACGCTCGCGAGGTTGACCGAAGCGACTTCGCTTCGGTCAACCTCGCATGAATGCCTCGCTGAATATGCACGAAATTAGAAGAAAAAGGAAACGAAGACGAGGACGACGAGAGCCCGTCCAGGCTCTCGTTTTCAGTGAACTGCGCGAGAGTGTAAAGCATTAAACTTTGTTAAGAGTCACGTTGTTCTAAGTAATATGATAATCATGCTTTTTCCCTCAGGAAAGAACCTATATATTACTAACTAGCTGTTACCGGGCTCCGCCCGCGTGGTCAAGGGAAAATATCAATAATTTTTCCCATGGGAATCTTTTTATCCCGTGGGAAAAAAGTATCCTTATGTCACTCTCCAGACCTTAAGTTATCCCAGTTAAAAATTTATGAAAAAATAACATTAAAGAAGGGAGGACAAACAAACAAACAAACAAACAATCACTTTCACATTTATAATATTAGTATGGATTAACAGTGTTATATATTGGAAAGTCAATTATATTATTTAAAGATAATAAATTCTAATAAAAATTTAAAAAAAAAATTTAAAAAAAAATTTTTGACGTGCGAAAGTATTTCCTGTAAATCTACTTGCAAAATAAATGATTTTATTTATTTTATTTATTTATATAATAATAATTACAAAATCGCATCCTAGTACATTTAAAATCAAATGAAAATGATTGTCCCAACACTAGGCATGTCCCTCGAAGGCCTTTACCGTACTGTACTATTATTATTAATAGTATGTGAACCACGTTACCTTAATTAACAGGTTATAAACATTGCAAGTGGAAAATATCAGTGATAATACGTTTGGTGAGCGGACGGCAGACAGACCAGTATGATTCAATAAATCACTTCATTTCTCTACATTATTAGCTAATCTGGCGAATCGCCAGAAATCCCCTACTATAATAAAGGTGTAATTGAAAATATAAAATGCAAATTATTTTAATTTTAATGAATTTATGATTTTCTTAATGCGATTGTTCGTTTCTTTATGTATGGCTTTTGAATTGTTTATAATTAGCCAGTGTCAAGATTTTGTACGATTTGATTCTTTGATTCAGCGAAATGTTTTTTTTTTTTATACTACACAGGTGGCAAACAAGCACACGGTCGGCCCGATGGTAAGCCGTCACCGTAGCCTATAGACGTAAGCAACACCGGGGGTATCACACACTCGTTGCCAACCCTCCCAACCCCCCCAAGTGGAGCTCTGGAGACCTTACTCACCGTAGGAACACAACATGGCCGAGACCAATGCTATTTGGCTACGATCTTCTGTAAGGTGGAGGTCCTTCCCCAGACGGGCTGCTCCGATTTGAGCGGATTATCCGCTGTGCCCTACCTCTCTGAATCTCTCTGTCTCGACTATACGGTTTTTATAACATAAAATCTGTAGTACCTATATAGTCTGCCAGTCTGAGTCAAGACCGTTAAAAATTAAGCAAAATTTCGAAGTTAACACGATTGCACTTTAATAGTTCCCGACTTGTTCCTGATCATAAACTCTAATCACTATGCAATGCACCATTACGCTATGCTAACACACAGAAATTAAATTTTTAATCACGAGATCAAATTTACTCTCTTATTTGACCCCACAAGTACTATTCTCATGGGAATGGCAATAATGAGACAGCGTAGATAGAATCGAAGGAGTTAGTTTGATATTAATTAATTTGTGTTAATGTTTGATCATCTTCGAGATCCAATAGTAATAAAATTAGGTTACTCACGTTATACCTAGGTCTCTAGACGATATAAATTCTTTTCAATGTCACCAGCTTTCTACAGTCTCACGGAAGGAATGTCTAAGTGCGTGGGCGCAGACAAATTGTAAAATGGTTATCGCACACCTAAAGCAGACAGAAATAACTTTATCAATGACAGAATTTATGTAAAACTATTAAAACCACAAAAGTTTCACTACTTACTTAAATAATAATGTCTTAATAGTATTTTATTATGAAACTGTCGACTAATAAAACGATTGTGCGAGTGGGTTGTTTATCGAAAATTCAGTATCAGTAGAATTTAGATAATTGATGTCATAAAAACAACATATTGTTTAAATAAATTATTTGTCTTTAACCTGATCAAATGAATTTTTCCAAAGCTTGTTTGCTCTAGCTAGTGTAATCGCGGACGATAAGTATTTATATTTTATCTCCAAAATTCAACCTTTGTCGTTAAAGTAAATATACGTGAACACAATGTATAACTTGTGTAACTCAAAGTTAGGAATTCCAGCCCCTGAAATATAACTTTGTAATTGTTTTCACAAATAGTTGTATGTACCCTTGACTTGGATAAGTGTGAGGGAGTTCAGCCTATACGTACAGTTCAGTCACGTACGAAATTCTAAAGGGAACTGAAAGATTATATGCTTTCCTACACTTCAATACACTAGCGTAGCGTGACGGTCATGGTATGCGAGCTTACAAAATGACAATTATATCAAACTCATATATCCCATTGCAGGGATACAGGTCTTACTTAGAACGGGGATTAGAGAGCGTATTCTGCCACGCTGCTCCAATGCGAATTGGCAGAGGCCAGTATTTTCAAACCACCTGAAGGCCACCGACTTCGCTTACAAGCTTGGCTTACAAGCTTGGCTTACAAGCTTTGCTTACAAGCTTTATTTACTTTTTTTTTTTTTCATGACGATGTTGTGCAGGCTGGTGAAGCGCTAATGGGATACGCTTCACCAGCAACATAGGGTTTACGTGGGCGAGGTGTCAACCCGCCGCACAACCCCCGAAATGCTGGAGGACCACACCCGTCGTTGGTCAGCGAGTCCATCGGACTTAGCCGGTTAGTGTAGCTAGGCTGTACTACCGACCATTCCCCTATCCGCCACCTTGGGGACGCTCCCCTACGCTGTGAGGGCCAGCGCGGGGGCTTTATTTACTTTGAGACTAGATGGCTTTGTGTGATTCGTCAAAAAATATCTATTTAAGTATATTATCACTAATTATGGCTCCTCAGCCTTTGGATAAGCATTTTAACTGCTCAAATCCTCTTTTTACGAGGAGTAAGAATTGTAGCCGACGACGGTACCAATTTCCCGTTTACAATTGACCAGTGAGTGTGATTAAGCTTTACTAATTGTGTTTATACGATCATTAGGGAAGGTCCTCACTGGGGTATATATCTCGATTTAATGGTCATGTAAACACATTAGTCCTTGGAGACACTTGTCGTAGACAGTCTTGTTAAGTAACAGTGTAAAGACATACGGGATTTTCTTTTATATAAAAGTAATACAAAATGGTAATAAATACAATTAGTAAGATCTTATCACAAATATGTCGATGCATCAGATTCTTCAAAGTTTTGATATAAAAGTAATATAATAAAGCAAGAACAAGTAAAATAGACATTTTTAGTCTATCCATATAAAAATCTTTGCCTTGAATGACCAACTAATGGATCAACGCACGGCCTAAACCGCTGATCGTAAAGACCTGAAACTTGTAGGGTGTGTTTTTTGAATGACATAGGCATCCGATAAGAAAGGATTTTTGGAAATTCCTACGAGAAAACACGCAAACGACGCTGACGCGGGTTTCGTTAGTATACGAGAATAAAATTCCTAGATTTTTCTAAGTATCCAAAAATATTCTATATGCATAACGATAGTAAGTTTCTTATAATGAAAATATTAAATCGTGATCTTATCTTTAGAGATTTCGAAATAATTTTCCGATTTGTCTTTTGTCGCGAGTTGTAATGTGTTTCGTAAGACGAGCCAATTTATAAGATTTAATGGTAGTTCGTTGCCAATATTTGTAAAATGGAGCGGATTTTATGATGCGAATATACGTTAAATTTAATCACTTGTGTTAATTTTATTGAATATTCGTTATTTCTAGTCATTTAGTCGAATGGTAAAGTGATTTTAACATAATTTATCATCAACGGACATTATTCTACTGCTGGAATATACAATACAAAATCTTTTTATTTCTCTCCAAGAAATATCCAAATACAGAGTAATTAACAATACAAAAAATAACGTCATCAACATCAGGCATGAAAATAAAGCCTACTTGGAGAGAACTGATGCCATAGGTATGTATAAATACCACCTGTATTACAGGTCACCAGACCCCTCGTCCCTGACAGAAGTCTAAAACAATATGTTGCGTGTTGTGAAAGAAAATAACTAAGACAATAAAAGGAAAAATAAATTTACTATTCTAATTAGTTTTATTAACATCGATACCATTTGTTAGTGTGTCCGAATGAGTGTGTATTTGAGTGTGTGTGTTGTGTGTACGTTTGTGTATGAGTTTAGTACTATATACGCATAAGTTCCAAGTATTTTAAGACAATGTCTTGAAAAAATATCAAGATATTTGATGGACTAGGTAGGTACCTATTACAATTTTAACGATTATCATTTACCGGCAACAGTAGAGTGAAAAGGCATCGAAGTTAGTTTTTTTATATTATACTAGCTTCCGCCCGCGGCTTCGCCCGCGTGGCCTAGTAACAATTAGCATATCTTTCTTCAGCAAACAAATTCCGGTCCGGCACGGCCGAGTACGGTACGGTTCCATCCGGTCCAATCAGGTCCGGTCGATTCGGTCCGGTCCGGTCCGGTTCGGTCGGTCCGGTCCTTGTAAGGACCATACATGACAAATTTGGCATTTTTAGACCCAGCGGTTTAGGCTGTGCGTCCCCTCTCAACTTCGTTTGCGTATATCTCGCTTTCCCGTGGGAATTTTGAAAAATCGTTTCTTAGTACATCCCTAGACGTCGTAAGGAACCTACATGCCAAATTTGATATACCCTCGCAACTTCGTTTGCGTATATCTCGGTTTCCCGTGGGAATTTTGAAAAATTCTTTCTTAGTACACCCCTAGACGTCGTAAGGAACCTACAGTCCAAATTTGGAATCTCTAGACCCACCGGTTTGGGCTGTGCGTTGATATATAGTTAAGTCAGTCAGGACTTTGAATTTTATATATATAGATAGAAGATCACTTTATCCTATGAATGAGAAGAAGGAAGGTATGTAACATTTTTTTATTACCATTTTTTTCGTTTTTTTTTATAGCGATACGTAATACAAGCATACGACCGCCTGATGGTAAGCATTTAAGCAGTCACCGCAGCCTAGATCCCTTGCAATACTATCGCACTGCAGACTTTACGACCTCCGTGGCGTAATGGTTACCACGCCAGACCGCCACCCAGGAGGTCCCGGGTTCGAATCCCGGTCGGGTCATGATGAAAAACGAACTTTTTCTGATTGACCTCGGGTCTTGGATGTTATCTACTTATATATATGTATTTGTTATAAAATATAATATTGTTGAGTTAGTATCCAATAACACAAGTTTCGAACTTACTTTGGGGCTAGCTCAATCTGTGTGAATTGTCCCTATATATTTATTTATTTATTTTATTTATCTTCACGTCCTTTTTGAAGAACCTTTAGACATTACTTATTTCGATACTTATTCTTCTCATTCCCATTCTTATTTGGAACGTACAGTACTTATACGATCAACAACGACAGTCATATTATATCATCGCTTCATCAGTGGTGCGGTATTGTGAACTAGTTCGCAACTCCCCTCGGCCCACTTTCGAGGACTGAACGAGTAGTTTCTTTTTTTACGATAGCGAGTGATTTTCGACTTTACAACTGCAAAATGAAAAAATGTTTTGTGTTTTGCGTGAATTTGTGAAATGTTACTACTATTTTAGTTACTACTTTTAGGGGGGAAAGACCCTAATGTACTGATAGATAGACAGAATATGCTTAATTTGCAATAAACGCGCAACAAAAGAATGAAATAATAAATGACAAAGTACAAAATGACAAAAAAGGCCTCAACCGGTTTTCTTTTTCATTACCATAAGGTTGCCTTGAAAAGATTGCTTTTAGCAATAAGGCCGCCTTGTTGCACATATACTAGTCTATAAGCTTTCCGTATGTTGTATTATTTAAAGATGTATTGTTTATTGCAAATAAAGTATATTCTCTCTCTCTCTCTCTTTCGCCATTTCTTTTTACCGGTTGCCATTTTGCTTGTGTCCGAAATGGTGGTAGTATATAACGTAGTTTATTTTCTTTATTTAAACAAGTTATAAATGACAAGAAATAGTGCCTGTGAAGGTCTAATTTCTGTAATAAACGATTTCATTTCATTTCATTTATACCTTACATATTAGTGTATTAGCAACAAGGCCATAATGCTAAAAGTAACATTATCAAGATATCCTTGATATGAGAATCAAACGGGCAGTGTTAGCAAGACACGAATCTGCAGTCACTATTCTAATTTAAAAAGTAAATTATTGTCTAGGATTTTTATATTAGCTTCTATAAATAAATAAAGATATAGGGACAAATCACACAGATTGAGCTAGCCCCAAAGTAAGTTCGAAACTTGTGTTATGAGATACTAACTCAACGATACTATATTTTATAACAAATACATATAAAGATAAACATCCAAGACCCGAGGCCAATCATAAAAAGTTAGTTTTTCATCATGACCCGACCGGGATTCGAACCCGGGACCTCCTGGGTGGCGGGCCGGCGTAGTAACCATAAACGCCACGGAGATCATCAACATAACGCCACAATAGCACAGCTCCGGATAAAATGCAATTTTCCAATTTTCTACTTCACACGAGGCAAGTAGGAAACTGCTTGTTTATGATAATGGTTCATTCACACGATAAACGATAACGAATTTTAAACGTAGTAATTTTCATCGTACAACTCGAATGCATTAAATAAATAAAATCTACCCAATTCACACAGCATCATTTGGTCCCAAAGCAAGCTAGACATATCCTGCTTATGTAATTGGTACCAGACAACGGATATTATTATTGTAAGTATAATCCTAACTAATATTATTAATGAGAAAGTAAGTTTGTTTGTTTGTTTGTTTGTTATTCCTTCAAAGCTTAACTAATCATCCGATCATTATTAACATTTGTATACATATTGTCAGGGGTACAGAGCCCAACATAGGCTTTTTATCCCGTGAAATTATGTCATTCCAATGGGAAAATACTTTTTCTGCTATAGATGGCGCTGCAATTCGCAATTGTCGGCCAACAGATGGTGCCACAAGTCGCGCTATACGTGATCTTAATCATAAAATTAACCGCGAGCGAAGCCGAAAGCTAGTATACTATACATCTACATATAATCCTACTAATAATATAAAGGTGAAAGTTATGTGTATGTTTGTTACTTGTTCACGCTCAAGTGGCTGGGCCAATATTTATGATATTTGGTATGCAGGTAGCTGATACCTTGGATTAACACATAGGGGTACTTTTTATCCCGAAAAGTACGCGATTCCCGTAGGATTTCATCAAAAGTCTGATATATGATATAGATGGCGCTACTGTGCATAAATAAATACACGCAAACGAAGTTCCGCGGGTTTTACTAGTAATATAAAAAAAAACACAGAGACTCGGGACAAACACAAAAATGTTATAACACAAATGTTGGCCCTGTGCGGGGATTGAACCCGCCCCACCGGACTGTCAAATTAGTAAATTATGTACCTACGTCATAAATAAACAGTCAACCAATGAAAGAGGTGAGCAGGGTAGAGAACTAAGAACAAAGATTTTTTATGGTAATAATGTAAACAACGACTTTCTAATTACTTACAATAAAAAATTGAGTAAATTGATAATCATATAATAAGTATGTAGGTATCCTGAATACTCTATAATGTGCATACACACAAAATTTACTAGATTTGATATGCATGCTGTAGCAATCACAGGTTAGACACACACACCCGAAACACGATTGTTTATTTTCAATATAACGGCTCCACTCCACCCGCTGCAATCTAAATTAAATCGATATAAGCTTAGAACAAGCCGATTTTAATTGAATGCTTCAAATTCAACTAACAATATATTTACTGCCTATCATAAACTTAAATATACTTTTACTAGCTGTCACCCGCGGCTCCGCCCGCGTGGTCAGGCGAAAATGGCAATAAGTTCGTTCCCGTGGGAATAAAAAAAAACAACTTTGTCTTTGTCAACATCATAAAGGGAATTTCTATAAAAAAAAACAGCTTTCTAGGTTAAGCGCTCCCGATAATACACGTGTAGTCTTATTATTCCGAATCCTGTGGGAATTTTAAAAGATCCCGTCTTTGTACTTCTCTGCTTTAGAAAACATCACATAAATCAACTAAATTAGTAACAAACAGATAAATAAAAATATAGGGACAATAAATATATAGGGACAATTCATACAAGATTGAGCTAGCCCCAAAGTAAGTTCGAAACTTGTGTTATGGGATACTAACTCAACGATATTATATTTTATAACAAATACATATATAGATAAACATCCAAGACCCGAGGCCAATCAGAAAAAGTTCGTTTTTCATCATGACCCGACCGGGGATCGAACCCGGGACCTCCTGGGTGGCGGTCTGGCGTGGTAACCATTACGCCACGGAGGTCGTCTAAGATAGCGAGCGAGGAGCGCGCGCGAGTTTTGCGTTTGATGGATTTCATATGCCTACTTTTGTAGGCTGCTTGTGACCAGTAGTACCGACTTTCCTCAAAATACCGGACATTGTTCTGTCCGGTATGACCATTTATTTTTTACCGGAGAGGCCTCGAAAATACCGGACTGTACGCTTAAATACCGGACATCTGGCGACCTTAGTAGTAGTTTAATGCCTTTCAATAAAGAACCTTCATGCTGAATTTCATTCGAATAACTTCAAAAACGGCAAAGTTTCAGACTAACTTTGCACCCCCGTTTAACCCCCTAAGGGATGAATTTTGAGAAAATATTTTACTCGTGTTTCATGCCTTTCAATAAAGAACCTTCATGCTGAATTTCATTCGAATAACTTCAAAAACGGCAAAGTTTCATACTAACTTTGCGCCCCCGTTTCACCCCCTTAGGAGTTGAATTTTGCAAAAAGGAACCCCCATGCAAAATTTGACACTCCTGGCACTTGTAGTTTCAGAGATTTCGTGATGAATCAGTCAGTGATTTTCTCTTTTATATATATAGATAGAGAATTAAGGTAGCAGAGCAGCATTTTGTCCGAAGTAGTTAATGCCCTATAACATACTCCGTCCGTCATCCATCCATACTAATATTATAAATGGGAAAGTGTGTGTGTCTGTTTGTTTGTCCGTCTTTCACGGCAAAACGGGGCGACGAATTGACGTGATTTTTAAGTGGAGATAGTTGAAGGGATGGAGACTACTCTTTGTCTCTTTTCAACCCCCCACTTCCCTAAAATGGGGAGTGGAAGTTTGTATGGAGCATTCCGCAATTTTCAGGGTAGAAAGCTAAAAATTGGTATGCGGACTATTTGTGACTAACAAAAAAATCGTGCTTCATTTTTTTTTATCTGCCCCCAATCCGTTAAAAGCGAGGGTGAAATTTTATATGATACTTTTCGCAGTTTTCAAGGTAGGAAGGAAGCTGAAAATCGGTACACGAGCTCTTTGTTACCAACGAAAAATACATGCGAAAGGGGAACCGTGTTACCCCGAATTTAACGCGAGCGAAGCTGCGCGCAAAAGCTAGTATTATTATAAAATGCTAACGTGGAATTAAAATACACCTCAGAAACTGGCTGCGAGCTACTTTCGCAAAAGTATTAGTAAGGGATGCATAGTATGATAAAACTAAACAACTAAAACACAAGCACTCGTAAGTTTGCCCAGACCAGCGCTGATTCCCAAACAATGAATATTTCATTTTCACCACTCCCAACATCGTTAGACGAACTTTAAGAGCAACTTTTTGTGGAGCTTTCAACTAATTCCGGCGGAGTGAATAACCTGAGAGGAGTTGTCTTGTCACCCACAGAAGTTTATTAAACTTTGACAGCCAATCGAACTTGGGGGAAAGCTTGGGGAAAGTCTGGATTCTCTACTAGTGATACAAGGTACTTGTGAAAGAATTGGTAATTGAGTTTAACAGGGAAACGAGGCTTGGCGGTAAAGATAATATGGATTTTCCTTATTCGTCAAACATCCGGCTCGAAGGACCAATCTGGTTATAATGAATTGGATTTTCCCAAAATTGTTATATAATGACTGCGGAATACAATGTTTTACTTTATAATTTATTATAATTAATAAGTAAGTATCACTTAGCTTTTGCAAAGACTCATAGAACTACCAGACACCTCATTAATTAAAAAAGACAATGGATACTAGTTTGATTTAAATACTATAGTTACAGGTAAAGTGATAATGATCACTTGTCTTAGTTAATTACTCAGTTTTTAATTAACTATACTTAATTATACATACTCTTCCTGCAAATAAAAAGCAAAATGTGTTCTTCTAAGTTTATCCGCCATCTACAACGCCAACCTCCAACAAAAAGATGTAGGCGGGTCGGTAGCTTGGTGTATATTGCGCTAAACAACGGATATGAGAAGTGAAAAAGATTAAAAATAAATAATTAAGCAAGGACATAATAATGGTACCAGTAGTACCGGTACATTGTTTCAATCCGGTAATGGCGCCGATGACATTTTACATCATTTGGGTTTGTTCCCCTCCTTCCACTCGGATTCACTGCGGGATCCCCAGTGGATCATAGGCGACTTTTTTTCCATTTCAATCCACCATTCATTAAGGTAACAACACTATTCAGATAGTTTTCAGATGGTTTTTGGATGGTTTTCAGATAGTTTTTGGATGGCTTACTATCCCATGTTCCCATGTCATTTGTTCCCGCGTTTATAACGCAAGGTATACTATTTTTATATTTGTTTTAAATCAGCGAAATACTTTCTTCCTGGACACACATTTTATTTAAACGTCCATTAACAAGTCGTACACATACGTAATAATATTTGATGATTAAGAAAAAAATTAACAGATTTCGTGCCTCACACGATTATCGAGCACATTGGAAATGAATCTACGGAATTCGAAAAAATATTGTTACAAAATAAAACTACAACGTTTTTGACTTTTTTCAAAAAGGTTATGCTACAGGGTAAACCCTTAACCCGATCTTTGTTTTAGGCTCAAATTATAGCTGACTAAATTGTCAAGAGGATCTTTTCTCAAATTTTTGATATCATTCTTCGTTTCTTAAATATCGAGCGCCAAAATCAAAAATTGGGAACAAAATGATTTTTATTTTAACAATTTTTGACTTTCTCAAATAATTCTTTTTGCACATTACAGCTCTCGTAAATACGCGTCTTTTGAGCCTTTTTTGAATATCATATCTTCACAACTCTCCGAGATATAAGGGGATCGTAATTTTCCGTGATATCCGAGCCTACACTGGAGCGAACGAAAAGACATTTCCAATGTCAAAATACGCAAGTAATACTCAAACAAATACTAGTTTTACAAACAAAGACAAACGACGTCACACGTCGAGTATCAAACAAGATTATCAGGTAGGGGAACAAAAGAAGTAGATTTTCTTTGTTCTATAATCACCACTCAAACATCCAATTTATCACCTAACAATCATGGCCTATTGTGTATTGCTAAGCACTTTTATATACTATATATATACGCATGACTAGAAATAAATGGTGTTTAGAGGGTTTGCTTACATGATGCATAATTTAGTTATTCAGGAAAGCCAAGCACATGATTTAACATAAAAATTTACAAGTAGCATAATAAGAAACAGCGCCAATAACAGGCCTTCGCGACTAAAAAACAAAATATAAAACCATAACAATATGGGTGACTATCTTGTCATCCATCCCCTTAAAAATACAGAATTATACAAATTACTCGCAAAGACCGCATAATGGAAACAAAAAAGAAAAGTAAACATGATTAGTAGTTATACAAACGCATTTTAAACTTAATTCTAAATTTAGTCTCGGGCTATCTCTCCACTTTCATAGTTTGACAGTGACAGCTATGTATTAATATGTCATACGGGCAAAGCACACATTTTGTGCGATTGACTGTGCAGCGCAAGCCTGCAAGCGCATTTTACTGCCTGCTGGTCGCCATTTTGCTTATTTCCGAAATGGTGGTAGTTTATAAAGTATTTTATCATACTAATATTATAAAGGCGAAAGTTATGTGTTTGTTACTTCTTCACGCTCAAATGGCTGCGCCAATTTTTATGATATTTGCTATGTACGTAGCTGATACCTTGGATTAACACATAGGGTACTTTTTATCCCGAAAAGTACGCGTTTCACGTTGGATTTGGTCAAAAGTCTGATATAGATGGCGCTGCTGTGCAAATACACGCAAACGAAGTTGCGCGGGTTTTACTAGTTTTATGTAAATTAAATTATACAAGTTGTAAATGACTAAAGAAAATGCCTGTGAAGAGCTAGTCTGAAAATATATGATTTGAGTTTGAAATCTTTTGAAAATAGCTTAGACGAAGAACGAACAGTGGGGCAATTCACGTAACAAGAACCGATTCTAGTTCGATTCAACGACACTCGCTGTCCCGTTCAATTCCTATTTTGTATGAGTGAGACAGCGAGTGTCGTTGAATCGAACTAGAATCGGTTCTTGTTACGTGAATTGCCCGACTGACCTCCTAGTCAAATGGCTTTTTTATTGATTTCAGTAGGATTTAATTAATGCCATTTCAAACGTCAATATTCTATGGTAACGCTGCCATTTGTCACTGAATCGTGCGAGTTTACCACAGATAAAAGAAATTAATAGATAGGCAATGTAGGCATGGTCTCTCTGATCTAACATTGACTAATCTGTACATAAATATTTGCCAAATAAAACGTTTCATTAGAAAACTGACACTTTGATTTCGCGTCTCTACTTATATTTAAAAATACACTCAATAAAACGATTCGGTTCTTTGAGAGCGTGGTTCTTTGACGTTTAACTTACAGACATGTTTCGCATACAATTTGAAGCGAACCATATTTCTACTGGGGAATAAAACTCCCCGTTTTATTGTTCTGTGACTACCACAATAAAATCATTCCCTACCGCATCGTAACTTCAACTCGATAAAAATATCTCGCACGGGTTATAAATTGCATTTTATCATCAATCAATTATTCGATTAATGTCCGAACAAAATCGAATACGATTATTCCAGATTAAGTCATTGTATTTAATTAAATTATTCAATTGATAATAAAATTAGAGATGTGATTCCAATTGGATCCAAGAATATTTATTATTTTAGAAGTACAGAAGTTCTCAAACATAAATATAATGGTCATGTAACATACAAGACCATGTGGGCGGCGCAGTAATCAAATACAAATGTACAAATATAAGAATAAATAAAATTCGAGTAAATCCATTCACGCAATATTGGTTTACTGTGGTAATATGATGACTGTACTACATGGCGAGTAATATTGTGTGTTAGTTAACCCAAATGGCCATAAACTCGAGCAGAGTGCTTAATAAAATACAAAATGTACCTTACACAAGTCTATTTTGTATATCAATAGCTATGTCTTTGAATACCGTCCAGAATACAGCTTATGTGCCTTTGTCACTCCAATATCGAGCCATACGACGTTCCACTTCGCCCACACAATTGCATAACCAATTCGGCAATTGGAATTCAGCAAAGTTTAAGAACAACTGAAATTCTATTTGAATTTACGGATGTCTTTTTCCTAAATGTTTTTCATGAAATATTTGCAATATGGCAAACCGAACTCACTCTTTTTTATAGAACTTTCCATATTTATATATTTTTTATTAATTCGGCTATGTATTTTAAGTTTATATTTTTTAGTTAATATTTTTACTTGTTATTCACTATTTTTTCTCGCCTCCTCATCTCTATCTCCTCATAAAAAATACATCAATTTTTCCATAAAAAAATATGTTCGTCAACAATTTCCACCATCCGTTACATTTTCCTATTGGCTGTTAATATTTTGAACTAACAGATGCGTGTATATTGTAATTTATTATTGTTAAAACTTGTTTCGTGTGTAGCAATTAACTAATATACTACCAGAGGAGTTTCCTCACGCGAACTCTGAAGAATAAGGCGGGCGATTGTTTGTCACCTTAGTGGTATAAAAAAATCTATCTATTTAAGAATGGATCATGAATATTACAGAAACGAGCCGTCCCAGATCGGCCGCATAATGGCCGCGCGGCCGCACGACAGACCTTAACTGCATTTCAGCCGTCCCCGGGGACGGGGCATTAATCTCCGTAGTTGCAATATATGGGATTATTGTGGTACTCAGTATTAATGGATGCCGTTTGAACAATCAGGAATCGTATCAAAGGCTTAAATGGCGATGCGAATAGTGAGTTTTCATCCGTCTTGTTTTTAATAACAAGATAGTTATTATTATATTTATAATCTACTATCGAAACCCATGCAACATGTTTTTTCCGTGGGAATTTCGGAAAATTCTTGCATGTATTATACATAAACAACGTTCGTCTTATAAACCTACTCTATCTCTATCTATGACGTTATTTGACGACCTCCGTGGCGTAATGGTTACCACGCCAGACCGCCACCCCGGAGGTCCCGGGTTCGCTCCCCGGTCGGGTCATGATGAAAAACGAACTTTTCTGATTGGCCTCGGGTCTTGGATGTTTATCTGTATATGTATTTGTTATAAAATATAATATCGTTGAGTTAGTATCCCATAACACAAGTTTCGAACTTACTTTGGGGCAAGCTCAATCTGTATGAATTGTGAGCAGTGCATTGAAATCGTAAAAAGAGGTGATCCAAAACAAACCCAGGCTCCGGCGTAAAAATTTTGTATTCCAGATTTTAGAGGATATTTATAAATACTATTCTAAATTATCACTATCTCTCTATCTGGTGGCTAACACTTTTTTGCTCAAAGGTTTGTACGCGTTCATATTAAAACCTTCGCGTCTACTATCATAGTCTATCTGAAACAACGAAACACG
Organism: Endotricha flammealis; assembly: GCA_905163395.2. Lineage (NCBI taxonomy): Eukaryota > Metazoa > Arthropoda > Insecta > Lepidoptera > Pyralidae > Endotricha > Endotricha flammealis. The sequence continues at coordinate 3,119,254 of LR990864.1, read as the reverse complement.
TAGTCCTGTCCAAAAAGGCCATTACTAGTAAAAATAAGGTTCAAAACGTCGTTAGTCGGTATTTTCGGAATTTCCTTTCTTGGTTGGCCCGCTTATTGTAGGTTTTTCTACTCACAGAGTTGTATCACCTCCTTTAAACGATTTAACAGGCGTATCGCCACGTGCTTAGACAGATCTCAATCTAATTTAACGATTGACTCACAACATAACGTAATGAATATTCAAGCGATATACTCTATGGATTCATTAACCGAAAGCATTAACCTGTTGATGAGACTTTTGTCCCTGCGGACACCGAAATACACGAACTATTGCCATTTGAGAAGTTTCAGTGTTAATAGCGTCTTGTGACATGAAAAACTTACAAAGTACAGTTAACTGCAACTTGCAGCAGTTGCAGCTTTTGGATAGTAAGTGGAATGTGTAAAGTTTGACGTGATATTGATTATATAATCATACTAGCTTCCGCCCGCGGCTTCGCCCGCGTGGCCTAGTAACAATTAGCATATCTTTCTTCAGAAACAAATTCCGGTCCGGCACGGCCCAGTACGGTACGGTTCCATCCGGTCCGGTCAGGTCCGGTCGATCCGGTCCGATCCGGTCCGGTTCGGTTGGTCCGGTCCTTATAAGGACCATACATGACAAATTTGGCATCTCTAGACATAGCGGTTTAGGCTGTGCGTCCCCTCTCAACTTCGTTTGCGTATATCTCGCTTTCCCGTGGGAATTTTGAAAAATCGTTTCTAAGTACATCCCTAGACGTCGTAAGGAACCTACATGCCAAATTTGATATACCCTCGCAACTTCGTTTGCGTATATCTCAGTTTCCCGTGGGAATTTTGAAATATCCTTTCTTAGTACACCCCTAGACGTCGCCGTCGTAAGGAACCTACAGTCCAAATTTGGAATCTCTAGACCCACCGGCTTGGGCTGTGCGTTGATGTATAGTTAAGTCAGTCAGGAATTTTATATATAGTCCGGTCCGATCAGGTCCAGTCGGTCCGGTCCGGCCCGATCGGTCCGGTCCTGATAAGGAACCTACATACCAATTAGCATAATTATATTTCTTCAGAAAAAAAATCCGGCGCGGTCCGGTACGTTGCGGTTCCTTCCGGACCGATCAGATCTGATCCGTTCCGGTCCGGTCCGGTCGGTCCGGACCTTATAAGGACCCTGCATGCCAAATTTGGAATCTCTAGACCCAGCGGTTTGCGTATATCTCGCTTTCCCGTGGGAATTTTGAAAAATCCTTTCTTAGTACATCCCTAGACGTCGTAAGGAACCTACATGCCAAATTTGATATACCCTCGCAACTTCGTTTGCTTTTATATCTCGGTTTCCCGTGGGAATTTTGAAAAATCTTTTCTTAGTACACCCATAGACGTCGTAAGGAACCTACAGTCCAAATTTGGAATCTCTAGACCCATTGGTTTGGGCTGTGCGTTGATATATAGTTAAGTCAGTCAATCAGTCAGTCAGGTCCGGTTCGAACCGGTCCGGCACGGCCCGGTACGGTGCGGTTCCTTCCAGACCGATCAGGTCTGATCCGTTCCGGTCCGGTCCGGTCCGGTCCGGTCCGGACCTTATAAGGACCCTACATGTCAAATTTGGCATCTCTAGAACCAGCGGTTTGGGCTGTGCGTCCCCTCGCAACTTCGTATGCGTATATCTCGCTTTCCCGTAAGAATTTTGAAAAATTCTTTTTTAGTACATCCCTAGACGTCGTAAGGAACCTACATGCCAAATTTGGAATCTCTAGACCCAGCGGTTTGGGCTGTGCGTTGATATACCCTCGCAACTTCGTTTGCGTATATCTCGGTTTCCCGTAGGAATTTTGAAAAATCCTTTCTTAGTACACCCCTAGACGTCGTAAGGAACCTACAGTCCAAATTTGGAGTCTCTAGACCCACCGGTTTGGGCTGTGCGTTGATATATAGTTAAGTCAGTCAGTTTTATATATATAGATGAAAAAAAAAACGGTCCGGTCCGGTTCGATCCGGTCCGGCACGGCCCGGCACGGTGCGGTTCCTTCCAGACCGATCAGGTCTGATACGTTCCGGTCCGGTCCGGTCCGGTCGGTCTGGACCTTATAAGGACCCTACATGTCAAATTTGGCATCTCTTGACCCAGCGGTTTGGGCTGTGCGTCCCCTCGCAATTTCGTATGCGTATATCTCGCTTTCCCGTGGGAATTTTGAAAAATCCTTTCTTAGTACATCCCTAGACGTCGTAAGGAACCTACGTGCCAAATTTGGAATCTCTAGACCCAGCGGTTTGGGCTGTGCGTTGATATACCCTCGCAACTTCGTTTGCGTATATCTCGGTTTCCCGTAGGAATTTTGAAAAATCCTTTCTTAGTACACCCCTAGACGTCGTAAGGAACCTACAGTCCAAATTTGGAGTCTCTAGACCCACCGGTTTGGGCTGTGCGTTGATATATAGTTAAGTCAGTCAGTTTTATATATATAGATTAAAAAAAAAACGGTCCGGTCCGGTTCGATCCGGTCCGGCACGGCCCGGCACGGTGCGGTTCCTTCCAGACCGATCAGGTCTGATACGTTCCGGTCCGGTCCGGCCCGTTCCGGTCCGGTCCGGTCCGGTCGGTCTGGACCTTATAAGGACCCTACATGTCAAATTTGGCATCTCTTGACCCAGCGGTTTGGGCTGTGCGTCCCCTCGCAATTTCGTATGCGTATATCTCGCTTTCCCGTGGGAATTTTGAAAAATCCTTTCTTAGTACATCCCTAGACGTCGTAAGGAACCTACGTGCCAAATTTGGAATCTCTAGACGCAGCGGTTTTGGCTGTGCGTTGATACACCCTTGCAACTTCGTTTGCGTATATCTCGGTTTCCCGTAGGAATTTTGATAAATCCTTTCTTAGTACACCCCTAGACGTCGTAAGGAACCTACAGTCCAAATTTGGAGTCTCTAGACCCATCGGTTTGGGCTGTGCGTTGATATATAGTTAAGTCAGTCAGTCAGGACTTTGAATTTTATATATATAGAAGATAGAAAGACACTTTTATCTCCTTATTAATTATCATAGTTCCATATCGTATCAACCTGTAATCATCCCACTGCAGGGATACGGAATATTCAATCGAATAAAACTAGAGCGTACTCTATCATAATGCGTATTGGAAGCCAGTATTTTCAAGCTGTCTGAATTCCACCCATTTGGCTTTGCGACTGTCTGACTGTCATCCATGGACAACAGTCAGAACCGACAGCTTAACATGCCCTCCGAAGCACGGATAACGAAAGCCATCCAAACACTGGCTAGGGTCAACGTTACTTAACTTGCATCGTTTTAGAGTGCGACAGAGAGCGACGCCATCGAGCTCCTCATATGATAGTTTAGTACATTCTCTGTTATGTCATTGTTATTCATATGATATAAAGAAAAGTGCGAAAGTGACAAAAAATATTAATTAATTATTAGGTAAAGAATTAATAAAAAAAATATACCTACTTAATTAATATTTATGTACGCACAACGGCACACTATGCGAGGGATCTGTCTCTACTAACATCTCTCATACAAGCGTTCTTTGTGTGTGTGTGGCTTTCAGTTAATATTGTTCCAGTAATGTACCAAACGCAACAAGAGAACTGACCTACATTTTAATATCGGTCGGAATTTGTTCAAACCATTTGGTACACTTTTCACACTGGCAGGTGTAACATTATTTAAAAAAACATGTAGTACATGTAACATACAAATTGTTATTTTCGCGCAAAACAAAAAGGAAATAATCTGTGGCGTTTCTAAATTTAAAAAGCGCGCGTAATATTCTTAAAACATAGAATAGGTTAATCTGTGGTTAAATTTTTTTGAGCGCAAATGATTTGTCAACAAAACAGCATCGTAACCCCCAAAACGTCACGCTCAAGGTCCTACCTTGATGCGTGGGGTCGCCGGTCGGGGCGACCCGAGCAATTCGTTATTTAAAGTGTGCGACCCATATTTGCAGGGTTCACAATCGGGCGAAATGCAAGCGGCCGCGGCTCGGGCGCGCGGGTCGATGTGCGCGCGCCGCAACAGGTGAGACCGAACCGCGGCTACATTATTCAATGGAAACGATAACAAATTTATTAGGTGGCGCTTCAATTGACAGTTTTAATTGTCCGCTTTTTTTGTTCTATATTTTTTTGTCAGTACTAGGTATAGGGCACAGAAAAAAGGGAAAAATGAGGATGAGATGGTCAGACGACATCAAAACCTTTATTATAGACTGGTCCGTGATAGCTCTGGACAGGTACGTGTGGAAGGAAGGGGAAGATTTTGCCCAGTAGTGGGACGTGGGACATACATGGCTAATAAAAAAATTGTAATCATCGGTTTTCCCCACAAGTTCCTGATAATATTTAGTATGCGTATCTGTCACATAAATAAACTGACAGGTTTTCTAAGATTTTTCAACAATTTATCAGATAGAATATTTTAGTATAAATTTTGTTCATATAAATTTTTACATTTGTCATAGTTCTTTATTTTCCTGTTCAGACGGCAGATACAATACAATACAAACTGACAAAATTAATTAATAAAAGTAATATTTACGTGTTCTTTTTTTGAAAGATAAACAAAATTTTCGCATCGATTAATTAAAATTTTATTCCGGGTAAAGACCAAAGACGAGGAATATATAAAATAAAAGGAAAGTTGATGCAGAGTTTTATCGTGGTACTCTTTAACCGGAAATTGGGTTTAAAATTTTGAATGTTCTCTGTTTTTTTATCATGTTTGTATGAATGAGTTATGTTCAAGCAGATTCGCAGTTTCGCAGTGGACAATTAATTGCCTCAGTAGAGAAAACAGGTATTTAAAAATTTTTATATGTTGGGGTGAAACCCCCAATTATAAGCATCATAGTGCCAATTATCAACAGTACTATTTTAAAAAGAGTTTGCAGATAAAAATATGTATGTTTTAAAAATATGTTTTTAATCCTTATATGTAAAAAAAGATAACGGTATTAAAACATTTTTAGGTACAGATATTCACTTGAAAAAATTTAAATAACAATAACTTAGTGTGGATATGAATTACGGTGGGAATGTGGCGGACTGTTATGATAGTGGACTGGTATGATCATTGACATACAACGTAATTTCTCCTGTTTATCCGGTAATATGAAAGTTCAAAGATTAACAATGAATATATTCTAAACCTTAGAAGAGTTTACGAAATTAATAATGAGTATCAGTATACTGTAGGTCAAAACACCTCATTAAAAGTTTCGCTTCTTTCGTGAAGTAAGCCGCAGGCAATCCTTGGTATGGGCAACAATTTAACAAACTCCTATTTGAATAAGCTTGCTACTGTACGAGAGAGAGACCCGATGCGTTGACAAGACATAAATAAATTGTTTACCTATCGATCGATCATCGAATATGATACAAATGAAAAAGATTATGCACATTTTATAGTTAATTGATCATAACTTCAATCATTATGCACTTTTATCAATGTTTGCTTTACATTATGCTATCAATAAGTAGGTGCCTAGTATGAACCAAACTTCGAAACACATAGAAATTAAGTTTTTAATCAGGAGCTCAAGTTGTTGCCAAAAAACAAAAAAAAAAGTCGCTGAGTTTAGTGGCTAGTAGCATTATTTACTTTAAAAACTATGCTTCTACCCATCGACATTTGTGTCGATGCTTCTACCCACAGAACTGGGAACTGGGAGTATGTTTCTACCTTACTTTCATAGACAAAATGGAGCAAACATCAATTTGAATTATAGAACACAGATGTCAGTACGGAATGAATAGGCAGAAAACAAAGGGAATTCATACATCATTTGCAGATTTCCTTTTATAAACCTCAATTCGGAATACAAGACGTACAATTTCGACAAATTCATTATGTGCATTATTAATATTAGAAGGGTAATGAACAAAAATGGTAATATATCTTTTACAATTGTACGAAACGTAATTTCAGTATTTATTTACTTACAGGGGTTCCGCAAGGTTTCGTCATAGGTCCATTATGTTTTATAATTGTAATCTTTTAAATATGTTTTTTTTGCTCTGACGGCGACCATTATTACTAGCGAAACCCGCAATTTCGTTTGCGTGTTTCCCGCTTACCCGCGGGAATTTCTAAAAATCCTTCTATGATACATACAAAACTACATTAAAATCCGTTCAGTAGTTTAAAAGATTTATTTTTAATAGAGAATTAAAGTAATGTCTTACTATAAACTCTTACTTACTATAAACTCGTATGAATTATTTATAAACCTACTCTACGTTGAACTAATTTACTAATGCAAGCTAACAATGGTTCAAATTACAATAATGGATTTAACTGAAGACATAAAAGACAATTTGCGGCAAACATTACAATTACGATTCTATTATTTCGCTTTCCAATTAGGAATAATATAATTTACTTGGAAACCGTGCGTGAGTTTATATTAAGTAGGCAATGAACGCCGTGATTACGTAAAGAGATTTTAGGTAGATATGATATTCATATTTATTTTTAACCTTCGTTACTAACCTAAAGAACGTTTTATCTTTAAAATATTCATACTAAGTATCTTTGGGACCGTTATTTCAAAATTTACAATTTTCCCAATTTACCATAATTTGGTAAAAATAAGGCAAAAATTACTAAAAATATGAGAGGTTTATAATTGCTAAACGATCTTTTTATTTGTTTCATCTAACTAATGTGTTATTATTATGACGTTACACAATAATATTATTATCTTTAGGTGAAACAATAAATAAAAATAATAATATTGTAAATAGGTTTATTTATTTATTTAATTTTATTGACAAAAATTCACAAAGTAATAATACAATAGACGGAACGGATTTAAACCCTGAACCCTCATGGCACCCTTATTATAAGCGCCGGGAAGCCCCCCTACGATGGAGATGCAATGCCTTTAGATACTTACCCCCTTAGTAATAAACGTTGTGTAATGCGTGTATAGTTAAACAATGTTTTGTCTCTTTCACACTTCATTTGATTCTCTTCAAGAAAGACAGTGACAAAACAGTGTATAACTATATACTCGTTACACAACGTTTAGTAAAGGGGTTACTTTAGAAGCTATTTTAGTTATACTAAATTTTAATTTACTAAAAGTAAATTAGTACTTAACATACTTTTAGTAAGTGAATACCTAGTGTAGTACTACAAAAGTACAAAGCGTTTTTATTCAAATAGGCCTATTACAATTACAAGCTCTCTAGAATCGTCTTATTTTTTCCTACCACCAGTTCAGACGGCAGTTTTGTACTAAGAAAAACTGGGATTTTTTTTAAAAACTTTTAAAACGGTACTAATTAAGTTATTCTTAAAGTTATGAATCATTATAATGTTTTATTTATAATTACAAAGTCATAAATGTCAACTTTTTATTAATAAAACGCGAGCTTGTGTCCCCATATTTATTTGCAACTCGGCGAAACATACTCGATTCAATTACCTCGGGAATTTCGCGGTAATTTGTATCTCTTGAAAAATAAGGTATGTCACACATAGTTATACGTTTTTATTTAATCTTTTGAAACATTATTACACATCATTATGGTCGCCTGGTAATTAAAAATAATTTGACTAATGTGTTGCTTGATTAGTATGTGCATAGTAAGAGTAGGTTACTTGATAGGTATATTCGGAGCACAAGCTCACAGAGCATATAATTCATCTTCCACTTTGGTAACTAAAGTTTCGTAACCAGTTAAGAAAGAAGATTTGTTTTCGGTAAAAATCGTTACGTAAAGGCGATTGACACTATCGTACATGTAAAGAGATTTTAAAGCGCTACAAATTCGATAAACATGTCAAAATGGGACTCGGAAATCGGATTGAGTTGTCGCAGGGAATTCGGATCAATCTGCCTGTCGCCCACGTCTACAGCGAATCGTTTTCAGTACATATTCAAATAGAATTAAATTCTATTATATAAAAGTTTTCATGAATACATACTTTATTTGTTTGTTTAAATACTTAGTTTTCTTTTACTTGTGGCCAACTCGTCAAAACTATAATATTAACTTGTTTAAAACTGTCAATTTTATCTGACGGTTACGTTATCATATCTTTCTTAATTTTTCAATTCAACTCATTTATTTACGAAATGTTGGTCAAAGTAGATGTTATATATTACAAAACGTTCCAATACATTTGCCTTACAAGTCAGGCATGCAAATATATTTATAATCATTAATTATTCAATAGAAAAAATAAAGAATATAAATTACAAAAATTAAAAAAATATAATGTCAGCAAAAAATTATCGATGAGTTTGTAACTAAGAAATTCAGCGAATAATTGTACAATGACAGAACTTGAAAATTTTTGCAACTCAAAGTAAATGTAATAAAGTGTGTACCTTATGGATGCTGGCGTAAAGTAATACTACTCAGCGTTATAAGGGAGGATAAGATGTCTAAAACATAAAAGGATCCGAGTTTATTGCCGAGTAAAGCCGGGCGATGAGGATATTGCGTTATGATATCATTGAGGAAGAATGATTCTGTCGCATTTATACGACACATACAGTTTAATACCATATACTAATAATAAGACTTTGAAGACATGAACGTACTGCGTATCCAGGTACAGGACCACGCTCCTTCTCCCCATGGATTGAGGATTTGGTAATTCTTTTGAATGAGAATACGATTTTTTCGTTGTCTGCCATCCCCTCAACCTTTTTTTTTATAATTTGTAATCTAGACCCATAACGTGTTAGCCACTTCAGAAAGCCCACATAGAATAAATGTTTTTGTATTTAGAACTAATTAATGTTTTAAACAAATACTGTTAATTGAAACATTTATGGAAGCGAACTTTTGAATTAAATGTAATTTACAGTTTAGAAAATTCATTTAGCGCATTTAGAGACAACAAACAGGGAATCGCAAAGTTGGCTAATTAAATTCCGTCTACGACCAAGTTCTCTGATGAGTCACATTTGATACACTCGGGTTTTTAGAGACAAATGAGGCAGACGTAGAGAATGCTTGGGCGTTTACGAAACAAATAAAAGTTTAATGACTTGTACAGTCAGGTGCACGTCGAGCTTTACACTAGCGTACAATTTTGCCTCTTATGACATAGAACTTAAGAACGGGTCGAAGTCCAATATGTAAAGGTCGAGCTCCTGACTGTACTAGTAGATATCAATTGAAATTGTTGAATATGGATGGCTTTATGTAGTAAGCAACATTTTTCTAGCTACTTACAATACAATCTATTTTTTTTTACTGAATACTAGACCATTATTTCCTTGCTTAAACGATCATATGTAACCTATATGTGTATGTGTTAAAAAGAAGTTCACTAATAAATTAGGACCTTGTATAGCGACAACAGGAATCACCATCTGTGAAAATTTCGACCTTTTTAGCTATCACAGCCTAGTGACAAACAGACAGACAGTCGGACGGACAGCGGAGGCTTAGTAATAGAATCCCGTTGACACCTAAAACCATAATTTTTAAGGGTTAAAACTCTACATAACAAGATGAATTTTTAATAGACATAGATTTAAAATTTTAATAATATTTCTAAAAGATCCTAATCATTTTCTAAGCCATTCTGAATAACGTTATTAAACTCAAACATCCCTGCGGAGTACTAATGAAATTATAATTACCCGGTCCCTCCAATTACAAATATATTCTGAAAGGCTCAAGTATTCTATTATTATTTTAGTCTCAAAGTGGAAGAATTGGAGGTCTCATTATTTTATTTTAATCGTGCTAATTTTGGTGTCGAATTACAGGGTTGAGGCGTAAGGGTAGATATAGACTGAGGAACCTGATGCTATTATTACACGCGGCAAAAATGAACATGCAAGCTAAGCAACATTGACCTCACTTAAAATTTGAATGGGATTAACGGTGAATTGCTCAAAAAAAACATAAATAATGACACATTATCATAATACAGCTGCTTGTTTGGTAACTGCACATTATAGTTATATCCCGAGAATTCTCGAGTTTAACCGCGGGCATATTACTAGCTGTTACCCGGGGCTGCGCCCGCGTAAAAATTTGCCTATGTTGGGCTCTGTACCCCTGACAATATGTATACAAATTTTCATAATGATCGGCTGCTTAGTCAAGCCGTGAAGGAATAACAAACAAACAAACTTTCTCATTTATAATATTAAGTATGATGATAAAAAATTAAGTGAGAAATGGTAACTGTTTTTTTCGAACAAACATATTGACATAAGTATTATTTACAATTAGTAAACAACTGGTACTCTAATATTTAACTTTGCTGGACTTAAAGAGGCAAACAGAAACAGATACTGTAAACATTTATTTGCCGAACAAAACAAATATAAACAAACTGTATAAATGACAAAATATCAGTTTATTAATTGGTAGAGCATTTATGAAAAGAATTAACTAGACCGGAGCAAGCAACGTAATTGTAGCGCCTCTCATGTATTATACATATTTATACCTTCCTCTTGAATTACGCTATCTATTAAAAAAAACGCATCGAAATCCGTTGCGTAGTTATAAAGATCTAAGTATACATAGGACAGACAGCGCGACTTATGTAAAGATGTTCATAGTCGGCGGTAACCACATACCTTTAGGTGGTTTGCTTACTTGTTTGCCTACCGTATCACATAAAAAAGAAATGTAATTCATGACCGTTGAAGTCCAAAAAAGACCTTCAGACAAAGCTATGTACTTCGTAAAAGCTTCAATTGTGTACAATAAACATGTCATTTGCAGACACGAATAACAAGTAGAAAGTAAAATTCATGTTTATTCAAAACATTATTAACATACCACGCTTCATAAAGCATTATGTTAAATACATAGACTAGAATATATTCACGTGACAAATCATTAGACTTATTCTCGAAAGAAAAATAATTTTTTTTTCAGGCTCCCTCGTAATCTTTACACAGTGATTATGAATGTACCTTCAGATAGCTAAAGAGTGTATCTGTTACCGAAAATGTATACAATTCGTAGGAAATGTGTTATTACAAAAGTAGAGTTTGATGGTCACAAGCTAACCCTAACCTAACCCAGAGAAAAACAATAAAATAAAACAGAAATATCTGTAAATAAAATAATTGAAACACGTTGTTCATCAGACAAACCTGGGTTAGGTGCTGGGTTAGCTTCTGACCATCAAAAGCCGAGCGACCTAAGCGAAGCGAGCGAGACCCTCTTTATAATAACATATCTCCTAGGAATTGTATTCATTTCCGAATTACATATGTACATTTCCGGTAACATATCTATTAATTTTACGTTAATTCAGCATACATGTTATTTGCAGGCAACTTCGCCAGCTATTAGCAATATCTAAGATTATTGTCGTTTTATTATCACAAAATAACATCCTTATTCTTTTACAATTCGAAAGAAAGTGGAGTGTTGTGTGATGATTGTCTAGTCGTAAATGTAATGCTTAATTTACATTACTGAAACCAGTTTTAATTATTAATTGCTTACCCGTGACCCGTAGTTTCTTCTCCTGTTACACCAAAAGCTTATTTTTATTAGCTTTTTTTAAATACCATAGATTTGTATTTTGCAAGCGATTTACCATAGATAAATAAATAAATATAAAGGGACAAATGACAAATCACACAGATTGAGCTAGCCCCAAAGTAAGTTCGAAACTTGTGTTATGGGATACTAACTCAATACTATATTTTATAATAAATAATTATATAGATAAACATCCAAGACCCGAGGCCAATCGGAAAAAGTTCATTTTTCATCATGACCCGACCGGTATCCGAACCTGGGACCACCTGGGTGACGGTCCGGCGTGGTAACCATTACGCCATGGAGGTCGTCGGAGATCATATAAAATATTACAATATTTTTTATAAATAATCCATCTAATAATATCTTTAAATACCATTTCCCTGTGGACGCTGTCCTAATTTGAGGGAAGCAGTGGAAAGACCGAACATAGCCCCAGAGAACGCGGTAATTATTCAGAAGGCAGGCAGGTCATCCCAAATGCGGAGTTACACGATCATGCTAATTATTATAGAATTGTCGAGTACTTTTTTGAACAAACCGCTGCGCTGCTGCGAGAACTATGTTATTCTCTTTTGTACTTATTATTAACTAGCTTTTCCCCGCGGCTTCGCTCGCGTTAATTTTATGACATAGATCTCGTTTGACAATAAAACAACCCATAGCCCGACTTGTGGCTTGTGGCGCCACCCGTTGGCCGATACAGCGCCCTCTATAGTAGAAAAAATATTTTCCCATTGGAACGACATACTTTCACTTTTTTTTTTTATTTTTTATTTTTTTTTATTTTTTTTTTATTTTTTTTTATTAATTGAAAATTTCAGTTCGGGTGTACTAACACCCTCTTCTGAGACACCGGACTGTTGCGGGAGCGTAGGGCTCTCACCGCCAAAAATTTTACAGTGTCTGCCTAGGGGCGCCCCAGAGGGGGGCTCGAACCTCGGCCTATGGCGACACTGGGGGAAGGCGAACGGATTGGAGAGAAGCGGCCGGGCACGTGCCGGTACCGCGAAAACCGAGTCCCTACAGGAAGGTGGCGCGACGCGCGGCCCCGCCGGCGGGGCCGATATGACGGACGTGTGTGTCTAGTTTGTGTCGCGGAATCTAATTGTTTATACGCCTCGATGGCGACTGTAATGGAGTCGTCCGGGTCGTTGAGGACGTGCCGCGGACGACGTTTGGACCTGCTGGTGCCAGCCGGAGCGGAATAATCCCCTGCGGCTTTCACCAACGGATTTGGGTGATGATTGAGCGAGTCGAAGTATTTGACAGAGCATTGCTTTAGGTGGTGCGAGATGGTCGGCACACCTAAGTCAATGTGGAGGTTTTTGTTCCTAACGAACCAAAGCCCACCGATGGCTTTGCGCAAAAACCTATTCTGAATGGTTTGCAGCCTGTGGATATGAGAGGGCGCGGCGTGAGCGAAAACTGGACTTGCGTATGTCATTATCGGCCTAATGCACGTTGTGTAAACTCTCACCTTATTTCTAAGAGAGAGTTTACTGCGCCCATTAAGCAGACAATGTAAGCGGCCTAGCGCGAAAGCAGCGCGGTCGCGGACAATCTTTATATGATGTTCGAAGGTGAGTCCCCTATCGAGTGTGACACCTAAATAACGGACTTTCTTTTCCCAAGGGATCGGTTGTCCGAACATCTTGACTTTAGTGGAGGGATTTGGCGTAGTACCTCTGGAGAAGAGGATAGCGGCGCTTTTATCTGGATTAACTTCTATGCGCCATTTCCTAAACCAGTCGCCAAGGGATTTGGCGGCAGCTTGGAGGGACTTTACTATGGCGGGTGTACTAGAAGCCGAACAATAGATGGCTGTATCATCTGCGAAAAGGGCAGTATGAGTCACAAGTGGACTGGGTCTAAATTGAGGGAAGTCGCTTGTGTAAAGCGTGTATAGGAGGGGGGAGAGCACGGATCCTTGTGGTACTCCGGCTCTAATGGTGTGAGGGGGGGATAGTGCCCCATCCACCCTATAGCGGAAAGAGCGATTCGACAAGTAGTCTCGTATGATGAGCACGAGACGGTTTGGCACATTAAGTTTGTAGAGCTTATAGATAAGCCCGTTGTGCCATACTTTGTCGAACGCCTTTGCCACGTCGAAAAAGAGAGCGCCCGTTTTGTGCGGGCGGGATCTGTTCGCTCTCCGGTCCAACACGTGTTCGACTATGCGATGCACTTGTTGGACACAAGAGTGTTTGGCTCTAAAACCAAACTGTGCGTCAGGTAAAAGATTATTAGCAAGGGAAAAATCTTTGAGACGAGCGAGAATAATGCGCTCATAGATCTTTCCTATCGAACTAAGGAGACTGATTGGGCGATAGCTCGAGGGCTGATCCTTGGGCTTGCCGGGTTTTGGAATGCCAATGACGGTGGCTTCCTTCCAAGATTTGGGGAAAATACTGTTTTTTAATGCCGCATTGAAAATGGCGGTCAGAAGAAGAATAAGGTGCGCGGGGAAGAGCTTGACGACTCTATTAGAAATCCCGTCAGGCCCCGGGGCCTTCCTATTATGTAAATCTCTGATAAGGGACTCTACCTCATCGGGGGTTACCGGCTCTATCGGCGGGTCGGCATCTGTGAGAGGGCTCGCGAGATTGTTGAAAACCTCAGTATCGACCTCGAGTAGGTGATCTGGATCAACGGGGAGTGTGCTAGGTGCACATTGTGCCTCAAGACTGGATGCTAAGCATTCAGCTTTTTCCTCGTCCTCGAAGGCGAGGGGGAGGGAGGGATCTGACTGTACTAACGGGGGGGTGGCAGCCACTGTATCTGCCTTAAGGGCTCTGGTGAGGTTCCAGAAGGCTTGTTGAGAGGGGACCATATTTGTAAGTGTCTCGTCCCACTGATCGTTCCTAAGCTGTCTAATGCGACGCTTAACCGCTGATTGGGCAGCGCGCATGCGGACACGGTTCTGCTCAGAGGGAAAAGAGAAGTAAGCCCTTTGAGCTGCGTTTTTCTCAGTTAACAGAGCACGGGCATCTGGCGGCAGTTCCCAGCGACGATGAGCGTTCACTGGGACGCGGCGCGAGCAATCGCTAACCACCTTCTGCACGTGCGCTGTTAATGAGTCAATTGCACCTATTGCGTCGGGAATTGAGACTATCTCGTCTGGAATCGGGTCTAACTTTCACGGGATAAAAAGTAGCCTATATTGGGTTCTGTACCCCTACAATATGTATGCAAATTTTCATAATGATCGGCTGCTTAGTCAAGACGTGAAGGAATAACAAACAAACAAATAAATAAACAAACAGACAAACTCACTTTCTCATTTATAATGTTAGTAAGGATACACTTCATCATCCCTATTCATAATAACCGCTGGTTTCTCCTGTGTTATATATAAATGCACCAAAGGTTTTTTTTAAATCCCATAGATTTGTGTTTTGCGCTTTACCATAGATAAAATATAAAGGTGCGTACAGACTATATAACATAACATGTTATACAACATTGCTTTATAACTCGAGAAGTGCACCTTCCTATTCTATTTTGAAATACTAGCTACAAAGCGAACACGGTTAATATCTCCATTTAAAACACAGAAGTCGCTACTGCCACAAATATGACCACCACATCGAAATTAAAAACGGATATTTGAAAAGTTAAGAATGCTAGGTGTAAGATAGTTTTTTTTTTGTATTATTTTGTGAAAAAGAACGTTCCTATCGAGTTGTCACGGACACAAGTAGCATCATAAAGATATGGGCTTTAAAATAATGTAACTCGTTAAACGTAAAAAAAAAGATGTTTCTGTAATATTATACTTTGAAAAAACGTAACCCGAAAAGATCAAGTGGGGTAAGACTACCAGTGAGCCCGGAGTAAGTATAAAACATGCTAAATTTGCTGTATTTCAGGAGTAATAAACATTTTTCGAATGAATACTACTGAGAAGTGTTGTACACAATTATTTTAATATGGCAGGTTAGTATATGATACCCTGTTTTTTTATTTACTTAAATTACTACAAAACTAAAAGGTTTTTCTGTTGTACCTACGATTCAAAATATTAGTTTTCCTTTTATGAGGGTGCCTATTTTTGAAAAAATGTGTAAGTAAACATTTAAACCAAAAAAAAACTAACTGGTAGTCATACCCCGATTGGCAGGGCAAGACTACCAGTTTACAGGTTTTACATTTTCCTTATTATTACTGTTTTTAATGAATTTTGTGGCAAAAACTTCATAATATTTTAAAGCTTAATTTATATTTTAGATCCCTGTATATTTAATTTAACTCTAGGTCAAACAAAAGTCTATCTTACCCCACCTGACCTTATAAGTTCCAATGATTGTAATATGTATTTTTTGTTGGAGGTACATAAATAAATATATACACAATACACACAGCAGCGCCCTCTGGTCTTAATGTACGTGAAATAAAGAAAGTTTTTTAAGAAGAGGCCTGAGGCCTAGTCTCTGAACGACCATTTTAATTCCATGATTTCTTGTTTAAGCGTAAGAATAACGTCAAGGCATTGCCAGTGTTCGCTAGGTCGAAAAATACGGCTTCCTAATTTTGTTTGAGCTCTCGAGAAGTTTAGCCAAGTGATGTGAAGTTAGGCACGAAGTTAGATGACAAAGAAAAAGTTATGTGGAAATAGAAAGAACAACAGCGTGTCCAGACTAGTTTTCGCTCACCTTTGCAAGAGAGTAGAGCCGGCATGACAATAAGTTATGCTAGTCTTACCCCATACAATTACTTTATGTCAAAGTAATTACTAATAAACAACTTGTTTGTCTGCCATTGTGATACAATATGTGGAAATAGAAAGAACAACAGCGTGTCCACACTCGTTTTCGCTCACCTTCGCCTTCGCAAGAGAGTAGTGCCGGCATGACAATAAATTATGCTAGTCTTACCCCCATACAATTACTTTATGTCAAAGTAATTACTAATAAACAACTTGTTTGTCTGCCATTGTGATACAATACCCTTTGTTTAATGTGTTTTGACTTTTGAGATAAGACAATGGCTTTGTAATGTTTAATCAAAATATAAATTATTATCTGAGATACGAGTAAACATCTTAGCTCCATTGTGGTTAATTAATAATCTTTATCGTTAATTATAATTCCGGAATACATAATTGCCTAGAGACAAACGTGAAAACAATTCTCATAAATACAAAAGTGTGGTGAGAAGTCTAATTGCAGTCATATAAAAATCTACTTAGAAGTTTGATATTGTACATGTCAGGCTAGCGATTGATGGCAGTCGCTTACTACCGACCCGCGCCACGTCTGGTGTGATGTCGTTCATACAAATTTATAGAATACAGATGCCCGAGCCACTGCGTGTTTTACGCTTATATCACGCAAGGTAACATAAGTAATTTTATATGAAGAACAAACGGAATTATGCCCAAAGAATAAAAGGAGGTAGCAAAAGCCCCTAAGAAATTTCCCGAGATATATTAAATTCTTAATTGTAAAAGAAAAATATAAAACACGGGACCTTAACATTTCATAAACGTACATAAAGGCAGATAAAAATGTTTTAATTTTATGCTGTGATGTAAAAAAAATACTTTTGCCCTTTTGCGTTCGAGTGGGCGGTTGTTTTTTTGCACAGTTCAGATGGCAAACATGCGTAGTTGTCTGTACTAGACCACTAACTGACTTTTTTAAATATTAACACTAAGATTAAATATCTTTAAACCTGGCAAACGTCCCTGACTGACAGAAAGGAGTTACCTTAGCCTATGAACAATTTGTTGAACATTTATCATAAAGTACGTAATTCGTCACGAAAATATGCGTTTTATCATAGTTCTGTTTTTATGAAGTAAATTCGTCATTATATTAATTTGGATTATTGTAAATCAAAAAAATAATTGATTTTTACCTAATATTTTTATCTTTCTTTCTTATAAATTCGTCACAATGTTGTTTTAGTTACTTAATGGAAGTTGCAACATGAAGACTTGTGACTGAATTTACTATAACTTTTAGCTAACTATGTCGAATTTACTTTTTTTAATGCAAGCTACGAATTAACTATCAATGTATGAAGTGTACAAAAAATGTGACCAATTTACTTTCAATGTATAGAGTGTACAAAAATGTGACGAATTAACTTTGTAAGGGTTCCTTGCTTGCCTTAGCTGACCCGGCGAAGCTGTGAGGAATCCTTACTACGAAACTCTAAATAAAAAGGATTCCTTTGTATGTAGTACGAATAGTACACATGCGTGGGTTTGTATCGCGACGCCACCCCAGACGACTTGACAGCTCACTTGCCATTATTATAGACCCTACTCACACTTCGTCGACCCAAATTGATCTGTTAAAATAAATATTTGTAAGTACATTATATTTTGTTCTTTGAAAAAAATAATGTAATAGACAGAAGCAGAACGAATATAAAGTTATATTGCAATACTACTGGCCAGAAACAACAATAATTTCTATTTATAAAAATTCAAAATGTTTCTTTTTATTCGGATTCATTTTTAGGGTTCCGTAGTAAACTACAAGGAACCCTTATAGTTTCGCCATGTCCGTCTGTCCGTCCGCGGTCTAGCGCCTAGACGCTTGATGCTAGAAAGCTGTAATTTGATTTGGTATGTATACTTATATTAACAATGCTAACAAAGTGGTAGAACAAAATTTTGAAAAATATACATTTTTTTGGGGTAAAGTGGAAATGATTGTTTTTTTTCGTACCAATCCCATGTTGTGGCGTATCGTTAGAAAGGTCTTTTAAAAACATTGAAGGTGTGGGAAGATCATTTTCCGATACAGTGATCCGTTTGCGAATTATTTAACGTGTCAATTTTCGTTTTGCACGGTGGTCCCCCCCCCCCCTCTATCTCCGAAAGTCTTGTGTTTAGACATTTGAAAAAAATCATGGTAGTAGTCCATATAGTGAACCTACAAGGAAAACTATAACGGTTAAGTAGGCACTACTAGTTACCGAGTAATAGTCGACGATCTGATAATATAAAATTTCTTTGATGAAAACTTACAAATGTCATAGAATATGATATTGGACTCATTTGCAAGCAAGCAAAGCACAGCAAATACGGAACCCTACATTGTGCGTGGCCCGACACGTACTTGCCCGGTTTTTTTAATTATTATTATTCTTTAATAGTCGTTGCGCACAAATATTACAATTTAATTTATTTTATATTTATTTAGGGGGCTATTTAATAGCTATTAAATAAATTTGTCAAAATCTACTATTTAAAATTGTAACCATAAAGCAAAGTATGTTTGGTCATACATATAAATATAATATTTAAAAATATGTAATGAGCCATGTTAATCCGGTCAAATTAGACCAAAAAATAAGGGTGAAGCTACATTAATTCCCACCAAGCTGAAAATTGGTAAAATCGTTCAAAATAGAATTATGAATAAAATTTGAAAGTTCCCCTGCATGGATTTTTTTTAAATCAAGGCCAAAGATAAAAAAAGGAGTTTTTCGCGATTTTCAGCTTGTTGGGAATTAATGTAAATTCGAATGTTTAGAATGACCGGCCTATATCAGTTAAGATCGCCTTTTTATTTATTAAACATACAACAAACGATATTGAAGTCACACAAAGCATTTATTGTACAAAATACATTATTATGAACGATTTAAACAAGCTTGCTTCATGAATACAGACCACGTTTCAGAAAACAAGAATTGTTTTTCCCATTTCGTACCTACCCTCTGGCCATTTTGTTTTATTAAAAAACTTAAGGCGATGCAACGCGGTCATATGACAGATAGTCATTGTATGTGTCCAACTAAAGCCATATTAAAGTGGACAAGTTAGAAACATGGCGGCTAGTTAGGATAGTCTAAAAACAGCATTTTTTTATACCACAAAGGTGGCAAACAAGTATACGGTCGACCTGATGGTAAGCCGTCACCATAGCCTATAGACGCTTGTAATACCGGGGTATCGCTCACGCGTTGCCAACCCTCCCAACCCCCCCAAGTGGAGCTCTGGAAACTGTCTGTGTCTGTCTGGAACTGTCTGTGAAGTATTTCCGTTATATTATTGAAACATAAAGTTTACAAAAATGTATTATAATATGACAAATTATTTTTATTTTATTTTAAATACTTAACAAAAAAATATCGGTGACTGTTAAGTTCTGTTAATATCAAAATAATATTTAATTAGAATGTCCCTTTTTATAACAAAGTAAAACAATGTAACGCAACGCAAAGGGCTTTTTGAGCTACGTCCCATCAGAGTTAACCCGCGGGCGTTCACTAGAACACCGCACATTATTTCTGTGTACAAAATACATATAGCCCCAAGCGTAGGTTCCTTATAAAGAGACAATCAACTGAATATTTACTGTACAAAAAAAATTGCATTTGTGTAATAATAAAATAATATTTAAAAAAAATAGAAATTCAACGATTGTGTTTGAATTAGCTTGTCATACCTTATTGTAGTAATTTCATGTTGTGTGCTTTATAAAACGAAAGTGATTTATAAGTCGATTCATATTTCATATCGAGTTAAGTTTTGGTAATCGTAGAATTCGTTGTCTGTGGTAAATTAGCATCAAGTGACCCATATGCCTATATGCTAACCTTTTCCATAACGACTTTACACTTTAAACTTTTATACCGTTCAATATTCCGCTCTTCATGAACAACACGAAAACATTTGAAACGTCACCTCATTGAAAAGTTGTTAATACAATGGCGAAAATTGCTCCTGGCATTGGAAATGTATCGCTCGTATATAAACCTAATACAAGCTCTACACTTGCTGAAAGTTGAGCGAAGTGAAATGAAGTTAGGCACAGAGTTAGAAGACAAAGGATAAAAGCCGAAGGACTGGAGAACCGACCACACTCTCGTCTTCGCTCAACATCGCGAGAGTGTAGAGCCAGCATAAGAACATTAACAGCTTATAAACAAGAAGCCCGAAACAGGGGTGTAAGAATTTAAAAAAATAAAAGAGTAATCGAGCTCTAAGCCCCCAAAGGTTACGCTCTGTCCTTTACGTAATTAAAAACGACGGTGTTTTGCGGTCCATTTATAACAACGTTTTTGCCAACGCAACGTTGTCTCTTTAAGATTTGGTGTAAGTGATACGAGATAGACTTTAATGATAGGTACTATACTTTCATTCAAAAATTCACAACTTTTATTCAGATAACTGGTTTTTACAAACACGTTCTCTTGTCAGAGTACAAACAGTAATGAATGATTTGTATAATTAATCCACTCTATAAACTACTACCATCTCGGAAACAAAAGCAAAATGACCACTAGTAAAAGAAATTGTGAAAAAAAAAAACAGTTTTTAACATAAAATTTAAAACTACGTACATACAACATTACGTACACGGAATGTCAATAAACACATTAATACTTAGTTCAATTTTATGAAGTTAATTATTTCATGTTTTTTTCGTACAGTAGGTATAACTCAGACAAATGAAGACTTGTGACGAATTTACAATAACTCTTTTCTACCTGTGATGAATTCACAATTTTTAAATGCAAGCGACGAATTTACTTTGTGACGAATGTACAACAAATCCAAAGAGGGGGTAAAAGTGGGATTGTACAAATTAAAAATGGACAGAGTTGTTAATCAGTATTCCGCTGTTCTAGGAGGAGACTCTTTAGAAACTACAGTGCAACCTTAATATAACGTACCTCAATATAACGACATCCTCGATTTAACAGAATTCTTCGTGATCCCCTTGAATTGTCCATAAGAGTCAATATAAAATATACCTTTACATTGCGAACATTTTTTGCGAACAACCGCTTTATAACGATTTTTTAACTATCAAGAAAAAGTATAAATACCTACCTCTAATTAACGAATTTTGTCAACCCTTAGATAAACCTTTAGATAAAGTGCACCAATGTATAACTGTTAATCTCATAAGTAGTATTGATTCATGTCGCGACATATATGTAAACCTTTAATTTGTGAGTTTTGTTGTGCGAATCTTTGAAATTAACGTTAAATTACCTACATAATGT
Source organism: Endotricha flammealis (assembly GCA_905163395.2). Classification (NCBI taxonomy): domain Eukaryota; kingdom Metazoa; phylum Arthropoda; class Insecta; order Lepidoptera; family Pyralidae; genus Endotricha; species Endotricha flammealis. The sequence continues at coordinate 3,097,765 of LR990864.1, read as the reverse complement.
AGGTATGTATGTACCCACCAAGATATGTACCTACTTATACGGATTTTACTGCATTTCATTTTGATTAGGTATTAACGTAAGAATTTTTTTTTGTTACCTAAGTACTTACCTACCTAAATTGTTTTTAAATAGAACATACACACCTACAGTAATTTGATAAAAATGTGTTATCATTTATTAGTAGAAGTTGTTCGCTATAACAAGATGAGTTGGTACGTTGTTCAGGTGAATAAAATATTTTTTTTACTTCTTTATAACGAATTTTGGACAAACACAACCTCAACATAAAAACCTCGTTCAACGAATTACTTGATATAACGAATATTTACTTGTTCCCTTCCAATTGGTTATATCGAGGTTGCACTGTATTATAATTTTAGTAACGTAGATTGCAAAGCCATTTAAATGTAGTAAACTCACGATTTAATGTTCCAATTGTAATAATATATTAGTAGTTAACGAAATTCATTACTTATTGTCAATCTGTTGTCTCCTGGCTATACGTGTACTGAATAATTCTAATAAAAAAGTTAGAAAAAATCTTATAACTTATTCCACAATACCTGACGCTGAAGTTTCTCGCCTACGATACTTCCGAGCCTTTTCGAAAGATGCTTACCTGAAATGAAACATGAAAATTATCATCATAAAATGTCATTTAAACACACGAGGCTTTACGTACAAAATGGAGGTTTGTTACAGTTATTAAATCTAGTAATTACGACATGACTATATCATTAAGTTTATGGTTTTTATGACAAAAAAATAAAGCTCCTTTGGATTATATATAAAGATTATTATTTATTTATTACTAACATAACGTTTAACTTATTGTTTAAGTCCATAGCAAATGTCAAAAACTATTCCACAGATACACTATCGGCATTCTATTGGTTGACACAGTATCCCATGCCCTGGACGCCAAACAGAAATGCATTGGAGTATTCCTAGATCTCGCAAAGGCGTTCGATACTGTGTCAAGGAAAATCCTACTGCGTAAACTGGAACTGAGTGGCATTAGGGGTGTGGCTCTTAAGTGGTTCGAATCATACCTAACAAATAGAAAACAATATGTTAAAGTTGACAACTGCCATAGCAGCCAAAGTGAGGTTGAATTCGGAGTGCCCCAGGGCAGTGTATTGGGCCCTACTCTGTTTCTGGTATATATCAATGACATCTGTAGACATAAACCGGACAATTGTGAAATCTTCTCATTTGCGGATGACACTGCATTAATCTTTAAATCAAGTTCCTGGAAAAGTGTCATTGATGTTGCCCAAAGCGGTCTGAGAAGAGTATCAAATTGGCTGAAGCATAATCTCCTCACCCTAAATGTTGGAAAAACGAAATACCTAGCGTTCTCTGCCACCGGATGCTCCTTTCCAACAAACGATCACAAGCTAACACTTCATTCTTGTGTCGAGACAGCTGGTTCAAAGTGCGATTGTCCAAATCTTGAAAAAGTTACTTCAATTAAATATCTGGGGGTCATCATAGATCAAACTCTAAGCTGGAAGGAACATATTAATGCCCTGTGCAACCGAGTGCGCAAACTGGCTATTGTATTTAAAAGACTAAGAAGGGTAGCTGACTATGAAACAACCAAAATGGTCTACACCGCCCGCCCTATGTCAGTCAATAATATCGTATTGTATAGTGGTTTGGGGCTCCGCATGCAAGACCAGCCTTATAAAATTAGAACGAGCCCAAAGACTAATTCTAAAAACTGCTTATGATAAACCCTATAGATACCCAACTGAGGACCTATTCCGTGAAGCAAAGACTCTTAGCATTCGGCAATTGTATATATTAGGCACAGTGCTAAGATTCCACCGCAGTGCTCACAAAAAAGTGTCAAAACGTGACAGGTCACAGAGACGAATTAAATGGATCACACCCAAGACACGAACGGCCCTTGCACAACGTTCCTATTTCTTTACTGGTCCCTTCTTGTATAATCTTGTTAACAAACACTGCAAAATATATAAAGAATCAAAATTCTTGTGCAGAAAAAATGTTAAAATGTGGTTACTGGGACACAACTATTCTGACACCGAGAAGATGATGAAAGTTAATTTCTGAGCTGATTGGTATGGCATGGACACACTACACAACTCACTCCTAAATCGACAGACTGACAGACCGACAGACACAAATATCTTCCCTTCTAGATAAAGATGTTCACAAGGAACAATTTAGTTTTAAAATAATATGTAACTAAGTATATTGTGTATTTCAAACCTTGTAAGTACTTAATTATAAAATAAGAGGGCCCTAGACTTCACAACACAGGGAATCCTAGTGTGAAGTCTGGGAATCAATGTATCTGTAACAACTTGCTTGAGAAATAAATAAATTAAATTAAATTAAAATTATTGGGACACGATTGAGACACCGTTGAGAGTCCATTGGTCCATTTGTTTAGTAGAATCGGGCACCAGGAGGCGCATGTGAATTTTATACAATTCATTTTATTTTACACAAGATTGTCAAAGGTAACGAACCATCACGTTTGTCGTCCTAAATTCTGACGGAATAAAGGAAAAAACAAAATGGCATGAAATAGGATAATTGCTTCAGTAAAGGCTTATTTACTTTCATTTTATATATATCCAGAAAGGGAAAACGTAACAGTACTGTAAAAAAAGTTTTATTATACAATATGGGTGAAAAACCTGAAGTAAATGATTATTATTATTTAACTAATATAGTTAATGAGAAACCAGTTTTTATGTTTCGATCCTAAAATTTGAGATCCTATCCTAGTAAGGTATGCATGCGCTCTCGATGTCGGTAGTAATCGGTAATAGTCGGTATTGCAAGCGTCTATAGGCTACGGTGACGGCTTACCATCAGGCCGACCGTATGCTTGTTGGCCACCTTTGTGGTATTAAAAAAAAGTCGGTAGCCTTTTTGAAAACACTGGCCTCTACCAATGCGCATTAGAGCTAACGTGGCAGACGTTTAATCCTCTTCCATAGAAGCCAGACCAGCCCCCTTACTCTTGAAGATAATTCCGTACGATCGTCATTGGATTATTAATTTTAGGTACTCTTTACAGCTAAACTAGCGCTAACTAAATACTAAACTAAATGAAATCGGATTGTATGCTAACCAAATAGTTATTAAAGTATAAAATTTCAATGGTACAAATTAGGATTTTCTGTTAATTTTGCATTTGAAATTATACAGAATTGAAATTAAAATCGCGATTGCTATGCAGAGTAACCTAGCTGATGTTTTCGTGAATAATATCGATGTAATTGTCTAATAAATATAATTAAAACCCCAAAGATAATACTATAACAAAAAAACTTGTAACAATATCTCCGTGAATCACGCAAAGTTCCGACTCATTGTTAAAAGGACCATAGCAGCCGATTGTTCCAACTCTTTATACAAAAACGGACGAAAGAAACTTTGAAAAGGGGAACGCGATCGTTTGAATTGTTTCCTGTTCAAATTAAAAAGTTTCAACGATTTATAACAGTGAAACTATTTAATATCGACGACTATTTAATATCTACGGTGTGATATCACTTTTCTATTTTGTTCTATACAAATAATATGAATAATTGGAATAAACTATTTTTACAAACATCCTACTAATATTTTAAAGGGAAAAGTTTGTGTGTGTGTTACTCAAATGGCTGGGTCAATTTTTATGTTGGTACATAGGTAGCTGATGCCTTGGATTAACACAGGTACTTTTTATTCTTAAAAGTACGCAATTCCGGTAGGATTTGGTCAAAAATCTGATATAGATATATATATAGAATCGCGCTGCTGTGCATAAACTTAAACTTAAACGCGGGTAACACCGCAGGCAGCTTCTAGTACCTAACAAAATAAACTAAACAAGAATTAATAAAAAGTTGATAATATAATACCGTCAGTTTCTGAAACGCATTTAAAGTTAATGATATATTAAGTTATATCTGTCACTGCCAAACTAGAGAATTTGGGCTTGTGGTCCAATTCATTAATTTTATTTTAAAGTAGGTATTAGATACTGTTTGAACTCGAGGTGTGTCACATTATCTTCCACGACGAATTTGCTATCTAGATTTTTTTTTCTAAAATAAAAATCATACATCTATTCCAATAGTTGATCCATGAGAGAAACGCATATGCCAGCAATTTAATACCAAAAGTCACGTCCCAACATCTGGAGGGGCAAGGCAAATCTCCGGGCCATATTAAAGGGATGAGGTGCCCTCAAGGTCGTGGGGCCTCTATAAATTTCCTTAGTGTCAGCTATGTAATGCAATGTTTTATGATGATTGAAATATTTGACTTAGATATTTAGAATATCAATTTGTTGCTGCCAAGCAATTTAACAACAAATATTTATATTTTATTTTGTTAAAAAAATTAATGTAGGTACAATCATTTTTAAATGACAAAAACTGGTTTTCACTTCTCATGCTTAGAAAATGCTTATTTGCGCAGGATATAGGCTGCACAAAATCGAATTTTGTCCACAAGGGCAAAAACGTATCTACTCATAAATGTATCTATATTAAGGCAAAGGAAATGAGCCATACAGCTAACCACAATAAAAAGTTCAGAGATAGAATTTGTTATTTTATAATATTTACTTAATTTATTTGCCTTATGTGTTTTTTAAGTCATAAAAGATATTAAAATTTAAATTAAAGTACGGTAGGTTATTTAATTAATTTAAGGCTTTATAGGTCTGTAGCCCAAGCCTAATTTCAATGTCGTTAGATTTTAAAAAAAAGCGGCGGGAAACAAGTCTTGTTTTTTCGTGCGTTTATTAATTTATTTCCTCGCAATCGAAGTGAAAAGCAGAGTTTATAACTCGTCCACAAAACCATTTTTATCCTCGACATTACTATCAGCCCTCGCCTTCTCGGATAGAAATGATTCGTTTTGTGCCCTTGTTGTAAAATCTACTATTTCTTTCATTCACTAGTGCAGTGGTCATTTTGTTTTTGTTTCCGAAATGGTAGTAGCTGAAAGCGTAGAATAATTACACAAATAAAAATCATTTACGACTGTATGTAGGTACTCTTTTACTAGAGAAAGTGTCTATAAATAACTACTCTTTACTCTACTCTTTAAAAAAATCGTGAAATCTTTTTTCCAAAAGAACTTAACGAAATGATTACTATTATGTATATGCATAATGATTTTGTGCTGTGGGAATACAGTTGTCTGCTGTTTATTGTTTCTAACCGAATTTTGGAAATAGCTTTCCAAACGTTTCATTTAATATTTGACAATTAGGCCCGCCGCTTATTTGTGACTTTTTGTCACGGTGACTTTTTTTTTGTCACCGAGTCGATGCTATGAAGTCACCGTAATGTCACGTCACCATAGTCAGCGTACTCTTAGATATCTTCATAGCACTCGACTCGGTGACAAAAAGTCACCGTGACAAAAAGTCACAAATGAGCGGCGGGCCTTAGATTATAGTTCAATTAGTGATGTGCCGCTAATTCTATTTCCTAAAACAATTGATTTTATGAAGAAGTTTTTATCAATTCCACACATTGTTAAGTATTTTATTTTCCCTCAGCATTTTTGTTTTATAGAAATACACAAGCGTTTAAATGTATTTTGTATTAAAATAAACCATTTTAATTCACTTGAAAATCGTCTTTTTAGTTTCTCTTGTGCAAGATTACTTTTATATTGTTCCTGAGAACATAATTATCGATGGAAAGATATGAATGAGCGTTTACGCAAATATCGTAAAAATATAAAGATCCAGCGCATTCCGAATCTGTGCCAAATTATGTAAGAAGCGATGATAAAGGTATTACGCGAGTTCAGTTTATTTGCTTTAGTGAAAAAAGTATAATTAATAATAGTTTTATTTTAGTTTTTATTCATATGTATTATTATAATGATATTAAAACATTTTTTCTGCAATATAATGTTATGTTTACCTAAATTCTATTCTAATTTTTTTTATTGCACCAAAGTATACATATACATTATAGATCTTAAAGCTGATGCTTTAATAATACAATGGACCCAGTTGTGCACTGTAAGATTTGGGCACAAGAATTAGGAAATTCTGAATCTAGTTCATATGACGCAAAGAGATCCACGTCTCCGGAGACCAGTCGAAAGTGCATAATGGATTACGCGAGATACGCGGGTCTATTCTTGATATTAAATCTGTTAAGAGCCCCTTCACCTTTCGATGCGCTAATTTAGATATTTATCAGAGTAGTGTGCGTGCGAGCGTCCGAAACATCGTAGTGGTACGGTGTATCGGAAACAAACAGTTTTGATCCTAATAATAATACATTGCACCATTTCTATGGGTTATTATTTATTTATTACCACCGCACCGAATTATAAGCATTTTTTTAGAATATTTATTACAAAAAAAAGGTGTAGTAAAATAAATTTTAAAAATTTGTATTGGTTAGATAAACACCTCAAGTTTCATAACGTTTAAAAGTTGTTGACAAAATAATTGTATTTTGACGAGTAAAATGACGTTTTCGCGCACGATTTTCTTGGAGTTATTCAGCGAGGAATTTAATTTTTTTTGAGTATTGATTCAAAAATTTTAAAAATAATTTTTTGTCCACCTACTAATAAACTATACGACCAGTACGTATAATTTTTTTGAGATTGATATTCACTACCAGTTAGCTAAAAAAGGACTTGGAAAACCTCGTGTTTCGTTAAAATGTTAAAACGTATGTTTGATTTTTTTGTTTTTCTAATTAATATTGAATGATAATCAAAACGAAAAATTGTCAGCTTACTAGATAAATAGGTGATGTATGACTGTGTGTTAAGTAAATTACCAGTAATCTTATAGTTATTGAGAAATTAGCCTTGAAAAAAGTAGTATTTTCGGTTTTCTGGCCTTCTGGCTTCTAGGGACTCTTAAGTCTTGTCCTAATCTGAAGGACTATCTCGCTCGTTTTAATATTTTGTATGAGTTGATGATGACTTGTATAGCACTTAAGATTGAGACTAGCTTTTAATTGTTGTTATTGCAAGAATAAACCACACGTCAAGCATGTCGCTCGCGTCATAAAAAAAATAGATAGATAGATAGAATATGCTTTAATTTGCAAAACACAAATAAGTGATACAATAAACAGTAAAAGCTACAGATTAGTATGTATGTTATAGTCAATGCTCGAAGCTCCGGCGGCGCTCCTAGATTTGACTAGTCAATCCTCAGGTCTAACTTGAAACCAAACCTAACCTAACATAACCTAATTATTTCGGGGTTAGACAGAAGGCTTTGGTCAAACCTGGGATAAACCAGTCATTCCGCAAAGAAACTGCATATCGACCTTTGACTATGACATATATATATATGTATGTAACAAACAAAAATGATATCAGAATAAAAAATTTAATTGGCTGTACCCTGTACCATCAGAAAAAATTGTTACATTGAGAGGGGGAGAAGGGTGTACGAAAAAACCTAACCCCAAAACGCGACATAATAAAATAAACAATCAACTCAGCCGGTTATAACGAAGCAGGCGGCATTTTAATTTGCTAAGTGAGTTTGCGTTGCGCTAAATATAAATTAGCTCGCGTATCTGAAAATTAAATTCGCGGTTCGTGTTTTATCAACTGAATATTTTAGGGAAGGTATTGCGTTGTGGGTTAGCGCTTAACCATATTCAAAGTTCATCACTAATATTTTTATCAAAATACTAGTAAATAACCCATGCATTACTCTCATAAGAATATCCAAAAAAGAAAAAATCGATTCAAAGGGTTGTTATACATTTGTAACTAGTAAATTCGACATTTTTGTTCACTCCATATATTGAAAGTAAATTCGTCACAAATGAACATTATACTTCATTCCGTGGCGAATTTACTTTGTGACGAATGTACAACAGCTTTCATATTTCGTTTCAGATTTTTTTGTATTCATGAGATGCAACACTTCTTCTAGTCAAAGTCAACACAACAACCACTAATTTAGAAACAAAATGATCTCTGGTGGAAAACCAGTTACGACCTTTTTATCATTTAAAAATATACAACACGTTTTTTATATAAAAAATAAATTTTACTAACCATACGTGGAATGTCAGTTCCAATCAGTATAGAAGCTAAAAAATCTTAAAGAAAATCAATACATATAAAATGCTTTGACCTAAATGACTGACTGAGTGATCAACGCACTGCCTAAACCGCTGATAGAGATCTGACACTTGTATGTAGGGTGTGTTTTTTTGGATGACGTAGGCATTCGCTAAGAGAGGATGTTTCGAATTTCCCACAGGAAAGTGCACGGATTTTGCTAGTTAGTACATAATACTTATTTACGAAGTCTTTAATGTACCACACAGGCAATCTGGAATCGTGTACCATACATATGTAAATTCAGCAATTATTCGGATCAAAGTGAAAAATATGCTAATACTCCTTTCAACCCGTCTTATTCATAGAAATGTTCCGTGCATTTAATGTACGTACGATAGAATAGTAGGGCTGTGCTTAAAGTTTTATTTATAGTATAAAACCTTATAAAACACAAGTTCTTAGAAATGAAAATAATAAGTTTCAAAATAACTAGTACGCGAAGAAAAAAAAGTTGTAAAATTATTACATGAAATGGTCTCACAGTTTATCAGCGTCAAATCGGCGTGCAGCAATGCGTTTCGTTCGGTGAGTGAGCCAACCATTCTTATTTTGGAAAGGAGATGTGGGACCACGAGAAATAGTTCTCCCTCGTGGTCCCACTAATAGGACAAAAAAGTGGGACCACGAAAAGACGGGGAATTTAATGCAGTTTATAGAAATTAACAATTTCGCCATCATTACTAATCGTACCGGTAGCTCAGTTGGAGCATTCCGGATTTCGAGAAGACGTGGGTTTGAGTCTCACCAGGGTGGGGCCAGGTGCGATTTTTCATTCAAAATATTTTCATAATCTAGTATCTAATAAAAAATCTTTATTATCACAAATATTGTGCAGGCAACCCTTTGTGGCTAAACCGATGCTACGGTCTATTGATTTCAATCTACCAGATAAACCACTAAGCAGGGTCTACACGTAAATTCCCGAACCGCTCAATTACGTCAACCGCGAGTTTACACGTCGATTGTTGATAGAAGGCCCTCCACACGAGTGTCCGGGTCAAGTGTTCGTGATTTTGTAAAAAACCGACCAAGTGCGAGAGGGAATCGCACATAGCGAGTTATACAATACAAAAACTTTTTATTGCACCATACAAAAATTACAATATTCATGAACAATTAAATTAGAAGTCCAATAGGCTATGCTACGTAATTTCATTCAGGGAACATCCTTTCAATACTTCCTACTCAGTCAAAAAAAATTCCGATCAAATTCGCTAGTCATGCGTCAATCCTAGGTGGCCGTTGTTGATGCTGGGTATACAAGAGACACAGCGGTGGGAATGTGTGGTGGGCTTGTCCCGATGATATGATGTAGGTACCTACAATCACAAAATTACTAACTGACACCATTACTCCAAAATAGGGCTTCCACTTCCTTCAATTTCAGAGTACCGAAAGTGTGCCAACGCGGCAGCAACGGGAGCCTAACAGTGTTTGTAATCCTTTCCATACGGAACCCTGAAAATACGGGAAGTGTCAGCCCTATTTCGGGATAATAGCGTACACAGCTAATGGAGGTCGGGCTGAGGTATTTACATGCGAATGTGGATAGAATACGGCAGTGATCGACGCCTTGTTGGAAAAAGTACGATTGGATGAAGGAAAGGAACTTTCTAGTTCGGTCCTAGAAGGTTCGATTTATGGCCCCATAATAAATAGGATGTCAAGGGTACAACTGTAACAAAGTAGAAGTTTATTTATGGAAGTTAAAATATTTTATGTTGCAGACAAACAAGCAAGCTGGCGACCTGCCGGGCTAACATGACAACCGCTCTGCCAATAGCGTATCTCGATTATGTCTACAGTAGACAGAACAGGCATTGCTATTGGCGAAGAAGCTATGTCGCGTGCGAGAAACTATCTCCAGTGTAAGCATGTTAGACTGGCTGATAGAATGTCGAGTTGACGTGCATTCCGAAGCACGGAGAAGCACAAAACCCATCCAAACATTAACTAGGGTCGACGTTGCAACTAACAATTATTTCACTTATATTACAAACAAAAATGGTTAATTGAATAACACGTCCTATTTTTCCTATACTTGCCGTTGAAGATGGTGAGAACTTAAAAGGAAAAGTAAGGGTTAATGGAAGAAATTAAGTTTTGTTTATTAGGTTAAAGTTAATTTACAATGAGAGAGTGAAAAATTGAAGATTGACAACATAAAAGAGACGTAAAAAAAGCGTGGAGAATACGTATTGCCATTCTGGATCCAACACGAGTGGAGTCACGAAGCACAGCTTGTTCATATAAATTAATATCTCAATATGGCCGTACCAAGGGTGGGTCGGAGGGGCCGATAAGACGTGCAACGTAATATGTCGGGACATATCACATGGCTGTTTGACTAGAAGCAATAGTTTCCATAATATGAAAAGTTTGAAGGGACCCCGAGAGGTAGTCGAGTATGTACTTGGAAGGCGATCGATTTTGATATGGTTCTATTGATATCTTTGTCACAGTTAACAGTTTTCAGTTAGTAGAACGTGAAGATTTCCTAGTAAGAACTAGTTTTAAAAAATGCCTTTGGTAAAAATAGCCTTTCGAAATCGGAAATAGCACTAGATAACAACGGCTCCGTTGACCTAGTGTAATTATAAAATTGATAATACTTGAAACGCGTTTATACTGTGTAAAGGTTAATCTATCAAGCACACTATAATATTTTAAATTAATTATTAATATTATTTAATCATCCAAATACTATGGACACTGTTGTTGTTGCGTTCGAGGAAGGTTTTTAAATGTCAATTAGTACATTACCTAACTACAAGATTTTTTTTAAATACCGAAATTCCCACGGGAAACCGTTTCGCTAGGTAGCTAATAAGTTTAGTTTGCATAATTATTTGTAAGTATATGGTTAAAACGGTGGTATGGTTTAATAACGGGAAAATTTTGTTACATTTTTGGTTATATTATTTATAACCTTTAGTACCAAAATTTTCCCGCGCACTTTCCTGCTCGCTACCGCTTGCCCTTGTTTGGTATTAATTATTTTTTCTTTATCATTGTAAAAGTAAGTGAAGACCCATGAATGTATTAAAGTAAAATTTCTAATTATGAACGTTTAATATGGTCTCCCTAAGAAGTTTTAATTAAAAATATTAATTTCATTAAAATAGATATCCATTACTTCGTAAAGTTATCCAGTTTCCGTATATATTAATTGGCTCGTTTGTACTTTTTTAATGTAAAAATGTAATCTGGGACAACGAAAAGCAGCCTATGGAATGGAATATGGGTGTTCTTATCCCAATCCACAAGAAAGGGTGCAAAAAGAAGTGCTCAAATTACAGAGGAATAGCTCTACTACCCACGGCATACAAAATTCTAGCATAATCTTGCTCAAGAGACTAGAACCATACGCGGAAAAAATCCTAGGCGACTACCAATGTGGGTTCCGAAGAAGCCGAAGCACAATCGACCAGAATTTCTTGCTTAAGCAGCTGATGGAAAAAAGATGGGAGTATGCTATGAGCATACACGCATTGTTCGTGGATTTTGCTAAGGCATATGACAGCATAGACCCAGTCTCACTCTTTAACATCTTAAGAGAATTCGAAATACCAAAAAAACTGGTGGACATGATGGTGGTTGCGACGGGAGAGAGTAACATGCGTGTAAAAGTGGGAGGTATGTACAATGACCGAAAGCTTCGAGGTAATTACCGGATTAAAGCAGGGAGATGCTTTATCACCTGTGCTTTTCAATTTAGTGTTAGAATTTGCCCTTAAAAAGGTGCTAGCACTGGGCACAGGGCTGGAGCTTAATGGAGAGCATAAGGTGATAGCGTACGCTGATGATCTAGCCCTGCTTTGGGAAAGCAGCGGAGCCGTCGCGGAATTGGCAAGAGTACCCAGGGAGGAGGCGAGAACGGTTGGCCTCAGAATAAATGAGGAAAAAACGGAATATCTTTACATTAAACAGTAGGAGAGCACGCGCGAGCACAAGAACAACCGCACAGCACGCGAAGATCTGCATGTAGAAGATACAACGTTCAAAGGACAGGCGAAGTTTAAATACCTGGGCTGCACAGTCACAGACACCAATACGCGGGAAGAGGAAATCGACATCCGCATATAAAGTATCCTCCGATGTAGCGCTGCCTTAGGCAAGGTGCTAGCGTCCAAGCTTCTCAGTAGAAAATCCAAAATTGTAATATACAAAACCGTCATAAGACCAATTCTAATGTACGGATGTGAGGCTTGGACGCTAACGCTCAACGAGGAGAACAAGCTGCTGCAGAGAGAAAAGTACTCCGAAGAATCCTCGGACCGAAGAGACGCGACGACGGAAGCTGGAGAGTACGAAAAAATGCGGAGGTTGAAGAACTGGTGGCCGAGTCGAACATCATGGGAGAGATAAAATCTCACCGTCTGCGCTGGCTCGGACATCCAGAGCGAATGGCAGAAGATCGCAGCGTCAAAAGAGCATACCTAGGACAACCAACAGGCCGACGCCCAATGGGGCGGCCCAAATATCGGTGGAAGGATGCAGTGGGGGCTGATCTGCTCGAGCTCGGAGCCACTAACTGGCAAGACCTCGCGCAGGACAGAAGACAGTGGCGCTCTCTCGTCGCGTAAGCCAAGATCCACTTCGGGTCGCTGAGCCAGTAATAAGTAAGTAAGTATTATTTAAGTAATGGAAGCTCTAACATTTAATACCTTTCGAATGAGATCTACATTAATTACATTTTGGATACAATTAATAAAATGTCATTAAATATTAAACCAATTTTCAAATAATAAATCATATTAATTTAATACAACGAACTTTAATCAATCTTCCAGAACCAGAAGAACAATTTATATTAGCACTCAATTGTGATTTAAAGATTCATGATTTAGATTTTCTGGGTTATTTTCAATTTAATAATTCTAACTGTGTCTCGCGACTCCGTCCGCTAAGTTCACAGCATTTGTAAAGCTAATATTAACTGTCACTGGTGCTAATTCTGTTGTACATTTAACTAGACTAAACTAATTTTGACAGGACTAAAAGTTAATCCTTGTCACTAATTGTATAACCAAAGAAAATTCCTGTCAAAATTAGTTTAGTCTAGCTAGACATTTAACTAAATGTACAGCAGAATTAGCGCCATTGTTAAACTAAAGAAGAAAGAGATAGCTTGAGAGATGCGTTTCAGAAACTGTTTCTTAGAAAGGAAAAATAACGCCCTCTCCCTCTACCTACACTCTATTACAATTAAAGTTAAAATTTGTAAAATGGTAAACGTGCAATAAGCTTTATATACGTATCATAAAACCCGTGAAAAATTGTAAGTTTATTCAAGAGGAAAATTCATTCTCATATATTTCAACAAATGGTGTGAATCTACTTTGTCAAACGATATCTATTCGGTTATTTTGTAGCAATTTCATGCTTATGTTATTACATGATTCTATCATTTATTTTATTAGCATATATTACCTTTATATAATTACTAAGTCGCATCTTAGTTTTTTTTAATCCAAAAGAAAATTTGTCAGCACGCCTCAAAACATTTGTTCCTGTCCTTATAAGGTTGCCTTGAAAAGATTTCTTTCAGTAATAAGGCCACCTTGCCAATACAATAGGGCAAATAGGCTATGACTTATTGTCTTATGTGTTATTTTTGTTTGTGTATTGCAAATAAAATATAATCATAATCATCTTTATTGCTCATTTCGTATCGGTACAATGAACATAAAATTGTAATTACAATTGATCATCAAGTCTTTGCTAAGTAAAATAAATAAAAAAATCTAATTAAAGATAACAATAATAAAATAAAATCAATAATATTGAGTAATCAATATCATAAATATTAATGAAGGCAGACTATATCACTTTGTAAACTTAAAAGGAGATAAAACTTAATGGCGGACGAAGTCGCAAAGCTAGTAAATAAATAAGGTTCAATTCAACATCAATACACAAACAATCACGGGGCTTACCTAAACGACAAATAGACATATTTTACCCGTAATCGATGTAACCACTCGAGACGTGGAATCGAAACGACTCGAAACGACTCATGACACAAAATCGAATCGTTTACAGGCGTGGATTTATCACCATCGGAATTCGTAAATATTAAGGCAAGACGTGTTTTTTGTTTATCTATTGACCACAATACAGAAAGTACTGATAGATGGACTTAATGCTATTTGTATTCTCTACCAGTTAACTATTGGGAGTATTGAAATTCTTATATCAACTAGTAAACGACGTTGTAATTCTCAAAAAAATTAAACTCAAACAGAATTTCTTTGTCACACACCTCCGTCTAATTTCTTTCTAAAAAAATTTGCTGTGAGTTCCAAGACAGCTGTAGTTTTCTTCCCCGGGACGTCAATAAGCATCATTGCTTATTGTCAATCTGAGGTCGCCGTAGTTGATCCTGGCTATGCAGGAGGCACAGGGGTGGCAATGAGCGGTGGGCTTGTCCCGAGACTCACTGACTTGTAAGGCTAGGATGATATTTCTTGAATAAACATTTACAAAATTAAACAGGTATACTATTTAGCGATATAATCCACTTAGATACAAATTCCCATCCCAATTTACAGTGTAATTGCATGTGCCGTGAACCAAATTAATGGCCAGAGTTAACGCCTCGACAGACTGACGACATTGCGCCCAATACTTATCCGATAGGTACGTAATGCCGGGTATAGACTTGCATAACATAGCATGTAATCTTATGAACTCGCATTGAAAGAATTTCCCGTACAAATAATGCTTTATTCGTGCGCGTAGTGTGCTCGGTTTGTGCGCACAAGGTGTCCACACTTTGGGAATTTTGTTACAGCAGTCTGTCCCCGGTATAAGATATCGGGACAAGCCTACTCCATATTTGCCACTACACGCCACGTTGTGTCTCCTTGAGCCAGGATCAACAACGACGACTAGAGATTGCAAAATTTATTTATTTATCCAAAAAGTACATGTAGCGACACCTATCGCCATACAGAAGAACTACAGAGTAAAGAAAAAGTTCACAATGCGAACACATGACGGCGCCACTTAGAATCCTGAATTACGCTATCGAAGTTTCTACGATATGGAGATATATATACAACCTCCGACACATACATTGTTGGAGCCGCGGTTCCCCAGGCATAACACCCAGCCTGGCCGGAAGATCTTCCCTTTGTGGCGGTCGAGCACATCGCCATCGCTCCCGCTACATACATAATAATTAGATACATAATTTATCGCCAAACTGTTAGGACAGTTTCGTAGGCGAATATAAGCAATTTTACGAACAAATTTTATGTATTTACAGTATTACTTAACTATCATACTAATAATATTACAGATAATACTTAAGCAAAGAAGCTTATTAACTGTTACAGGTTGATGTAAGTGTAATATTTCTGGGTAAAATTGATTCAAGAGGACTTGAATCAATTTTACATAGAAATATTACACTATTACACTATTTCAAAAAATATATATAGTACGCTTGGCCCGTATTTTGTTTTGACAAGTATAATTACAATATTTGGCAAGTCTGAGAATAAAATTATTATGCAATGAGTACAAATATCTGTTCGGGCGCGACGACCCTTAAGGCGTGTTCGGTGGAGCTTCCTCCCCTAATTTCAATTAAGCGCATTGTATTTCTCGCTTCTTCGCTACTTAAAAATTTCAAAGAATTGTATTTATTTATATTTATGTATATCCTTATCGTTACTAATATTTTAATTAAAAGTGAGTTTGTTTGTTATTCCTTTACGGCTTGACTAAGCAGCCGATCGTTATGAAAATTTGCATACATATTGTTAGGGGTACAGAGCCCAACACAGGCTACTTTTTATCCCGTGAAAGTATGTCGTTTCAATGGGAAAATATTTTTTCTACTATAGAGGGCGCTGTATCGGCCAACAGATGGCGCCAAAAGTCGCGCTGGGTTGTTTTGTTGTCAAACGAGATCTATGTCATAAAATGAACGCAAGCGAAGCTGCGGGGAAAAGCTAGTTTTATATACTTGTTACTTTACAGAATTATGTTTTAGCGGATGCTTATTATGAAATAATAAAGTCTGTATGACGCTATTTACCTAATATGGACAATGTTCACAACGTGTTTACGTTTCTGCTATGACTATGACCTGCTGGTCTGCCCTGTTTGGCTCTTTAGTTCAGGTCTCACCCCAAGGTTCAGCCCAGCTATTCTCGTAACAAAAACAGATTCAATCTCGATTCAAACTCAATCGCTGTCCCGCTCATACAATAGGAATTGGACGCGATAGCGCGTAAGTAATTCGAGATTGAATCCGTTTTTGTTACAAAAATGGGGAGCTGGTCTGTACTAACGGCGGTTTAGGCTGCGATCATTTGTCTGCTAGTAATTTAGGACAAAGCATTTTAAATAGATTGTAATATCTGGAAAGACAGTTCCATTCCATTATTCACAGAAATAAATGTGAAAACCGCCCTACGGATAATCAAACAATTCTATTAAAGAAACATTTGTATGCAAATCTTTGAATTGGTAAACGGATTACGATAGCTACCAATGAGATTTGCGCGATTTTCATTCAACTAATTTACATAACAAACTGACGTGAGAACAAATGGAACTAGGAGCCCGGATGAAACACTTAATAGATACTGCAAGTTACAGTCCTACAAACTTATCTGTGCCGATGGTGGGGGCGCGGATCGAAGCTATTGAAGGTAATTTTTTGTCAAAGTATCCAAGGCATATTCATTAGTTCTAGTTTTGACCACCGGCACAGATAAGTTTGTGACACTGTACTGTCCTATTCCAATTGCAGTGACGTTTGACGTCCGCACGTGGGGCAAATCCGCTTGGAACAATAAAACGAGTTTAATAGCCAGGATAACTCGTCGCTATCGACGACGATTTATCGTGGAGCGGTAAGAATAATGTATTATCCGTGAGCTTGATATTCCGACATTACTTCCTCAGCAGCTAGTACGTTAATTTCGTGCAGAAAACTGAGGCCAGATTTTAAGATGCTGTTGTTGTCTTGTGTCTTATGTGCTGTACAGAATAAATGTATTTTCTTTCTTTCTTTCTAAGAGTGTATACGACGAGATGGACATCATTTATATAAAACTAGCTCTGCTGTGCCCACGGCTTCGCCCGCGTCAAATTTGATTTGTAGTTAAAAAAATATCGACGGATATATCGGAATCGGTGACATCTAGTGAAGTTTTAAGGAACTTCATTTTCATTACGTCGGGCCATTTTGTCCTCTTAAAATAAATTAAAAGTAAAAAAAATATATTTAAAAACAAGCTTTTATTTAATTGCGCTAAAAAGAATAAAATAAACTTTTCTTTTAAAACTTTAACTATCAACTTATAACGTCATTACACAATTTATATGACTTATAAGCTTGTCGCGAGATTTAATTACTAACATTTATTCGTAGTACGAGTAAATGTTAGTTCGATAACTATGTTTTCTTATACAGGTAAATCTCGCGACAAGCTTTTATGTCATATAAATTGTGTAATGACGTTATAAGTTGATAGTTAAAGTTTTAAAAGAAAAGTTTATTTTATTCTTTTTAGCGCAATTAAATAAAAGCTTGTTTTTAAATATATTTTTTTTACTTTTAATTTATTTTTTACTTTTTAGTTATCACTGGTCAGGTTTCGCAGTGCCATCTATTGTCGAAAGGCGGTACTAGTCTAATAAATTTATTTGTTATAACTAGCACCAGCAATTAGAATACCTATATAATTTCCTGATTTTACTATAGTCACCCTGCGACAAACTAAACGGGTTTAGGTTCCATCCCATCAAAAATAAAATACCGACCAAGGGCAAGTAGAACTCGCGCATGAGGGTTCCTTCCCATAATCATACTAGTCATACTATCATACTAATATTATAAATGAGAAAGTGAGTTTGTTTGTTGTTATTCGTTCACGGCTTGACTAATCAGTTGATCATTATGAAAATTTGTATATATATTGTCAGACAGAGCCCAACATACCTTTTTACCCGTGAAAGTATGTCAATCCAAAGGGAAAGTATTTTTTCTACTATAGAGGGCGCTGTATGGGATGCTATCGGCCAACAGATGGCGCCACAAGTCGCGCTATGGATTGTTTTGTTGTCAAACGAGATCTATGTCATAAAATTAACACGAGCGAAGCCGCGAGGAAAAGCTAGTAGTAGCTAAAATACATTTTAATTCAAAACCGGTATAAAAAGAGCCATATACCAATGTAAAATGTACCAAGGGTAGGATCACATTATATTGGTTGTTTAAAGAAGAAGAAGTAACTACAAATTTACAATTTTCAGATTTATTCCTGTACTTGTGCTACATTATCTTGCTTCTTGCCAAATTTCATGATTCTAGGACAACCGGAAGTACCCTATAGGTTTTTGGTCGGAACGGTTTTGTACGAAAAACGGAACACAAACGGCTGTATCGTAATTTTGTTATCATAATATTGTATTGTCATCTGATCTACAGTTTTAAGCAAAATTTCAGCTCAATCGGTCTTCGGGAAGTGGTTCAAATTTTCGTTCCAAGATTCCGCCCTTACATACATTCATACATACAAGTCAAGTTAAATAAAAGCTTTTAAAAAGCTTTTAAAAAGTCAACTTTTTTTCTGATATCGGATTTAAACGAAATAAAACCTATATTTTGCTCTAAGAAGCTCTATCTTCCTACACAAACAGCATTAAAATCCGTTCAGTACTATGAAGATGTGCGCGTACAAACAGACAGACAGACAAAAACATTAAATAAGATTTTTTCGCTTATATATTCGTATGTTTCGTTGTTATAAAAAAAAAAATTAAAACCTAAAACTGTCATTACATGTGTATATTGAATCGTAATAAAACTAGCGAATCTATTTAGTTTTCGTCAGTGGTACGGGCTCCGGACTAACTTGACGGATGTCTGCTTGACATGCAGAAATCCCGTACATTTAATTTACTTAATTCAACGTATTTTAGTTTAAGTAAAATATTGTAATCACACAGTACTCAAAGGGTATTTTTTATTAAAAGTATAAGTAAGATTGTTTTTTAACAGGCCGCCTTGTTGATTATACACCAGTTTGTAAGTGTTACTGTTTTTTTTTTCTTGACTGTGTAATTCAAATAAAGAATATTCTGTCTAAACGTCTGTAAAAAAATTCTGTCGGAACCATCGAAATAATATAACTACGTATAGAAATGACAGCGCCTTCAAATTTTGGCGCCGCGTTCGGCCGTGAGGGGCGCGCCCCTCCCTGGCCCCGCCCCCAACCGCGTCATAGAATATGCACTACGCAGGGGCGACACTTTGTTTATATTCTGCCTATTGGACATCTAACTGATTATTTTATTACAATATTATTTTACTTAATAGAATAAACTTAATAGAAAATAGGTATAATATTAGCTTTATAGGTAGGAAGCTACATTACATTTGTTTTTAACTTAATATTAGTCAAAAATAAACTGAGATTAAATTAAAACTAACTGTATAATGAAGCTATTTTATATTGAAGTATTTTGTAATATATGCAATAACCAGGAGACGGTCGCCTGCCAGACAAGAGGAGTTGTGTTGAATGATAACGTATCTTTACTCCGAAACTTGTTTGCCCGAATTTAATTTGTTCGAAAATGGTTGGTCGAAATTTAAAATGCTGTTTCGTTTTCCATCTTTTTGTTTTCTAGAAACTATTTTTTTACTTAGTAACTTTATCCACATTAACGTATTTTTTACCTACTATATAAAAATATTTTGGAAATATAGTTTAAAAAATCAATATTTAAATTACATATCATTTTTAAAAAAGAATTATGAAAATCGGTCCAAAATTGAAGGAGTAATCGGCGGACCTCCAAAAAAAACAATGAAACATAGAACCTCCTCCTTTTTTAAAGTCGGTTAAAAAAAAGCTAAAAAGAAATCAGAAATACCTAAATTATATTATAAAATTGACTCACGCTTAGTACCTACGTATCCCATCTATACGATAAATTTTTGATAATCTATGATTTTCACATAGAAATGGCGGATGCAATCATGATGCAATAGAAAATAATGAAAAAAAATTGTTTTGGTCGGTTTTACTTAATTTTTTGTATACTTAGCGATGATAAGTCACGCCGCTATCTTTCTTCCTTACTGTTGAACGGTTTTTATACGTTTTTATCGAACATGACGGCATTTTTCAATGTTTTTTTTGTCATAAGTCCGAGGACCGATCGCGATGAGCGTAGACAAGTGACTAAACGAGTTGATGTCTATTGGCCTCAACGTATGGGGACAAAAATTTTGTTCGCGGTGTCCGTTCTATACGTAGTAATATTATTTCGATGAGTTATCGCCATAGGTTCCGACCATCGAAATATGGCGATAACTATAGTTTATGTAAAATACGAATGTATAAGGTAAATCTAAGAATAAGGTATGGTTTTCCAGCTTATCCGTAATATTAACTGACGGCTTTTTGACAGTTGTTCCATTTTTGACAGTTTTTATCTGAAGAAGCTAACCGACTTATGTAGTGGAAAAACAAGCCCGAAATATTATTGTATATAAAGTCAATAAGGTACCCAAAAAAAATGGTGTCTCAAGTTATTTATTTTGTTCTGCCCAAATTTAAAAATTATAGCATGAGCTTATAATGTGTACTGTATAAATTTTAAAATATTTTTGTGCAACTCACTGTTTACCTAATGGCTTTGCTTGTTGATAAATTTTGTTAATGTGTTTAGATTTAATACGTCATTATTCTAAAGGGTTGCCATTAGCAGTCCATTACGTAGTGTCCTTCAACTGCAATACTTGGCTGTCCGCGCCACAGAGTACATGATTAATAGACCTGATCCGATATAGGCCCAACACAAACTATCGTTTAACGCCCGAACCTAATATTATATTTTTTTGTGTCACAAAGTTGGCAAACAAGCATACCCGCTGATGGTAAGCACCACCGTAGCCTTTAGACGCCTGCAATACCGCGGGTATCACTCACGCGTTGCCAACCCTCCCAACCCCCCCAAGTGGAGCTCTGGAGACCTTACTCACCACAACACAACATGGCCGAGACCAATGCTATTTAGCTACGACCTTGTGTAAGGTCCGTCTGTCTGTCCTTCCCCAGACTGCTCCGATTTGAGCGGATTATCCGCTGTGCCCTACTCTCTTATATGCGACCTCAATCCATTTTTTTCTGTCAGTTTGGAAAAGTCACATTACGCGTCTCTGTAACCAATCGATTGCATCATATTTTTAATCTATGGAAGTAAACTATGAATGATACTTCAGTCAATCTCGAACTATTATCGATAGAGAATTGAGATGGCATAATGGGTTCGTTAGTCGTCGTTAGTGATTTTGACATATTACATTATGACACAGCCAATACGTAATTGAGGAGCTTGATGACGGCACTCTTAACGAACACGCAAGTTAAGCAACATCGACGCTAGCCAGTGTATGGATGGGTTTCTCTCTTTTGTTCTCTCGAGCTTCTTAGTTTTCACGTTAAAGCGTCGATCCCAGCTGTTGACGATGGATGACAGTTGTTAAGCCAAGTCGGTGGCAATCAGGCTTGAAACCAGTTTTAACTGACAAGCATAGGCAGATTGAGAAAATAGATACGCAGGACTGAAAACAGAATGCAATTCTTATATAACCCTGGTTCTTTATTCAATCTACAAAGCTTTCCAAACAAAAGCTATAAAAATATTAAAGGAAGCCTTTAAAATAAGTTTACCACTCAATATCGCATTAACACATTCCCCAGGTGATCATAAACGGTACGCATTGAAAACTCGAATTGTGATTTATATTCTAAGTTCTAAGCACGATTTGTCGTACAGTCGCACCATATGTCGGCAGCCTAAACCGGGATGCGAATAATGAGTCTGATTTACTATGCTATAATTCATATGTAAGGGTATAATTTATATGAATACGCTAGAACGGACCCGTAGTCTAGTCTAGTCTTTAGAAAAGATTAATCGAGAAAGGCGAACGGAGTCTTCAGGACATCATTTCGCTGCTAAAGACGACGTGCTGGCCAAATTTGCCCAAGTTTTATCTTTGATGTTTTAAAAAAGGCTTTTTGAAGCCGTTACTACTATACATAGTTTTCGTTAGATTTCCATGGTCATTTAATTTTAATTATTTTGTATATAAAAAACTTTATCATGAATAAGGTAATTTATGTATTTATAATGAATAGAAAAAATCCCAGAACTCAAATAAACACTAATTTTGATCATATAAAAGTTTGCCTTACGAATGTTTATGTTTGCGGAAGGAACCCGCATCCACTTTGGAAATAGGGTGGAAAGAAAATAAATAAAATATAAATGTGTGATTCGTCCAAGAATATTTCGACTTCCTGCGACTTTCCTTAGGTCGTCTGTCTACCATGCAGGCGGCCGTCCTACGATGCGCTTTCCGGTACGAGGTCGCCATTCCAGAACCTTCCTGCCCCACGAGCTATCGGTTCTGCGCGCTATGTGCCCTGCCCACTGCCACTTCAGCTTGCTGATCCGACTTCCTTTTTTTTTACTTCAGCTACGTATGTCCTCATTCCTGATTCGATCTAGTAGCTCGGCATAACTCGCTGGGTGATATTGAGCCTTCTCATAAGTACCTATTGTTTCTATATAAAATATTCAGATGATACAATTTAATTAGGAAATATATTATCTTTTTGATCTTTCAGTGAAATTATACACCCACTCTACATTGAATAGTAAAGTTCAAACAAAGCCTTAAGGCTCTAACACGATATCCTACGTGGGTTTCCGCCTACGTTGTCCCATCCCTAAAAATCTGATGATTACAAATTACATCTTTATTATAAGAAAGTTTTTATTATTTAATTTTGAATTGAATAGGATCTGAAACTAATGGAACAATTAGAAAAATTCTTTTACCGTTCGGAAGCTTCACTATCCCCAGGTGACAAAGGCTTTATTAGGTTTTAGTGAGGTTTTAACGACATTTTAATAAATTAATTAATTTGGATAGGTTTAAAAAAACCTATATTTATTTATCTTCTTCCGAGAATCGTACTGGATAGGTCTTAAAAATTTCGTACCTCAGAGAATCGTGCTTCGGATGGCAAGTTAGGCTAGGATTTGCGGGCGAATCCGCGGGCATCAACTAGTAATACAGTAAGTGAAAGAAATATTTGAGCAGCTGTCTAATTTGAACGCACCCTTATATACACAGAGTAATAGGAAATCGAAGAAAAATATTGCCAACAGTAACCGAATGAGTCACTCGAATACAGACTATATTTATTTAACATGAATGGATATTTATCTTATGATATTTGATAACATGATATATTACAAACACTTCTAATAGTCAAGAGGTTAGGCAGAGCCTAAAGAGTTAGATATCAAAAATGTCTATGCCAATATTTATATGGCTTTTGGCATTCCATTCTGGATGTCTATCATAAAAAGTAATGTGTAAAACTCACGAGCTTTTACAGAAAGCACATTATATCTCTCTCCAATTATAAAAACAAATAAAAGTATGTTCCCAAAGGGCATTAGTGGTAAGCTTTATTACCGAGCTTACTAAATAAGCTATAACAAATTGCTTTAATTAAGTCATGAATCATTAACTAAGAACAACCGTTGAATAAATTATTTCATCAGCGGAAATCAATAATTCTTATGAATATTAAATGACAGGGTTATTTAATGCACGGGTTGCTTTTACAGTAAACGTGTCTACCGATCAACCCATGAAAGAGGTGACCAGGGTAGAGAATTAAGCTAATAATGTAAGCATCGTTATGAAACTTTGTAATTACATACTATAACTAGTAAAATACTCGCAACTTCGTTTGCGTATATCTCGCTTTCCCGTGGGAATTTTGAAAAATCCTTTCTTAGTACACCCCTAGATGTCGTATGGAACCTACGTTACAAATTTGGAATCTCTAGACCCAACGGTTGGGCTTGATTGGACCATGTTATGTTCCTACGGTGAGTAAGGTCTCCAGAGCTGCACTTGGGGGGGGGGGGGGGGGGGGGGGTTGGCAATGCATAAAAAAATACAAAGCTGCGCAAGTTTCCCTAGTTTACTAATAAACCTGTACCTATATACATATTCATGAAGACAATGTAGTCATAAAACGAAATTCAAAACTCATACTTATGACTCAGTGCATAACGACAATCGATTTACAATTTTATTGTTTAAAGTTGGGACGCTATAGTCCGGCAATCTCGTGCGCGACCGTCCCGCGGGGTGACAGACGGTGGCGGGGACGAGGTACCTAAGATGTCAGCGGGTAGCGGGTGGTGTAGCGGGGAAGGGAAACGCGTGCATCGCGCGTCAAATACGGCAGTCTCGGCTACGCTACCTCGTCCCCGCCACCGTCTGTCACCCCGCGGGACGGTGGCGCACGAAATTGCCGGACTATAGACGAAACGAGACGAGCACAAGCTGAGCGCAAGCCGAGCCGCTCTGCTCGCGGTGACAAGTGTGGTTCAAGGCTCGTAAGTCAGTCCACACTCCACACTACACGAATTTTGGCTCGGCTCGTGCTCCGCTCGTGCTCGGCTCGTCTAGCGTAGGCACCTTTATAAACTGTGAGCCAGAAGCTTTGGCGTTGAGTATAGTAGTTTCTTTTCAATGTTTGCACACTTACAAAAAAAATAATGTATTTTTTTAATCCTTAATTTACACTTTAACAGTAATAACATCGCAATAAACACTTTTTTGAAGCACGTAGCCTAAGGCTAACACGGCAACACTCAGGCGTTTATCAATAACCGTCGCAAATGATTGATAGCCATGCCGTCGGCAATACTGCCTGATAGATTGGGACCTGAATATATTTTTTCTAATAGAATTTGGCGACTGACCATTTTCATACTTGTATATTTTTTGTGAAAATTGGAAAGAAAAAGATTTAAAAATAGGGGGTGCACCCCAGTAGTACCCCATACCTGTAGTTCTATAGAACTGTTGAGGCCTCATATTAATGTTTAGTACCCCATCAGTATATAGTGCTATTTTTTTTTATACCACAAAGTTAGCAAACAAGCATACCCGCTGATGGTAAGCATCACCGTAGCCTATAGACGCTTGCAATACCGGGGGTATCACTCACGCGTTGCCAACCCTTCTAACCCCCCCAACTGAAATGTAATAGTAATAAAGCATTGTGAAATGAATATCCCAACAGTTCTATCAACAGTTCTATAGAACTACAGGTATGGAGTACTACTGGGATGCACCCATCAATGGAACTATTCGCGTAAACAATTTCAATTTCATTTCAAGCTCACGCACTATCTCGCTCAGTTTCAATTGTGTATGACTGAAACAGCAGAGATTGACATGAGATGTACTTAACTGTTTTTGTTACACGAATAATTGGGCTGTAGACAAGTTTCACCTGTTGTCATTTTGCTTTGTTTTTATTCACATGGTTCCGGATTGCCATGGGCAGAATTAATTGTTTACCGTCAAACAGGTGAACAGCCAGCTAGTTTGCAGTCTTCTCTCATATAAAAAAACCTCCCGTTATCTAAATAATCTTTTTAAAAAAATCGCTTCATTTTATTTCAATATTTTATCTCAAATATCTTTGTTACTTTATCTTAATAAAAGTAGACATAATTCCGTATCTTCACCTAATCTTGCTATTATTCTCTTCTTAAAAGATTTCTTAGTATTCGTTAAAAGCCTTTTTCCCTTGCCCTTACAGGGTGCTATATCCTGTTCAGTCAACCAATGAAAGAGGTAACCAGGGCTGTAAATTTTATTCAAGCTTTCATTGGATTTACTTGAAAAATAATAAATAAATAAATATTCTAGGACGAATCACACAACGCCATCTAGTCCTAAACTAAGCAACTAAGTTTGTAATATGGGTGCTAGATCGTTTGCTTTGCAACTTTTTTTTTTGTAAATTAATACTTAATACATAGAAAACAGCCAGACCAAGGCAAACAGACATGTTCAATGTTCATGCACACAAATGTTTGCCTTGCGCAGGATTCGAACCCGCGGCCCTTGGGATAAAGTGACCATTGCTAGCCACTCGATCACCGGACCTGTCCAAATTATTTATAATTTATCAGAAGTATTCATATTTCTTAGTATTGTGTCTTGCTAGTTGCCTTGAAAAGATTGCTTTTAGCAATAAGGCCGCCTTGTTACTTCCACATAGTTTGTAGGATTGTGTTTAATGTATTTTTTTTTTTGACTGTGTAATACAAATAAGCATATTCTTTCTATCATCTGCTTCCATTATTATAAAATTCTTTGTTCTCAATTCTCTACTCTGGTTTATCATTAGTTGCCTGTACTTCGACTAGTTGTAATGTTTCCACTACACAAGTTGTGAATTGGTTATCTGGTGTGTTCGTCGCTGAACATTTGACGCCAACTCAAGTACCAATTAAAAGTGTCTAGACATGGTCTCAAACACAAAAAAAAATGTAATCCCATTGCTCCCATTCGTACACAATTCGATAAGAACGGCTTTAGTTCTATGAACGATTTCATAGTATAAAATAAATATATAAGTACTAGGAATCTATAAACATAAGAACGAACTTCCAAAGAAGTCGTCCGTTTGACAAATGAGTTGTTCGGAATGAGGGAATTCTGGTTCGGAATTTCCATTCGGAGAAAACTTTAACAATTGTCTTTTGATCCCGTTTTCGTTTATTGTCGATGAGTTTTTTTTGTGATATCATTAAGTTTATACGAGTACGGTTTGTTTCGAAAGCTATTGGATCTTGCGATTAATTAGAAGTATGATGTATGTATAGGACGGATGATTATGGGCAAAGCACACTGCCCACGGCAGCGGGGGTCGGTAGCGGGACATACAGATGCTACCGTGTCGCTCCCGATCTGCTGCCGCTGGCAGTATGTTTAGCCCTTAAATCAGACTTAAAATCAAAATGGCGACCACAAAAACCGTCAAAATTTTGTCTCAATCTGAAGAGCTCTATTACTCATTTATACTACTATACTAATATTATAAAGAGGAAAGATTTGATTGTTTGTTTGTTTGTTTGCATTGAATAGGCTCCGAAACTCCTGGACCAATTTCAAAAATTCTGTCACCAGTAGAAAGCTACATTAATCAGGGAGTGAAATAAGATATAGCTTTTCCCAAAATTCAATGTGGTTCCCACGGGAACGGTCCGGAACTTCACGCGGACGAAGTCGCGGGCAAAAAAAACTAGTACAAAATACAAAGCGAGCGAAATAGCCCTTCAGATACGCTACTACTTTTAGTTACGTTAGCATGATTAATAAGTGTACACATAACAAATTACAGTTTTCTAATATTCAAGATTTCGGCGCTACATCGCGGACAGGACTTTACAAAACTGTAAGGCTTCCTAGTTAGTTTACTACGGAATCCTAAAAAATCTAATATAATACGAGATACAGATTGTTTTGTATGGGAATGGTGTAAAAAGAACGCTGTAATGGAGATATCTTGTACTTCTAATGTTATATCGTTGTGATTATCCTCGACAAAGGATCGTTTTGGAACATACAAGGAATTCCTTTGAGTTATTCAACATATTAGACGTGGAATAGGTTTTAACAGAATAATAATTATAATAACGGATACTAATATAATCATTGAGGAATTTCCGCAAAATGAAATATGATGTAAATGACACATTAAATTGTGGCTGTCACATAGAAACTAAAAAAGTGAAAAAGTCATACATACTCACCCCGTCTTTTTAAAAAGCAGTAAAGGTAACAAGGGGCCGTACCATGACCGCTTAAAACAAAAAAAGAACGGCTAAGTAAGAGAAACAGCGCAATACATGATGTAAGGCGTCGTCTCGTTTACACAATCGTTTAAGGATAGTTATAAAAGGTCGCGGTACGTCCCCAGGGCCATAACATAATTAAATTATGGTTGTCAACTAAAGAAGACAAAAAGAGATAGTATGAGTTTTTGTTGAATTCAAATGCGTTTCAGAAGTATTGCTAACCGTATGACCATGTTTTCCTCGTGGACCAGCTATATAATTGTGCCAACAGGAATATTCGAAAAAATATAGCAAATGACACATCTAGTTGTGCTGTGCATAATAGTTGTTCAAAGTGGAATACTGATACTATGAGTGTGAGGATGTGGACTGTAAAATAAATGATATACCTAGTTATAAAGTTACTTTTTTATAATGATAATAATTCGTACAGGGACCAACAAATAGAACTAAAATGGAAAGGACAAAAGGTTTTTTTAATTGACAAATAAAATGTTTCATAAAAGTTTGCAGTCAGCCAGTCGCTACACAGACCAAGTACTAACCTCATGAAAACTCAGTTGAAAGTTAAAATAAAGGGATAAAACGTATTTTGTTGTTCCGACAGAATGTAAATGATGTGAGAAATCCGTTGACAAATCTCACGGGAACCGCCCGTGAAAATATTGTTACAAATTCGCTAAATTACAAAGACGTTTTTACACGATGCCTCTTTTGAATTTGTTGACGAGAATCTACATACAAAAACATATAATTTACATATTCCGTATAATAACTTTTTTGCCCATAAGTTAACCATTATATTTCCGGCAATATGCATACAGATTTTGTCTTTTTTTAAATCTTTTGGTAGGTCACCCAGACTTCGTTACCCTAACCCTAAGGTTGTCTTGAAAAGATTGCTTTTAGCAATAAGGCTGTCTTGTTGCGATTACCCTAGGCCCTAGACTATAGTCTGACCATAGTGTCCATGTATTCTGTGTCCTACTGTCATAGATAGATCTATAAAGCATACCATATTCTCAGTGCGTTTTGGTACGAAAAAATTATCGTGCGATGGTTAAGTGTACTCTGATATCTATATATTTCACAAGTAATTGACAAGTGCCATTTGGTGACAATAATATATATACATAATGTTCTTAAGAAATAATTATAATAAGTCTTTTGCCATTATTATCATTAAACATAATGGCTGATTAACAGAATACGAAAACGTTTCCTTGGGAAACGTTTTCGTATTCTGTATAAAAGGTCGCGTAGGGCGTAGGCAACTTGCGTGGGTCTCATTAATTAATCTTCGTTTGGACTGAAGGATTAACTAGCATTATGGAATTCTTAATAGGTTTTTTTATGTTGGATTATCCATATTTAGATAGATATGATATCCTTTATTTGCAATACACAACAAGATAACCCATCAAATGATAGACCTCCGTGGCGTAATACCACGCTAGATCGCCACCCAGGAGCTCCCGGGTTCGAATCCCGGTCGGGTTATGATGAAAAACGAACTTTTTCTGATTGGCTTCGGGTCTTGGATGTTTATGTATTTGTTATAAAATATAGTATCGTTGAGTTAGTATCCCAAAACATAAGTTTCGAACTTACTTTGGGACTAGCAGCTAACCTCGTCACCCCTTGCTATGACTGACTAAAAGCACTCTCTCTCCACACACACACGCACACGACGCGACTAGAAGCCATATATAAATACAAATATTGAAATAGTTTTATGAAATAGGAAATACAACAGCAAATATATAATAGTATATGTAGTAGTGAATATTTAATATTAAATAAAATACAATAGAAAAAAAAATAACTATCACTGGATAAAATTACTCTTGTTATTAACCTGGGCCAATATTTATGATATTTGGTATGTAGGTAGCTGATTACTTGGATTAACACATAGGGTACTTTTTATCCCGAAAAGTACGCGATTCCCGTAGGATTTGATTAAAAGTGTGATATAGATGGCGCTGCTGTGAAGTTGCGCGGGTTTCACTAGTATTATACTATTATTACTAGTAAATAATATAATTAATGAAAAATATTAAATGGAAATATGAAAACTTGATTGGCTGGTTTTATTTAGATTAAATATTGTCCATCAATTTATAATTTACACCGGAGACGAACAGGGGGAACTGACAAACGAACAATTACCGGAAATTCTTTCGAAAACAGACGAGAGAATGAGAAAAATCACGTGCATTGAATTTTAAAAGGTTTTCGTTTGTGCTACCAACTTTTCATCGAGTTTCTCTTCAGCGAGGCAATAATTTGACTGAAAGAGATCTCTGAAAGGATAAGTTTGTTTAATTTTATATTTTATTGAGTAATTCTTTTTAAATACTATCATGTTTCAAACTATATTAACAAAGCCGAAGAGTTTGAATATCCATTTATGCTATTAATCAAATATAAAAATAATAATTGAAAAACTGTTTCAAGTTCTTGCAGAGTTTTATGAGCCATCAAATATCACTCTAAAAGCAATCTAGCACATTGATAATATTTGACAAACAGCAGTCAAATATTCGGTGTTAGTTCGACATGTAACGAATCCTTTGAAAATGCCCGAATCCTCTTTTTACGTTACCTCGTAATGTACCACTTTTTCACAGATGACAGAAATATGGTAGCGTAATAAAGTCAGCTTTTACTTTTGGGAAGCACAAGTAACCAATTAAGTTTTATGACAGACGAGAACAAACGAGCTAGTAGGTCACCTGGTGGTAAGTAATTGCACCTGCCCATGATTACAAGTTCTTGTAAGTAGTTGCCCATACCTATGAAGGAATATAAAAGAAGGACGGAAGATAAATAAAGTGAAAAAGCGAGTAGCAGTAGGGAAGCAGGAGTATTGAATGTACCTAAACCAAGACAAACATTAGAAAATTGATGAAACTTGAAATACCGGTGAAATTCGTATCAAAGTTTAATTTTGATTTATACTATGTATCGATTTTTCATATGGCAATAGTTCCCTCGTCACCCGGATTACCAGACTTTGACTAACCAACATGTCTACGAGCAAAAGTTGTACGGTCACGTACTGTCGCGAGAAACTTATCAGCTTAGCTATTAGTTATTAATTAGACCATGAAAGTCACGTTTGCAAGCGTAAGGCTGGAGAAAAGTTATATTCAATTTCAGTACGAGTGGTTTATCTAAAACAGAGTTACAAAGTTACATAGGATCGTTTGGGGGTCTGCACCGCAAATACTTCGGTTTTAGGAAAGTTTTGATCAAATATACGTGTACCAAGAACTTAGGTGGCACATTTGGTACTGTGTGTTAATGTCCGCACTGGTGGATTAGTTACTAGTGATTCAGCGGTGCAAGATTGCGGGCTCGATTTCCGTGCTGATTTGTGTTGTATGGATTATGAAAATGTGAATCCCACACCTTGAATGTTTTAAAGAGACCTATCTAACGATACCCTACAACATGGGTTTTATTTTTATTTTGTTCCAGCACTTTGTTAGCATTGTTATTGTGTATACTACCAAATTACAGCTTTCTAGCATTAAGCGTCTAGGCGCTAGACCGCGGACATACATACTGACAGACAGACAAACAGACAGACAGTCATGGCGAAACTATAAGGGTTCCTTGTAGTTTACTGCGGAACTCTAAAAAGGTGACCCGCATCCCGCATCATCGTTTGCCAAACTCATAGGTACATAAAAAGAAATGTACTTACATAAATGTTAAATAAGTTTTTTCAGAATAGACCAACAGATTCTACTAAGTTTCTATACTCCCAAATTATCCCAGATCAGTTAGGTACAAGTAAATCGATTACTTTCCTAGATTACTTATTCATTGACGGGCTAAAGTCACGTAGCAACTAAACTACCGAACTGAGCCCGCCATGTGCACAGTTCAATTACTTTCGACAGTTCCTTGACAATTTTGACCTGACGTTCGAGAGTTTGGTCAATGTTGGTTTGGCATCACATTGAGTATAAGTTGAACGATTTAGGTCGTGTCTGAAAAGTTTTTCACGTTAATTAATCTTATTTAGGTTACGTTTTAGGTTTTTTATCTAAAAGTTGTGTGGACAGCCAGAATCTTAATGCCTTCCTTTTTATTTCTGGTTGGTCATCCAAGATTCTTGTAGTCGTTAAACACAACAGTGTTTTGTTTATAGAGAGGGAAAACTGTTTTTAGAAATTTGAGTAAAATATGGTAATAGTCCATTTATAGCCGAATTTAAAAAGAAAACTAATCACACATCAATATTCACACATCTAAATTAAATGTCAACTTAAAACTTAAGATTTACTTATTTATTTTACTTTATTGCACTATTGAGAGTGCAATTGGCGGACTTAATGCCTAATGCATTCTCTACCAGTCAACCATCGGGTAAGGCAGAAATATTGTTGGCGGGACAAAATTTGAAAGCAAATATAAGATCTTGGTGTTGCGCCATAAGGATTATGAGGACGCTTTATGAAGGCAGGATACCTTCGATCAGAACCACCATAGATCGAGATGCAATCGAGATCGAATTTGAACTAAAGGCCAGTCCCATACAAAATAGGGATTGAGCGAGATAGTGCGTTGGCTTGAGATGAGATTGAAAGTTCATACCAAGTACGTACAAGTCCCTTGAAACAAGTCAGTACAGATAAGATCATATATCCTTTGCGTAGTAAATTCCAATAGAGGTTTATATTATTTACATAACGTGCAGTAGGGTTGTCTAACAAATAAAAGTTAAACAATAACCAGAAATGTGAGTGTCGGGCTATGTAGGATTTCGTATTTCCTACACTATGCTTGATTGCAAAGTGCAATGTGATATTTCGTCACATTCGTAAGTTTACATAAAAGAAAATTTTTAAAAATTCGGCAACAATACAGCTCTCTAGTATTAAGCGTTTGTGTGCTAGACGGACATGGCGAAACTACATAATTATAAGGGTTTCTAGTTAGTTTACTATGAAACTCTAGAAAGAGGTAATTACGCTCTTTAATCTTAATATTAATTTTGTAACTGATTTTATGTTGGCAAACAAGCATACGGCTCGCCTCATGGTAAGCAAGCCTATAGACGCGTGCAATACCGGGGGTATCACTCACGCGTTGCCAAACCACGCGGGGAATGCCTTATGCACGATACCCTCCGCCGGGTCACGGAGGGCCTGTGTGGGACTCGCACCCACTAAACCCCGCGGCGCTCCTTCATTGTCAGAGTGGAAGTGTCATGGGTACAGCGGAGCCTTAACTTCCACGACACTTCCAAACGCGTTGCCAACCCTCCGAACCTCCCCAAGTGGAGAGCTCTAGTAGTGGTTCACTAACTGATGATGCAAGTCATAAAAACTATAAAGAGTGACATAATACATGAGTTTATACAGAGACTCATGTCGGCTATTTTAAGAGAAATCTCAGTATCTCTATAGGCAAATGGCATTTTTATCGAAAAAAATTCTATAGAAATTAAATAATAAATTATTATGTTATGTCACATCAACACTACTTTCCTTTAGGTGGTCCGCTTTCTTATTTGCCTGTGGTATGAGATAAAAAAAATATAACTAGCTGTGCCCGCGACTCCTCCCGCGTAAATGTCGCTCAAAGACTAAAATAATATATTGATGTCGCCGGCTCGTTTTTATGTTCCATCAGCAATAGTTTCCGCATCGCATGCAATGAAAGACATTTTATGGCAAATTTTATGAACTAACAAAAGGGATCCTAATTTTTTTCTAGTAATAAATATAACCTCAGGGATAACACAATCATCGTAATATTCGTAATGGCGAAAGAATTTTTGAATCGTCCAATAGTTTTTGAGTCTATTCATTTTAAAGGCTGGTTTTAGAGTTGCGCTGACAGCATGCTGACCGTCGGCGCTGTCAGCCGAAAATGTATAAAACTTCTTGGAAGCGTTTTTGGATAACGCGTAGCTATCAGCGCGGACAGTTCATTCATACATTTTGCGTGCGGTCAGCGCGACTCTAAAACCAGTCTTAACGTAGGAAAATGCGATACCTGTTTAAAATATTTGTACAGATGAAGTGTCAGCCCTATTTTAGCATAGTGTTGTGTGATAAATTCAGCATGTAAGTTATTATTCAGAAGCAAGGCCATGAGATTCTCGGCGGGACTTGAAATAATAATGCGATGTCGCCTCCGCCCTCTTTGCTTTTATTGTCGATCCTGAAGTCGGAATAAACGGCATTATGGCCTGAGAGAACCCAAGTTTAACTGTCAAACATAAATTAACTCTTTGTACCTACAGCCGAGATTTTTTACAAGACAACAAGGAATTCTTTGGAACACGTTGAGAAACATTTATTTTAAAGGACGCTGCATACGTAAAGATTTTTGAGAGTAACGGGACGGGACGAGACGAAGTTAAATATCATTCCATCCAAAATGTATGTGAATATTCACATATGCATATGACGGGAACGTGGCCGTTTCAAACGGGAAAGTCACGACCCGTCCCGTCCAAGGTTTATCCTGTGACGTATGTAGGAGAACTCCCAACCTAGTACAACTAACGCGACGGTAGCGGCGAAAAGAGCGGGCTGCTTAAATGTATAGATTATTTTGAAACTGATCATGGAGGCAGCGGCGCGACATTGTGCAATGTTGCATGACGAAGAGGGCCTGAAAATATTCGCTTTTAAATTATTCCGTTGTAAAATGTACTTCTTCAATTTTAATTTAAAAAAATCAATTGTAATTTACTTGTCATTGTAAATTGTGTCGTAATTTCGACTAATAACCCTTGTTTAATAATTATAAAAAAAAATATAAAAAAAACTTAAATATTCACATTGTTATGTAATTAAAAAGACTCACTGTTTTTTCGTATGTAATTGGTGTAGGTAATTATAATAGCGTTATGTTTCGGCAACTTACCTGAAAAATAAAGAACAATTTATTATTAATACAAATAGTAGTTAAAACGATTGATTACGTCATAAGATAATTATGTACGTACAGTATTGAATTGGAGTATTTTTGAACCCACGACTAATTACGAAACACAGTTTTTAAGAGATGTAGGGCACAGCGGATAATCCGCTTAAATCGGAGCAGCCGGTCTGGGGAAGGACCTTCACCATACAGAAGATCGTAGCCAAATAGCATTGTTTTTTTTAGAACCCCTAGAACTAATATATAATAGAAAAATAAAAACCCCTCAGGGGATCTAGTTGAATGTCTGGCTTTGAGCCTGTCTTCTTAGGCGAACTCCTCTGATGTATCTATGTTCTATTAGTAACGATGATCATTGACCATCAGGTGACACGCTAGCTCGTTTGCTACCTTCTTTCATAAAAAAAGACAACATAACGCATGAAAACTCGTTCTAAAAAACAAATAAGATCGCTTACAACCAAATCAACATTTTCGCCCCATAAACTTTATTACCGATGTATTTCTAAAATATATAAAAGAAAAAGACAACGTATGTTTCAGGGATGTGTGAGGGAGACAAAAGATTTTACACATTTTATTTTATGAAGGTAGTAATTGTTCGGTATCAGGTTAGGTGATGAAACCATCAAATGTTATCTGGTTGTAAATTATATGGGGGCTTTATTCTGTACTTTCGAGAATTTATTTGTCAAATTAACGTTTGATTACTCGCCATGCATAATATCGTATAATGTCACATCCGTATATTCCATTCCATTATATTAACTTGGCACAGAAGTTCTAAATAATCGTGATTTTAAATATAAGTCGATACGAAATGAACATGAATCAATTTAAAAATCACTTTATTGCGATAAAGCATACAACATTATGTTACCACAATGTTATGGCAATTGGCAAGCTAATTCTAATACAATCGTTGAATTTTACTGGAAATCTTGTGCTAAGGCTGAGACTCCACCAAAGCGGAGATGTGTCGAGAGGAGAGATGTTTTTTAAACAACCAATAGAATAGCGTTATTGACACATCTCTCTGCTCAGCTTCAGTGGAGATCGCTGTGCGGAGATGTGTAATATGTGTATGGCGCGATGGAAGCGGAGATGTGAGCGGCGCGCGTGCCGTGCAAAGAGCTATGTCACCCTCCCCTCTCCCGCCCGTCAGAACGCGTACTGAGCAAAACGCCTCACACACTCGCAAGGCTAGTCAGCACACATCTCTCTCAAGTGGATTCACCCGAGCTGAAAAACATCTCTTCTGGCACAGCAAACAGCACACCGCACACATCTCCGCTTTGGTGGAGTCTCAGCCTTAGTATATTGGATTGGAATTATATTCAGTGGTACAGTCCGTTCACAGTTATTTTACCTCTTAGTTCTTCTATTGACTATGACTGCAAGAGCGGTCCGTGTATTATCGATCAATAGCTCGATCAATGCTCGAGCAGTCCATCTATGTCGGCTCGCACATTATTTCTAATACAGAATTATTCCTGTGAAACTTGTTTTGAGTGTTTTTAACTTGATTTTACATCTGTCATAGGTAAAATAACGGACTGCACGTTTACTTTTGTACAATCGTGTGCAGAAGGGACAAAAAGTATTAAAGAAACAGTGTCATATGATAAAAGAACCTTATATGAAAACCTTTTCGTATTTTGACTGTATCGATTCGACAGAGGGATGTAAAAGTTTTATCTCAGTATTGTTACCGAAGTCCCGCGCATTGACGCCAAAACATTGTTTTACTAACTTTTATCCCTTGTGCAAACTATTTTTTTTTCTTTTATTGTAAGTTTACTTTATGTCACCATAGATTTAGATGTTTCTTTTTACACACAACTCACATTACTACAGTCCGTTCAGTAATTTTACCTCTACTTATTTTGTTGATTATGTCTGCAAGAGCGGTCCGTGTATGACTGACTGCTCGATCAGTCCGTCGTCGGTCACGTCAACTCACGTCTGCTCACACATTATTTCTGCTACAGGATTATTCCTGTGACACTTATTTTGAGTGATAAACTTGTTTTTACATCTGTAAAGGTAAGATAACTGTGAACGGACTCTAAATAAGTGAGCGCAAATGTGTTTTTTTTAAACATTTTTTCAACTACATTTCGTTCGACGTGAGGATTGTGTTTGAATTAGCCATCGTGTACTACCCCTTTTGAATAGAGACGCCTTCAAGTCCATTGGGTTTGTCCAAATGTGTTGGTATTTTCTACATATAATCGCTGTCTATTTTAAAATTTCAACCTCTATTTTGGTTGCGCGCGCCGTAATTGACGACTGAGATTTGAGGACAATTATTTTTGAAGAAGAATGACAAACATTACGTCTCTATTGGATACATACTCGCTGGAATTAGTTTGTCATACTGTTGTATGTTTTATTGCAATAAAATTATTTGTATTTGATTCGTGTTTATTTCATATCAATTTATATTTTAAATCAGGCGATTGTTTTGGAGCTTTTGTCAAATATAGTGGAATGGATTAGACTGTTATATAATACCAGGTACTCTTAATATTCACTGCAATTTATTATATTTAACACTTTAAACATAAGAACATAATTATTTCGTGCAAGAAAAATTTAAACAATGGTTAACCTGTGTTGCCAGTTTTTGCATATAAAAATTATTCTTCCTATTTGTTACTTATTAAATTTTC
The DNA here is from genome assembly GCA_905163395.2 of Endotricha flammealis. Taxonomy (NCBI): domain Eukaryota; kingdom Metazoa; phylum Arthropoda; class Insecta; order Lepidoptera; family Pyralidae; genus Endotricha; species Endotricha flammealis. Next base: position 3,060,329 of record LR990864.1, on the reverse strand, counting down.
ATTGTTTTTAAATATAGATTTATGATTTTTTTTATAGTTGTTAGGCAACTAGCCATTCATATTTTTGAAATTGATTTTTTGAAAGAAAAATTTCACCTCCTGCCCCCAGGTGGGATTCGAACCCACGACCCCTCGATATCCGGCCGAGAATAAATTAAATATAGACTCTGTCATATTATCATCGTGTCACCCTACCGTACAGATATTTGTATTTTTTTTATTTTCCTACTCTCCCACAAATGTATCACTTGCATTGCAATACACGACCAGTTTAAAAGGACTATCTAGTTCTACCTTTTTTCCGTAACATAATGTAAATAAAGATGAATATAGATTAGGACAGGGTTCAAGTATCGCTGATGTTGTTTACTATTCTTTACAATCAACTTGTGACATGTAACTAGCGCTTATACGCAATTTGGAATTTATACGCTTTTCCGCTTTTTAGGATTCCGTACCCAAAGGGTGCCAACGGGACCCTATTACTAAGGTAGGGTGAAATTAATAGAACACATTTGACATCTGTCAGTTTTATAGTTCATAGCGTCAATGTCGACCTCTGATCGATCTATTTTGTTCATTATTAATTATCTATTAATAATTCGTAAATAGTTAACTAATTTTGCAACTCTAACGTTGAAAAATATAATAATTTTTAGTGCCCGCGCCGCCGCGCGCCGTTGAAAAGCTACGTTGATGAATTTTGAAGTGTCAAATGTGATCTATTATTTCGGCCCTACTTCAGGCGTCCAGTGTCCGTTTGTCACCAGGCTGTATCTCATAAACCGTGATGGCAGTCGAAATTTTGACAGATGATATAGGTATTTCTGTAGTCGCTATAACAACCAATTACTAAAATTAAAATAAATATTTAAGGCTCCATTAAATTAAAACAACGTGAATTTTTGCCGTTTTTTGCTCGGTATTAAGATGTTGTTTAAATAAATGAAACAGAACCCTTAGTCCGTGAGGCCGACTTAAACTTGGGCGTTTTTAGTAAGTACATATGTATATTTTTCTGACACATTCAAGAATATATTTAAATGGCGGCCTGCCTATTTTATTGGACAGTAAAAGGGTCATGATAGACGGACAACGAAATGTTTTTAATATAAGGTAAAGTGGTTTTTTGTTTGCAGTAGGTATTTAAGGAATCCTGAAAATATTTTTTGACATTATAATAATGCCGGTAGATTTCTACCTTCTCAACGTAATACACAGCAGGTAGAAATCTGTCTAGGTTATTAAATCTATTAATACTCTGTTGCCCGTGGTATTTTTTTTGGATAATATTATACCTATGACACACAAATAACGTGGGTATTAATCTATTGGTGAAAGAATTTTCATAATCGTTTAAGTAGACGCCAGAGACACAAAGAACGTATTCCCTTTCGCAGAGATTACCCGGTTATATAATTACATAAAATCACAAACTTTACTTTTTTATATTATTAGTATAATTATAGATATTATAACAAAAAAATAAGAAAGTCTACCTAATAAACAAAGAAAAAAAATAGACGATGAGTTCACTAGTTTGATGTTTACTTTAGCGTTGCAGCGTAAGTTTAAAAAACCGGCCAAGTGCATGTCTGGTATGCACAGTGTAGGGTTCCGTATTTGCTGTGCTTTGCTTGCGTGCAAATGAGTCCAATATCATATTCTATGACATTTGTAAGTTTTCAACAAAGAAATTTTATTTTATCAGTTCGTCGACTATTACTCGGTAACTAGTAGTGCCTACTTAACCGTTATAGTTTTCCTTGTAGGTTCACTATATGGATTACTACCATGAATTTTTTCAAATTTCTTAACACAGGACTTTCGGAGATAGAGGGGGGGGGGGACCACAGTGCAAAACGAAAATTTGACACGTTAATTGTAAATAATTCGCAAACGGATCATTGTATCGGAAAATGATCTTCCCACACACTCAATGTTTTTAAGAGAGATAGGTCTCTTATCTTAGCTATATCTTAGCGATACCTCACAACATGGGGTCGGTGCGAAAAAAAAACACAATTTTTTTTTGTAAAATTTTCTTTTACCACTTTGTTAGCATTGTTAATATACGTATACATATTAAATTACAGCTTTCTAGCATCAAGCGTCTAGGCGCTAGACCGCGGACGGACGACGGACAGACGGACAGACGGACATGGCGCAACTATAAGGGTTCCTTGTAGTTTACTACGGAACCCTAAAAACATATTTTTGTATTCCAGTGACAGAATATCATCTGGACTGTCCCGATTCTTGAAGTTGATTTACGCTATATGTGACAAAAATGTTTGATATATTGAACAACCTGCATACGACCTTGTGTCAAAACAAATATATGCAAAGACCCCAATAGAAAGGTAAAAGATAACGTGGGAGCTATAAATAAAACTGTTAAAAGGTGAAAAATGTAACAAATTGTGGGGATCAAACTGACTCAAGAGCTATTTGTAAGGTTCTTGGTGGCAGTAGCGGTAGAAAACATGGATTTGCAGATCACTCGACGGCAAAATATATGTTTGTGCTGAATAACCGCGTGTTTAGACCGGGAAAAAATAATTACGCGCCAAAGTTCTCTTGTATCTATGCGAGGAAAGATTTAAATTTATTTTTTTAGAACATTTTTAAAAAAAATTGACAGTTAATACGAAAAATACAAATTAGAATTTCTAGATTTCTTCATGATTTGTAGAGAACGCACGTTAATGTCGGTTCCGGCTGTTGTCGGTGGATGATCAGATGTTAAGTCAAGTCGGCGCGGCGTCCTTCAGGCGGCTTAAAAACACTGGCCTCTGCCAATCCGCATTGGAGCAGTTGCAGCGTGGCAGAGTACGCTCTTATCCCCTTCGATTAAAGGGAGACCCGTATCTCTGCAGTGGGATGATAATGGGTTGATATGATATGACCAAAAATATCATGACTTTAGAAACTATAACAAAAATTGAATCAATTTATTTCTGCATAGATATTGCCCCTGCTCGTTTGACAATTTGCATCTTATCGCCGCTGAATGGCGCCGACATTATATTTTATAGCCATCCAATTTTTAACCAATCAATGGTGATACCGAATTAATGTTTTTTCATTCCCTTAACCCCCTGTTCATTTATAATACAGCCCGGTGGTCTCTTATAGTAATCCTACCTTCGCCACCGGAGAATCGAACTAGGGTTCGATTACCGGTCGGGGCATACAAATTATGTGATGGCATTTAAGTTCTCGATTCTCTGTGTTTTCTATGTATTAGAAGTGTATGTTAACAATAATATATTATCCGTTGTCTGGTATATTACAAGCAGATTAAGCCTAATTTACTTTTTGACCAGGTGGTGTTGTGCGAATTGTGTAGATTTTATTTATTATCATTATTTATACTATGTTTAAGACTTGGAAAAGATCCAAACATTTGCACAAAGGGACAAAATAAAACGACTTATTTGAGAATTGTTGCCAAACTTTACTAGCACTGTAAATTTAATTTAATGATGAAATCCATTTAAATGCAGCTTGCAACAGATACCTAGTTTATACAATGAACACCTTCAAGGTTCAGATCTCTACGATCAGCGGTTTAGGATGTGCGTTGGTCCATCTGTCAGTCATTCAGGACAAAGTATTTTATATGTATAGAAAATTTCATTTCAAGTTATTTAAACTTTTTTTTTTTTTCGTTATGTTAGATGGCCTACAATATGGTAGATTTTCATGTTCAAATCCTCCTTCATATCCATGAATATGGAACTCATGGAAGGAGGTAAAAGGCCCAGCAGTGGAGCAGTTTAGGCTAATAATAATAATACCCAGACTAGATTTAAGAGAGATAGATAGATAGAATATGCTTTATTTGCAACACACAATAATAGAGGTAGGGCACAGCGGATAATCCGCTCAAATCGAAGCAGCCCGTCTGGGGAAGGACCTCCACGAAGACCTCCGTGGCGTAATGGTTACCACGCCAGACCGCCACCCAGGAGGTCCCGGGTTCGATCCCCGGTCGGGTCATGATGAAAAACGAACTTTTTCTGATTGGCCTCGGGTCTTGGATGTTTATCTATATATGTATTTGTTATAAAATATAATATCGTTGAGTTAGTATCCCATAACACAAGTTTCGAACTTACTTTGGGGCTAGCTCAATCTGTATGAATTGTCCCTATATATTTATTTATTTACCTTACAGAAGGTCGTAGCCAAATAGCATTGGTCTCGCTATGTTGTGTTCCTACGGTGAGTAAGGTCGTCAAAGCTCCAATTGAGAGGGTTGGCAACGCGTGAGCGATACCACCGGTATTGCAAGCGTCTATAGGTTACGGTGATGCTTACCATCAGGCGGGCCGTATGCTTGTTTGCCAACTTAGTGGTATAAAAAAAACCCAGACTTACAGTCCAGTAACTCCTGAATAAAACAGTACCTACTCGGGAACATTCGCTAAGCCCTAAACATCGACAATCCATTTAGAAATTTATCATGGTCGCCGCCCGCGGGGATTACTCGGGTGTCACGCGATCTACATCGCTCGCATTATACCAAATTAAAGCACACAACCAAACAAATACATACGTTTTATATGGAATTAATTTTTAGAGTGTTTTGACATTTATAAAATGGGTTAGATCGACCTGAAAAGTACCACCATCTCACAAAATATTAGCGTAATATGTTATATGTATATCGTTAGGCGAGTACGATCCGAAAGCCTTAAATCTTCCACTATCCTAATATCTCTGTCTATAATTTTCTAATTAAATTCATTGTGAGTTCCAAGACAGCTGTAGTTTCTCTCCCGGGACGTCATTAAGTTTCATTGCTTATCAATCTGAGGTTGCCGATGTTGATTCTGGCTATTGGTACAGGAGACACAGCGGTAGGAATGTGTGGTGGGTGTTTGGGACGAATCAAATATACGCCTGATGAAAGATATCGGCTAATAGTGCACATTAGCTCGGTGCATCTGGAATGTTTCATGACATATTTTTTATATTCTTCTTATCCACTACTTTTTTTTTTGGTCATTCATTCTACTTTTGCTAACGTCGACAGACACGAAATGTACTTTTCTAATTTTAAAAATAATATTCTTTAATAAATTCACAGTGACAGTGGGCTTGTCCAGATTTTCGTTGAAATCCATACCTACAGTAGATACCAGGAAAACCTTTATAGTTCATTCTACATTTTGAAAAGACATAATTAAATACGTATCTATGTTTACATTAATCCAGACCCGTTACCGTAAACTTTACAACCCAAAAGTTAAAATTTCATCGCGACCCAAAGTTTGCACCCCGGGGGTGGTAAAGAACCCCAGACCCGAATAAGGGCGTATTGAATACCAAACATCGGTAAACAAAAGACTTTCAGTTTTGAAATGTGGGATTTTTTTAATTTGAAGTCTGTTTCCGAAGTTTGGGGTTGGGAAAGGGTGGGTTTATCAATCAACATTAATTTTTAAAATGTCATTATTACTTTATTTTCTGTCTCGCGCAATTTTTTGCTGTCTCTCTCGTACTTGTTAAGGATCCTTTCAATATTTCCTCCGTCTATTTTCTTTCTCATTAAATTCGTTGTGAGTTCCAAGACAGCTGTAGTTTCTTCCCCGGGACGTCAATAAGCTTCATTGCTTATTGTCTATCTGAGGTCGCCGTTGTTATCCTGGACCTACACAGGACACACAAAATGTGTGGTGGGCTTGTCCCGTTATTCCTTTATTCAATTTGTCGCAGAACCTGGCCTTAACTGCAATATGCAATTTATCTAATTAATATTAGCATACGATATTACAATATGCAATGCATTACCTGCAGTGAGGTCAATTGAATTAAAAGCTTGGTGTACGGAACTGTGTATGGCTTCCACATTAGCCGTAATGTCTTTTTCATTTTGCTAATGAATTTTTATGTAAGTATATTCAAACTATTTCCTAATACCTACAGTTTGTGGTCAAAGCGTTTATTCAAAGACTAGGTCATTCTTATTCCATTTTCATGTTACGAAAGAAGAATTTTTGCGCTGTTTCGTAAATAGTCACAGGCAATTTCTCTAGTCAAAGGGTTTAATGGTAATGGTTCCCTTGTACTATGGGTGCCTTACGCGGGTTTAGAACCCGCGACCTTTGGAATAATATATATGAGGATATCTGACCACTCGACCACCGGGTCCTGGCTTATTGCTACTTAATATCAAGTTCCTAAGAAATCCATATTCATACTGTAAGTGTAAAGGTTGAAGGTAAGGAACAGAAGTGGAAAACAAGAGCTCAATGTGAAGTACAAAAAAAAATACAATACCTCGCCTGTCTCGACAAACAAGAAAAAACAATAGAATGAACAAAGCAATAGACCGTAATTGACATATCAAAATAAAATAAAAAAACTATAAAAAAATATACCAAAAAAGTATTTACCTACTTCCAGCCTGATGGCTAGTCTGTAAACAGATGATACAGTATCCATAGTATGGCCTTAGGGAGTAGCGACAGTATATCGCATTCTTTTCGTAAACCCCCGATAAAAATGTATTGGACGCGAACTTATCAAGATTTATGTACCGACAGACAACATGTTGAATACCATACTTCTGGAGATATTCTGAACACGACTGTACAATATTCCCGATGCCGTTTTGAACCCTTTGTTTCAAAGCGAAGAGAGAAATAAGGAACGCATTTATCGACTGTCACTTTCTCATTTATAATATTAGTTAGGATTATATAGAGGTAAATTTTGCGAGTTTGTGAGGTTCTACGGGGTAATCTCTGGATTTACTGAACCGATTTTGTAAAATCTTTTAATAGAACAGCACGTAATTAGTGAGTGTCTGACATAACAATTTTTTTTTACATTCGGTTTAAAGATTTATTTATTCTCATAAGAACACATTACAGTTCACTTAAATAAGAATGTATTACAAAAATTATCCTACGAATTTCCCACATTTGTGGCTTAAAAAATTTAAGCTGAATCAACTTGTGAAAACCGCATGAATCTGAGTACTTTGGAACAAGTCATCAATAAATATTTAGTAGAAATAGAGAAAATATAAAATAAAAGCTTTCATAAGTCAATTTTAAGAGAACAACACTGTAAACAGAATGATTGAAATTGGAAATGGCAGGCACTCAAAGCTAGAACGTATATGGCCACAGATATAAATAAAAAATAGATGACTCTCCCTGAGCCATCTTATCTTATAAATGGCAAAATAAACAAAATTTCTGTTTGGTAACCACATTAACCTTAATATGGATTCACAGTATGTCGTCAGAAGAGCAAGTAGTCAAATAAGTAATTCGTCATGTCTCAGAATCGACTCGCATCTTATCAGAAACGGAACTTGACCGACATGCACTTTGGCAGACAAGCATCTCGACAGAAAGGCATTTCGCCAGATATTTGAAATCAACGATGATAGAATGAAAAATGTCAAACGAGTAGGTACAGTGCAAAAATGAGATAAGTAACCATTTTTGCACTGTAGGTAAGTGCAAAAATGGTTACTTATCTCATTTTTGCACTGTACATAGTAAAATCGTTTATAATTTTTAATTTCACTTGTGTTTTTCGTATCACAATCACAACCGCACTAAACATGACATGACTTTTTTATTATACAAAGGTACAATTCAACAAAATTAGGGGTTAATTAATTTTGTATCTTTTTAGACCACGTATATACGATACGCGGTAATATTACCGCTTATTTTTAACTTTTTATTAATTTAATTAATGTCTAAATAACACGCGATAATCTATATTATATAATATGCTTATTTATATTGGCACCTATTGCTAAAATGAGAGAAAAGGTCGTAACCGTAACTAAATTTTCTTTCATGATTTCTTTTACCAATTTTATTGTTAAATTTCAGTTTTGTATTTTTTTACAGAAGAGAAAAAACGAGTTAGCGTGTCTCTTGTTGGTAAGCAATCACCTCTGCTCCCATGAACTTATCATCAGCAGCGTTGCTTGGATATTCGAGTCTTATAACAGTCTTCTATTGGCAGATGAAAAAGGAAGAAGTTTAAAATAAACGAAATAATGTGTATTCGCGCGTCATCTATTCAGTCCAATATCTCTATCTAAAATCCTAGCTAAAAAGAAAATACTCGTGAAAAATACGAGAAAATATAAACATTTTAAAGAAAACCGTTGTTCCAAACATCCAAGAATGAATAATTGAGGACTTCATTAGTATTCAAAGCTGAATTGCTGAAGATATTTCCCGGCATTTTCCAATTGCCAATGCTATTCTTTGCCTTCGTTGTCAGTGATAAAATTCTCAACGCACCGATCCTGAATATTAAGCCTTATTAAGTCTTATTGACACGTTTAGATTATTCTGTCAAGGTAATTACGGGAACTTACAATTTTTTTTATGTGAGAGGTTTGGCAAACAAGGCGGTCACCTGATAGTAAGTGAGATAGAGACACCTGTCCACGCATTCATTGCGGTCATAAGGTGGCCTCGTGCTTATTTGTTTGCAAGACATTAAAAAAAGTCGTAAAAAATTTGGACACGTAGATTTTTTAGTTGAAGAATTTACCGCTTTTCAGGGTTCTGTAGAAACTCATCATTGAGAGCATTGTACTCGTCCGCAATCAAGCAAAGCGTAGCAAATACGGAACCCTACTCTGTGCGTGACCCGACAAGCACTTTTTTTCCAATTACTCTAAAAAAACATTTTGTCAAGAAATGTAATATTTTTAGGCTTCTTCAGGTATAAAATATCGATAATATCAAGAGGATAATCTTATGACAACAATTCGTTAACGCTGACTGAAAATTCGTTCAATCATCCTTCAAAACTTCAACGACCCTCCACATTATTTAAAGTAATTTCTGTTGAAGCTATTAAACATTGAGTGCTTACTAAAAGTATTTACTAGAGGTACCTAAGTCATTATTAGTGTCATTAAATATATGAATTTTATAGTAATAGACGATGTACAGTCAGGAGCACGTTGAGCTTTACAATTGCAGTACAATTTTGGCTCTTATGACATAGAACATAAGAATGGTACAAAGTACGATATGTAAAGATCGACCTGCTCTTGACTGTACTTAGATTAAAATTTAAATGCAAATTAAAATTCTTTTTATTTAGCCAACACAAGTTGACTCCACCCATCGAGCACGTATATCTTACTCACAGAGCACCCCCGCTTTGTGACCTTACTACACCCCACCTGATGTTGAGTGGAATCCAGAAGTGAGACCCATCGCCACCGCGCTTAGAAAGCGCAGTATTACCTTTCGGCCTGAAAAACTTATTTGCGCTCCATTTGAAAAACCCAGAATTTTACGAAAATATTTTTCCCATTATTTTAAAATTATAAAGGCGAAAGTATGTTTGTTACTCTTCACGCTCAAATGGCCGGGCCAATTTTTAAGATATTGGTATGTAGGTAGCTGATACCTTGGATTAACACAAAGAGTACTTTTTATAAAGAAAAGTACGCGATTCGCGAAGGATTTGGTCAAAAGTCTGATAATCGATGGCGTTTTAAAAAGTAGATGGCGTTGCTGTGTATACACGCAAACGAAGTTGCGCGGGTTTCGCTAGTCTTTTATATAAAATAAAATATTCATGTAAATCTAGAAAGAATATTACGTATATTAGGAGTTTTCAATTTAGGATCCCGCCGCTCGGCCCCTAAGACAAACGACTTTGATCGAGTGAGCCAATATAACGTGCATTCTACGCACGATTTTCATTCGTTCGAAACGAGTAATTTCTCTTAGGATACATTAATTCATAACAATAGATTGATGCATATTTATTACATCTTTTCTGTTTAGAGTTTTATTACCCCCCCCCCCCCGTCTCGTCTCGTCTCGAAATAGTTCTTAAAATTGCAATTATTGATATAAAAATTTTGATGGTGAGAGCCTTCATAATGGTCATCGTCATTACTTCTGCATATACTAGCACAAGCTCATGTAATTGCTCGACATTTCGTAGCAAAAGAACGCAGTAGATCTGGCTTTGTCCTTTAAAAAAACTTCTACTATGAAATGTTAACGTTTGCGAGTTCACAACTAAAGTTGTCGTTGCTTATCTTAGGCCCCGTTGTTTGACTAATAGTTAAAATTCGTTTAAAAATCTATTTGTTACAAATTTCTACGAATTTTAACCATTAGTATACTTAACTACTGATCAAACAATGGGCCCTTAGAATAGATGATCGTTAACGAGATCATCTAACTGGTCAAATCTATCGAAAACGAACAAGAAAAGAAACACAAAATAAACATAATGTTCACGCACAATAAAGCTATCACAAAAGTTTTAGTGCGAACATGCACGAACAGCTCATTTCAAAGGCACTTGTGTACAGAATCGGCTTTTCGATGTATCGAATAACTTTATTTCAACTCTTATGATATCAATTTTATCGAATAACTTCATTACTGTTATGGCATCAATTTCATACAATGAATAATGTCATACAGTGTATATTCAATGCCAATATACTTGACACAATTTTTTCAGTGAAATTCAACGATTTTATTGTTATCGTACCTTATTGTGATATTAAAATGTTGTGTGTTCTATTACAATAAAGTAATTTGTAATCGATTAATGTCTATTACATATCGATTTATATTTTAAATCAAACGATTGTTTGGAGCTTTGTTCGTAATGGAATGGATTTTATTAACAATTTTATCTTCTTTTCTCAAGTTCATGGCTTTACGTTTGTGTGTTCATCATATCATTTATATCATAGCATATAATTTATAAGATCAGTTGGGGTAAGACTACCAGTATCTGATAAGTGATAAGTCAAGAAATACAGCTTTCTGGACTATTTTTGTATTTCGGGTATTTCGGTAATAAAGTGGAAATTATACAGTTCTCAATTTAAAACACAGATGTGAAGGAAAATATGCTAGTCTTACCCCAACTGGCCTTATTGTAAGCACAGATATTTTGTATAATAATATATGTTTCTATTCATAATTCTCTTGTCAATTATTCCTTACCACCGTCTATTCATACAACGTTCTATTCTTTTATATTGATTTTACCTCCCTCAATAACAAAACTTAGTTTTCCTTGAATATTTCTTGGAAACTCCTTGATTTCATAAAGTTGTAAACAATAGGGTCAGTAAAACTAAATTTAACTATTATGTGGGTTTAAGACAATAGGCTGTAGTTTAATAAGTCGGTTCCGTTAAGTATTAAGAATAAGTAACCCTTTGATGCTTGATGTAACTTTATAAGAAATAGGGACTTTACAAGGTCGGTAGCGCGTGTAAGCTTTTTTTGTTGATACTGAAAGCAAAGCTAACATACGGTATTTACTTTGAACGTAAAGTAACGCTTGAAATAATTACCGTATGTTGGATTTAGAGCCGGATTCGGAGATGAGATTACATGAATATCAGAATGTTGTATTCCTCCGATTCGAATGAAACATGATAATATGAAATAATGTCGTATTAATACCATTTTAAAAGAGCAACTGCTAAGTTTCTTGCCAGTTTCTTCTTAGCACAAATCTGCCGTCTGAACTGGTGGTAGGAAAAAATTGTGACGATTCGAAAGAGCTTAATATTAGGCCTATTTGAATAAAAATATTTTGAATTTGAATTTGTCATTTATGTACGCATTTCGTCACATCCAAATATTTGTACTTACGAAATAAGAATATTTTAATAATAATTTAGACAAAGTTTGTTTAGTTCTACTAACTAACACTTACACTAACTAACTAACTAACTAACTGACCTAATCATAATAATATTTCGATGTGACGGAATAAGTATATGACATTGGGCGCGTAATCCATTTTAAAAATGTCAACTTTTGAACGAAGAGTTCCAGTTGCCAATAATGAAAAAAAAAAAAAAACAAATGACATAACGTTTCCCCAAGTGACATTGATACTAGACGCTAGCAACCCGTAAGCCCGCGTTAAGTGTGGTACGAAGGTAAAGCCGTTGTAAGTGGATATCGTGGCTTCGGAAGCCCCTCGTGGCCTCGCGCGTAATACCGATACTGTAATGAGGTGACTGACTCGACTTACACTTACGCGAATTCCAATTACTAGTGGAAATACATCTTACTAATGATACAAAATAAAGATTCGGGACAAGCGCGCCATATAAGAAAGATTAAGAAAGGTAGGGCACAGCGGATAATCCGAAGAAGACCTTACAGAAGATCGTAGCCAAATAGCATTGGTCTCGGCCATGTTGTGTTCCTACGGTGAGTAAGGTCTCCAGAGCTCTTCTCGAGTGATACCCCCGGTGTTGCAGGCGTCTATGGGCTGCGGTGATGCTTACCATCAGGCGGGCCGTATGCTTGTTTGCTACTTTAGTGGAATAAAAATTTAAAAAAAAACCACCGCTGTCTCCCCTATAGCCAGGATCAACGTCGGCGAACTCAGATTTAGGTACAATAAGCAATGAAGCTTATTGACGTCCCGGGGGAGAAACTACAGAACTGTCTTGGAACTCACAACGATTTTATTCAGAAAGAAATAAGGCAGAGTACCATACCGCCATATTTTTTTTTCCGGGAGACACGTTTGGCGCGCTTCGACATCGACAACTACGAAGCGGTTCGGCAAAGTTCGGCGTTTGGTGCCAGATTGGCACCAGTTGAGGTGTATCAAAACGGGTGCAGGGACACTCCTTCATATATTGTTATTACTCTTAAGGCTGGCAGTTTATTTGATGAATAAATTATTCGGGATTGGCAAAACGATGAAATTAACCATAAAATCATACTTTTTATACAAATTTCGTTCCAGTCATTTTTAAATCAAAATTAAAAAATAATTAACATACAATTTTTTTGCTTTTATACCCAAATACAAATCTCATATTCAGTAAAATATGGCGAATAAGAATCGTACAAGACGAATTGTTCAAATTGCATTCCCTTAACCACTTTCTTCATTTGCTCCCTTTCGATATGAGAAATATATATTTCTAAACATGACCCTTAACGGTTGTCCACTCTATGAAAATGTATTGAATTCAGGTCCAATACGTAATTCAGGGAAAGGTAAGATTGTTGACCCCACTCCACTCAAATTACTCTCAAAACAGCAAGGTTTTAGATTACCCCACATCAATAAGCCCAAATGTAATGTTTCATCACTAGGATATACCGAAAGTGGAGAGATATTGAGAGGCGCGGTGGTCGAGTCACTTTATCTCAAGGGCCGCGGGTTCGAATCCTGCGCAAGGCAAACATTCATGTGCATGAACATGTCTGTTTGCCTTGGTCTGGGTGTTTTCTATGTATAATAAGTATTTATTTACAAAAAAAAAGTATTTAAGTATATTTATCAGCAATCTTAGTACCCATAGTACAAGCTTAGTTGCTTAATTTGGGACTAGATGGCGTTGTGTGAATTCGTCAAATAATATTTACGAGTATTTACGAGGTATACGCTTCAATATACTTGAAACAATATTCGAATAAATTCAACAATTTGTGTTTAAATTATGCGTATTATGCGACCAGACAACGGGTTTTTTTTTATTTTTTATTTTTATTTATTAACTAGCTGCCGCGCCGGCTTCGCCCGGGTACTGTTTCGTTTTTTTTTCAATCTTTCTGAGAGATTTTCTTATATTTTTTTCCGTAAGAACCTTGTACAGAGTATTAGAAAACTACAAAAAAAAAAATCAGCCAAATCGGTCAAGCCGTTTTCATGTTATGTCGTGACAACGGAAAACGGGGTTCATTTTTATATATATAGATAGATTGATAAGTTCAGTTCGGGTGACATCGGACTGTTGCGGGAGCGTAGGGCTCTCACCGCCAAAAATTTACAGTGTCGGCAGATAACGGATGAATTATTGTAAATATATACTTAAAATAGGTAAAAAACAACCAGACTCGCGTACAAACACAAATGCCATCACATAAATGTTTGCATCTAACAGGAATCGAACCCACCAATAATAAATGTCT